>OX638274.1:3584824-4784824 GCA_951806755.1 Brenthis hecate
TTACGGTACGAGCCAATACAAATCAAAGCACACAGACTTCAAAAATATCTGATGAGGTATCTATAGTGAATAAAAACTACTAATCAGTTATTTTTTACTTTTTAGTGTTTTTTTTTGAACTCGGTTTTTATTATTTTTAAAAGTTATTATGTATCATTTATTTCCTAACTAAATAAAAAAAATGTATGATATTATTACGCTTTTAATCTCATATATTTAATTAAAAAAATATCTTCAACTATTGTACCTATCTATCGGCTCTAGAGAAACACATCAAAGAATTTAACACTCAATATGTACATAGTACATATAATATGTATTGTACATATTTGTTAAAAAATTGACATATTTTTTACAATATATTATATATCATGTATATTGTAAAAAAATATATGACATTTTTTCACCGAGTATAATAATATATTTAATGATTATTGCCTACATTTTCCTTTCGTAACGGTTTATACGATTCGAAACGATTAACTTTTACGCCATAATGGCTATTTTTCTCGCCCTTCCGTATCGTGAGATTCGGTAATTTATGTTAATTTTGTTTCCATTGTCACGTGATATTATTGTAGCTAACTTTTTCTTTAACAGAATGAAGGTAAAAAGCTAAGAATTATTTTCTTTTTCCACGTGAAAAATTATAAAGCAGAATAAACACTTATGGCTTATGACGGTAAGTAACCTTAGCATATAAAAGTGCCATAATCATCTGGAAAATTACTCATTGCGTCTACTAATTTCACTGTCGAAGTCCAAATCAAATTCAAAAGAAAAATATTTTATTTAGCATTAAATTATTTCAATTTGTAAGCAAAATTATAAATTATAATAATTCTACAACATTGAGGTAGCCTGGAGGCGATCACATTGTTCCCAAAGCAATCTTCTATAAAATAATTAATTGTATAATAACCTTTAGCACACAAACGTTATGTAACATTCTTTCTGAATTTTGTTATTAGTGATGGGATAGCAATTCGACACGAGCAGTAAGAGATCAGGCATGGGATCGACAGCTTTATGTGTTCTCCGAGGCTCGGTGGTGGAATACTGCTAATTTCCCAATTTGGGTCTGTTACCTAGAATTCCTTGCATTAAAAACTCAATTACTACATCTACTTAACTAATCAAGACTTGAACCCAAGACCTTCGGATCTGCAGCCGTACTTGATAGCCACTAGACCAATGATATAGTTATCAGCATAATATTTCATTAAGTTAAAATCAAAGCAAAATAACGTTTAAGTCCAAGCAATGGACACTCGCTAAAGTAACATTGCGTGTAAACCATACTAGATTCTATAACGATAAGTTGTAGCAAAAGTTTGCTTTGCAAAGCTTTTGAACTTCAGTTATGTGTAACAATTAACATTAGTTCTACGTTTTGCTTACTCACTTCCCGTCTTCGTGAAAGTTTGGGACAAATTAGTAACTTACGTCAGTTTGTACTATCTTGTTAAAATTTTATAAGCTTATGTCTTTGACAACAAAGGTTGCTATTCTTGCTGTTATAATATTTATTACCGGCTTCCTACTGAGATTTTCCCCAAGTAAAATATATTAAGAGGCGATTTAAAAGCTTTAGTGTAGTGATAAGAGTGCTAGTCTACGTCGACCTATCCTTGATTGATTATAATTTATGTACATATACTTATTAAGTATAATGATATTCCACGAAAGTTCAAAAACTACAAAATATATGAAAAATCTCTCTTCGTTTGCATAGAATTTCAAACTACTAAAACACTTTCGTCGCTGTAATATCAACTATTGATAACTCTTACTTAGATAACCATCCTGTTGCTCAAATATTTATATATGACCAACTAGTGAGTTATTTAAGACAAGATATCTAAAAGTAGCATATGTGTTACTCCAGCTCTATTTCTTTTATATTCCTTCTATTTCCAGGTCTAGGTTTCATTCCTCATAATCTATTTGTGTATTAAATTATATTCAAATTTATCCAGCCGTTTCAGAGTAAAGATTCAACAGACACACATTTACATACTGATAGCTCGATTATTAATTTATATTTTAAATTATTTCAATTATAAGTTCATATAAATTTTATTTCAATATTGTTTTTTACAGGTGCAGAGGAAAGGAATAAAGGATGTGTGGGAAAGCTATTACTATTAAAAAGATATTTTTGCTATTACCAAATAAGTTCAAACCAAGATCTATATATAAATAGGCAAATACAATACAGTTCAGTAAGTTTTTCTCATTTGTGTATTTAAATATTCTATTCGAGTTTAGTCTTATCAATAATAAAAAAATTGAAAACAATTTTTTTTTAAATATAAATACGTATATTCTATTCGTATGTGTTTTCTTTAAATTTTCAATAATTATTATGTTCAAATTACAACCACTAGGCGAATAGTGGAAACTAGTAGTAATTAAGAGACGAACCGGCAACAAACAACAAAGGAAATACAAATGAACGACTTATACAGATAAAGAATAACTAAAGAGCTTGCGAAATGTTTCATAACAAACACGATTCATGTAAATCTTTCTGAATTAGGGAAGGCATCTTTTATCTCTTTTCATTGCGATTGGATATTCATGAGACGCCGCCGGGCACGCCCATGTCTGTTTCCAGTACAAAGTATACTCTACAATAATGCCAAATGTACTTGGAAGTTGCCACATAACCAAACAAACTAAGAAATTGCATGTTATTTAAAGTAGTATCATGTCTGGTGCGTCTGTTATTGTTATTCTTCGGGTCGAAGACCTGATTAGAAGGTTATTTTTACAAATTTTTCTGCATTACATGGATGACTACATAGTGTCTTTATAATAAAATTAATTAATTTAAGCGGACTACTATAAATAGATATGAACGTTATGTGTGTGTTTATACATTTGTTACTCCTTAACGCTGAATCAGCCGAATCTGTCCGATTTGGATGAAATTTAGCAAATAGATAAACTAGGTCCTGGAGTAAGCATATACTGTTAGGCATCTACGGATATATAATCATAGATAATTTTAAAATCTACAATCTTACGCATTGTATTCAGAACTTTTAATGTTTTACTGCTGGGCATGCCCCTTCAATATTAGGCTATAGTCCACCACGCAGGCCAAACGCGGGTTGACACCTTAAGACGACTGGTAATCATGTTGGAAATGATTCGCATATGAAAATATCAGAAGTACAAGAGCCGGGATTTGAACCTGCTTCACTCGGTTTCCTAAGCGAGCGCGTTACCACTCGGCTATCACTGCCTTACATTTACAATTATTATGACAGAAATAACTTTATGCAGCGGGTGTTTACCTCTGCTGTGTTCTCGCATGCAATGTATGACGATGTTAGTAGTTCGTGCCTCGGGCTTTACAAGTACGGAGCCGACTCTCTAATTAGAATTCTTACATACATCCTTTTCCATTACATACATCCTTACTTGTTGAATAAATAAGAAAGTGTGTCATTTAGTTTGTCCTTCTGTCACATAGAAAGTGAATAAACTATCTAAGATTCATATTTTTGAAGTAAAACTTCTTTGGCGCTGTGGCAGATACCGCAATAAAAAAAACTAATCAAATTATTAATATAATATATTTCATAAAATTATTAGTAATAAACGATAAAACCGCGCGTAAATGTTATACACGCACTTTTTTTAAAAATGTTAGTATGATAGAACAGCTAGATAATGACGTGAAATAAAATTTTGATTTCGATAGATCATAAGTCTTCCAGGACCTATTAGTCTTTTGCAAAGTGTTATGAGAGAGGTTAACCAATATCTACTAATAATATAAATCTGCAGAAAATATTCGTTTGTTTGTTCGCGCTAATTTCTGAAACTACGAGTCAGATCTTAAAATAAAAACTATTGATATTTATGACGAGTTGTGTTATGAGTACTTGCTGTGCCAACGGTCGTGGGTTCGAGTTGCGCTGGAGGTATTCATTTGTGTGATGAACACGAATGTTTGTACTCTAATCGTGGGTGTTTATATTTATAATATGTCTGTATTTAAAGTTATATATGTGTAGTGTTTCAACTATCTAGTATCTATAACACAAGCCTCGTAGCTTACCATGGAACTAGATGGTGCTGTGTTAATGTCATAACATATTTATTTATTTATATATACTATTGAAAATAAATAAACACATAAAAATATTACTAGAAAACAAACATGTATTTCGTAATCTTAAATAATATTTTCATTTATCCCATATTTTATTTAGGGCATAATTATATAGCTTATATCAAAACAAATTCTAATATAGTCGTCTGTATAAGCAGAAAGTTTTACAATTCACAGTTATGTGAACCCATAATACGTCCTGTCCCCTACTCATTTTACTTTCGATTTCATTTCACCCTTGTTTCAAACTCGCAAATTACGCTGCATCAATAAACGAGCATTTTTGGTAAAGTTTTCAAACAAATTTTATGTAGGGTGAATGTAGATTAAGCACGCTATACGTCTTATTTGAAGGGGAAGTAAAATACATTAAAGTAAGGAATGCATTTAGAAGATTTAAATAATTTAAGGGCAATATACTTCATCTATCTTAATATATATAATAATCTTCTGTACGTGTGTTTGTTAACCTACTCCTGCTAAAGGGCTACACCGATTTGGATTAAATTTTGTGTGTATTTCAATGGGCTCCTAGATAGTTTGAAAATACAATTGAACCCGATAAGTGGCGCTGCAGTCGTAGTGCCATTGATCATCTCCTAAGCGCCAGGGACGACTTTAATGATATGATTAAGTCCCTGCAAGGTTTTAATTCACAAATGGATCCGGTAGGTGGCGCTGCAGTTGGTGTGTCACAAAATTTTAGAAAAGATTTCATTTTCCGAGCAATAATTAAATTTAAATTGTTGATTAAATAAAATTCAATGTGTGTATGTATGTTTCATATGGACTCCAAAACAGCTGGAGCGATTTTGATGGAATTTTCAGGTAATCTTCAGGTAAGTACAGCGGGTGATCCTGTGAATTTTGTTAGCGTTCGGAAGTTTGGACGCAGGCGAAGCCGCGGGTACTGATAGTACATACAGGGTGCATTTTTGAGACGGAACAGTAAGGGCATGTACCTTAACTGCTATAGTTACAGGAAAATGTTACTAAGAGACCATTCATAACTTTTTAAGATGTTCTGAACTGCATTTACAGATTTTGGAAAAAATGTACAGTTAGCGAAAAAAATGCCAAAATACCAAAAAACTGTTTTTTCTGTCAATCGATCCTATTTCATGTAGAGATCAAAAGACTATGGGACCATTTAAGGTATGAGTACTAAAAATGACAGTAATCACTAAAAACTTTTCCCATACATTTTGTACGGAAAAACAATAAATCAACTCGAAATATTCTTTATTACCAAACTGTCCTTATATATTTAAACATATAGAAACCTTAACAAAGAAGAAATAACAAAAATAACAAAGATAAGATATCTCGATATTTTAGCCTAGCCTAGCTTTAAATCGAGAACATTTAAGTATCTTATATGAAAATATAAGTATTAAATATATCTATAAAAAAATATTGATGTATCGAGATCCCTATCACTACGCACAGTGACGTCGTCGAAACGAACACAAATCAACAATTAATATTTTTTTCATATAATATGATTTTCACAGATATAATGTAGGTAATTATTTTAACTAAATAGGCATTTATACTACAAAATCACTTTAAAAGTAATTTATTTCTAAAATGTGGGTCATTTTTTAGACTACTACGTATGGTATTACCTATTTATTAAAAAACATGAAAATTAGATGTAACAATCATAATTGTTGCAGATATCGCATAACACCTATAGGTAAATTTCTAAGAAATTAATTAAATTTTGATATTTTCTCACGCTTGAGGGTTTCTGGTAGAGATCTCTTAAAGAGATAAGTCATCTTTTGTACACATGGTATCTGTTTTCACTTGTATGTTATTTTTTCTGGTACATAAATAAATAAGGCAGTGGTAGCCCAGTGGTGACGCGCTCGCTTGGGAAACCGAGTGAAGCGAGTTCAAACCCCAGGTCTCGCACCTCTGATATTTTCATGTGCGAATCATTTCCAACATGGTTACCACTTGTCTTAACGTTGAAGGAAAACATAGTGAGGAAACCTGCATGTCTAAGAGAACCTAGTAAGTTTTCAAAAGACATGTGAAGTCCGCCAACCCGCATTTGGCCTGCGTGGTGGACTATGGCCTGATCCCCGTCGTATTGAAGGGAGGCCCGTGCCCTGCAGTGGGACGTTAAAAAGGGCTGAATACAAATAAATAAATGAAATAAATAAATTTCTAAGAAATCTATTGTTAACTGTAACGCCGGCGTGTCCGCGGTCGTGGAGGGATTAGCATATTTATATACCTATACATACATACGCATTGAAAAACTGCTTGTTTTTGACTTTGGTAAAAAACTTCAAATTAATATATTAAAGATAAAAAACAGTATATATATATATATATATATATATATATATATATATATATATATATATATATATAATATATATATATATATATTATATATATATATATATATATATATATTAATTCAGTAAAGTTTTTTACTATTTATTTAATATTATTTGAAATAAGGTTAGTAATATTTGAGACTTGAAGCTTTGGACGTGATTTGATTGTGTAATCCACACTTTATTTAACTACCAAACGTTTCAAGACTCTAAGCTCTATCACTATTTTATAACTAATTTGCTTTCAATTATTTGATTAAAGCTCAAACGAAAGCACTTTGAATGGTAAATAGAAATGAAACAATCAGTTAGATTCCTTCCTTCTACATAGCCGACGATACTGTTAGGTCACTGTTTAGTCTTCATGAAACGTAACTCAAGCGTTTGAATATTGTCTGACAAATGTTAACAAAACAAACATTTAGACTTGCTATCGAGAGCTAGAATTAATAATTAACTGATATAACCATCCATAGCAATTGTAGACTGGGCAGTATAATAGGTGAAATAAATAAAATAGCATATTTAATTGCAGTAAAAAAATATAAAATAATATATATATATATATATATATATATTATTTTATATTTTTTTTATTTAAATGAGCAAATCTTATATATATATATATATATATATATATATATATATATATATATATATATATATATATATATATATATATATATATATATATATCAATACACCGAAATAAAAGATGAAGTTATAATAACGTGGAAAATAAAAAAAAATGCTGTACTGCTAGTACTCTGCTGTACAGGTGTCATACCAAAGTACTTGCTGTATTCTATGTTATAAATATATACATTATATATGTATCTTAAACTGAAAGCTTTTGCAAGATAACTCCCACTTAATGTCCCAACAAAAATTAATAAAAGTGCTCACTTGACGAAAGCTCGCTCGCCAGTTTCATAATAACGAAATAATATATTTTGAGAAAAAAAAATATACTTTAATAATAATATAAGATAGATCCTAATCTAATTAAAATAATACCTGATTAACTAACAATTAGAACCTAATAGGACAGAAACGTTATGTACAAGGACGGCCTTATCGGTTAAACAGCGATCTCATCCAGGCAACATGAAGGTGACAAGTTGAAAACTCTAAAAGGAAAGAGCTGATCTGAAAAATAAAAACCAAACCTACTTAGTTTTTTTTTACTCATACCTTTAAAGTTTATATTTAGATCCATTGTTCAGATTTTACAGCACTGACATAAAGCTGTTATGTTTAAATGTCTGTTATGTATAAAATAACTAAATCTAGTTTTGAAATACCATTGAAAAAACCATATTATTTTTTTAAAACTTTATTATTTCTTTATAATGTTTATTTATTATAGATGTAATTTATTCGTGCACATCGCACAATCAAGTATTATACATACAACAAATATTTATTCTATTGTTACTTGTATACAATAATAAACTTTCCACATAATAACTGGTTATAGTTATCGAGATCTGACGTAACCTAGCGCGAGAAAAAATACTTCAATGAAATATTTATCTCTGTATTACACAAAAATGACTCAAAACTATCGGACAACATGTAAATGGTTATATACAATTACCATATAGTTGACGTTAAACAAATATAATATTTAGTATAATTTAATGACAGCAACTGTCGTAAAAGCACTTAGAAACCTCAAACTATAAATGAGGATGTCTTAATAAATGTCTTAGGACGGGGATTTACATGTTATAAAGAGCTAAAATAAAATTAAAGTTTATTTAAACCACATATCAACATTAATTCGTTATAAACAAATCGACTAGATATCGAAGGAAATGATAATAATATTATTTTACTAAAAGAAAGATCACGATTATTTAGGAATTTACAATTGCGTTAAATAAAATATTATATTATTTATCTAAACTGTAAAATTTATATTTTTTTTTCTATTTTAATACTAAAAAATTAGCCTATTTATTAGCTAGGAATATGTTTAATTACACAGACGAAACACAGGCTCTATTGAGTGAGACTTCAGTGATTTGATAGATTCATTAAAAAATAAGTATTTAGTTTTTCAAATCGCAGTTTTGAAAAAGTGAGTTTTAATACTTTGATGAAGATAATTTTTCTTTTATAATAAGCCTGTGCTAGACCCATTTTATGATACATTATATTTACAACACTTTAACCCACAGAATAACCACTAGATCGTTACTTACAATTTTACATCCTTATAGAATAAAGCTAGATAGAATGATTCGTATATCTTTATTCATTATATATACAGTCCATGTATTTCCTAATGTTTGTTTTAATTAGTATTGTCAGCTGTTTTATCATTCCTGTTTACATCTTTGAAAATTTCAGCTATCCGCTTCAAACTTCTTCATAGTTTCTCCATTTCGCTTTTATCACTTTTTCAGAAAGGAAGAACGTGTTGTTGTACAAACTGTGATAGACACTTTAAATTTCAACGTTATAAACATCCTATCCACAATGTTGAATGGCGCTTTTACATTTTCTTTATGGTCGAACGATTATTGTTTTAAATTTCTATGTGTAATTTGTTAACTTAACTATTAACTTAAGTTGTGACTTGGATGTTTTATGTTTATTTGACCTAATCGTTCGAACAAGCTCGTAAAAATGTAAAGGCGCGATGTACTGAATGGATACTAGAAAATATAGCGGTCTAATATTAACAATATAAAAATTAATACACCTTAGAATAGATTATATACAGATCTATAAGAAACAAGCGTGTCTACTTGCTTGGGAAATTAAACTTATATCATACATAACACAACCCACACTATTTATTAGCAACTATTATGCTAGTTATATTGACCCTTGCGGTTACGTCCAAGTATTACGCGACACATTGTTTGTTACACTATAATGCCTAAATACTGTAATTTTTAGTACTGTCTAAAAGGAAATAAACATTAAAAATATAAAATTCTGGATCCAATCCGTTATATCGCAAGCATCATTATAAACAGCGAAATAGATGAGGTTCTATTTACATTGGCAGTTCTGTTTGCATATGTCAAGATAGAACTAAAAGTAGACTAGCAAGGAGCACGACGCAATGAGTGGTGGTCGGCGCGAAGGCTTGGCCCCCCCTCTGCATCGCGGCGGGATACTCTCCTGACAAAGGAAAAATGGAATTTGCTTCTATGGCAAACATTAAAACCGTCCTCAACAATGGTATTGTCGAATGAACAATGAAGTAAAATAATATATCATATAAATATTTTACCCAGTACAAGTACCTATATAATAAAATTTAAATGTCAATTTCGTCGGAGATCGCGAGTTCGATATTTGGGTGAGTAAGATGTCATCATACGGATTTTATTGTTGATATACCAGGATAAAACGATGAGAAAATGTTTAATTATAACGTGAAAATTATTAAAATTCAAATGAGTTTCAAAAATTTCAACTCTCAGCGTCATAATGAAACACTAAACAAATTACACAGCTTTAAAATGCTCGTTGTGTTGCGACGCACAATCTAATTATAATATTGTTCGTCATAAAATAAGTCAACACTCCAATTTAACCTACGTTTCATTCCTTTGATTCATTGTTGTCGTTGTTTTAATGGTGCTAGCCACGTTTTATTCCGGCTTGGGATTTAAAAATATTTTCTCCGTTGTCTTTGCTGAGGTCGTTTATCAAAGAAATTGGGATCCTCCTAATAGATAGTGCTGTCATGAGCTTTAGATATTATATTTTTCGTAAAAGATTGCCCTTTTTGAATTATGTTAAATCGTAACTTATGAAATAACATTTTTTTATTATTTTTCTTCATAGAATCACCTGTGTGTGTGCTAAATGAAAAAATTGCGTTCTATAAAAGAATATATAAATGTATTTTATGTGAAACTTTAATAAGATTGCACACTTATATAATATGGCTTATTTGTTATATAGAAAGCAGAATCTAACAAAATTTTCAGAAATTGCCAAAAATCCTTAATACTGATCAGAAACTCATTTAACGTACTAAAAACAATAATTATTATAATTTTAAGGTATTTTCGTTATATAAACGTGGAGTACTCACCGTTTAGTACGTGAACCACTATACTTTTAGACTGAGCGTTGCTCGGGTTGCATTGATAAGTTCCAGAATCCGAAGGCCTTGCCTGTTGAATTAGCAGGAAGGACGTGGTCGTTTCACCTTTCTCTGTCACCACTGACACACCGCCTCGAGGTGAATCGTAGCTTATTATCTATAGGAAAATATAACATAGACTAATATGTATATCCTGTTAAAAATATTAATTTTTGTAAACGATAAACAAAGTATGTATATTATAGTGAATTCTCTAATAGTTTACTCTTATAATACAGTCGTCAGGTAAGTATAACAAAGTCAAAACGGGCAACTAAAGAAATTTTCTTTAGAAAGAAACCTACAATTTTTGCCCAACCAGGACTCGAACCCAGAACCTTAACTAGTAAATAACTAATCCAACAAGATTATGGTCATACATATTACTTCTATATGATAATAAACAAGAAATTATCATGTTACCATTTTTGGGTTTATTTTTGTTTCAATCTGCTGTTTGAGTTATTAACCACGTTGATAGAAATAATATATTTTTAACACATGCATTAAAATATACTAAAAATATAAGCACATTTGTGTAAGAATCCCTTATAAGTAATCGGATAACATATTTTTTAATCTAATCTAAAATTTAAACTTCTATCATTTAAAATACAAGTACATTTTTTATCAAGCAAATATTTTAACAGTATCAATTCAATAAAAAGCTTTATATTTAGTTAAATTTTCAATAATAATAATTTATGATAAATTATAATTACCGCATCATTATGGTTCCAGAATATGTACGCGGGGGGCTCGGGAGAGTAGAGCACCACGCATGTTAAGTTGATAGTACTGCCCCGATCGATATATAGGTCTGGACCGCCTATTATTTCCGTCGTTGGCTCTAAAAGGTTAAAAGATATTAAAATACATGTTATTATTTCATTTTTAGTACACGTACAGAGTTTATTCTAGCCTTTCTATTATAACCCAGTCAAATGAGGTAAAAAAGAGGCAAATTTAGAATAAAATGATATGTAAAAATTGTATTATACACTTTTGTTTTAGCATTTTATATTATGTTGGCTCAATCTCATATAATCTACGTTATAGGTTATCAAAATTTAAATAAAGGTTAAAGTCATTACAAAAGTTTCTAAATTCAATTCTTTGTACATATTATGTAATAACTATTAAACGTTTTTGAGATAGATTGTAATTGTGCCGGATTCAAACTTAGCGCTGCTCTGGGCACTGTAAAAAACGCAGCCCTATTGTCGAAATTTTGAATAAAATGTTGAAAGTTTACATTATTTTAATTATTTTTTTTTTGGAAAAATGCAAAAAAATAATTTATAAATGATATCAATTTTTTGAAAAATGTATCTACTAGTTAATCTTTTTCATTTTTTGAAAAATTAATAAACGCATTTTCGATAACGCGAAGAAAATTCTTTTCCCGCCCTCTGAGTTTTGCTGCCCCTTAAACTTTGCCGCCCTGAGCATTAGCCCCAAATGCCCCTAGTGTAAGCCCAGCGCTGATTGTAAAGTTTATGCCTAATTTTTTTACATTCTGAGATTAAATTTGTACAATATGATGTTCTCCTAGCCGATTCCAGCTACGGCGGTCAATCTCATTGAGATTAGCCAACTGCGCAGGAGATATTATAGTGCTCAAGTGTACGCGCAGACACAAGTGCACTCTCTATTCCTGTCACTCTCATACTCCGGTGGGACGACTGCTCGAGACGACCAGTGAGAGTTAAGGCGCAGGACCGACGGCTTTACGTGCTCTCCGAGGCACGGGGGTGAAACACCGCCAACTTCCCAACTCCGGGCTGTTACTGAGACTTACTATACAGAAAGACTCAATAACTAAACTTGGCCCGACCCGAGACTCGAACCCAGGATCTACAATATACACGTATAATATTATGTTAAACGGTATATTTAAATATTTATCGTTCCAATAACAGTTTATAATTAACCTTCCATTCAACTTGATCTGTCTGGTTTATTTTTAATATATAAGGATTTTGTTTTTTTTATTCAGATTTAGCATTATTAAGCCTTTTTATTGTATAAAAACCTTTCTACTATATAGTAATTAAATCTTGAGTATAATTATTTCTAAAAAATATCAAGTTATTTTAAGAAACCTTTTTTTATACCCGTATAAATAAGGTCCACTACAAGTATTTTTGATCAACTATAATATGTTATATGAATAAGTTATTTTTAAGTCAATCGTTTTTTTTTGTTCTTTCAAAGGATTTACTTATTTTTCAAAGTCAATTTAATAGTTTTCGCTAATTTAAAATAAATGCAAAGTCTGTCGTTAGTCATACACAATTGATAGTACTTCAAAAAGAAACCAATTTACTATAAACCTGCGATAGCGAAATAAAAGCATAACAAGCAATTTATAAATTCATGCTCGTATTAAACCAAAATGAATGATTCAATATGATGATTTATTATTTTATTTTTATGCCAGCGGTCGTGGGTTTGAGTCCCGCTGGGGCATTTCTTTATGTGATGAGCACGAATGTCATGGGTGTTTGTTTATATTTAAAATATGTATGTATTTAAAGTTGTATTATATGTGTGTACGTATATCAACTATCTGGTATCCATAACACAAGCCTCGAAGCTTACCATGGAACTAGATGGTATTGTGTGTTAATGTCCCAACATATTTATTTATTTACTTATAATATGAGTACTTGCATGTATGTGCACTTAATATAGAAAATTTCACCAATAGACAAACTTTTCGCCCCTTCTAATTTAGTAAGAGTTATTACACCGTAAGGGTGAATTTATGCCCATATTATAATCAACAGATAATACAACAAAAAATAATCTATTTAATAAAAATATTATTATTAACTTTTATTTAACAAATGAGAAATATACGTTTTTATTCAAAACGTGATTACAAAATAATAGTTATATAATTGCCATATAATTGTTTATATGCGTGTTTCTGTCTATTCAACTTATACGTTATAATTTACAAAATTAATAAGTCATTTCCAAAAAAATATTTATTCATACATGAAAATTATAATACCTGCTTTCTATAATGAAAAAAAAATATGCTACTCAAAGGATATGGACTTAAGCTCTAAAATATTACTCATTAAATTTTAATATTCATAGGAATTTCTATTATTTTTATATAAGTAAAGAAAAATAAAAAAAATGTTGCAGAATAACGGATAGCAGTTTTGATTCTTTCATTCCAGATCCGCCTTAATCCGCGGTCTACATACTCTGCTTCTTTAAGTCCCACTGCTGGGCTCAAGTCTCTCTTCCATCAAGAATCAAATCATAATAGACCATTTTGGTCAAGTATGGATTGAACTTCACTTCAACTTGTGAACTTCACATGTCTTTCAAAAACTTGTTATGTTCTGTCAGAGATGCAGGTTTCCTCACGATGTTTTCCTTCACAGTATAAACAAGTGGTAATCATGTTGGAAATGATTCGCACATAAAAATATCAGAGGAATGAGACACGAAGTTTGAACCCACTGTACTTGATTTTCCAAGCGAGAAAATTACCATCGGCTACCACTGCTACTACAATCTACAGCTAGTTAATTCAAATAAAATTAACTATTCTACCAACCAGAGACCCGTTAGATAAAAAATATGTACAAGGAAGGTTTTCTCGTAACGCTGCACTGTAAGAAATTAATTTCAGTCTCCAAGACGTTTTTTACAATACCCTAGGGTAGTCGCCTCTACGGACTTTTATTACTTGATAATAATAAACGCCTAGTGATAAACATCGTTTATGTCGACAAAGTTTTTATATCAAGATATTAATTTACAAAACTGAACTTAGACTGCGACATTTTATATAATGACCACATTTATTTAACAGTGCTATGTAAAATGATGAGATGCTCGATAATACCAATAAAGTATAAAAAGCATTAAATTTTGTTTAATATTACTTACATTACCTAGTTCTAGTCTATAGGTACATATAATAAAATTGTAACTAAGTCGAATCTGTACATTAAATATTTTTTGGAAGATCTAAATAAAATAAACACTATTATTGATATAGAGTCCGAACCGATCCGAATTTTTAGAATTTTTGTCTGTCTGTCTGTTACCGCATCACGAGAAAACCACTGGACAGTTTTTGATGAAATTTGGTATGATGATAGCTGGTTATCCGGGTCAACATATATTATATTTTTTACCGCGGGAAAATATCTCATTTCTGAGAAAAAATACAAAAACTGCAATGTAAGAGTATACTAATATGTAAAACCTAAGGATTTGGTTTTTGGTCATCTGAACGCGGGCGGAGCTGCGTGCAATGCTAGTTAATAATAATACAAGGTTTGTTTGAGTAATAGTAGTACATAAGCACATATTATGCTTCTGAGAATCTCCTAATAATATAAATTGCCTCTAACCGATATACGAAGCTATGTAAATATAGATGGGTCATAACTAAATAGTACACTAACTTCAAAATTACTTAGAAGTTAGTAGTAAAATTAATCATTTTTTGGAGATGGAGTCGAAAGTGAGTTCCTCTACGATATAAGTAATGTACCTATTAATATAAAAAAGAATCATGAAAATCAATTTAAAGCAGTGGTAACACAATCGCTTGAACAATCAAATGGGTTAAAATCTCGGGAGTTGACCCTCTGTGATTACCACATGCTAATACGGTGAGTAAACCTGCATGTCTGAGAGAACCTAGCAAGTTTTCGAGAGACATGTGAAGCCTACCAACCCGCACTTGGCCAGCGTGGTGGTGTAAAGCTTGATCTCCGTCATTTTGAAGGAAGGCCCATGCCCAGCAGTGGGACGTTAAATGGCTGAATACAATGTACAATTAGGGGTAATATCTAATAACACAATACACATACAAGAAAACAATCAAGATTCTTAAACTCGATCTAAAAGATAGAGTAATGAAAAACGTCCAATCCAACCAAAGAACGAGCGAGCTTGACTACATAAATTAATATTTTTTTTACATCAGTTAATGTAAATATATATTTTTTTAATTAAATTCAAAAATTAAAAACAAAAATGTACTTATTATTAAATTTCTTAGTAATACTATGTCTCAATAATACATTTACTCGCTTGTGATTTTAAATAACTATAGTTTTTTTTAAATAATTATATTCTATATTTATATACGGGCCGGATATCCTTTTAACGTTTATCATAGTTTCCTTGAAAGACATTATTTTAATACGATCTCCGTACAGTAATATTACCTTTATTTTTAAACACTTTAATCAAACTATAAAAACTTATTAATAAATCAACAAAATTCTCTTTTCAAATATACCGTTTACGTTATATAGGTGATAAATAAATAACATAATACATAATAAATAATTTGCGTGCAAATTAAGGTATGGGACTCGAGTAAAACTTGTTTTCTTTCGTGCGTGCCCTTAATGTGCCTCGCATAATTATGAAACTTGTTCAGACGTTAACATTTTAGTACTCACTAATTCGTGGCGGCTCGTGACTCGTGAGGCTTACTTTAGTTTACTTTGGAATAACTTTTTAACAAAATTCTACATTATATGTCGGTTTATGATACTTCAATTTTCTCCTTTGCTAACTTTGACACAGTTAAGTCTAAATATATTTTTCTTATGTCACTATACTTGAATGCCCAGGGGACATTTCATTTAGAAACATTTTACTTAGATTTTTCATATATTACACAGATTTTAGTCTACGAAGTACATGAAATTGGTTGGTTTGTATGTTTTTACACTTTTCATTTTGTATAACATTTTTAATTAAACTCACTTCAAATAGAAATGTTACTTCAAAGCTTTCCATAAGTATGGACCCATCTTTATTTTTATTCCTCTGGATTATTGCTCGTAAAAATATATTTTTATTCATAAATATCTTACATAAAAAAGTCGCATAACGGAAATGACTGTCCAATTAAAATTTACATTTTGCAAAATGGCGCGATTTTAAATTGCTGCCGCAAATAAATCTTTTGCACTACATCGTAATTTTTGTTCTACTATCCTACTTTATATGTATTTTTAAATGTAGTTACGTAATACTCGAAATGAAATGAAATAAAATGAAACTTATATTCAAGTAAAATTATACAAGCACTTATGAACCGTCAATTTAATTGAAAGAGCGGCGTCAGTCCGTGAGGAAGCTACCACTGCACCGGCTCGTAAAGCAGTTCTGCTGAGAAAAGCCGGCATGAATTTATTAATATTATATATATATATATATATATATATATATATATATATATATATATATATATATATATATATACTACTACATATTTCAATATCATTAACAATATAACTTTTGAATTCAAACTTTTAGTATTTATCATATTTTTTAATTTAATTTATTTAAAATGGATTTTAAAATACGATAACGAAATAGAAACATAACACATATTTTCGAATATTTTTTAGTGTAATATGGTGTATTATACCTTTACTATTAGATAAAATTTAAAGTCATTAATTTTTTCGATGAATGTCAATTTACCAATAAAATAAATCCTATTAATGGTGGCATTATTATTTAAAAAAAAAATGTAAATTAAAAAAAAAAACAAAACATGAAAATGACAACTCAAGTGAAAAAAAATGTGCGTATAAAATCCGTTATCATTCACATGTTTTGGAATAAACATTAAAATCGTATAAATTTTTATGTAAAACAAAATTATATCAAAGAAATTCCTCATACAAACTTTCATCCTCATTTTCATCCCTTTAAGGGATTATTTCCAGGATAAAAGCTATTATATGTCTTTTCCAGAGTCTCAAACTATTTTCTTATCAAATTTCATCTAAATCGGTCTAGTAGTGGAGCTTATTCGGTACAAACAAACAAACAAAAAATCTTTCCTTTTTATAATATTAGCATATCTATACACAGTACTCACCGACAACATTTAAATGTATGAAGTGACTCATATGTGGGGTTGTTGATATCTGACACTCGTAGATGCCAGAGTCTCTGTGTTGTGGATACTTTATCTGTAACAAAGGTAAATTTAGGTTAGTATTATCGATTTCCAACTATATTTTATTGAATTTTCTCGTCTACTGAATTTTGTTTGACAAATTAATAATAATAAATTTGATTTTACTTGAAACCATTCCTCCTTTATGAACTCTGTCTGTAACGATGGTTGCTAAAATATTTACTTTGTATCGAAATCCAACCCATGACATTCATTCACAAGTCAAACAATATTCACTACAAGCGTTTTCCTGTTTTTTTTTTCCATATACTAAAACTTTCTCCGAAACACGCTACATCTTATGGTATGAGTATTATTCCGATCGGTTCAGTAGTTATCGCAGTATAAACGAACAAAAAAATCTACTCTCCATTTATAAGTATAGATAGATAGATAATACGTAGGTTTTTGCTGAAAAAGGAAAACGTGAATAGTGACATAAAAATTGGACTAGATATGCTACTCTATCGAGTTGTTGAAAACTTTGATAGTTTCCATAAGCACTGTATCTCTAAAATATCTGCACAAAGGTGTATTATTTAAGCATGGTCAGGACTAATCTTTAAAATCATACTTCTACGGCTATTTAATATCTCTCAAAGATTTTTTTTTAAAGAAAAGTGAGAGTAAAAAAACCCATCGGTTTTTATATTATTTACAGCATAACTTTATGGAACAGTTAATGTGAGAAGAAACTTTACTCTTGTGAGAAAATTCGCAATAAGACCAAATAACATGATCACAAAAGACTGTTTTGCTTTGAAAATTATTTTTACTGTCTGATTTTATTATGATAGATATATTTTTTGTAAATAGGTAATTATTTTGTAATTAAAAAAAAAAATTGCTACATATATACATCCTTTGAAGACTATGTAAAGAATAGTATATACTCGCATTTAACTACCTCGGTGGTTTAATGGCTAACATGCAGCTACAGGGAAGGAGGTCATGCGTTCGAGTCCCGAGTCAGGTCAAGTTTCGTATTTGAGTTATTCTGTTATAAAATTTTATATTAAGAGAGAAATTGGTGGTGTTCACCCCCGTGCCTCGGAGAGCATGTGTCGCGTCGGTCGATTGATCTCTCACCGCGAGTGTCGAGTTGTAGTTACATCGGAGTATGTGGGTGACAGGAATATACAGTAAACGTCATGTGTTTTCTCACATAATATATGTAGGTACTGTGATATCTCTTGCGCAGTTGGTTGGTCTCAGTGAGATTGGACGCCGTGACCGAAATGGGCGAGGATGACATTGTTATTAATGCATATTATATAATAATATATAAGGTCTGAATTCAACATTTTAAAGGGTTTCATGAAACTTTTGTTAATTTTATTAGAGTTTATGTGCAAAGTAGAAACTTAAGCATGGTTATTATTTTCGTTATGAAATAAAATCAATCCATACAGATGAATAAAATTGAAGTGTATGTTTGTAATGTCAAATAACAGCGTTTTACTAAATGCATATGGAATTATATACGGTACTTATAAGAAGAATACAATTTGTTAAATTTTTGTCTGTCTGTCTGTTTGTTCCGGATAAATTTTCAAAAAGGATTAGGGTTCCGCTCAAAAAAATTAGAACGTACCTTCGTGGTCTTCTATACAATATATCCCATGGAAAGATATGATATAACAAAATAGTCTGTCACTTTTGCGTAAACAAGTAAATTTTAGTTATTAGTGTAAATAGTTGACTTGAGTTGTTACTCGTTTGGCGCAATTTGTAGTGACCCTAATCGCTGCGCCGGTGGTCTCGGGTTCGACTCCCGCTGGGAGCAATGCTTTTGTGTGATGAGCATGAATGTTTGTACTCCAGTCATGGGTGTTTATATTTATAATATATATGTATTTAAAGTTAAATATATGTGTAGTGTATCAACTATGTGATTTCCATAGCATAGTAGCTTACAATAAAACTAGATGGTGTTGTGTGTTAATGGCATACCATATTTATTTATTATTAAAGAAATTAAAATGTAATAAAAAAACTCCAGTTAATATATTTCTTATTATGGTTTCAGTTGCCAAGTAAAAGAAGGTTGTATACATATTTTTTAATTAAAAAAAATGCATTATATTATATTTGGCCTCTACTAAATATATTTAAATACTCAGCGTACAATAGCAACACTATTTCGATTCAAAAACTTTTATTTTTACCACATACAAAGGACATTATTTAGATGGTAAGCTTCTCTACTGTAGAAAATATAAAAGTTTTAAAATTCCAAATGAAAAGGTGAAGTAGAATAATAAAAACGTTTAAAATAATATATATTGTTATGCTTATGTCATATTATGTGACTTTAGAACTTTAATTATCAATTTAGATCTTTTTTAACATTCCACCTCTAAGAACTGGCCTCTCTTCTACACGAGGATCGAAGGCCATAGTTAAAGCTGGCCAAGTTCAGGCGGACTTCACACAGCTTTCGATAATTTTGTCGGTTGTTTCATATAATATGGTAGTTTCCTCACGATTATTTCTCCATCACAAGGCAAAATTATCAAAATGTTGAAAATTATTTCTATATGGAAATATCGGAGATACGAGACCAGGGATTTGAAACCGCTTAATTTAGAGGATTATAGCTAATCTATTTATGACAAAGTATGTGATTGGGAAATTCCATCTATCTACGAACCTATACGTGTTATTTTAATAATAGCGGAAACAATAAACGGAAGAAAGAAAGCGTATAAAAATCAAACGTCATATTTACATTTATTAAATTTAAGTTTAGTGAAAAAAGTGTGTTTGTGTGCAATTCACACATGGTAGTAGTGAAACTTCAGAAAACCAACCTACGAGATAATAAGATGAATATAGAGTATCAGGAGTAGGATAATTGTAAGGTTAATTTTTTTAATAATATTGTTACCAAGTTTAAAAGTTATTTTACATTTTAATTGACATAAAAATACATTACATATTATTCGGTAATTAATTTTATTATTTTTCACTTCCTGTATAATGTATTCTATCTCAAATAACAACGTTTATCATGGCAATGTGGCAATGTATTCTATCTCATTCTCTCGCCGGCTTAATAATCCTATAAATTTATGTGTTTGTCTCTTTTTAGTGTTGCATTTCCGTTTCATTGAGTTTCAAATCACAACGATTCTAAAGAAGTTTCACTTCAAAAAGATAGAGGAAAAAAAACGAGTAATATTAAAATTATACGTTCATTATTTGATAGAAATATCCTACGAGCAAAAACATACCATAGATAAAACACTACAAAAATACATATTAAAACGAGATAAACATTCTAGAAATGAAAGTAACATCTTCCTTGAAATTCATATTTGTGCCATTTGGGGCGGAAATACTGAAAATGTGAGGCTTAAATTCTGTTTAAATACCTTTCAGGTCGTCTTATTGAGATCTAAAAGCTACCGTCGTGCTAGTGAGCCTGGTCTACAAAGAGGTTACGTTCCCAGTACTTTGAGCATAGTATCTCACTGTAATAATAGATTGGAAGCATTCGAGTATCACCTCTTAAACGAGTTAATTTGCTATCTATATCGCTTATAGAAAATAAATATATATATAATAGATTATATTATAACACCTCCAGGTAAATTTCTAAGAAATTAATTAAATTTCTAAGAAATCTATTGTTAACTGTAACGCCGGCGTGTCCGCGGTCGTTGAGGGATTAATATGCTTATTTTTTATCGTTTTTGTAATAAAAATGTATATTATGTATACTGTATAGCAACTCGGATTATATAGCTATTGCGAAAATGACTTTCTATTAACGAGAATTTTTAACTCAAGCGATTATTATCTCATCTGTAATATTATAGAATTCAAAACATTTTTGTTTTAAAACCCACCCTTAAATGTAAAAATTTTTAAGAAACTAATAATGTAGTTAGTGCCTAGAAATATCCGCTTATTTCCTCTATGGCTCAGGATGCTTTTAAAAATATACGCTTTAAAGTTGAATTCATATCTTTTTTTTAATTTGCACAACCATATACACAAACTAAAATTATAATAACGCAATATTTCACATAGTGTTAATGAACATTTTGTGTTCGGAGGGTTTTTGTGGTGCAAGAGAACCCAAATCAATGGATTTCAAAACACGTTTTTATCTCTTACTATATATGTCCCTCGAATAAAACCAAATCCAATGAAAATTTTAATTAAACATCTTATCGGCTTAGTTACAAAAGTTGCTAAGCATTATGTTAATCATTTAAGATATTTTCAAGACGTAACTTTAGTCGCTTAAACAAAGTAGTTATCACGTTTTATTGGTGAATTTAATAAAATTTCAGGCATGTGAAACCTCTGGCATAAACTAGTGTTATACATACACTTTTTGTAAATGCAATTTGAAAAAATCTAAAACGATTGAAGGTGAAAGGTCACCATCTTACGTTTACTTTACGTTAGTTTACTTTACAAAGAGTGGACTAATGGGGGCTTCATTGTATACTCGACCTTTGCTATGTTTTCTCTATTATGCAGGATAAATGAAAAAACTAAACTTAAAAGGCAAGCCAAGAATATTTCTATTCAAAAATTCTAAAGAAAATGGAATTTTACTAAATCCAAAATGAGTTCTTTAGAAAATTTTAGAATAATTATTATGATAATGTTATTGTTGTCCAAATATTTTTCGACACGTATGACTTAGTTTGTAGTGGCCCTACTTGCTGTGCTAGAGGTCGCGGGTTCGAGTCCCGCTGGGAGCATTTTTTTGTGTGCTGAGCACGAATATTTGTATTCCAGTCATGGGTGTTTATATTTATAATATGTATTTATTTAAAGTTATAGATGTGAAGTGTATCAACTATCTGGTATTAATAACTCAAGTCTCGTAGCTTACCATGGAACTAGATGGGTGCTGTGTATTAATGTCCTACATATTGTCATTTAAAATATGTTACGTAACCCTAATGTATGGGGACCACCGAGCTTGCACCGACCACCAACATCGCATTCCCCATTTGCACCGCGTCATTTTCGTGTTTAACCATAACTCTCGTGGTGCGAGAATGTTGCGACATCCGAGAGCATATTTTATTTTTAAGACTTTATAACTGGATTCATTGATCATATTTCGATTATGTAATCACTTAAAAATAATTAGTTTGTGAAACATTTATTATAATAAGGTATTTTTCAACCGACTTCAAAAAGGAGGAGGTTCTCAATTCGACTGTATTTTTTTTATTTTCTTTTTTTTTTTGTTACCTCAGAACTCCGTCATTTATAAACCGATTTGGACAATTTTTGTGTTGTTTGAAAGTGTATACTTCCAGATTGTTCCCATTTAAATTTCAAAAAAAAAAAAACCACCCCTAAGGGTGGAAAAATAGCTAATGATGAATTTAACCTACCTCTAATTGTCATATTAACTTTAAATTTGCAAGTGTTTTTATTTCCGTTCATAGTACAGTGGTTCGGTATGTTGACCTGATCTGATGGTAAGGCCAGAAGAAGGATAGGTGGAACTCTTCAACGGGTAATAGTAGATACTTTGAGATTGGGCTTATTTTATTTGATTTGACAAGCCTAACACGTTGGAATTCTTACTTTGCTACTACTGTCTACACTAAAAAGGGAAAAATAAAAACTTTTTAACAAAAAAATAAAAACCGACTTCAAACAAAAGCACTAAAAAGTGAAAAATAACTGATTGGTAGTTTTCATTTACTATACATACCTAATCAAATATTTTCGAAGTCGGAGTGCTTTGGCTAAGTAATTAAAGCCTACCTATTAAATACATATCTAATCAAATATTTTTGAAATCGGTCCCAGCCCATACAAAGTAAAGCACACCGACTTCGAAAATATTTGATTAGGTATGTATAGTAAATGAAAACTACCAATCAGTTATTTTTCACTTTTTAGTGCTTTTGTTTGAAGTCGGTTTTTATTTTTTTGTTTAAAAGTTTTTATTAAGTTAAAGTAACATTACTTTGACCTCCTTTGTCTGTGACTTCTATAATTAAACTCTCCACGACCGCGGACACGCCGGCGTTACAGTTAACAATAGATTTCCTAGAAATTTAATTAATTTCTTAGAAATTTACCTGGAGGTATTAATAACATTTATGCTTACTATCGCAAATATAATCATATTAATTTCATGTTTTTGTTTCAACACAAGCTGTTGCCTTCGAATACTAATTGTTGTGAATGTGTTAATCTGAAAGTTTCTTTTTACTCCAGCTTTTTATGTTGAAAGTTTGATTTTATGTTAAGAGTTCAATAAGTAATAATTAAATTAGTAACGATACATTTAAACTATTATTTCGTGTGCTATAAAACTTTCAGATACTTTACACGTAATAGTGTGTTTCCACACTATTAATTATAGAATGTCTAAAATTACTGAATCGATTTTTCAAAATCAAATAATCAAAGCATTACATTATTTTCGCCATGACAAGAAACTAGAATCTTGGACAAGGAACCAAAACTGGGGTTCGTGGCGCGATACAATTGCTAAATAGCTAAAATGTGCGCGTCTGCACTGCCACTATAATTTCAAAAATATTAATAGGTATGATGAGGAAGAAGAGCAAACATTACCGAAAAACATATTTTTATATTTATATACTCACAGGGATATTTATAGTAAATATTTTTGTTAATTTTCACCTTTCTTCAAATCTAGAGCGTTGCAGATTATTAATACTATTCTATAAAATTCATTAAATATAATCAAAAGTAGAAAAATATCACAACAAAATCAAAATATAATGTTCTAGTAAAACCTTTTTTAAATAAAAATTATCGAAAAAGGCCGTTTGTTTTAGTTTTTATTTCCATCAACGTAAACACGAAACAAAGATACACACAAACAAACTTTTACATTCAAAGCAGCAATCCAACCCGTTTCTGTTCCTAAAATCAAAAACTCCATCTAAAATTCTTACTTGTAACGTCCAGTCTTCTGAATGAGGAAGGTGAATCGCTCTAAACCTTTGGTCGCTAGTGTATGTGTACCGACCAACAGTTAGCAGATGGATGTCCCGATGCCGCACCCATGAGACTTGCATGTTGAGCTAAAACAAACGCCAGTAAAAGCATTTAGTTAGAAACATTCTATCGATATTTACACAAATTGTAGTAAAATGTGATTTTTTATTAGCAAATTCATTTACTTAATGTTTTCTTGTAATACTATTTATCATAGAGGCAATAAATTGTTCTTAGTACATATATTCATACACAAACACATTACTTTGATTAATTTATTTCTTTATAGCTACAAAAGCTATGTTAGACAGATTATCTGTTTGGTTCGCTCAGGTTCGTCCGTAGGTACGTTTTAAATAGATAAAAATAGTTATTTTTAGTGTACCTTAGGAAATAGACACAAGACTCTTTAAGACGTAGGGTTTTCTAGTACATTGCTTTGAAGTAACCTAAGTGTACAAAAACATATCTATTTTACCAAAACACCATCATAGTTCAACCATTTTGAACAAAAAACACCTACAAATAAACACAAATTGTTTATCACTCTTTCTATTAGTGAAAACTGTGTCAAAATCTGTTGCGATGCTTAAAAGAAGTAAGCGAAGAAACAGAGGTAGATAGCGATTTTGTTTAACAATATGTAATTAACAACAACAACATTACACATATTATATGTAGATGAGTGACTTGCGCTCGAATTAAAATTTGGAATTCAGATTTATCTTTAACCACGCTAGAAATATTTTTTGTAGTAAATAATTAAAATTTAAATATGAAGGAAAACTTGGCCGAACCAATCTCTGTACGTCCAATATCGAAGATGAGGTAACGAATTAAAAAAAATTAAGACAATATATATATATATATATATATATATATATATATATATATATATATATATATATACATATAAAAAATTAAAACAAATTTTCCTCAATATGATTAAAATTATATATGAATATTATATGAAAATTTCCTCCCAAAAGCAAGAGCAAACTCTTATTGGTTACATAATATGTTTTACCAAACAGGTATTATAATTTTTCAGTTTGTACTCGACGTTTATCTCGTTTAGCACTTGTTTTAATCATATTTACAACTAGGACTGCCCGCGGCTCCGCCCGCGTTCAGGTGACCAAAGATCAAATTCTCAGGTTTACTTACATATTAGTATACTCTTACATTGCAGTTTTTGTATTTTTTCTCAGAAATGAGACATTTTCCCGCGGTAAAAAGTATACTCTATGTCGACCCGGATAACCAGCTATCACCATACCAAATTTCATCAAAATCCCTCCAGTGGTTTTTCTGTGATGCGGCAAAATATAGACAGACAGACAGACAAAAATTCTAAAAACTATACATTCGGCCTCTGTATCGATAATAAAGTCTATTTCAATAAGATTTTCCAAAAAATATTTAATGTACAGATTTGGCTCAGTTACAATTTTATTATAAATATATAGATGACGACGACTATTAAATCAAAATTTTAAGCATTAGAGAATTAAACCTTACTTCACTCAGAGTTTATGCCTAATTATTAGCTTTACCTTTATACCTTCACTTCTTCAACTCCGTTCAAGTTGTTATTCATCAAAAATTTCAACAAAAATAAATCTAGTATTTTATAGATTTTTTTATAGTGTAATAATTCTAAATTAGTTTTAAAATGTAAGAGAGAAGATAGAAACCAAATTGAATTTGTATTCATTGTTGGAACAAGTGAGTATTTATAGCAAACTCGTTGTTAACTTTATTACTTCTCCAGTAATATTCTCGAAGATTATCTTCGAACGTAAAATTTTGAGATTTACTAGAATTTGAAGTCATTTATATCGCTTTAACTTTAAAATGAGATTCTAAGTGAGATATAACAATGGGTCATATGAAATAATGAACGCAATTATTTTAATTAAGACAGTTGATTAAAAACTTTTAGATCCGGTGAAAGTCTAATTAAAAATGTATATTTTGAGACTGCGTAATTCTTTTAAAGCTCAAATTGAAACTTCAACCAGATTTATTTACGATCAAAGCTTTCAAGTAATTGCGTAACTGAATTTCAAAATGTTCTCATGAATATCCGTATTTTTTCCGTATTAATCTTATAAATGTAAAAGTTTGTGAGTATGGATGTTTGTTACTCTTTCACGCCAGAACGGCTGAACGGATCTGGATAAAATTTGGCACAGAGATAGATTATAGTTTGGAATAACACATAGGCTAATTTCTATTCCGGAAAAATGTACGGTTCCCGTGGGATAAGTTTGTTTTTGTTTTCCTAGAGGCGAACCGGAGCCAAGCGAGGGTGAGCCGCTAGTAGTTATATATTTATTTTTACTAGTATTCACCCAGTGATCGAAATTCGATTATACTAATTTTTTTATTGATGAAACTAAAACTCGTCAATAGTTCCTAAACAAATATATCTATATAGATACATACCTAACATAATATATATACATAGATACTTTAATTACAGTTTTTTGTAACTTATCAAATACCAAGAGCTTTAGAGAGCAAAATTTCTTTATAATTTAGAATATGCATTACAGGAAATCTCGTAGTAAGCATTTAAGGACGCTAATTAAAGGAAATAATACAACCTGTGTACCATATAATATTTTAGATGGACACCAGTAGGCAAATGGTATTTTAAACAGTAATAAAAATAATTTATACACAGATTATTTACATCTATACATATAATAAAATTTTAACTAAGCCGAATCTGTACATTAAATAATTTTTGGAAAATCTTATTGAAATAGACATTATTATCGATACAGAGGCCTTATCTATAGTTTCTAGAATTTTTGTTTGTCTCTCTGTCTGTCTGTACAGAAAGACAGACAGACACACTGCGGTCATAAGACCGCATCACGGAAAAAACCCAAGGAGGGATTTTGATGAAATTTGTTATGATGATAGCTGGTTATCAGCGCCAATATATATGATACTTTTTACTGCGGGAAAATATCTCATCTCTGAGCAATCTATACTAAACTTTAAAACGCGAGGGCGAGTCACTAGTTATTTATAAGTACGAGTAAATTTGTATATAGCATTTTCTCATTAAAACTATGGTAATTTTAGAAGTTCATTGGTTTGATACTAATATGCGCGTACCTTTACCCTTCCGTTTCGAAATAGATTAGGTAGCGTCAAAACCAACGTTGTAAATTGATATATAATGCTAACTAATATATAATTCCGAAAATGTGTTTGTTACTTCATTACTTGCACTTTCTTACGTAAGAATATTATCAATAAGTTAAATATCAAATCACAAAAACTTACCTCGACTAAGTTTTATTCCTGTAATCCGTTGATAGAGTTTTGGGGTATAGTAAGACAATATAAAAGTTACATTTCGATGCATTTACTGGAAATGTCACCAAATTAGAGAAAAATACTAGAAAATGCGAGTGATGATAACATATTAAAAAGTAAAATATTAAAATAACCTAACTTAAAATAACCAGTTCGTACTATAGATACGAGTATTACCTACATTCTAAATAAATTTCTACATTTTTCTATATTATATGAATTAGTATATACATATGTACAATATATGCAATGTGTATATAATATTTTTCATATACTACATTGATTAAGCTTACATTTTCTTTCACGCCGCATATACATACATACATACATACATACATACATAAATACATACATACATACACATATTGGCTGAAAAAGACCTTTTTAGAAAAACGTATAACTCTGCCTTTGCTAACATTAAGCGTTTTAAGTATATGAAAACATGTAACTAACAAAAAAGTTGATAAATTGAGTTTACGAAGACATTACAGCACAAAAAGGTACCACAAACTACCACGTGGCCTAGAAGCTAGTTTTTAATTAAATTAGCTCTAGAAGTAGGTTACGACCTCGATCGTGCTATGTATTGAATAAAAATCCAAACTTATGATCTCGTTAGTGAAACCTGTTGGAACAGTAAATGGTGCTTCAGATTGTAGTGCAATTGCACATACAGTGTTAGACGCCCCATTGCCTTCTAGCGTCTGCATTCGCATTACCATATTATCTAATTTTACTGCCCGCAGCGTTCATTAGGATGAATTAAGATTTTATAATATAAACAGCTAGCTTTAATTATACTAATTTTGTTATAATTAAATATAATAATAATATAATTATTAATGAAGGCAGTGGTAGCCCAGTGGTGACGCGCTCACATGGGTAACCGAGTGAAGCGGGTTCAAATCTCGGGTCTCGCACCTCTGATATTTTCATGTGCGAATCATTTTCAACATGATTACCACTTGCCTTACGGTGAAGGAAAACATCGTGAGGAAACCTGCATGTCTGAGAGAACCTACTAAGTTTTCGAAAGACATGTGAAGTCTGCCAACCCGCACTTGGCCAGCGTGGTGGACTATGGCCTGATCCCCCTCATATTGAAGGGAGGCCCGTGCTCAGCAGTGGGACGTTAATAAGGGCTGAATACATACATACAATTATTAATAAAGATATATATATAACTATTTTCTTATAATTTATACTGTTTGATTTAAGTAATTATTTAAATTACCATCGCAGCTTTTTTCGACAGTAATACCTACGTATTACTGTTGAAAAAAGCTCCGATGGTAATTTAATTTTCTTATCTTCTATGGTTGTTATTTTAAGTTTATTTCAATTACATTTTAATGTAACATAACTTTAACAAAAAGTGTTTCACTCAGTTTCATAGTACAATGCCATTATCAACTTAATACAGATTTATTTTAATGTAAATATATAATATTTAAAAATCCATACCTACCTTCCATATATCTATCTATCTATATAAATAAAAATGAATCACTGAAATGCATGTACGCGCATAACTTCTGTGAGTGCCCTGTGTTTAGAGCTAGAATCATAGAGAAATATTATCATAGATAAAGTTTTATAGGTCAGTGTTCAAAGCATAAACTGTAGATTAATATAGTAAATTCAATTTTATTAGCTAATCTCAAGACGTGCATAAACTTAATCACATACGGTCGAGCTACTGCTATTTATTTAACAGTCACCTAAATATGAACTAGGTTATTACTATATTATGAGAACATTTTACTGAAGCACTGTACTTTAAATAATAGCTCAACAAAATTATATCAGTTTTGTTTATTTAGTTTGCATCATTATGATAAACATTCATTCTTGAATTGTAAATTACGGATTTGTTTACGGAAGCACAAAGCATTTCTTTTTGGGGTCAGATAGTTTAAGATCTTCACTTCACTTAACAGTGGTAGCTCAGTAACGCGCTCGCTTAGGAAACAGAGTGAAGCGGGTTCAAATACCGGGTCTCGCACCTCTGATATTTTCAGGTGCGAATCATTTCTAACATAATTACCACTTGTCTTACGATGAAGGACAACATTGTAAGGAAACTTGCATTGAGCTTAAACTTGCAAGTCATGAATGATATCCATATTATAGTGTTGCATAAAAAACATAGTCAGCTATCTGTGGGAGTCTGCCATATTGGATTTAAATTCAATTACAAGATTGGACCCGAACAATCATATAAACATTGCAAGTTAAAAAAGTTTGTAAAAATATAACGTATTTACGTATGCCTTATGCTAAAAGATGAAGGCCTATACACATTATTTATCTACGCTTCACTATGGGGAGGAAGAGCGAGAAAGAGAAAGGGTATGGTTAGGTTCTGATAAATTCTGAACCGAAACATACTGGTAACAATTACATATATAATTGGTATATACCGTACATTACAAAGACATTTGAACATATTGTTACAATAACACGGTAATGTACCAATTATATGTACATTTATATAGTCCTTGATACAAATCGAACTTAGGACCCTGAAACATTGTCGACCAAATAAATCCATTAAGCACTATAATAATATAATTGAAACGAAAGCTTTAACAATGATGATTGTCGTTGCGAATGATTTTATAACGCTCATGTGGACGGCTGCGATCTCGTTAGTCCGACTTGTTATTTATATGGAAGATGCGGCATCACGGCCTAATGAGACTTTTATTTATAAAGTTGCTCTCACAATAGGGACTTTAAACTTGCATTGTGCTATTGTTACGTTTCATTTTAAACGAGGATTTTGTGGTACACCGCTATGTAAATTGGACGTTGGTTTCGGAATAAGAGGAACTCGTTAGTGTGAACGTGAGCATCTCTATTTTTATGACTGTGCGTTATCATTTTTAGTCTTATGAGATTTAAAATATTTTTTAATGTAGAATTGAGCAAATATTTTATATTTCAATATGTTTTCTCATTAAGATATAAATTAAACCCGTTCAATTTTTAAACCGGTTTTGGTTATTGACCCCAAGTTTTTGTTTCGGTTACGTTCTATAACCGGTTAAATCCGGGAGGACGGCTTTTGACGAATTTAGGTTCCACGAACGAAACTAACCGGTTAAAATAAGTTTTGTATGTTTACATTTGGCGCATCATTGCTAATGGTGAATGGCTTAGTAGAAGGGTACACGCAAGTTTCTTACTTATGAATGAAATAACCGGTTTATTTCGGTATCAAAACCGAAATTCAAACTTTCCCTGAGAATAACCGTTAAGCAATATTATTTCGGCTTACTAAACCTTTCGTTTTCATTCATCGGTTAAAGAACCAGCGATGAATCATCATTACATTACTGAAATAAGCCGTTTCTTTTAAAACGATTCCGAGCCCTGATCTGACTAATAAATTGATAGCTGCTTCAAAGATCACTAATGATTAAAAGCTTTTTAAAAGCTCAATGTTTAAATTTTAGCAAAACGTTAAATAGGATGCTTTAGATAAAAGGTCAAGATAACATTATGTGGGTTGTTTGGCCAATATGAGGAACCCTTTTAATTTTATATTCATATTGTGTAATTTTATATTGTAAAAGTTAAAAACCTAAAATTTTGACTTACAAAAAGCGAAGAAATCACAAATACTTTTTACTCATATAATATTTACATACTTTTTTTGCGATATATTATAATAAAATCTAAGTAAATCCTTTAGTAAAACAATGAGATCATTTTAAATGTACACTTATAATAAAATTCTGAGTCGAATCTGTACATTAAATATTTTTGGGAAAACCTTATTGAAATAGTTATATAGATATAATTATTGTCGATACAGAGGTCGAATTTATAGTTTTTATAATTTTTGTCTATCGATCTACCTGTCTATCAGTCTGGAAAAGCATCACGAGAAAACCCTTGAACGGATTTTGATGATATTTGGTTGTGTTGGTTGTTAAGATACTTTTTAGTGCTGCAAAATATCTCATCTCTGAGAAATCTAGGTATACTAATCGTTAAAACCCACCTAGAGACGAACCCCAGCATAGCGAGGGTGAGTCGCTAGTCCATTATATTTCTATTCTATTATTATTATAATATGTAAAATTGAAAAATACTTACAGTTTTATTTCCTAAGTTTTTGACTCGACAATTCAAATAGGCGGTCTTTCCAAGCAGGGCTGTGACATTCTTGGAAGCCGCTAAGTCGAAGTAAGGTCCCGTGCGAGGGGTTGGCCGGGGAGCATCAGCTATCACTACACCTGCTCTTATCACGTTATCAGCTGCGGGAGGTGACGTTGCCGAGGTATTTGTTGGCAATCCTTTGCCAAGTTCACGTTGTGCTGATGATACTGAAGAAAAAAAAAAACAATTATTGTTTATAGCTCTCCTTATCGATTTCTGCTTTGCTGTTAAATGGATAGACTGAACTTTTTCTTAAATATCCGGCTACAAGTTGGCATATGGAGGTATAGATATGTAGACATACATATATATCGAGGTTCGCTTATTTATCAAGGCTTGTTCTAGTCGATTTGGTAATTTACAGTAAGCACTTGTATAGGATGTTATGAGACTCTTCCGCTAATAGACTATAAATAATGTACATATGAAAAAATATCAATCTAATAATGTTTCTTTTATAATATTTGAAAAAAAACGGAGTGGATATGATTTATACTTTATTATATATTTTCGATTCCATTTCCTGTTCCTCCATGGAGGTTAAGTATAATTCAAATAAAAGGCAATCATCATTAGGAGTCCGCCCTTGATGGGTCATGAATATTTTACAAAACTGACCTTTTCTACTCGTAAAATATTATTACGTTATATTTTAATATATGTAAACATCATATTTTTTGTATGGTTGCATAATTATTATCCCTTAATGAATTTTTCAGTTACCCATTAATTGGAAAGTACAGAATAAAAACCTTTAATATGATAGCAAATTAAAAATTAATAAATTTAGATATCCATACTAATACTGTAAATTTGAAAATGTGTTTGTTTGTATGTCCTTCTTTCACATCGAAACAGAGTAACAGATTGGCGTGATTTTTTTAAGATTATCTCATTCCCACGAGAAAATACTTTATAATACAACCCACAACAATTCATCATAGCTATGTATATTTTATATATAGTTTATCTATTCCATACTAACCGTTAAAACGTACCTAGAGACAAATCCGAGCAATCAAGGGTGAGTCACTAGTATGAATACAAAAATATTATTGCAATTCTCAAATGTCTATAGGCAGTAAAATCTTTTCACTTCTAGGTCGATTGTCCGACCTAACTCTTATTAGAAATAAAAAACAAGCCATAAAACCGATGCTTTGAAAGAAAATCTGCGTTCTATAGAAGGGGCGGGTTCGTTGAAAATAATGAGCTTAAATAACAATACGCTCTTCAAGATACGAGACTTCTATGGAAATGTCAACAGTCATTTGAAATAAAAAATAAGTTAGAAAAACTGGCTACAGTAATTCGCTTTTTACTCCTACTATTCATGTAAAGGAATTTTATTAATCGATCTACGATTATAACATTTTCAATTTTCCACTACATTGTAACTCGCACATATCTTTTAAAGAATTCTGATTTTTTTTTTTAAATATACCACAATTAATTTTCAATTATTATTCTGCAAAATATTTTCATGTGCGAATCATTTCTAACATGATTGATGATGATTACAGACCACTGAACACTTGTCTTACGGTGAATAAAAAAATCGTGAGGAACTCTATATATCTGAAAAAATCTACGTATCGAGTTTTTGGAAAGACATATGAAGTCCGCCACCCCGCACTTGTTCAGCGTGGTGGACTATGGCCCGATCCTCCTCGTATTGAAGGGAGGCCCGTGCCCAGCAGTGGGACGTTAAAAAGGATTGAATACACAATACTATTTATTTTTGTGCACTTGGCTGATTACGTTAACTAAATAAATAAAAATAAATGTTTGTCTGTACTACTACTTTGAATAATATGTCTCTTTGTTGAGTTGTACTGCATACGACACGCAAAGATTACTGACGAAAAAAAGATTTTTGGGTGTTAAATAAAATCAAATAAAATAAAAAAATAAATCAGTCTCTCCCGTGACCATGATTGCTGTAAAGCATTCAAAACGTCGGGAACCAAAAATCAAAATAAATCGGCGAAATAATCCGAAAAGATAGTTTTATTTTAAATGTCAAATATTCGCGTAAATCTAAGAAAGTATTAGATTTTTGGGTGTTGGTTCTCTTTGCGTTTTTAAACTATTTATCCCCAGGATCTCACCCGACCGTAGTGAGTGTATGCCGCTAAAATAAATATAATTGTCATCCTTCTTACGTAAGAGTAAAATAAGTGGATTGGTAATGGTTACACAGCATGACTTGTATTTTGAAGGGATTCGCAATTCGCAAGTGAAATGTTCTTGGGAAATATTTTTGGACAGAATATTTTACATAAATAATAGAATTGAAACATATATGCCATAAAGTAATAAGCAAGATATTGTTTGTAATTTTTTTAAAAGCCAAGTTGATAAAGGATGTGTAAAACCTATGAAATTGCTTTCTTATGATACAGGAGTAGGATGACCTTTACTATGGAAAAGCAATTATAAGTAAATTTTATAATTTTAAATAAAACTGTCTTTTCTGAATATTTCGCGGATTTATTTTGATTTTTGGTTCCCAAAAAACCAAACAATTTTTTGGGTTGGGAACCAAGTTGGGAACCAAAAATCAAAATAAATCCGCGAAATAATCCGAAAAGATAGTTTTATTTAAAATGTCAAATATTCGCGTAAATCTATGAAAGCATTAAATTTTATAAAATATATAACGAAAAAATAATAATTTCCTAAAATAATAGACCTTTTAATTGAAATAAATGAAACTTTTCGTACAAAATTAAATGAAAGTGTTATATATATATATATATATATATATATATATATATATATATATATATATATATATATATATATAAAAATTTCATGGTTCTATATATTATGTTTCTATATGAATACAATGACCCATGTTTGAACGCCCTCATATTACGTTTTAGGCCCGTCTAAACATAATATTTACTTTACAAATGCCTTTTATAGCAAGTGCTTTTATACACACTTAGGCTGAGAATTAGGACGAAGAAAAAGTGTTGTTAAATATTACAATTGGGGCAAATTTTGTACATGGATTTAAAGAATAAAAATTATAACTTAATAAGTCATACGTGTATTTCTTTTTATACCCAGTTGCGGTGGCTTGAAAGAGGGTTATGTGTTTGACCTGTATGTATGTATAATTTCTTGTTTCCTCATAATTATAATTGAATGGCTTAAACGATTTTTATGATTCGTAGATCGTTACATTTGTCTCGATAAATTAAGTATCGTATGCCACCCTATTTGGATATTATTACAAATGAAAATGGCGGATAGCAGGCGATAATTCTATTAATCAACTCAAATTTTTAGGTCTAAAATTAGATAAAATCTAAATGAATCTCAATGTAAGAAAAAGATAAATGTTACCCTTTCAAAACATTTGGCTACTCTACACGTCTCAATACAGTATTTGAAAGCTTTATTTTCAAAATTTCATATTAAGAAAAACTATAAAAAGTGGAAAATAAAATATCTTTTTAACAACATACAAAAGTATAAAACGATTTTAGATACTACATTGGTTTATTTTATCCATTTGGATCCAGTCCTAATACTAAAATAATGTCATACTCTCAGTATCATTAGCCGAAAAATGTTGCATTTGTCATATCTACAATTAATCTACAGTAATAACTATGAAAGAGAAAAAATAATTGTCTTTCGTGGTCAGTCTGTGGACGTGAGTGTAGTTAACTAACAATGAGATGGCAATTGGCTCGTCCATTAATTGTGGTCTCTGACTCCATTTCTGAGCCGTGTTCGTGAAGAGCATTATCTACAATATTGTAAGATAATATTTAAAATATTTTGGTAAATATTGTAAATATTATAATACCAGCAACTCACCCTCGCTTCTTTAAATTGATATAACTTTTTTTATGTGAGTAAAATAAATCAAATACTAAATGTTAAGTAAAGCTTATCACAATACATTAGTGAAAACCGCACCCAAATCGGTTTAGCCGTTTCTGAGATTAGCACGCACATGCGAACATACAAAAATTCTAAAAATCATTGTTTTGGGTTCTATTGCGTTAATAAAGACACCCAATAATAGTTTTTCTCAAATACCTTATTACATGTACAGACAGCGATCATTTAAAATTTTATTATGTGTACATACTCATAGATATATAGATAAAGGTGTATAGATTTGCTTATACCTACATTAAAGTATAGATTTAATAAATTACATTTCATTTTATTATTTACTACCATTTCTTTACTAGTGACTTACCCATATAAAAACTATAGATTCGGCCTATGTATCTATAATAAAGTCTATTACAATAAGATTTTTAAAAAAATATTTAATGTACAGATTCGGCTTAGTTACAATTTTATTATATGTATAGATACCAATCTAGTATATAGGGCTTCATGACGTACATTCAATCCTACTCAAAGTGAACTCATCGAGTATAGCTCATTAAGTATTGATTTAAAGGTTCAATTAATTATGCACGTTGATGAGGGTATGATAACGGTAAACAAGGAGTGATAATTATTATTGAGACGTTATGTCGACGTGTGCTTACTATTTGGTATTTTTCGGTAAGTAAATTACTGAATAACATCTATAAAAAAGTCCGTATGTATGCAATTCACACATGGTAGAAGTGAAACTTCAGAAAAGTAACCTACGAGAGAGTGAGATGAATATAGAGTATCAGGAGTGGGATAATTATAAGGTTTATTTTTTTTATATTTTATTTGACATAAATATAAATTACATATTATTTAATTTTATTATTTTTCACTTCCTGTGTAATGTGTTCGATCTCAAAAAACAACGGTTACCATGGCAACATGGCAATGTATTCTATCTCATTCTCTCACCGACTTAATCCTATATATTTATGTGTTTGTCTCTTTTTAGTGTCGCATTACTGTTTTATCGAGTTTCGAAGTACAACGATTCTAAGTTTCACTTCAAAAAATACATAATTACTGTCTGGCTCATAACATTAGTGAGTGACATTTATCGCCTATACTCAAAACATTTTAGCTTTTATACTTCTTCTAAAGATAAAAATAACAAGGATTATGAAGATGTCATGTACGTACATACGTAAATCAAAGAATGTGTATTATATATATATATATATATTATATAGCAAAATATTTTACAGATTGAAAACTAAAACTAAACTATAGCTGTACTATTGAAGAACATTATTAGTTATTTTACATATTTTGATGAGCAGTTAACCTGATAGCAAGTGACTATCGCCTGTAAATATCTTCAACATAAAAGGAGTTACAAGTGCGCTGGCAGCCTTTAAGAGACCTGTAAACATGACCCTTAAAGAGTTAAAGAATTAAATTGTATAGGGTTAAGATAAATCGTCAGGGTAAAAATAATTTCGCATCTTGTCTATGTGCGGTTGAAATTATTTTAAGTATTTCTATCTTTATCTATAGATATATGTATTTAGTTATCTATTTTTCTAGGATAGCTTATGGCCCATCAATGAAGGGTGCAGTGACAAAAACGTCATATGACCCTAAAAGTTCAAGAAAAAATGGTAGAAAACACATAAACATCATCTACAACCATATCATATTACATTTTATTAATCGGAACAAATTGTTATTGCCAGTTCAGAGTTGAAAGCGATACTTGGATTTGGATTGGAAAGAAAGAGTCGATATCTCGGTGCAAATTATTGCTTGACTCTACACTTAAGACATTTTAGCTACCTATATAGATATTTTATTATATTACCAAAAATACCAATACCATTAGAAATGTTAAAGTTAGTATTTGTAAGGGATATTTTTTTGATACTGAACTACTTATTAATCGTTGTCGACGTGTCACTTGTTTCACCTAAAATATTCCACCAATATTAAGTTTATGATATACAAATTTCATTCAATATAAAAAAAGATTGCTTTAGGAATGTAACTGATAACTTCAATGGTAATATTATAACTATGGTCCAAAATTCGAGGAATACGCGAAAGGTAAATATTTTATTAGAAATCTGATATCCTTCTCATCTAAACTATTTACAATCATTTCCTGAACCTAAAATGTTTATTCTTACTTACATACTAATATTATATGTTACATTTCATTATAGGAGTTTTCCAAAATTGTATATGGACCAAAAAATAACTTATCCATTTCACTTCTTAAGTACTTCTTGTAGAATAGCTTTCTATTACTAAAGTTGCGAATCAATTGTGGGCTCATAACATTTTTAGTATTATAATAGTATAACTATTATATGATAATTTCTTAGATTTACGCGAATATTTGATATTTTAAATAAAACTATCTTTTCCGAGATACTCCCTTGTGAGCATGTTGCTGTAAAGCATTTAAAAATTCGGAAACAAAAAATCAAAATAAAACCGAAAAAATCTGAAAACATAGTACTTTTAAAATAACTTTTACATTTATATTAATAAATAAAACACATGTGAAATAAATTATAATATGTAGTAATAATTTTGAGCAATTCACAACAAGGTGTACGTAAGCAATGCCTGTGTGCACTCTCCTAACCTCTTATTTCGCCCCAATTCGTTCTTGTGTTAAAATATAAGGAAATTTTGCATAGAGATTGTCGTTCAACTCACATTCACAAAATTATAGTTTTTTACTATAATATGATTTCTTACTAGTATTAAATTACTACATAATATGATTTTCATACTTTTTATCGATTATTTTTTTATGTAAAATAAAAAAAAACTACCTGGATATAGTAGTACATAATTTACATTTTAAAAGTAATAATTAAAAAAAAACTATTCATGCAGGTGCGGTAGAAAAAGGACGCAGTGATTTTCTTTTCTCATTTCTTTTTTACTGCTTCTAAAGATATACAATATTTAGGCAAGTGAGATAACTTACTATATCTTCAAAACTCTAAAGCTCAAGTGTTACGTGCCTGAACACGTTAATCTCAAAAGCTCTTTGCTCTGGAAAAAATTTTTTGCTAACTATTTTTTGTATCAAAGTTTAGCAAAGGTAACACTTAAACTTGTCACACAAATTATCCAAATATTTGTTGATACTTTTTGTTCTTTTCTAGCGACACCTCGTAGACTCCGTTGGTCTAGTGGCTAATATACACGACTGCAGATCCGGAGGCCGAGGTTTCTAGTGCCGGATCCCACTATAATTACGTATTAAATATCTTTCTCTGTTAAGGAATTCTCAGTTCTCAGAGTCGGAAAGTTCTTACACCTTACCTCAAAAAGCATGTAAAGTTCTCTGTCCTGCGTCTGATATCTTACTAGTCGGGTCGAATTGTCATTCAAGAGGAGACTGATAGTAATAGAGAATGAACCCGTGTTTGCCAACGGACTTGTACACTATAATATTTCCAATTTAGTTGGCTAATTGCAGTGAAATTTACAGATATGATTAAAATCGGTCAAATTTACATTAATTTGAAATTCTAAATAAAGGAGACTTGAAAAGTAAGTTATCCAACAATAATAGGTCAAATATTTAAATCTATACATATAATAAAACTGTAGAGGTCGAATATCTGTACATAGAAAAAAAAATGCTAATAATCGAGTCAGGGGGATGTAAGAAGAGAAATAGAAAAAATCTAGATTTTTTTATAAAATTTTGTTTCTCTGTCTGTTTGTATGGGCTAATCTCCAAAACTGTTGGACCGAATTGATGAAACTTTGCATGGTGGTACCTTATATCCCCAGTCAATATTTTAGATACTTTAGAACCCGGTAAATTAAAGAGTTCCCGTGGGATAGATCTATTTGTGCTTTTCTAGAGATTGTGTTTAATATACATTTTAGTCAACAAAAAACAATCTTTATAATAAATATAAAGTTATTAATATTTCTTTTAAACTATGAGAACCCTTACAACATATTTATAACATATACAAACAAATCATAATGTCCTTTTTGTGGATCATATCTTTCAGAAATAATGTGCCTTTCGCCGCAATTTTGCCAACTGTCGCAGCCGGGGCATTTTCGTAAAGATTTACGGCTACGACTCTTTCACTAATACTATTTACTTCGTTAATGGTCAGTTTTATTATTGCGCTTCTTTGCTGTTTATTTCTTTTCCCATCCATGATTTATAATAACTGACATAATGTTGAAGATATCGTTGTAATTAAAAAGTTTTATCATCACACTAACATTGTAAATGAAAAAGCTTGTGAGTGAATAACAAAGACAGTGTATGTTTCTTATTTCTTAATAAGAATTTGAATTAAATATAAAAGACAATTGGGATAAAGACCAATCAAAGGTAAAGAAGGTATAAACGTTTGCACTTTGTTTTGATATTTTTCTATTTGATGACAGGTTAAAAGTCAAGAAAAAATTTTTTTTTGCAGATAATTTTCATTTCCATCGCTTAAAGTAAAATTTGAAGCGACAACAAACCGGAAATACAAAATTTGTAGACTATAAAATTGTTTACAAAGTCGTAAACAATATTTCATACGATAAACCATTCTTGAGATAAAGCGCAAAGAGTGAGAAGTCCTTAGCTTTTTTATAATGTTTGGAAATTTATAGTATCTGCACCAACAGGTGTTTATGTGATGAGATAGGCTAGAAAAGCAAGTACAACCTACTAAAACCCAGTGAAATTATTCTGATCTTAATGCCGCAACGCATGATTACTTACGCACTCAACTATAACGTCTTAACAGCTGGTCTACCGACTACCGAGGCAGACCACAAGAACTAGGAGTACTCTAATGATCCATTCTGCTTACAGATAAGTACCAGGAGCAATCCAGCAGAAGCAGTAGCAGAAGGATCATGCGATCCTCCTGAGGCCCTCTAAAGTGGGCTATCTTCCAAGTGTGTTTCTTCGGGAAACCACTTAGTAATCTACATATATGTATATATATATATATATATATATATATATATATATATATATATATATATATATATATATATATATATATATAGGTTAAGTTTATAATGTCATTTTTTAAAGATCCTATTTCTCTTATGTAAAATGCTATGACTCTCAGATTTCAAGATTATATATTATTTAAAGTGCAAATGTATTCGATGTCTGCATTCTTTAACAAATAGTAATCAAAGAAATAAAGATATAAAGAGACTGCATAACGAGCTCGATGTTAAACTTGTATTTTACAGAAATGCAGGGTTATCTCATTTTAATTTTACATTCTGGAATAATTTTTACGTTTTCTTTGAGTAATAATGTATATAAATTTTACCCCATTGTGTATTATTCTAGTAGCTTTTTATTGTAATTTTCTAATATTTTATGAGAATAATGCATTTTATATTTCAGCAAGTTATGCAAAAATAATTTTTAATGTTTGAAATATCTTTCGCATAATATATAGTAGTTCTGATTTTGTTCTAACAATTCTATAATAATAATTATTATTATTTGTTTAATTATCTTTATTATGATGATTTTTTTATTATTATGTGATTCTATGTACAATGTCCACCCAGGAACAACTTATGCAGGTACAACTGTATAACTCACTGTACAGGATCCAAATATTTTATCAATAGTTACGAATCAATTCAAAAAAGATTTTTTTCCATAATATCCCAGTTATTCACGCAATTTGTGATTTTAGACTTTGACGTTATTAAATAAAAATATAATGTATTTATTTAAAATCATATTATTACAAATGCTAATCTATACATATAATAAAATTGTAACTAAGCCGAATCTGTACATTAAATATTCTTTGGATAATCTGATTTAAATACACATTATTATCGATACAGAGGCCGGATCTATAGTTTTTAGAATTTTTGTCTGTCTGTCTGTCTGTTCCACAGAAAAATCAATGGAGGCATTTTGATTAATTTTGTTATGGTGATAGCTGGTTATCCGGGTCAACATAAAAGATACTTTTTACCGCGGCAAAATATCTCATTTCTGAGAAAAAATACAAAAACTGCAATGTAAGAATATTAATTGATTTAAAAAAAAATGTCTGAAGATTTTTTAATAGAAAAAGTGGCAAAGTATAAACATCCTAATGGTAAGTGGCTATCGTCGTTGATGCAGATCAAATGAAATCACGCTTTTTCTAGTGTTCTGTGCTAATTTTTCTATCACGGACCTATGAAATTTTCATGTTTTTAGCTAGCGAGCTGCAGCGAGTACTTATAGTAGGACTTTCGCTTGTAAAATGTACTCTGTTGTTCATGGAGTTAAATTGAGGAATCCTTTCAGTATAAAATCGTTGATCCTAGCTGCTCCTATTTAGTACAGTATTAATTTTATTTTAAACATAATTTTGTTATTGCACAGTACTAATTTTACAAAACCAAAGATCTATTAAAAATGCAGTGAAAAATGAATGTCAAACATTTTTGTTTATAATTTTCGAATTCTTGTATATTAAAAAACCTATGATTAGGTAAATGAAACGTCCACAAATATGAAAAGAATCCAGCTCTTTTGCACTATATTATTATTAACTGTATAGAATCTCCTAAACTACATAATAAAAAGGATAATTAATGGGCAAATCTCATCTCTAACAAATACGTGCTTGTAACTTGTGATAATAAGTTAATTTTTTTTATGGGGTAAAATTTCGCTTTTAAAAAGTTATTTATATACATAGCCAAAAATCCAAATATTTCAGCAGCGTAAACTAAAAGTATTATTACTAAGCAATATTTTAACAGACTTTCTTAACAAAAACCATTATAACTCGGCTTAAACACAGAATACACTGTGTTACAAGCTCAGTGATTAGGTAGCTATCTATTTTTTATAAAATATTTTAAAAATCCTTATTGAATGTTTGAGATTTATACGGCTTGATGATAAGATAAAGGATTATATGTAAATATCGATGCTTTCTTATTGCATAAAGAATATGCTATAAAACTAACTATAATTTACAAAAATCAAGTAACACCCTGTATGTAAAATATTATAATAAAACAGGTTGCAACAGCTAAAAAAATAGTTTTACTTTCAACCAACGTCTAGTGAGAAAAGCTTTCTAAACTTAAAAAACTTATTTTGGCATCAGTAAATATTATACTAGGTTCTATTGTACTTGATTTCAAAGAGCTCTTGTTGGCTACAATATAATAAGCCGACAGACGTCGCTTACAAATCTCCTTTAAAATTTATACCGTAGTATTTCAAGGAATACGTAATATTATGTCCATTTTTTTAATTTTAATTATTTATATTACAAGGTTGCTTCTATCTAGGTATAACACAGCTAACGTATTACGGTGGATAATTGTCACTAATATCATACAATGAAAGCGCCATTACAATTGGTAATCATTCGCCAAATAGTTCTGCGGGTAGCTTTTATCTCTTCCAAGTAACCTACGTCAATCTCGCATGAATACTTTGTCAGCCAATGAAAGCTTTTAAAATTGTTAAAGTCGTTTAACTGATCCAATAAGGGTTGTTTTTTCAGGCGTGCCTTAACCCAACCAAATCAACCCTTAACATAATAATATAAACTAAAGTAGCACAATGACATACACATAAGAAGTATAAATGTATGCCTACATATAATAAAATTGTAATTAAGCCGAATCTGTACATTAAATATTTTTTTTTAGAAAATCTTATTGAAATATACATTATTATCGATACAGAGGCCAAATTTATAGTTTTTGATTTTTTGAATTTTTGTCTGTCTGTCTATCTGTCTGTCTGTCTGTCTATCTATCTGTCTGTCTGTCTGTCTGCCTGTCTGCCCGTCTGTTACTTCACCACGGAAAATCCACTGGAGCGATTTTGATGAAATTTGGTATAATGGTAGCTGGTTATCCAGGACAACAAATAGGATGCTTTTTACTGTGGAAAAATATCTCAAGAAATCTACACTAAACGTTAAAACGTAACGTAGGAACGAATCCGAGCGGAGCGAGGGTGAGTTGCTAGTAGAGTATAAATAGTCTAGTATTACACATAGAATTAACTGAAAAGGAACCAAATGTGATGCTATACAATCAGCAGTACAATTGAATGGAAGACTAATAAATAATAAAAAGAAAAACAAACAAAATAAACAACGAAATAGAAAATATGTGCGAGCGTAAAACAAGTTGTCTTCAAACATCTTCTAACACAAAATACAAACAAACACTATAAAGAATTGATAAATAACTAATTCAGATATAGTAAATAATCGACATCTGTTTCGTTGCGAACTGAGAATTTTTCCATTACCCCTTGTCTAAATATAAGAAAGAAATTTTATTTCAGTTTTTTATAGCCGCTAGGTTTGTTTACGTAATGACGAATCGTTATTTTTCGGGCGCAAAAACTCGAAACCACAAAATAATTTAATATGAGATGACCCCATTTTCTTTTTTAACGTTTCATGGAGTATCTACATTATATTCTCTTTGTGAAATAGCTAACAAAAACTCTGTCATTTTAGTTCTATATGAATAGGTAAAGTCGAATTTAAATTTAAAGCTGCTTCTGTAAACAACGTTAAATTTTTATAAGTTTTCATTAAAATAATAGGATAGGTATGTAATCATATAAGGTTTCAATTTTAGTTTATTTACAAAGTCAAAGTAAATTTTGTTAGTATTCACTGACTTTTTATGTCCAACGGTAATATCTTATTATTTTGCATTTATAAAGCAAAAACCGATAAAATTAGTCAAATATCGTATTTATAATAGTTAAATTTTAATTTTTTTAAGTATTATAAATATGATAATGTAGGTATATATTATGTTTCATGCACGTATTTCTTTTATCAAAATACTGCCCACCTGAGCCTAAAGTGCAGTAATAGACATTTTGGTCGGTTTTGAGTTAAATATATATTCTTAATCCCCATTTTAGTAGCTATCAGTCAAATTAATTCTTTTTTCTGTAGCGCTAATAAATTATTTTATTTTAATGTTTTTTCGGAAGGTGTAACAGCAAAAATATCACAAATCTATTAAAATATTCCAAGTTTACCAGCTAAACCGCAGTACAATTAATACTGCACAAGATTTTTCTCTGTTTCCTAACTAAACTGCAGTATTTTATCATATTTTGTGGCACTTAAAATAGTAGTTTGTTCTAGGAGATTCAAGAAAAAACTTATTAAAATGCAGTATTATTCGACTCTATACAAATTGATTATACTGCAAAGGTTAAGAAAATTTTTTTTTTATTTATATTCCTAATTAAAGTGCAGTATTAACATTCCATACTGCACATTAACTTGTGGGGGATTTTGTAATTTCTTGTGAAAAACTAAAAGACATGCAGTATTTAATAACTTTACTGCAGTTTAACTTGTAGGATGTTCTGTAGTTGCTTGTAAAAGACCATTTAGTTTACAATATTTATAAATTTTACTGCATATTAGTTAGTTTGCTCCATCCAATTCATACTACCTAAAATACTTAAAGTCAAATACTATTCCCTAATACTGCGGTTTACTAGGTAAAATTATTAAAATATTAAAACACAGGACAGGCAATATCGCGGTTTGAGGCAGTCTCCTTAATCTGTGGCTTAAGGCTGACTTGACGTGCCATGCTGTACTAAAGAGATATGGAGAGTAGAACTAAGGCGAACTATTTCTCGTATAAAAAGTGACCGCTGACAAGCATTAAATTGGTGGCGCCACAGAAAACAAGTATATGAATCTATACATCTATACAGATAAATAAAATTGTAGTGTCTGTTTGTAATGTCAAAATAAACATTTTTACTAAATGCATATGAAATTATATACAGTACTCATAAGAAAAACACATTTTTAAAAATTTTTGTCTGTCTGTTTGTTCCGAATAATCTCTAAAACGGCTGGACTGATTTTGACGGACTTTCAATGGAAGGTAACTGATGTTATAGGGAGTAATATAGGCTACTTTTATTTTTAAAAAAGAATTAGAGTTCCGCTCAAAAAAAAGTATCCAGGGACGAACCCGAGCGAGGCGAGGGTGAGTCGCTAGTTTAAAACATAGCGTCATAAAAGTAAGAAGGTGAATTAAACAAGGAAAGAAAGATTTTCGCTTTGCTGTGGCGCACTTTTCAAAATAGTTCTAACATAGACAAACAGCGATATACAATATAATCATATATTATTTTCAAGTAATAATAATTCAGCACACTTCACTCCGTTAAAAACTACTAACTTCACATCACATCTACTTGCTACGCTAGTGCTGACGGTGAGTTTCTGAGCTATAATTTGCTGCTCACTACTGGACACTTTTTCAACTTGTTTCCCATATAAGTTAATTCTCCTTAGTTCTACCTTCCATAATCTTTTTAGACTATTATTTTTGTAAGACAAGAGTACTCATTTAATAATTAGTTATTTTCAGAAGAAAGATTTTATGTAAATTTTATTGATCCATGCATGAGAAATACATGGGATATAGTTTTATGGTGGATTAACTAGTTAAGATTATCAATATCTTGTAAAGATTGTTATATCGTTAGTCATATAAAACAATTTACACTATTAGATTATAATGTACAATGTTTTGATAAATAGTTTTAATAGCATAGTCATAAATGCATGTCCAGTTTTGTTTAAGAAATTACATATTTTTATCAAAATTAAAGGTAATTTTATATTACTATATGTGTGGAATATCAGAGTTTTGTTCAAAATAACAGATTAAATAGCAGTATTTTCATAATATTACTGCACTTTAGTTAGTAACAATCATGGAAGAAATGTCTAAAATGCAGTAATAACAGGATTTACTGCATTTAAAACAGTTTTTGAAAAGATTATACAAATAAAAGTGTGTGTAGTAATAGGGGCTAAAAAATTAAAATTGCCATAATTATAGTTTTTTATAAAAAAAATAACGTAACAATGTTTAGTATTTTAGTTTGGTACATATCCTTTCACTTCCCATTCAAGGTTTTATCGAAAAGTCTCTTTTTGATATATTTTTATGGATTCTAAACTTTAGGCGCCTTTTGTCTCGAATTCGTGTTTTTACTGTTACTGCACTTTAGGTTCGGGAGGGCAGAATACTTTATTGCAGGGAAGAGTGACGTCTGACAGTGACCTATGTGACAGACTACTACCTATGTATTTTGTACTGATGCACAAATCAAATAAATTACTATACCACATTAATCTGCTAAAAAAGCTAATTATAATAAGAAAATACATTTTTTTAAATCACAAATTACAAAACTTATGTGTTTTAACAAAATATTATAATCATATATCACGCGAACGGAGTTGATAACTAAAAAATAAGTTACTTGAAATTATCTGTATATACAGATATTATGAATGTGAAAGTTTGTGAATAAGTATATATGTTTGTTACTCTTTCACGCCAGAACGGCTGAACTGATCTGAATGAAATTTGGCACAGAGATAGATTATACTCTGGAATAACAAATAAGCTACTTTAAGCATTAGTATTAATATAATTCTGTGATTTAACAAATGCTTTGATTTATTATTCCAAAGTAATAATGTCAGCCTTACTTTATTTTAAGTTATATTAGGTAACAAACAAAACATTTTTTATATTATGACGCTAAAACCTTTCTTCCCACGCACGTCCCAAACTTTCCTCCAGAGGAAATCGAGTTGGGCCTCTACTCGAAATACATTATTCACATTAGTGATGTTCATTATTGTCTTACTTTGTCGAATATTTTATGCTCTCTCAGTGTATTAACATTAGAGCTTTTTCTTAGCATTGAATAGTTATATTACGTACCAACCTTGGTAAGGTTAAATTAAGGGCTCATTTCAGATCTTGATGATTTTTTTCTATCAATATTTGTGTTTTGAGTAACTATGTGCATATATTCATATTTAATAGATAAATAATCAATATGTTGGGACATTAAAGAAAAATCTAGTTCATGGTACGAGGTTTATGTTATGGATAGTTGATAGTTAGTAGTACTAGATAGTTGATGCACTACACACGTATAACTTTAAATACATACATATTATAAATATAAACACACAGGGTTGGAATATAAACGTTCGAGCTCATCAAACAAATATGCCCACAGCGAGACTCGAACCCGCAACCGCTGGCACAACAAGTTGGTTTACTACAAACTATGCCAAACGTGTCGTCAAATATTTAATAAATTTTAAATTATATATGTATACGTAGACATAAAAATATTTCTTTTTCTTTCACATTTTTATTTTTTTAGGAGTTAATAGGACCCAATATTTGAAAAGCTTAGTCTTAGATTTTAGACTAAAAAGTTTTTATAATATCATAATAACAATATTTTTTTCTATATAAACATAGTATAGGGCAAACAATGTCGAAGAAAGTGTACCCTAATCAATTAATCATACCTTTTCACATGAGAACGCCTACATCTGTTGCGTTATTCATTTTAGCTAAAACAAACTTATACACCAACTATTGTAATATGTATTTATCAATGAAAAAAAGATAACAATCAATATTCCTAATTTAAATCATCTACTATGATGAGGAAACTAAGTATATATATATATATTATATATATATATATATATATATATATATATATATATATATATATATATATATATATATATATATATATATATATATATAACTAAGTTTACTATGCGAAATAATAGAAGAAAATAACAATAATTCACATTTTGCCACGTCACAGCGAAACATAATATACATAAATATATAACAATATATACCCTAAAAAGCACCTCTTCACTTAAAGTCAGACAGAAATATGTCAATCTTACTATTCTATACTAACATTATAAAGAGGCAAAGTTTGTGAAAGTGTAAGGTTGTAGGGGGTAATCTCTGGATCTACTGAACCGATTTAGATGAAATTTGGTAAGAAGATAGTTTGGGACTCTGGAAAGGATATAGAATATTTTTATTCCGGAAATAGTCCCTTAAGGGGGTGAAAATGGGGATGAAAGTTTGTATGAAAATCAACGTAGAGACGAACCCGAGCAAAGCAATGGTAAGTCGCTAGTAATATTATAAATGTTAAAGTATAGATGGATGTTTGGGTGTTTGTTACGCAATCACGCCAGAGCGGCTGAACGGATCTAGATGAAATCTGGCACATAGATAGATTATAGTCTGGAATAGCACATAAGCTGCTTTTTATCCTTGAAAAATTTACGGTTTCTGTGGGATAGATTTATTTTTGATTTATTTAGTTTTTAATACATTAAATGAATACTCAACAGAACAGACGTTATAAAAGAAGGTCATGTTTATAAATTATTCCTAAATAAAAGCTTCGTCGGCTTAAAAGCCTAAGCTAAGAATGCTAAATTATTCTTACAGACTAATAAAGTTTTGGGATAGTTAATAAAAATACTCCCAATGCATATAAACGCTAATCAAACTTCGTTCATATAACTTTCCTTGTTTCATTTACACATGAACTCGTTTTAGGGTATCATGAATAATTTTATGGGTTCAAATGAAACCGTCGTTACAATTTGGAATAAATGCGTGACTACGACTTTGTAAAGTGCGACGCGTGTAAAATACTTTAATGTGTATGTAAACATGTACAGTGCGGCTTCCACTTAATGGAGACGAGTCTATGTAATTTTTTATGAGCCGTATTAATAAAATTAAATTATTATGTGTAAATTTGAAATTTTACTCAGGCAACTTTGTATGAACACATAATTAACGCATATAGAAATATCGCGGTGTTTCAACCAAACGCCGTCTTCTCCTGAATGAAGGTCTCTATGGAGCGCTATCTATCCAAATCTTGGGCAGCTTTTATCCATTCTCTGCATCTTCTTTGCATTTACATTTAACACTAGCTCGAGATGATGAAGGATGCGTATGGACTGCTCTACTTAATAATTTTGGAGATCTCTGGTTTCTCATTTGAAATTCTATCTGCAAGAGAAACGCCATAAATTCGACGTTTTTTTGAGCAATAAATCATACAAACTCTTCCCAACGCTCGTTCAATATTAGTTGTAAATGATACTGAATTTGCAACATTTGATTATTTAGTTCATACTGTTTAAAGTAATGTTTATTTATTTTACAGTATTCTATACATATAATAAAATTCTTAATCGAATTTATACATTAAATATTTTTTGGAAAAAAATCTTATTGAAATAGTCATTATTATCGATGTAGTAGCCTAATCTATTAAGTTTTTAGAATTTTTGGCTGTCTTTCTCTGAACGCATCACGAGAAAACAACTAGACAGATTTTGATGAAATTTAGTATGATGATTGCTGGCTATCTGGGTCAACATATAGGACACTTTTACTGTGGGTAAATAACTCATCTCTGAGAAATCTATACTAACCCTAAAACGTAGAGATGAATCCAAGCAGCGCCAGGGTAAACCGCTAGTCTTATAATATATTTACATTAAATACCTATTTGTCTCTATGTTATAAAAAATGTTAGAATCGAGTTTCACTAGGAGTGTTGTATTTTATTTAGAAATACAAATTATACGTATATAACAAAGTAACTAAAATACAATTTATACACAAAAAATAAATAGAATATTAATATAATTATAAAGTAACATTTAAGCATTCTTGATTCTATTACAAATCATCAATTACACGAATTAATTACTATATTGACATAACAACGTCAGAAATAATTTGACAATTTCACGCTATGCTAATTTCAAGGTTTTGTCAGAAAAGACTCTTGTAGTATGAAAATAACAATTTAAATGAAATGTAATATTTAAGACCGTATAGTATAAAAGACGAATATTGTAAGGAATAAATTAAATAGTTTTTGGAAACAATATGTATAGGGCTGTATAATCAACGCAATTTTTTTGTGCTACGTGGGGAAACTGCAGGCAATTACTGGCATATATATATATATATATATATATATATATATATATATATATATATATATATATATATATATATATATATATATATATATATATGCCAATATGATGTAATAGTAAATGGAAATTTAAATAAAGTATATATATTTGATGTAAAATTACAAAAGAGATGTATAAAAAGACGTTTTTCATTTTTTTCTTTTGAATAATTAAATCTTATGCTTAAATCGAAAATCCTTGATATAGAAGTGTTGTTCAAAGTACGAAATTACGTACGTTATTTATTAAAAAAAAACTTTACTTAAGTGCTTAAAACAGCCAATTATCTAATAATTATAATTAGGAAATAAATTCCTAGTGCTTCGTGAAATCGATCGCTACTTGGAAAGGCTTCACGTGCTTATTGCGATCAAATTGTTCCTCATTTCTCGTCAATTTATCACGAAAAGTTTTAATGGAATAATAAGTTTTAACCTACTTTTAGCGTAACGTAAGTCCTTATAATAGCAAATATAGAATGGATTTTATTTAATATATGATTATTAAACATGGAAAATACTCGAGCGGTCTCCAAGACCGACGTCAGCTGGTTGTGCTACTGAAATTTACGTCAGGTGGCTAAGGGTTAAATATTGGAAAGAAAAATATTTACGCTAACAAAATAATTGTATAGTTCTTTATAGAAATAGGCATTAATCCAACATGATTACTACTAGTTTTATGATGAAGAAAAGTGAATTATGATCCCCCACATTGAAGGAAGACCCGAGCCTAGTCGTAGGACATTAAAAATGACGTTATAAATGCGAAATTTTGTATGTATGTAAGAGGAACAAAGTGTGTGTGTAAGACACTGTTTGTTACTCTTTCCCGTTAAAATTGCTGAACGGATTTAGATGAAATTCAGTACACAGATAGATCATGACCTGGAGTAGCACATTAGCTACTATAGGTAAATAAAATTTGCAACACACATCGCACACTATTTACTATCAATCTAAATAAATACTAGCATATGCTGTGAAGTATAATAGAATGGAGAATTTATTTCTCATAATAGCGACGAGCGAGTTTCTTATTAGCGACACGATCATAAAATAGGTCGCGGAATACCGGCCCGACAACGTAATTAGTATACAGTTCAGCATTTCGCTAGCTTTACATGTTGACTCAACGTACCGACTCAATGCTAATTTGTACAGAAAATTGCTTTAGAAAGCAAAAATATATTTTTTAAATTTAATTTGTAAATTGATGTGTTACAATTTTTACAACACGCCATGATCTATTAAATTTTTTAGTGGAAGAAAGAATTTTGTAATTTCTGCTATTTCATAATGAACTAGCGACTCACGCTCGGGTACGTCCCTAGCTTGCTTCCCAATACAAACTTTCATCCTCATTTTAACCCCTTTAAGGGATGATTTCCAGGATAAAAAATATTCTATATCCTTTCCAGGGTCTCAAACTATCTTCTTCCAAATTTCATCTAAATCGGCTTAGTAGATCCAGAGATTACCCTCTACAACCTTACAAAGTCAAAAAGTTAACATCTTTATATGCGTATTCAGTAGGTCTGAGAATCGGCTACTATCTATTTTCCATACCCCTAAGTGATAAGGATGGTCCACCCCAAAAAAAAAATGTTATGATTCGGCATTAAAAAATACATACAAACCTAAATTTTCACTAGGGACGAACCCGAGCGGAGCGAGGGTAAGTTGCTAGTATTAGTATAGATTTACTTATGAACGTGGTCTAAATCTTAGTAGGTCTAATGGCACAAGTACGTAAAAACGCTCTCCACAGTTATTAGTTACGACGCATAATATTATGTCTTAGAGTCTCATAATACCAAAAAGCTTGTATTGAGCATAATACTGTAGATTATTTAGAAGTATAAGTAGTAGTAGGTTATTTTGATACGTTAGAATATTCCCGCAGTGTGCGTTAACTTTGTTGTGGTGGTGAGGAGGGAGTGGGGTGGGGGGTGGTGATTGGGCTTATTAGCGTCGTCATTTACCCGAGCGCGAAGTTAAGAAACGCACTGGATGGCGGCCCACCTCAGTGGGCGGTGTACCATGCGGCTTGCTCCTGGTACTTTTCTGATAGCAGATTGGACTGTTGGAACAACCTTATGGTTGTTGTGGTAGGGGCGTCGTGGTTGAGTGCGTAAGCGATCTTGTGACGCCCCATTAAGGGGGGGGGGGTAGGGGGGGGTTCCGTTGGGTTTTAGTGGGTAGTACTGGCTGCCGGTGAGTCCCGTAGAATCACCTGTATGTGTGCAGGACTAAATGCATTTCCCTACGTCAAAAAATGGTAGGTACTTTATAATATTAAAGAAGAATTGAATACTTTTAAAATTATTGATATCTGAAACATAATAAATATGAATGTTATTACATTTTTAATAAAGACTTTACGTTTGTGTGATATGAATTAATGTAATTTGTCACACAATAACTTGACTATTAATTATGTATTCAGCCGTTTTTATATGAGGGGTATTCGGTCATAGTCCACCACGCTGGCCAAGTGCGGGTTGGCGGACTTCAAATGTCTTTCAAAAACTTGCTAGGTTTTCTCAGGCATGCACGTTACTCTACGATGTTTTTCTTCACGGTAAGAGAAGAGGTAATCATACTGGAAATGTATCGCACATGAAAATATCAGAGGTGTTTATATCCCGGGATTTGAACCCACTTCACTCAGCTTTCCAAGCGCTTTTGTTACCACTAATGGGGCTCATTCCCTATTAATTATATTCAGTATTTATTTTTTTATTACTCCTTAGAGGACTGTTGTACTGTTTTATACGCCAGAAATCGCATGTTTGATTCCCGCAGGGTATAGGTCTATTTTGTTTTCATCACGACCCACCAACGTTTACACTGCAAGGGAATACGTAAAAATAAAACGAAATTTTATACTCTTTTTTGCGATCTTTTTCTAATATTATATAACAAATAATAACTAGCATTTCCCGCGGCTCCATCCGCGTTCTGATGACCAAAACCCAAATTCTTAGGTTTTACATATTAGTATAATCTTACAATGCAAATTTTGTATTTTTTCAGAAAAATGAGATATTTTCCCGCGGTAAAAAGTATCCTATATGTTGACCCGGATAACCAGCTATCATCATACCAAATGTCATCAAAATACGTCCAGTGTTTTTTCTGTGATGCGGTAACAGACAGACAGATAAAAATTCTAAAAACTATAGATTCGGCCTCTGTATCGGTAATAATGTTTATTGCAATAATATTTTCCAAAAAATATCTAATTTACAGATTTGGCTTGGTTACAATTTTATTATATGTTGATATAGGTGTAATGAAAATACTTTTATTAAAAAAAGTCACTGCGACTACAATTTTTTTAGCTGTTAGTGTCCCTGGACAAAAACCTCTCTAATTTTTTTTCTCTGCTCTATTTTGGACTATAAAATTATTTAAAAGTAATTTTACCTTATTTTTTTTAATTAAAAAGACACCCTTAGAAATAACGGTTGAGGTATATCTTTTTTTTTTCATTAAAAAAAATATCTTGTAATATACAAGAAAATACAACCATATTGAGAACCTCAAAAGTCATTTTAAAGGTATGCTTTATGACTGCATAAGTAAAGAAGAATATAGCAGGTCATATAAAAAATACGAGAAATTAAAAACGAGAATTAGCCAAATGTAAATAGTTGTAAATAGTGTCTACATCATACTAATAGCTTTAATAGGTATTATTATTATATACAATATACATATATCTTACTTCTTACTAAAATTATAAATGTGAACGTTTAGATGTTTGGAAGTTTGTTACTCAATTACGCCAAAATGGCTGAACGGATCTAGATGGAATTTGATACAGAGATAGATTTAAGTCTGGAATAGCACATATGCTACTTTGTATTCCAGAAAAATTTACGTTTCCCGTAAGAAAGATTTGGTTTTGTTTTCGAACCCGAGCAAAACGAGGATGAGGTAATATGCAAAATTGTAAAAACTCGTTTTTCTCTATTCCTAGTAATTTTTTAAAGTCAACATTTACCGTTATGGTAAAGCTGGCTTTTTCTTTTAAACCGTCTTTTTTGATGTTGGTAAAAAAAATACTTTCTAACATAAAAAGTGAACAATGTTGATTACATCTGTAAATTGGAACCAATAGAAATAATTCTTGGTAAAATAAGAAAATGGGGCATTTCTTTATCTTTCTTCATTACATTCCGGTTGTATTTACATAATAGCGTAATGTGATGTATTAATTACTGGATAATTAGATGATAAATCACTTAAATTAGAATGATGAATGAGGTTGTGCTAGCGTTAGCTTATTAGGTTACATGAATTTCATGTTATCTTAGATACTAATATTATAAAGAGGAAAGATTTGTTATTGTTTGTTTGTTTGTTTGTACCGAATATGCTCCGAAACTACTGAACTGATTTAGATGAAATTCGGTAAGAGGATAGTCTGAGATCTTGGGAAGGACGTAAGATTGTTTTCATCCTGGAAATAATTCCTTAAAGATGTGAAAATAGGGATGAAAGTTCGTACGGGAAATCAACCTAGCGACGAACGCGAGCGAAGCGAGGGTGAGTCGCTAGTTTATAATAATAATAAAGCTTTGTTTAATTATTATTACTGTTATTATTATTTTTTATATAAAATTTGATATCTCAGACTGTGCCTGGTAATATGATCCAGCACGGGCGTGAACCAAGTGCTGAATCAGTTCTGGGTGGTTTGTTGTACTGTGTTGTCATCATTATCTGAAGAAAGTTGCAAAAATTTTCTTACTGTTCTGCAGGTGTTTAAAATAGCAGCTTTCTGAAGAGTTAAATATGTGAATTTAGGCAAATAAAGAATGCTTAAAGAATTAAATAAAAGTTTCGGAACAACGCCTGTTATGGACACTATTATGGGTACTATTGTAACATTCGTCATTTTCCAAACTCTCCTAATTTCTTCTTGTAACTCTGTGTATTTTCTTATTTTTTAACTGATTGTTGCTTGTAAGTTATTAGTGTTAGGTACTGCTATATCTATTATATATGTATGTTTATTATTCTTATCTACAAAGGTTATATCAGGTCTATTGTTATAAATTGTGTGATCTGTTTAAATAGTCCTATCATAATATATTTTGAATGTCTGGTTTTCTAATACAAATTGTGGTGTATATTTATAGTAGGGTGTATGCGGATCATTAGTGAGTTTGTATTTTTGAACAAGTTTTTGATGTATAATATTAGCCAATTGGTTATGCCTGTGTGTGTAGTCATTTTAGGTTAGTGTTGCGCATGCTCCTGTTATATGCTGGATAGTTTCTGGTTTAAGGTGGCATTTACGGCATAGATCGTTTTGTACTGTTCTGTCTTTCAAAATGTATTTTCTGTAATTTTTAGTTGATATGACTTGATCTTGGATGGCCATTAAGAATCCTTCAGTCTCTAGAAATAAACCTCCGCAATCAAGGCATTTGTGGGATGCTTCTTTATTTACATAATATGATTGTTCTAATTCTTTTGGATGTCTGCCGTGCAATTCTTTTGTTTTCCAGTTTTTAATTTTAACTTCAATTTCTTGTGTATTGAGAATCGGTTCAGTAGTTTTATTGTCAAGATTAAGTGGCGTAAAGAATCTATCTATTTCAATTATAGTTTCATGTAACTTACTTGTAATTTTCTTTGTTTCTTCCATATTATTTACCTATATATTTATAATATGTATATATTTAAAGTTATACTCGTATATGTGTAATGTATCAACTATGTGGTATCCATAACACAAGCCTCGTAGCTTACCATGGAACTAGACCATGTTGTGTGTTAATGTCCTGACATATTATTATTATTATTAATCATGGTCACGGGAGAGACCCTTCTAAAAGAGTTTTATTTAAAATCTTACATATTCGCGTTAATCTAAGGAAATATTAGAACCAAGCGTTAGCTAGGATGCTTCCCCGTACAAACTTTTATCATCATTTTCATCCCTTTAAAGCATGATTTCCGGAATAAAAACTATTCTACATCCTTTCCAGGGGCTCAAACTATCTTCTTACCAAATTTCATCTGAATCGAATTAGTAATTTTTGAGCTCATTCGATACAAACAAACAAACATACAAACAAAAATCTTGCCTATATATAATAATATTAGTATAGACAACAGGTTTTTTGAAGGAAAATAACATTCAGCTTATAATAACTTAAATGAGAAAGTATGATTATTATTTTGCTTGTTATAAAGCAACGAAATTATAATATCTTTTATACCATGATAATAGAAATATGCGCCGGCATTATAAGGTAAACTTTGTGGAAGACGATAATTTATATAATAGTTAGAAAGATTTTCAGTCTTCATGATAAAAATTAACATTTTTTCCGTATTTGATCTGAAATAAAAATATATTAAAGTCACGCAACGGTTTGTCCTCTGTTCACTTCATGGCTACGATTAACCAAATTGTTTGCAACTGTACGGCACTGCGCCATTGTACAATCGCCTATTAGTTGCTTAGCTACACGCACATTTTAGATTTATTGATATTATATAAGTAAAAAGGTACAATTTTATAATATTTATGTTATTTTGTTAATTTTATATAAAAATCGACACCAAGTAATAACAATATAACTCGTGTTAAGTAGTAATTTTTAATTTGAATTATGAAATAACTAAGTTTAGCTTTCGCCACCTCAATTACAAATAATTACAATTGCTTTTGAAGGTGTCGATATTATAAAAATACAATTTATAAGACAAATGAGAAATAATTTAGTTTAGTTACGCAATTTTTGAAGATGTAGGGATCACAAACAACGCGTAAACTTTTGAACAGATTTAAATGATTGATGGCTATAGAGTATGTTTATAAGTCATATCTAGTCATATCTTAAAGGATATCTTTATCTCAATACTGCATTGTCATTAGATAAAAAAATACAGACAAGTGCGAGTAGGACTCGCCCACCGGGGGTTCATTAGTTAATTTTTCCTTTATTTGTGCTGTAAGACCGTGCTTTTTGCCGAATTCCAAAAAATAAAAAAATTTGAAAATTAAAGTTAAACAGATTTCCTACAAAATTGTACGGAACCCTCGGTGGGCGAGTCCGACTCGCACTTGTTCGTAATTTAGGTTGGGATATAAATAAATAAATATGTTGGGACATTAACACACAACACCATCTAGTTCCATGGTAAGTTACGAGGCTTGTGTTATGGATACCAGATAGTTGATACACTACACATATATAGTTTTAAATACATACATATTATAAATATAAACATCCATGACTGAAGTACAAACATTCATGCTCATCACACAAATGAATGCCCCCAGCGGGACTCGAACCCGCGACCGCTGGCACAGAAAGTAGGGTCACTACAAACTGAGCCAAACGTGTCGTTGTATATAATTTATGAGTGGAAAAGTAAGCTAAATATTGAGAGTCATATAGGAAATGGGAAAAATGTATGTTTCGAAACGGGCGTAGAGAGTTCTTGATGGTACATACTTGGTACTTAATTGCTTATTTTGCAGACGATTTTTTTATACATTGTAATAGAAATTACTACTAGCATTTCTGCCATAAATACTTGTAGATATGACTTGTATAGTAGTCGTAAAATATAATATACTGTTTTTTTTTTAGAAAATATGTAAACACAATAAATCTTATTAAATCATATTTTCGGAAAAAAATAAGGTCCTATGTGAAAAAAAGAAGAATCGCGAGAGTTAAAAAACATAAGACATTTCATATTCATTTCACACAAGCTAGTAAGTTTCAGAATAACTTAATCTATATTCTTTCTGAACACATTGTTCACAGCCATAATATATTAACGAAAATCATAATTTAGGTCCAACTCCCATTACCAATTTTATGGCTCAGTAGAGAGATAATAGTTTTTTACGCTGCTCCTTACAGTTACATTTAAAATAGCTTATAATAAAATATACAGTAAGTATATAGCTTATGTAAAACTCATAGATTGATGATATTACCAAAAATCGTTTCCCAGAAGGCATTATGTGAAAAAAGAAATTTTGAACACCGAAGCAATTTATCCTCTTTAGTCTATAGTCTATACTAATATTATAAAGAGGAAAGATTTGTATTTTTGTATGTTTGTAACGAACAAACTCAAAGACTACTAAACCGATTTAGATGAAATTAGGTAAGAAGATAGTTTGAGATCCTGGAAATGACATAGGATATTTTTATACCGGAAATCATCCCTTTAGAGAGTGCAAATGTGGATGAAAGTTTGTATGGGGAAGCAACCGAGGGACGAACCCGAGGGAAGCGAGCTCGAGTCGTTAGCCATCTATATATTGTTTTCACTTTTACAGGCCAGGCCTAGTAGGATAATCGCTCAATTGCGTGAACCACCAACCACCTTGTAGTATAACCTCAATCAAATTTATTGGACAATACAGTTACTTTCTCTTATAAACCTCAGCTCGTAACACTCACGAAGTCCCCAACTAAAACAAAAGTTGAGGGCACACCATTATGAATTTTCAGTCCATTTTTGTTTACAGAGCCGCTATAAGGCAATTAATTTTATAGCATTAGAATTTCCACGGAACCGACAGCGATTATTCTGAATTATTATTCCATAATTTGAAAAGTTCTTTGAACATTTTGCTGTGGATTGAAACGAGTTTTAGTTTCATGACTTGTTTATTCTATTCTAATTCAACATTAGGCACTGTAAGTGAATTCGTTATGTTTTTAAAAGAGCTTCTTAACCGTTTTAATGAATATTAATAAACATTTATACTGAGAAGTAAATTGAAATCAATATAAATGGAGTGAAATAAAACCCTTTCAATTCTTACGCTCGAGTGCTCAGATCTCTTTTAATTCTTCCAGTAGCTAAGAAACTGATCCCGCCGCTTATGGGATCGCACGTGCCCCGATTCTATGAGCGCGCCATCCCCCGGGATCGGTAATCCTGGATAGTTCGGGGTAATGGAGAGAATTTTATTGAAGGAACTTTGTAGGCGGTGCTTTATAAATTCTACTGCAATGGGTTGGTTATATATTAAAAGTTCTGTAATTTACAGATCAAAATAGGTATTTTGATTTCAGAGCTACTCATGGACACTGATATTTTCATGTAAATATTTGTAGATTTTTGCTTAAAACATTAAGATAGTGTGCTATAAAGTAATTTTAACTTTGGTGTATTTAAATAATCGATTTGAAATTTCTATTATATTGCATGAAACCTTGCAAAAGCTTGGTTAGCGTAAGTTTATACTAATTTAGTCTTCAAACACGTAATTATGGCTTATGTTTTATTCAGTGTCTTAAGCGCGCATTATAAGGAAAATCTCAAGTATACTCAGTAAATTTGCGATTTGCTAATATTCGGTAGATATTTGAATATATTCATATTTACAATTATTTTTTTTTAAATTCTTCAAGGTCTACCAATAAAATAAAGAAAATAAGTCAGTCAATCGCTCCAAACATAATAAAAACTGTATAATGTAGTAAACTTTAGATTAATTTATATACAAAGTATACCAGAATAGCAGCAGAAAAAGGGTAATAAAGAATTCTTCGTAAACAAAAGAGTGTTTATTATTTGCACGTTTTTTATTTATCGTTTGCACGATGTAAAAGCTCAACGAGTTTTAGTGAAAGAACGAAGGCATCTTGTATCCTGGATAATTATATAATATTATAAGAACTATAATGCGAGCGGAACCATAGATAAAACAGATAATTGATAAATAATTGAAACTTTAAAAATGTAGCTTTTTATACATATTTTTTTATTTAAACTGCTTTACAGTACCTACTGTTAAATATTGGTAAAAAATGTATAATTGACACTCTAGTCGTTTATGTACACTTAAAAACTCCCGTAGGTACTGCAGCGAAAAACAAAGGGTCACAAAGGCACGTGAATAAATGCGAATTTATAGTATGAATAAAGATAGTATTTTATAGATATTTCTTACAAAAAGAATTGTAAAATACAATAAAGGGAGTGCACAATCCTCTTAAATTTGGTATGGACCCGCGGTATCGATGTTGGTAAACAATTCGAGGGCTGCCTTTGTTAGTAGAGAATATTGCTATGCCTCTATTTGTTATTCATATAGTATAGTTTTTTCTAGCTCTATTTGTTGAGGGTTGACATCCAAAATATAAAAAATAAAGCAATTGCAATTGTATTATTTACTCAGACTAGCGACTCACCCTCGCTTCGCTCGGGTTTGTCCCTAGCTTGTTTCCCATGCAAATTGTCATTCCCATTTTCACCCCATTAAGTAATGATTTCCGGGATAAAAAGTATTCTATGTTCTTCCCAGTGTCTCAAACTATCTTCTTACCAAATTTAATCTAAATCAGTTCAGTAGATCCAGAGATTACCCCCTACAACGTCACGAGCTCACAATCTAACAAACTCACAAACTTTACCTCTTTATAATATTAGTATAGATTAAGAAATAATATCGCTGGATTAATAGAACTAAATATGAAGCTAAGCAATAATGTGTTGATTAAATACTGTCATAGGTAAATAAATGATAATAAAATAGCTAACGGATTTAATAACGGATATAATAAAGAAAAAAAAAGAATAGTTGACCTAATATGATACTTGGTCTCTTTCTCTTGAAAGTAAAGTTAAAATTGATGCTTAAAAAATACAAAAGAATATTATTTTTATAAATATCTAATTTCTGAGAAAAAGTACAAAAACTGCAATGTAAGAGTATACTAATATATAAAACATAAGAATTTGGTTTTTGGTAATCTGAACGCGGGCGGAGCCGCGGGCAATGCTAGTATCTAATATTGCTAGAAATTCATTATTTTAATTCCCTCATACAAATATATGACGCGATATAAATATATGAGCTTTTTAAAGCTGCAAAAATTACATCCATGATTTCTTCGCTTATTTCAATACACTTCAAGTCTTAATGATCTAATTAATATTAAACAATAAACTGTTTTATAAATCCATCAAACGCACAGTTAATTTACAGTGACGTCAATATTGCGTGATCAATCGTCGTTAGAAAAGTACTTACGTTTTATGGCGTTCCCATCGATTTGTCAAATAAGTGCTCTACATTCCATTTTGTTTGAAATTGTTATGACAGTCACAATTAACTGACAGTATATGATGATTATACTATTGAAAAGTCAATTACAGGCTTTATTACGAGCTTTTATTTAACTAGCAATGTATGTTAGTTGGTATGTTTGTATGGGTGAAATTTTGCAAGCTGAATTTGAACCACTTTCTCATAACCTTTGGAGAAATTTAACATTTTGGTTGGGATTGCTTGGTTCTTACATATTAATTTAAAAAAATGAGAGTAAAACTACTTTTAATTGATTTTATTTGTTTATTTTACTTCTAGTCAGAAATAGTGCAGAGTGGAAGGAGAAGAGAGATGCCTTTGCCCAGCAACAGCAGGGGGATACTAACGGCTTAGTAAAATATAGTCGCTGTACGTTTTTTTTTTACAAAACGTATTTTATTACTTTTAAATATAATATTAGATAAAGGTCACAAAAATGTTTATGTGTATATTTTGTTTACGTATTCAGGGTATACACTGGTGGGTCGTGATCGAAACAAAATGTACTAATAACCAGTGGCAAGGGTTCCATCGTAGCAGAGGTATATATATATATATATATATATATATATATATATATATATATATATATATATATATATATATATATATATATATATATACACATATAATAAAATCGTAACTTAGTCGAATCTGTACATTACATATTTTTTGGATAGACGTAGCTATTCGTTTAGGGTGCATGAATATTTAAACAAACATTCTTAATAGTTGTTTAGGTTTTGATTGGTGTTTTGTTGAGTTGTGTTTTGTTGTGTTGATTGGTGTTTTCAGTGGGGTTAGCTATTTCTAAATCATAGGAAGACATTTCAATTTTGCTTATAAATATTCTAGAGACTTAGACAATAACACATTAACTCTATATTGAAAAATAATATATTATGAAAATGAAAGTATTCCTAAGAATGATCGTTCTACCCTCATAAGTAAGTAATCTAAAAATAACAAAAATTCTATCTGCTTATTCCAAACAAACATGAGTACTTAGAAAACCAAAAGAGATCAATTTATTAACATTCGTATTAATATAATAAATGTTTCTGAGTACGGATGTTTATTACTCTTTCAAGTCAGAACGGCTGAACGGATTTAGATGAAATTTGGCACAGAGATAGATTAAAAAAAAAGTTAAAATCTGGAATAGCACATAGGCTACTTTTTATCCTGGAAAAATATACGCTTCCCGTGTAATAGGTTTGTTTTTTTTCCTAGAGGCGAACACGAGCGAAGCGAAGGTGAGACGCTAGTGTAATATAATTTATACAACGATATACATACAATTTTTATACAAGTTTATATATATAATATATGCTATAAAACTACTGACATTAAAGTTATCTTTTAATGTATCAGTAACGTTATTATAATAACCTCCATATTATCCACATAAATTATCTTCTACTATCGAGATTGTTAATTCAAGCATTCGTGGCATAAATTAGGCTAAAACTGGGCAGGAACTGTAAAACTATGCTAATTTAAGGCGGGATGAAACTAGGGAGAAACGATTAACAGAGATACGTTGTTTGAAATTGTAAGGTGTTTATTACCGCTTTTAATGATATAGCCTAAGTTGTTGTTGACAAATTAGTTGGTATAAATATCTATAATGTTATATTGTAATATTTATAACTTAAGTATTTTAAGTACTTTTGATACTTAAAATTTAGTGTTCTATTATAACTTTAACTTTAATTTTTATGGCTTTCTTTTATTTTTATGTTTTTTTATGGGTTTTTAGTTGCTGGGAAACAATCATTTGGCAACTGTGAGACTTACTGATTAAAACCTCTAGTAGAATTCTATCATCGCGATAGTAGTATATTGTAAGATAACTTGTGCGTGCACTATAACGGAACGTATTATATGTGATGATGTTCTCCTGACCGATTCCGGCCACGGCGGCCAATCTCATTGAGACTAGCCAACTGCGCAGGAGATATTATAGTGCAGCGCGTGTGAGGGAGAGCGCAGACACAACGTGCACTCTCTATTCCTATCACTCTCATACTCTGGTGGGACGACCACTCGATACGACCGGTGAGAGTTAAGGCGCAGGACCGACGGCTTTACGTGCTCACCGAGGCACGGGGGTGAAACACCACCGACTTCCCAACTCCGGGCTGTTATTGAGGCTTAATATACAGAAAGACTCATTAACTAAACTTGGCCCGACCCGGGACTCGAACCTAGGACCTCCGAGTGTGCAGCCGTACATGCTAGCCACTACACCACCGAAGCAGTTAGATTATATGTACATAATATATAAACAGAGGTAAGCTGTATCATCTAAATTCATTACAGTTGGCTTTTAATACCATACATTTCTATTAAATTCGGTACCATAATTGTCTGGTGGGCGCCAATTAAAATTGAAACGGCGAACTTCACCCACATTAAAAACAGCGAACTAAAAATACGTATATGTATTGTATTGAAATACTATGAACTAACTGAACAGTTTTTAAAAAAGCTGGATAAAATTAATTTTGTCTGAACCTCTGAAATTTACTACAACTCGATAAGTTTATTTACAAAGAACTTCGATAACTCGTTACCCCTATAATTAATTTCTGTTTAAGCTCAAACGATTCATTTAACCGTTCCACTGTAAAAGGTTAAAGGTTCTTTTTGAAGCATAACAAGTTAATTAATTTGTTTTGTATTAAAGTATTATATAGATATAAAATAAGATTACACTAATATTTTCGTGAACATTCGTTATTGGTTTTAGTCTATACTAATATTATAAAGAGACAGAGTTTGTTTGTTTGTTTGTTTGTAATCTCAAGAACTACTAATCCGATTTGAAAAATTCTTTTTGCATTAGATAGCCCATTGATTATAGCCTATTTATAGAGAAAGGATGTAGGATATATGTCATATAATATAAAGTCTATCTATTCCAGCCTAACCGTTATTACGTGCCTGGGGACGTACCCGAGCGAATCGAAGGTGAGTCGCTAGTAGCAAATAAAGTCAAAAATTCATCCAGATCTGTTCAGCCGTTCTGGCGTGAAAGAGTAACAAACATCCATACATACTCACAAACTTTCACATTTATAATCTAAATATATAATACGAATATTCAATAATGATTATGAATTTCGACCAAAATCTTTAAATAAAAATATCACAACCTATTTATAACATACACGAACCAACATGCATCTGAATTAAGAACCTCGATTTAAGAAAGAAAGTCGATTAAATATTAATATTCCTAAAACAAAATTGAAGTGAAAACCTATTAATTTCCCAGAGCACATCGATTCAATTGACATGCCGATAATAACAAGTGTTCTAGCTTCAGATCTCTGCAGATAAGAGAATGCTTTCATTGTCTGCAAACACAGTTCTTTGATTCCATCTCAAATAAAGAATAGGTTGGTCGGAAGAAGATGGTAAATCTTTTGATCTTTAAATTTCAATTGAAATCTTGACATTGCTTTGTAAAGCAATTGCTTGCGGCGCTTGATGTTCCAAGAAAATGTTTTTTTTTTTCTATAAAAAATCCTTTTTATATACCAGATTGACTGTGAACGTTAAAATGATGTTAAATATGGTGTTTAAGAATAAAATAGATATTTAGAAATAGAGTTCTTGTTGTCGTATTAAAATAATTTTGGATTTTAATTTTAGATACAATTTATTTATGTTTATATCACAAGCAATAGAAGAGATTTATAATACAAAAATAGATAAAAATAATTTAGGTTTAATAAACACTTTAACATGATACAACACATTAATTAATAGATTGTTAACCAAATAGCTAAATGGGCTTCAAAATCGCTTAGAAAAAAAAAATTTTCTAGACTAAGTTAAAGCAATACGAATGTTTTTTAAGATCTAAGTAACTCAGTTAAAGTAAATCTGTAATTTAAGTAAAAGAAACCAATTCCTTCTTTTATTTATTTCTATTTTTATAGCATTTTTTTGGCCTGAAAAATCTCGTCATTTTTAACTGCCTGATTTACAAAGGTATCATAATTTGTGCGTTCGCGTCATCAGTGTGGCCAGTATAATCTATACATATAATAAAATTCTAACTAAGCAAAATCTGTACACTAAATATTTTTTGGAAAATCTTATTCCAATAGACATACATTATCATCGATACAAAGGACGAATCTATAGTTTTTAGAATTTTTGTCTTTCTGTCTGTTACCGCACCGCGGAAAAACCACTGGAGGGATTTTGATGGGTATGATGGTAGCTGGTTATCCAAGTCAACATATAGGATAATTTTTACTGCGAGAAAATATCTTATTTCTCAGAAAAAATAGAAAAACTGCAATGTAAGAGTATACTAATATGTAAAACTTAAGAATTTGGGTTTTGGTCATCTATACGCGGGCGGAGCCGCGGGTAATGCTGGTCAATTAATAAATGTTTTATTATTGTATATTAAAATAGCCAAATCTTACAATACTAAAAATGTACTTAAACTATAAGAGGTACTTAAAGACCCTATTGAAAGACGAAATTATTATAACTATTTCTATTTGCTGTACTATTATACATTATTAAATCGCAAAAATCGATAATCCTTTTGACCTTTTAACCTTTAACTCTTCAATCAATAAATGTCATCATTAACTTAGAAGGACATAAAAACAATTAAAGAAACTGATGTATTTTCAAATAGGTATAATTGAACTGGCATAGATTCTATGTATTTGTATTCAAAGACAGTCGATAGAGAAATATCCACGAACAATAAATCGATGTATTTGCTGATTTCATCTTCTAAAGTCGTTAAGAAGATGAATAATGCTCGTTGACCTCGATTAAGCTCATATTTTATATAATAGATATTATTCTAGATTAAAATATTTTATATTATGTTTTTTTATATTATGTTTTAAATGGGATGGTACTCGTGACCTTCTTTCAGACAGCAACGGATGGCTCTACCGTTGTATAAACAATATAATAAATTAAAAGACAATCTTATTAATAATATTTTGACATTATCGATGTTATAGATTTTTGGTAATTATCTTTATCGTATTTTAAACCCAGTGTTATTATCGGCATTAAATGAAAATTAGTGTATAAGTAAGATGAAGCTCTGTTTTATCTCGTCTCTTTTAAAAGAACAAAATATCCAATTAATATTACTGACTCTTCAAAACTCACCTTTATGATTATGTTGAAAATAGGTCTTTATAACTTAACAATTATTACATGTAATTATTATTTTAACCATACTTGTCATTAGGTATATAATTTTTATAGGATGTAAAAATTAAGTCCTGCTTTAAAAAGCACACGCTTCAAACTAACTGTTTGTGATTTTAAATTAAACTATCTATTTAGATTTTTTTTGCGGATTTGTTTTGATTTATGGTTCCCGACGTTTCGAATGCGTTACAGCAAGCATGGTCACGGGAAAAATTCGAAAGGTAAGTTTTATTTAAAATGTCAAATATTCGCGTAAATCTAAGAAAGTACATTCTATTGCCTGTGTGTGGTTGATAATCTACAATCCACTGATAGGTAATGGAATTAGTTTTTGTAGAAAAAATTGTTATTATGTACATAATTTTATATGTAAATTATTTATTAGTTTATGAAAACTTTTTAACTAATATAATAAATGTAAAAAATTTGTAAACATTACGCAACCATATTGGTAATATTTTAAATAACTATCTTTTTGGATTTTTTGCGGATTTATTTTAATTTTTGGTTCCCGAAGTTTCAAATGCTATTGGTAATATATGATTTTTTATATACTTTCTATAATATTTTAATTTAGAAAATATAATAAATGGCTTTGCCCAAGTAAGCTAAAAGAAACAAAAAGAAAATACTGTTCAAATAATTTTGAGTAATACCACGGATTGCCAGTAAATAATAAAACATTCACTCACCATATTCCGGGCACGTTATACAAAACGCCACAGCCAGGAAAAAGCCGATCACCTCGCCCAAGTCTTTGCTGGCCATTTTATCTTTTCGCTTAACCCACACTGGCTTTTACCGACATTTTTAGTTTTCTATTTCGCGTAAATCACTTAAGCCGTTGATCCATATCCAACATCCTTTTTATGATCGATTTTTTTGAGGACATCTTCAGCTCTCCAATGACGTGCCACAGCTTTATGGATCACATCTGGAATACAAAAGAAAGAAAAATTAAAATTCTGTAAGTACTTATTTTTGTACTATTTTTGTATAACATGGATTTTTTAATTATAAACATGAAAATATGTTTTTAAATAGTATTTCGTTCATGTAGCAATGGAAGAATAAATCGATGTGATTTTTGCATATACCTATACTTCCTAAAATTAACTCTGTAGGGTATTTTTTATAGAACCCGAGCAAAACAATGGGATCAAAAATAACTTTTAATTTTCATACATTATTATCACATCCAAATCTAATGAAATAACAAAAACTCCATCACTTTTCACCATATTTTATGTACATCAATACAAGCCCGCACAGCGATGTAAATAGCAAATCTAATTTTGTTGTGTATATTTGTAAATTTATATTTTGTCCTTGTCCTCTTTCATATATCAAATGACGTTAGCCTATTCCAATTTATATCACCCAACCCCCAAAATTGCTCCGTCGTTACTGTAACATTTCTGTTACCAAATTGAGCGGATATAAGGCCGTGGATGTGATGGATTATTATTATTTCCTCTATACATGGCGCTGCCAGAATAAATGATCGATATTAATTTTAGTTAAGATTAAGTATAATCAGTTCTACGTAATATGGGAGATGTACCGTCTATATAGTTGGCCTTATGGGATTTTTCGCTCGTAGAAAGCATGTTACAGCAATTTAGTTTGGTAATAGATAGTTTTAAGAAATATTGTATAGATTTATTATTCAGAGCGTTTATATGCACCAGTATATTGTTTTTTCGTAACATTTTAGTTTATTAAAAATCAACATTCTAAATCATTACTTTATGACTAAAAAGGCATACTTTCAAAATAAATAAATATGTTGGGACATAGACACACAGCACCATCTAGTTCCATGGTAAGTTTAGAGGCTTGTGTTATGGATATCAGAGAGTTGATACACTACACATACACATATATAACTTTAAATACATACATATTATAAACGAAATCACCCATGACTGGAGTACAAACATTCTTGTTCATCATACAAATGAATGCCCCCAGCAGGACTCGAACCCGCGACCGCTAGCACAGCAAGTAGGGTCACTAAAAACTGAGCTAAGCGTGTCGTTAAGTAAAATAAGTAATAAAAATACATATTGCTACCATTCGAGTTGGAACTCTTTCTTTTAGGATATATTTTTAAGGTATAACTATATAAAAATATATGTATATTAAAAAAGTAGGTTTACAGTTGATGAATATATCTGCCCTCCCGAACCTAAAGTGCAGTAACAGCAAAAACACGAATTCGAGAAAAACGCGCCTAAAGTTTAGAATCCATAAAAATATATCAAAAAGAGACTTTTCGATAAAACCTTGAATGGGAAGTAAAAGGATATGTACCTAACTAAAATACTAAACATTGTTACGTTATTTTTTTGTATAAAAAAACTATAATTATGGCAATTTTAATTTTTTAGCCCCTATTACTACACACACTTTATTTGTATAATCTTTTCAAAAACTGTTTTAAATGCAGTAAATCCTGTTACTACTGCATTTTAGACATTTCTTCCATGATTGTTACTAACTAAAGTGCAGTAATATTATGAAAATACTGCTATTTAATCTGTTATTTTGAACAAAACTCTGATATTCCATACATATAGTAATATAAAATTACCTTTAATTTTGATAAAAATATGTAATTTCTTAAACAAAACTGGACATGCATTTATGACTATGCTATTAAAACTATTTATCAAAACATTGTACATTATAATCTAATAGTGTAAATTGTTTTATATGACTAACAATATAACAATCTTTACAAGATATTGATAATCTTAACTAGTTAATCCACCATAAAACTATATCACATGTATTTCTCATGCATGGATCAATAAAATTTACATAAAATCTTTCTTCTGAACATAACTAATTACTAAATGAGTACTCTTGTCTTACAAAAATAATAGTCTGAAAAGATTATGGAAGGTAGAACTAAGGAGAATTAACTTATATGGGAAACAAGTTGAAAAAGTGTCCAGTAGTGAGCAGCAAATTATAGCTCAGAAACTCACCGTCAGCACTAGCGTAGCAAGTAGATGTGAATTATTATTACTTGAAAATAATATATAATTATATTGTTTATCGCTGTTTGCCTATGTTAGAACTATTTTGAAAAGTGCGCCACAGCAAAGCGGAATTCTTTCTTTCCTTGTTTAATTCACCTTCTTACTTTTGTGACGCTATGTTTTAAACTAGCGACTTACCCTCGCCTCGCTCGGGTTCGTCCCTGGATACTTTTTTTTTGAGCGGAACTCTAATTCCTTTTTTAAAATAAAAGTAGCCTATATTACTCCCTATAACATCAGTTACCTTCCACTAAAAGTCCGTCAAAATCAGTCCAGCCGTTTTAGAGATTATTCGGAACAAACAGACAAACAAAAATTTTTAAAAATGTGTTTTTCTTATGAGTACCGTATATAATTTCATATGCATTTAGTAAAAAGGTTTATTTTGACATTACAAACAGACACTACAATTTTATTTATCTGTATAGATGTATAGATTCATATACTTGTTTTCTGTGGCGCCACCGATTTAATGCTTGTCAGCGGTCACTTTTTATACGAGAAATAGTTCGCCTTAGTTCTACTCTCCATATCTCTTTGGTACAGCATGGCACGTCAAGTCAGCCTTAAGCCACAGATTAAGGAGACTGCCTCAAACCGCGATATTGCCTGTCCTGTGTTTTAATATTTTAATAATTTTACCTAGTAAACCGCAGTATTAGGGAATAGTATTTGACTTTAAGTATTTTAGGTAGTATGAATTGGATGGAGCAAACTAACTAATATGCAGTAAAAATTATAAATATTGTAAACTAAATGGTCTTTTACAAGCAACTACAAAACATCCTACAAGTTAAACTGCAGTAAAGTTATTAAATACTGCATGTCTTTTAGTTTTTCACAAGAAATTACAAAATCCCCCACAAGTTAATGTGCAGTATGGAATGTTAATACTGCACTTTAATTAGGAATATAAATAAAAAAAAAATTTCTTAACCTTTGCAGTATAATCAATTTGTATAGAGTCGAATAATACTGCATTTTAATAAGTTTTTTCTTAAATCTCCTAGAACAAACTACTATTTTAAGTGCCACAAAATATGATAAAATACTGCAGTTTAGTTAGGAAACAGAGAAAAATCTTGTGCAGTATTAATTGTACTGCGGTTTAGCTGGTAAACTTGGAATATTTTAATAGATTTGTGATATTTTTGCTGTTACACCTTCCAAAAAAACATTAAAATAAAATAATTTATTAGCGCTACAGAAAAAAGAATTAATTTGACTGATAGCTACTAAAATGGGGATTAAGAATATATATTTAACTCAAAACCGACCAAAATGTCTATTACTGCACTTTAGGCTCAGGTGGGCAGATATCACATACCTATACGTACATACATAAATAATAACATGCACCCGATTCGAGTGTCCCCTGCTTAAAATCAACTGCCTCGGTAGTGTAATGGTTAGCATGTACGACAGTACATCTGGAGGCACTGGGTTTGATTCTGGGATCGGGCCAAGTTTAGTTATTGAGTCTTTTTGTTAAGAAAATCCCAGTAACAATCTGGAGTAGCAGCACAAAAAGAGTCGGTCCTGCACCTAATCTCTCACTGGTCGTGACGAAGTATCGTCCCATCGGAATTTGAGAGTGAAAGGAATAGTAAATGCACGTTGTGTCTGCGCGTATACTTGTGCTCTATAATATGTCCTGCGCAGATGGCTAGTCTCAGTGAGATTGATGTATCAGTGAAATTGGTCAGGTGGACATAATCTTTTTAAAGTCAACTACCATCCAGCACGCATCAAGGTGACACGACTGATGTGATCAAAACAGTGAATCATTCGTAGCCTCATCCTACTTCATCAGGAATGTGCTGCACTATACTCGTAATATCTCCTGCGCAGGTGGCTAATCTCAGTGAGATTCATATATCAGTGAAATTGGTCAGGTGGACATCATCTTTTTAAAGTCTGTCAACTACCATTCGGCACGCATCAAGGTGACACGCCTGGTGTGGTGTGTGATGACAGTGAATCATTCGTAGCCTCAGCCTATTTCACCAGGAATGTAGCGTGAAAGTATTTAAGTCATTTATTATTCTAATATTATAATTAGGTTAATTTTATGTTTTTATTACTACTCCATTTTACATAACATTATTTGAGTAATTTGGTGTTAATGAGCTTACGTATAACTGATATACATATTCTTACATATATGTATACGTGACTAAAACTTACGCATAAAGATTTAATTCCATAAAAAAAATTGTTATCCTATCGTTTTATAGAGGTAAATCATTTTTTTTTTACATACTAAAACATAAGTCTACATACAAAAATAAAATATAATTTCTCAAAAGTCGAAAATGTTAATAGAAAAACCTTCTCAGAGGCTTGTCTTAAGAAGATCTTACATAATTTAAACGTATAAAACGCTACATTGAAATAGACGAATGAAGGAATATACTTGAAACATTTCCAGAGCTCTACATAAATATACTTCATGAGGAACAAAGTTGTTAAAAATGCACGAGGCAGAGATTAGCGTGCAGATTTTGTGAACAATATCTGCGTAAGTAAATTTTCCTTTACAAATTATGCTGCATATCCATAGAGGGCTGAGAGAAAATTTAATATTTTCAAAGTGTTCATAAACCGAAATAAGTTGAAATAACGATGTCGGAGCTCCATTTTATTATGTAAACACTCCGAACAGAATGTGAGACTTTGTTAGCCAGGCGAGTGGTATACGTGAACTTGTTAGTGCTTATCGGCTTGATCTACTGTGGTACATGCTATATTTTTCAATTACATTACCCTTTCGAACGTCAATAAGTGTTTCTGTTGCTAAATTACTTAAATTTTGTAACTACAATTAGAAAAAAAAAACAAATATTTGCCGTATTCAGCCCTTTTTAACGTCCCACTGCTGGGCACGGGCCTCCCTTCAGTACGAGGGGGATAAAGCCATAGTCCACCACGCAGGCCAAGTGCGGGTTGGCGGACTTCACATGTCTTTCGAAAACTTGCTAGGTTCTCTCAGACATGCAGGTTTCCTCACGATGTATGTGAATTATCAATTTTATACTGCCATCGTGCTAACTCACAGTTAACCGCCAGACAAAAATCTTCAAAATAAACATCGTATAGTATAGGGTATATAATATTATATATTGATACTTTACAATTTTTTACGACCGTCGTGTTAACTTCCGGTTAATCGCCAGGCAATTAAAATAAATAATAATAAATAATAAATATGTTGGGACATTCGTACACAGCACCATCGAGTTCCATGGTAAGCTACGAGGCTTGCGTTATGGATACCAGATAGTTGATACACTATATATATATATATATATATATATAACTTTAAATAAATACATATTATAAACAGTAAATACCCATGACTGGAGTACAAACATTCGTGCCCAGCGGGACTCGAACCCGCTACTAATAGCATTATAATATAAAAATAAAATATATAGTCGCCAGGCTTTAAATAAGATTATAAATTTATATGTAATATGTAATATTTAATAAAATATGACTTCAAAATGTCGGTAATAGTAAATAGATAATATGTACAAACCGGACTCGGATGATGATATAATGTGAATCCGACGACGTTTAAACAATTATTGTTCGTTAAGTTTCTTGAATATCCGTTAGTTTAGATTTTTCTTCTTGAACATTTTCACTTTTATTTGGAATTTTTACCCGAAGAGTACACGTGTGCTTGCTACCTCGTACGAAAAAAAGAATGAAGGCACTGAGTAGTGGGAATGTAGACATTGGCGAGTAACGAATTGATTTAAAAATCGATATATGTATCGACTTTTTTTAAAAATCTCTTAAATGTGTGCGAAAGCTACCTTGTAAGTTAAAGGGACTGCCTGGTTATATTATATCTGAAGAATGAAGCGAAGAAATATAATGACAGTTCATTGTATCCATAATTATTGAGATAGCATACATATTAATTTAAATACGTTTTAGTGTTTCTTCTGTCATATTCTTCATACTTAGTACTCGTAATGAAGAAAGTAGGTACATTAGTAGTTTGTAGTTAAAATAATATAATAAAATAACACTATCCAATGTATGAATCGAGACATTATCTGTTCTAAAACTAAATATCATACAAATTCTCATATAAACTTTAGAATTTATTATAATAGAATAATAGCTTTTATTTTAAACCAATTCAATTATTCTATAAGTTCGCATAATTATATGTTAGAGTACAGTGGGAGTGACCTGAAAGGGACATGGTATAATACAAAGGCGTCCGAGGCAGAAATTGTATTGTGTTCGTTCCCTTTATGCTCGCCGCGAGTGTCACTTCTGTACCGGTACCTATGAGTACTATTCTTTCTCGTGTCACCCACTTAATACTATTTCTTGGCCGTATACTGTATTTCTAATGAAATGTTTTATTCAGACGTATGTATGCGAGATAACTTGCGGTCTATTTTGTTTTGTCTAGGCGATTCTATTGACTGCGAAATTAAGTTTGTGTTTCTTTCTGTATATATTGTGGGAATTGCTATTTGTATATTTCAATTGTGTCTTAAGTTAATATTAGTTAATTATAATACTCGTAATATATGTATATTAGAATAAAATGATAAAATCTATATATGTTTATATAATTATATAAGGTTATTATTTCATCGTATGCATTCATATATAATGTGGAGGTTAGGTTTGATGGATATAAATGAATTTAGTATATAAATTATACATATAAATAAAATATGTCAGCAAATTACTTCCATGGTTTTTACTTCTAAAAACTTAAAAAACAACCGACTTCCAGGCAATAAATTCTAAATGAAAACCCCCGTTCAGTTATTTTTTACATTTTAGTGGCCGGAAGTCGGTTTTTATTTTTATTTTTAAGTTTTTATTTGTCCTTTTTTCGTGTACACGTAATAAGCAGGTAATATGTTAGAAGAAAGTTTTTAATAACATGTTCGATTAAGCAATTTATTTAAAAAAAAAAATATTTGTTGATTTAAAAAAAAATGCTTGACCGATTTCGATAAAATTTATATGGGACCTGGGAAGTATACTCTTTGAAAAAAAGATTCCAAATCGGTACAGGCGTCTTCGAGTAATCGGTGAACATACATAAAAAAAAGATTCTGACGAATTGAGAACCTCCACCTTTTTGGAAGTCGGGTAAAAAGCTTAAAGCAGTTCTTAATTTTTCATAATTCTAATGACGTAATCAAAATGAGAATGACAAAATTAAGAAAATGTTTGTTATATCTCAAAAAAATAAAATTATTTTTAAATAAAACTATCTTTTCGGAGAGTCTCTCCCATGGCCATGATTGCTGTAAACAAAAACAAAAATCTAAATAAATCCGCGACAAAATCAGGAAAGATAATTTTACGTAAAATGTTCAAATATTCGCATAAATCTAAATAAAGTTTTAAAATTCTTTTTCTAGACGAATTTTAAGTTTTCAATTTGTCTCAACGTTAATGCAAAAGGAATAAAATTTTCTATATTTAAACTGAGCTGTTTTCCTGTAGCCCAACAGAAGACTATTTCTAAAAATTCTAAGGCAAAAATTGGGCTTATTTTATTTCTCTTATACTTTTTCTTATCTAATTGAAAGCCTAACTTACATTAGGAACTTTATGCTGGTATTTTCTAACGAGTTTGTATTACTTTTACTTTGTACATGATTTAAGATTAAATTTGAAGTAGGGGAGAGTGATAGCATAAAATTAAGGATATATTTTATTCAGAATAAAAGCGTACAAATGAAACAAACGATGTATAAACTTAGTCTACCATCTGGTTATTCCGCAAATTGTAATGTACAATTAATTTGAATAAGTTTGACTACTATGTATTTTTATTTATTTGTCTGTCTATAGGCTAATTTTCATTGGTTGTTAATTTCGTCGTTATACCCCATGTGGGGAGACTCCGAATTCGCTTCATCGAATCTGGTTCGATATACAGCATGCGAGTGTCCCCGCAAGCGGCAACCCTATGTGACATGCATGCAATCGACTGATGAAAACGATTCCCGAATTCGGATCCTATGGCATGCGTAATATAAAATCTCCCGCATCCCGCAATCAAACCCTAACAACCAGTAAAATGAGCCTTACAGAAGAGTAGTTGTAGAACAAGTTAGATTAATTCATTCATCAAAAAAAAAATGGTAAGGGTTTTAGCTACTATGTGGGCCATCTCAATCAAGATGAAAACTTTATACATAGATATAAAATGGAAAAACACATTTTCACTTATTAAATTGACTTCAAATTATGTATTATATACTATACTATTATATATACGCTGCAATGATTTCATGCGCATGTAAATAAACTTACTTCGACCTTTTTAGCCATATTGCCATAAAATCAGTTATTACCTATTAATGCTTCATCGATATTCAATACATAATTAAATAGATATAAATATATAGTTATTAGCCAGCGTTAGCCATATAATTTTTTTTCATTAATTTTTCTGATGTTTTAATACTTATTATCCCATTCCGGACATAAAAGAAATCAAAAAAATCAAATATCATAAAAATCGGTCCAGTCGTTCTTGAGTTATAAATGAAAATATATATATATATATATATATATATATATATATATATATATATATGTATGTATATATATATATATAGATTTAAACATATGGAATACATCACAAGCCAACCCCTATAGACATACTTCTTTCATTTCTGCTATCATATTCCTCTTACATTCTCATACTCTAAAGTTTCAATAAATTCTTACGTGTCTGATGCTACAGTATAGTCTTTTAAAATTGAACGCTAAGGTAACCCTTGCCTCTACTTAACCTGTATTTTCTTTTAATCCAATATCAGCATTTTTAATCTTACTAACTCGCCAAGGTGCTCCCAACGACTTGATCCAATTTAGATAGTAAGTATACACAAGAAATAATGTCCAAGTAACTGCATTCTATTCACCGTGATTCTCATAAGATCCTGTAGTTTCGTCTACTTCTATAGTATATTTTGTCTAAACAAACACTATAGAACAACTTATAATGCGACAAAATTTAACAGTTCCTAAGAATTGTTAGATTTTGTCGTATTATAAGTGAGATTTCTTGGTCAATTCAATTAGTTCTTATATAAATAACTACATATGATATGTATGTGTGTACTAGTATTCGCCGAGTAGTCTAAATGGACTATGATCATTATTGAAAATTTGAGGAAAACATAATGAATAGAATTTACTTATCTATGTAAAAAAACTGTCTCCATTTTTTTTATAAGTACCGTATACAATTTTATATGCATTTAGTAAAAAACTATTATTTTGACATTACAAATAGACATTTCAATTTTATTTATCTCTATAGATATATTATATATTCAGCGTTTTTAACATCCCACTGCTGGGTACGAGCCTCCTGAGCGAGATTAATCAGTAGTCCACCACACTGGCCAAGTACGGGTTGGCGGACTTCCCATGTCTTTCGAAAACTTTCTACGTTATCTCAGACATGCAGTTTTCATCACAATATTTTCCATCACCGTAAGACAAGTGGTCATTGTTTTGGAAAATTATTCACAAATTCAATGGTACAAGACTCAGGTTTGGGACACGTTTCTATATATAATTTCTATATATACTGTATCGTAAATTATGGTCAGTATAGTTTTAGTAAATAAAAAAAATATGTTCAAACAGCACAATAATATATTTTGTTGGAAAATACGATATTCTTTAATACAACCGCTCTATCCTTTATATAAACAGGTCGTAAAAGCAAGTTTTGTACTAGACATAAAACGTTTTATGGCTGTGTTGTTTTTGAAGTTATAGGCTTGCGATCTGTGACCTGGAGCTTTGAGATAGAGACGAGATTTATTACTCTTAATTTATAATTAAAGTAAACTATGTAAAACTAGTGACCTGATTGCGCTTTTTCCTGTGAACGAATTTCCCATGGGAATTACTTATGTTGCAATGCCATCTCTTAGTAGGTTCATAATTACAAAATTTTATAAAACAAAACATGACCAGGATTAAAACTTTACTATGAGTTAATTATTTATATCCATTCAATAATTTACACATTTAACTATATGTCAATAGTCAAAGACTTTTTTCTATCCTGTTTGTCAACCGAATTTCTTTTTATTTGTTTAGTAATTATTGGACCTTGGGTATTGTCAACAAAAAAAATAATGATAAGTGCTCGAACACTGAAAATATTAAATAGGTTAATATATAATACTTTCTTAGATTTACGCGAATATTTTACGGATTTATTTAGATTTTTGGTTTCAGACGTTTCCCGATGTAGGTTATATCTATGTATACAAATAAATAAAATTTAAGTGTCTGTTGAATCTATTATGACAGGACTTTCACTGGATAGATTACTTTTCTTAGGCTACTTTTTTTTTAGAAAAAGCATTAGTGTTCCGCGCAATAAAATTAAAAGCCATGAAATTGCGAACAAAATCCACGTACCGAGGGATGCACCCGAGCGAAGCGGGGGTAAGACGCTAGTATAATTGAATAGAATATTTAATTTTTTATGTGATATGGATTATGGACATCTGGTTTGGGGTTTTTGTCAAGTTGTATGTTGTTCAAGGGTGTCTGACTTGACTTAAGCGACTGCCATATAATTGAAAACAACCGGGTTCGACAGCTTAAAGTACTGCTCTAAGTCCGCTAAATGATTTTTGCACTAAAACCCCGGTCAATAGAACTAATCTGTTATTTGTTCTGCTTAAATATATGGAAAGTAAGTTTTCTAATAAATATTTTTTTAGTTCACCTTCATTTTACAGGAGCATATTTTATTTATTCTGTGAGTAAAATAAAATCATTTAGAATTAAAAATTGTGGTCACCGATTCACAATTAGCGAGATATTGTGTTATATACATAAAAAAAATAAAAAATACATACATACACCTCAATTTTTAAATTCTTATTTTTGTAGTACATCAAAAAATAGTATCGTTATCTTTTCATCAATGCTTCATATGAAATAAAAATATAGAATTCGAATTTGAAAGAGTCCCAATAAAATATAACAAGCCCCGAAAAAAAAGCAGTGATGAAATCCAGTCATTTAATTAAAATTCAATTAAATTAACTAAATATGTACATTTTGTAAGCAATTATGAATCTATACTCAAATTTAAATTAAATTTATTGTCAGTATTGTCAGTCGTTGAGGAAGCTACCACTGGCTCGGAAGGGAGCCAAAAAGAACTAATCACCTTTCGCCTTTATTCAACTTTCACCTATATTCCATCTAATGAATTAGCATCACGTCCCGAAGTGTTGAAGATTCAAATAGACACCAAACTTACTCAACTAATTTGCATCGTAACACCGTTACTTTGGCTGATGTAAAAAGTTTACGACCTCGGACGACTAAGTGAATTTATGACTGGAAATATCTTTTAAATAAAATGCAGTTATGGTCATATAATAGAATAAAGTTTAGATATTTGCACTTTAAATGCGGAACTTTGGTCTAATTTTATGCATACTTTTGCTTGCCACTTTGCAGTAACGTTTAGAGTTAAAAGTTTTAATTTAGTTCGTAATCTCTGATTATTGTATGGGAAGCTCAAGTTTCAATTCTTGTATTATTAAAACAATAAAAATGTAAGCAATGATTATTAATTATAATTATTTTCACCTGAAAACCTCACCTTTGTTCTTCACGACCCTAATTGCTGTGCCAGCGGTCGCGGGTTCGAGTCCTGCTGGTACGAATGATTGTACCCAGTCATGGGTGTTTATATTTATGATATGTACATATGTATTTAAAGTTATATATGTGTGTATCGACTATTAGGTATCCATAACACAAGTCTCGTAACTTATCATGGAACTAGATGGTACAGTGTGTTAATTTTCCAATATATTTATGTATTTATATTATAACTGAAATTTTGAGCATCCGTAGACAATAAACCTTTTTCGTCATGGTATCCCGCGTCGTATTGAGTCTTAATGTGATTTTGGGATTACGATATTCAATTTGTTGTCACACGACATAGTATAGTGTAGCAGTTGCACGGAGCGGCTTCAATATTCACCTTATTTTTTCACGCTAACCTTTATCAGTCACTCCACTTGCATGATATATTTGTGTATTACTAGCTTTTCCCGCGGCTCCAGTCGGATTTCCTATTAATGTTTAACTGTTTCGATCTTAAAATCATTATATTAAGAGATATATCTTCTTCAAGAATTGGGCTATTGAATGCAAAAACGATTTTTAATATCCGACTTGTAGTTTCAAAGATTAGCGCAATTAAAACTAAGCAAACTATCCAGCTTTTTTATATTAATAGATTCTCCTTAGAAGCGCTCCGATGTTAGATAACCTACTAGCTTCCTGTATAGGCAAAATTCAATAAGTTATTTATATATATATATATATATATATATATATATATATATATATATATATATATATATATATATATATATATATCCATACTTCTAATACTATAAATGTGAAAGTGTGTTTGTTCGTTTGTTTGTCCTTCTTTCACGTCGAAACGGTGTGACGCATTGGCGTGATTTTTTTGTGTTTAGATAGTTGTAGGGCTGAAGAGTAACATCCAGGCTACATTTTAATACAAACCAAAAAAAAAATTATGTTCAGAATTACTTGAAACTTAGTATTAATGCTCTTTAATACAATTATATTCTTTAATATATATGAAACCATATTATTTAGTTCTTTTTGTAATTTTAGCGCGAGCGAAGCGGGTTAGAAGAAAATAAATAAAATCAAGGATATAGGAGTGAAAAAATCTATATATAGAAATCAGGCAATAGAATTGAACATATAATTGAAAAATGTTTTTTTCCACCCCAGTTATTTTATTCTATTATGTAACATGTCGTTAAATTATCCAATGTTTGTTGTTAGTTTACATTGTGACCAAGATTTAAGCTCGGCGGTATAGATTTTATTGCTGGCAATTTATCAAAGTGCCAAACCATAAGCATTAAAGTAACTTTCTATACCTAGACTCTATTTAACGCTACCAGTATATTTATGTATGTAGATATTATTATTAAGCTATATTCACAATACAATGTGTGCTTAAAAAAGTGTATTATTTTTTCTATTTCAAGTCCAAATTATTTTCAACATGATGACCATTTGTTTTACTTTGAAAGAAAACATCGTGAGTAAAAAAAATCGCAAGTTTTCGAAAGACATGTAAAGGCCGCCAACCTCACCTGGTCAGTGTGGTGGACTATGGAATGAAAATGAGCTGAATACAGACGTGGATTCTATTGTAGTATAGCCTTAAAGGATTTATTAGTAAAGTACTGAACTTTTAAATTCTGTAAAATCACTAGCTTAGTTCTCTCAATCATTTTTAGTTTATAGAATTTATAACAAAAGTTATAAGGTAGAATAACACTATTATTATGAATACGAATATTTATATACATATGTGTCTGTGTGTTACTTGCTCATGCTATAACAGCTAGATAGATTTGAATGCAAGCCAGTACACAAAAGGCAGTTTTGATTATGGCCTGGTCTAAAATTTGCCAAAGTATATCGCTACTTGTGTATTATACATTAAAAAGGAGCCCAAAGACGCACCCGAGTGAAGCGAAGGTAAATCGCTACTATATTATTACGTTTTATTAGATTTAAACTAAATCTAAACTAATATTATAAATGTGAAAGTTTAGATGTTTGGATGGATGTTTGTTATTCAATCACGCCAGAACGACTAAAAAGATCTGAATAAAATTTGGCACAGAGATAGATTATACTTTGGACTAGTACATAGTGTACTTTTCATATTTTTTTTTTATTAAAAATAGGCTCACTCTTGACCTTCATCTTAGCTTAAATGTATAGATAAGGTCTATGATGTAACGAGTTTGCCCAGGAGAAGCCTGTTGACACGCACCTTAAAAAGTTTCAAGCTGTACGCTCTCGGAAAAACAGACGCAGGCAGGGCATTCCATTTCTTGGCTGTGCGCAATATAAAAGATGATGAATAGCGCTTAGTGCGAGTGGTCGGAATGTCAACCAAGAAAGGATGGTATCCTGCAGTACGTAGCCTTCAACCTTATACCGAGAAGCTCTAGACTGTCGGATACTTCTACATGTGCACCACGGAAAGTAGGAGTCAGGCTGAATGGACTCCTTTTTGAAGAAAACAAAGAGGCCTGCGTTTTGACGGCGTTGAAGTCAAATTATCATCCTGGAAAATGTAAGATCCCGTGGGATAGATTTGTTTTTATTTTCTAGAGGCGAACCCGAGGGAAACGAGGGTGAGCCGCTATAAAATCATATTAATTATTTTAACTGTTTACATAAGAACACAGTAAATTAACAATTTCTTCATTTCCAATCTAGTTATTTAGAACATTGGTTTTACGTATATAGATTGTTTCATATTTAAATCATAAAGGAGATACGCGTGTAAGTACTGAACGCCGAAGTAAAAGATGTCATCGAAATCGTAAAATGTCTATATCTTATTTATGTTAAAGAAAAGATGTATTCCGTAACAAAACCTCTGTAATATAGGCTCTAAGGTAAATACATCACGTCGTGTACTTGGAAACGTAAAGCCAAATCCTTATCTACTTTTGGGCGCGAACAAGCATAGAATATAAAATAAACTTCAGTTCTCGAGGAATTTGATTCCCCTATTGATATTTGAAATTGTATCGAATTTTCCACATGCACGCACCCAAAATGTAGCAATGAATGCGGAAATTAAACTGTAGAAGCATCATAACTGAAAGCTTAAAGCTCAGATGTTAATTTAATGAATTTCAAGAATACGATAAAACCAAAATTATTATACTGCTCTTGACTGAACTGTGACTATATTTATTATAAGTATATAATATATTACGTATGTATATATGTATGTCTATGTAATAAGTAAGTCTGATGTCATGCTATGTTTAGTTCTCTGTATACATATATAGGTATGGCACCTTCATTCCTCCGAATAATAGTGTTAGGGTATGCTGGTGACTCACTCTCGCTTCACTTGGGCTCGTCTCTACATACGTTTTAACGTTTAGTATAGATATCTCAGAGATATTTTCCAGCAGTAAAAAGTATTCTATAAAATGTCATCCAAATCACTCCAGTGGTTTTTCCGTGATGCGGTCACAAACAGACAGACCAAAATTTTAAAAACTATAGATTCGGCCTTTGTATCGATAATAATGTCTATTTCAGAAAGATTTTCCAAAAAATATTTAATGTACAGATTCGGCTTAGTTACAATTTTATCATATGAAAAAAAGATATAAAAGATCCAGAAATATAAAAATCCAAACATAAAAATAACTTTCTAGAAACGTATTCTTACAACCACCATATTTTTAGATAAAATACTTGCATAACCTATTCATGAATACTGTAGGTTAGCTTTTGTTTTTATTCAAACATCGAGCTTGAGCAAGACCTCCTTCCCCCCTACAACCCGACCTTTGGATGGCGTCCAAATTGTGCCACCATATTTCCCAGTGACCGTGATTTAATACACGTAAAATATTTCCTTTTAAGATGACGAGCCAATATTCCGGAGTCCATTTAATCATCATTTGTTATCTTTAAAACTTTGAAGGTAAGGTCTTTTATGCTCCAGATATATTACTTCATAAATATTACATAGTAGGTGTGTTAGTTGCTTTACATCTTTTTTGTTTAGGTTTTACTTTCAATGTGTTGTAACAAAATGCTAACTAACATTAAAATTCATGAAAGGTTTTATACAAAACCTTTTCGGGTTTTTTCGTGGCTTTATTTTCATTCTTGGTTTCTGATGTTAAAACAAAATAAATCCGCGAAAATTTCCGAAAAAAATAGTTTTATTTATAATATCAAATATTCGCGAAAATATAAGAAATTATTAACGAAATCCATATTAATATGATAAATGTGAAAGTTTGTGAGTATGGATGTTTGTTTCTCTTTCACGCCAGAACGGCTGATCGGATCTGGATGGAATTTGGCACAGAGATAGATTATAGTCTGGAATATCATATAGGCTACTTTTATCCCGAAAAATGTACGGTTCCCGTGGGATAGGTTTGTTTTTGTTTTCCTAGAGGTGAACCCAACTGAAGCGAGGGTGAGCCGCTAGGTATAATAATAACTAAATGATTTTGTATCTTCTTCAATTCCTGATATTCGTATACTTGTATATTTACAGTAATTATGTGATAAGTCAAAGTCCTACTTTCTTTTAACTATACATACCCAATATACATAAACAATATGTTGGTGATCGATCGAACCTGTGACTTCCGGCGTATTAAGCATGTGTACTTCCCTACATTAAAATAACACCAGAAAATATCGGACAAATGCATAAAATACTTTTTTTTTCTATAAAATAATTGAATCTAAATAATAAATAAAAAAAATATAAAACAGGTTTTTTTCAAAACAGCCCACCATCATGAAAAAGTAATCGTGCAACTTAACAAAAATACCGCTACCTCTTACACCATTTATTTCGTTATGTTAAAATATTGTAATTAACTCTATAGTTGAAGAGCCACTAAAATTTTCAAGTTCATTTTCGTTTTATTCAAAAATTCTAAAGCTGAAAAGATCGCTACTTTAATACCGGCCACTTAAATTACTTTGGGTAATTATAGGAGACTTTTATAAGCTTAGCACTAAAATGAGCAGGATTACAAAAAGGCGAGACAAAGAAAAATTCTCATATTTTATCCTTTGTAAACTTGCCGTCACCTCTTTTATCCTGGGATTGTGACAGCTGAAATGCACCATACTAGTTCATTTTTCGTTTTAAGTGAAGATTTAATGAACACTTTAAATACAGTCGAGTAATAAGTGTTCAAATATTAGATTATTTTTCTCTTTATGTAGTCAGCGAAACTTTTAAAATTGTAAATAATTATGTTCGTTAGAATAACATATAGTATATATTCAAAGTATAAGCAAAAGATGTATTTGTTGTGATTTGAGTGTATTATATTCATATATGTTTCATCATATTATGTTTAGTACAATATTTATAAATATTAAGCGGAACTAAAACCTTTAACCCGTAGCTTAGACACTTTAACCATTTCGCCAAAAGATCATTAAATGATTTATTATACTAATTGCTTACTATGGTAACAACATCCCAAAAGGCCTACCTCGTCTCAACGCTTACAAAATGTATTTGATAAGCCAACAATATCAAATTGCGAGAGCCATCCACTTTCTAATGAAAATAGAAACCTCTAAACATACAGTATAAATTTACAAAGCGGGTTCGATACCCGATTTAGGTCGAGTGCATCAAGAACTACTTAGCTCGAGAACTAGTCAACAACTGAAAAAGCTTGGCCATCGTATTTTCTACTATACTTCCCAGCAAAATCGTTTCGAAAGTTCTTTTTAGTGGTATTCTAAAAATTTACATAAAAGTTCGATTTATACGAATCTAGTTAGTTAATTCTAATCTTTTAAAATAAAGGAAAGCTCTAAAGCTCCTGAAGAAATTTGATGTGATACTTGTTATTATGATCTGCGATTCTCCTAAAACATATTAGTATATTAAAAATTGCCTTTGCATTAATAGGAGCTTTGCATTGGCGGTATTAGTAAGTAGAATATGTAGAATAACGTAACTTGGTTATTCTATAGACTAGAGTTGCATAAGCGATCTTAACCTGTAATAGTTTTACAAAACTTATATTGATTACGCAAATACAGCTCGCGTAGCGGTCAGGGTCATCCCTATTTATGATATGTCGTGTTACGGCCCTAAGGCAGGTTCTACGGTCATGAGGAGATGTTCCCATCGGCGCAAATAATTATATCATAAAAAAGTGTGCATGTATGTACGCATGTTTGCTACTCATTTACACTGTAAAGACTTGACGGATTTTGATGCAATTTAAACAGATAGGCTTATAGTAATTATAGTAACACATCAGTTTTTGGTTGTAAAAATATTTATCGCTGTCGAAACATACTCTTTATCTTAATAATAATATAATCTTAATAATAATAAATAATAATGACTCTATCTAACGCTAAAATAAAACAATAAGCTCTAAATGAGCTTATCAAAGCTTTGATTAAAAAACTTAGCATTTAACGAAAAAATGTTAATGTAGCCATATAACAAAAACAGCAATATCAAAAATTTGATAATAAAGCCAAATTAAATTAAAATTCACCCCGTTAATGTAACTAAAGATGTTAACAATAGAAATGTTATGGTAGTCCAGTAATAAATCATTATGATTTAGCATCCCTATTTAGTGCCTGCACAGGTCCCCAAGCAGCGACTTAACGAAACTAGCGTGAATTTTGGGCTATTAATATAAATTACCTCTGTTTAAGGGCCCTTTGGGAGATTAAAATGATTCTATTTCTCATAGAATGTGGAGTATTTAAAAATGTCAAATTCAGATATTAATATTCTACTTGGTTTACTTTGAGTTAGCAACTAAGGTGAATGGCCTTGTGTAAAAAATCGGGTTATAATAACGTATACTTTTATTTAAGTAATAAGTTGGTTATAAGTTTTATAATAATGCTAAAGTAATATATATATATATATATATATATATATATATATATATATATATATATATATATATATATATATATATATATATATTTATTAATAAATTAGATAAACAATAAATGTTTAAACTTTTTTTAGTAAATATAATATACCTTTAATAAAATATTTAACACCTCATATCACTTCCATATTGATGTTTTTGTTCTATGATTACACTATATACAGGGTTCATCGGTATTGTTGTAATGGATTTTAGTGGCTTTAGTATATCAAATTCTGTTATTAATTAAGGCTATGTTTTACTCTGGCCTAGCTTTGTTTGAGCAATATTAATTAACTGACGCTGTAAATTATTCATACAAGTAATTTTTGAAAATGTTTTGTAGCGATAGTGTACTTTAAAACAGTATGCAAGAAATTAAACTCAGAAATTTGACGAAACTTCGTAAGTATGTGTTACATAAAACACTGATGTAACCCACAGCAAAGATATTTTTAATATAAATAAATAATATGTTGGGATATTAACACACAACACCATCTAGTTCCATGGTAAGCTACGAGGCTTGTGTTATGGATACCAGATAGTTGATACACTCTACATATAAAGCTTCAAAGACATACATATTATTATAAATATAAACACCCATGATTGCAGTACAAACATTCGTGGCCATCACACAAATGAATTTCCCTAGCGGAACTCGAACCCGCAACCTCTGGCACAGCAAGTAGGGTCACTACAAACTGAGCTAAGTGCTTGATTGAAAGCCAATGACAAAAAAGCTAGATTATCCCCTAGAATTGCTTTTACTGTTCATACAAAAAATTAAGAGACAATCTGTTCAATTTTATATTTTAAAGCTATATTGCTTCGTACGTAGATAAAAATGTAAGAAATGCTTGTTTCTGAGCTCTTTATAAAATACTAGCGGTCTAATAAGTCTTCGTTTGATTTTTTGCCTGTTTTCTTTGGAAAACTTTTTACCTATGTAATTTGTTTATCTTATTCTTCCTTTTAACCCCATTTTACTATATATCTTATGTTACATAATTGAAGATTTTATTTCTTATTGTTATTAGAAATAAAAAAAATTGTAACAATAATTGAATGTTTTTATATTTCGTGTCTGTATTTCTAGCCGTTGAGGAGACATTTCATCAGCCAATTCTAGATGGAGAATCAGGTCATATTTATAAAAAAAAAAAAACATTTTTCTAGGAACTGAACCAATATGTAAAATTTTAACTCTGTTGGATAAGAGGAGGTGGTGGTTCTAACTCAGCTACCAAAAGACCCATACAAACAAACCAACTAACAAACTTTGCAACATAAATAAATGCTTGTGAAAATAGTTTTAAATATTCTCCAGTGACTTCAAAATGTCTATAGTAATTATCAAATTTTATTATTGCAATTGGTTCTCATGGTCACATGACAAACACACACAAACACTCAATTTTGTTAACTTTATTCATTTAAAACAAAATATCTAATTTTATACCAATATCACTACATATAAAAGAAATTAAAAGTAAAATTAGAAGAATAAATGCTAATAAAACACACGACAACAAAAAAATATTTAAACTCGCTAACTTTAAAATTTAATTATGTACTGGTAAATTCAAGGGTTAGCATCTTGTAATCCGTTGTTATAGCATGCGGCCCTTGGGATAGCTCGTATCGCTTCCATCTTTACAAAGGGTAATGCAATATGAATTTACTTCCTTATCGTACTACTTAAATAACTTTAGTTTTAATATAATTTATTTAGTTACCTATTGGGACCAAATGGTGTATAACTTGTATCTAAGATATGCTTTATTGCTTTTACGTAGAATCATCATACGATTTTATTGTGTCCTGTTAAAGATAATTGGATTTAAAGCTATAAAGATTAAAGATATCCATTTAGAAGTATAAATATTAGCCAACAATCGTTATACTTTAAAAACAAAAAGATTCACTAATTTTAATATCTTTTGAAAGTGACCATTTTCATCTTTAGGTGTGAATTTTTGTTTGAAATTATGTTTCCTTGATATTTTAACCTATTTATTAAAAAAAGAGTTATGTTGTGTGTTTGTTTGTTTATTCCTCCACGTTTCTACGTGTTATTAATAAAATTTGTCAAAATAGCGACCTAGGCACCTAAGACCGCATCTAAGCGAGGCGAACATAAGTCGTGAGCCGATAAAAATTTTTGCGATTTTATCAATTTAATAACGTCAAAATAGTTGTTAAAGTCCATAATACTAATGCAATATTGGGACTTGACCTCAAAGCATCTTATCATAATATAATTCTGATAACCACTACTAAGTCCTTCTGAACTCCTCGCTTGACCCCGCGTTGATAACTTATTGTTTTGGGTTGGAATAGTTCTCTACTTATATGCCCCAAAAGGGTATACTGCTTATTTAGAAGGCTTTTGTGTATTGAGTTTGCAAATATTCTTGCTGACGATGAAGCCCCCTACTTTGTTGATGAAAACATATTATATTGAACTAATAATTTGAAATGAATGAACTTATAGAAAGTTAATTTGTATTAAGAAAAAAAATACGAGTGTCTTAATTTAGTTTCACAAGTTGTGGATATTGAAGTTATTTCTACATCTTTAGAAGTTTTATTTCTCTAAATTACTTATTAACCTGTATAAATATTATAAATGTGATGTTATAAATGTGGCTTCTGTTCGCCGATCTTTTGAACTACTCAACGGATTTTAATGCAGTTTTCAGCAAAAAATAGAGTAATTCAATAGCAAGGTTTATATGTATAATACATGCATATTATAGTACAAAAAAGTCGAGAAATTCAAAGATTTATGTTTCATAATAACCGTCAAAACGCAACTAGTAGTGGCTAGTATTTTGATTGCTGATGATTGATGATGATTGATGAATCATGATTTATCATGATTGCTGTAAAGCATTAGAAAAACTAAATTCTAAAAATTCGAAAAGTTAGTTTTGCCTAAAATGTTAAATATTCGCGTAAATCTAATAAAATATTATATATTTTTACTCAAAACCTAGTGCGATATATGTAAGTTTACATTACACCGTATAATTTATATTCTCGATACATCACAGGCATACATATTACATACATAGGCAGTATGATGACGGACGTAGTGACCTCTTTCTGTCGTTTAGTCTGCAAAAGACTACGCTACTAGAACTTCGTGACACGTTTGATAATGTGTATGAGTTATGAATACGATGTTTCTTTCATATTATTCAATTATATAACTTTTTTTAAATATGCATTAAATTATTAGTATAGATGTAACAACATTTGTTACTTTTTCACGCCAGAACGGCTGAACGGATCTGGATGAAATTTGGCACAGAGATTGATTATAGTCTGGAATAATACATAGGCTACTTTTTACCTCGGAAAAATGAAGGGTCCCCGTGGGATAGGTTTGTTTTTGTTTCCCTAGAGGTGAACCCGAGCGAAGGGAGGGTGAGCCGCTAGTACAAAATATTTTGAAATGATATACAATCTTTAGGTGCATAAAACGTAATTCATTATAAATATGGTAAGGGAATTAAGTAAATATTAATTTTTTAGCTACTCCACACTTTGCGATACTGTGTCAACTCATCTCATCGCAAATATGTATTCAGCCGTGTAAAGACGGCCTATTTGAACCTGTAAAGCGAGCTTTTCAACCTAAATCTACTTTTAAGCCTCAAAAATGAACCATGAATTTTTATATGAATTAATTTTTATTAACTACATCCAATGTAAATATATGACAAAGTCAGGTAAAGGTAAGGTAAAAAGAACATTGATTGCGACACAGTGATTTATTACTCAACGATTATTAACTGGTAAATATTTTAAATAAAACTATGTTTTCGTGTTTTTTTGCGTATTTATTTAAATTTTTGGTTCCCGACGTTTTAAATGCTTTACAGTAATCATGGTCACAGGAGTCTAAGGTCGGGAACCAAAAATCGAAATAAATCAAAATTTCAAATATTCGCGTACATCAAAGAAAGTATTAGTTTACAATTTAATAATAAAATATTCCTTCAAACCTGAAAAACTATTTAAAAGCATATTATTTTATTTTACCTATTCTTCAATAAGAAATAATTTCTTTTCTTTGTATTTATCCCACTCTTTTACAATAAAAGAATGATGATATACAAATATTGTCATATAATTGAACAATATTATTTGATTTTGTATTGTTATATAGTAAGGCTAAAATTGCTTTATAAAATATACGTACCAATTTCATGTGTTGCTATGCTACGAAGATACCAAATAAATTGTAAGAAAAATTCCATATTAATAACATTCAAATTAAACGAACCTAACTTGTTATATATGAGCATACTAGCATTGCCCGCGGCTCCGCCCGCGTTCAGATGACCAAAAACCAAATTCTTAGGTTTTACATATTATTTATTATACTCTTACATTGCAGTTTTTGTATTTTTTCTCAGAAATGAGATATTTTCCGGCGGTAAAAAGTATTCTATATGTTGACCCGGGTAACCAGCTATCACCATACCAAATTTCATCGAAATCCCTCCAGTGGTTTTTCTGTGATGCGGTAACAGACAGACAGACAGGCAGACAAAAATTCTAAAAACTATAGATTCGACCTATCGACGATAATGTTTATTTCAATAAGATTTTCCAAAAAATATTTAATGTACAAATACGCCTTAATCACAATTTTATTATATGTATAGATATAGATTGAGCTAAAAGGTTGCAATAAAAATGTCAGATCCAAGCACCTATTCCCAATTCAAAGTCATGTGTAACTTTTTAATTACAAAATTTATTTGTCAACCTTATTTCCAAGCGAACAAGCGAGTTGTAATTCGCTTACGTGCCATGAAGTTAACGAACTGTATGTGACCGACGGTTTCTAAATGAGGATGGTTTAATGTTTTTGTTCTTTGAAAGGGTTTAAAATTTGAAAGCTCAATAAATGTTACGATATATTTTATAGGTTTTTAATTTGAAAATTATGATTGAGGAATTATTATAGAGGTGTATGTATGTCCATTTCCTTGTCTGGTTTAAGATAGAATTATATTAATGCTAGTATCGAATATTATCATCGATTATGGTTTTAAAAAATAAGAGTAATACCGGATTAAAAAGTTATACAGCTATTTGTGTATGATCCACGTTACGCGGATCAAAATAAATATAAAACTAACGGAAACAAATAAAACGGAATATAATAAAATTGTAACCAAGCCGAATCTGTACATTAAATATTTTTTGGAAAATCTTATTGAAATAGACTTTATTATCGATACAGACGCCGAATCTATAGTTTTTAGAATTTTTGTTTGTTTGTCTGTCTGTCCGTTTGTCTGTTACCGCATCACGGAAAAACCACTGGTGGGATTTTGATGAAATTTGGTATGATGATAGCTGGTTATCTGGGTCAACATATAGAATATTTTTACCTCGGGAAAATGTCTCATTTTGAGAAAAAATACAAAAACTGCAATGTAAGAGTATACTAATATGTAAAACCTAAAAATTTGGTTTTTGGTCACCTGAGCGCGGGAAAAGCCGCGGGCAACGCTAGTAAATCACAATATTATAAAGCATACCTCATACGTGGACTTAGCTTACGTGGAAGCGCTGCCGGGCCCAGAATCCTTAATCCTGCGTAGGCACTGATGACTAGTTGGTTTTGTTTATGTAAGATAATATAAGCCCATTAACTAATCTGACAGAAATACTTTATTTTAATTTGTAAAGTAATATAAGTGTACGTGTAGTGTATCAACTATCTGGTATCCATAACACAGGCCTTGTAGCTTACCATGGAACTAGATGGTGCTGTGTGTTAATCTCCCAACATATTTATTATTATTATTTATGTAAAAAAGAAAAAAAATGTTAATTGATAGTATATGAAAATTAAAAACATCGTTATAATTTAAGGTAGTAGCCGCATTTTCATTTCAATTACAGAAAGAATGTTAGCTTAATAGTTTTCTTTACGAACGCGATCCGTGTCAAGGAAACTATTTGTAAAACAAACTGTATAAGCTGTTTTGAAATAATTCACGCAATATATGGTGACCGATGATTGCTGTTTTTAATATGTACTTTTTATGTTTAGTGACAACCTTTTTTATGTATTTATATGATCAACCCATTTTAACGTCCCACTCATGGGTACGGGCCTTTCTTGAATATGGATGGATCGCAGTTCAGTCAGGAGGAATCAAGCTGGCATATTATTGCCATATAAAAATATCAGAGGTGCGAGACCCGAGTTTGAACCCACTTCACTTGGTTTTCCAAGCGAGCGCGTTACCCCTGGGTTACCAAAGCATTTATGTAAAAGAATTCTACAGAAAATCACTTGGAGCTTAACAGGCAGTTAGAAAAAAATTGGTTTTTAACACGCTTTTATTAGCTTTACGTGTAACTTTGTAATCAAATGTTGTGTAAGTCGATTTTAACTTTTTCCTAATAATTGTTGAATTGATTAAAATTTTGTATTACTTCTTAAGTATTATACACATACATCATTCAGATGATGATACCATAATTTATAGATATGATAAAATTCTAACTGACTTGAATCTGTACATTAAACATCTATAAAATCTATAAAAGAATTTTATTTATTTATTTATTTTACCCTTTGCCTAAAGAATAAGAGAAAAAATTTCTGTGTAACACTTCATCTTATCGCCTCTATCGTGATAAGAGCAGCGCACTCGTTTTTCGTCCAAAGAAACGGCATTGCGATTCAGCGGGGGAATGCAGCTTGCATTCTTGCCACAATTCCATGCAGACACGACTTGTATAGTAATTATTAAAAGTATATTGGTTTTGTATATATTATATTTAGTTACATTGTTCTTTTTTCTTTAATTTCCCGTTCGCTTAAAGAAATCTGGCAGTTGATGGCAATAGAAAACTAGCTGTGCACCAATTTTAATTACTAACGACGAACCCGAGCGAAGCGAGGGTACGTTTTATTTTTTTTTGAGCGGAACCCTAATTCTTTTTCTAAAGTAAAAGTAGCCTATGTTACTCCCTATAAAATCAGCTATTTTCCATTGAAAGTCTCGTAAAAATCAGTCCAGCCCTTTCAGAGATTATCCGGAGCAAACAGACAGACAGACAGACAAAAATTTTAAAAATTGTGTTTTTCTTATAATATAAGTACCGTGAGTATATAATTTCATATGCATTTAGTAAAACGCTGTTATTTCGATATTACAAACAGACACTTCAATTTTATTTATCTGTATAGACTAGTTTTCTTGCCGCTCCGCCGACGTTGTTTAATTTTGTACAATAGAATTACTTCGCCATCGTAAGTCAGTGTGATGTATGTATCTATGTATCTATGTATGTATGTATGCATGTATGTATATGGGTATATGTACTTATTTATGTATTTAGGATATGCAATTGTGTGTAGTAAGTATACCGCCTACCATTTCATATAATTACTCCTACGCCCTAAGGTTGCCTGGAAGAGATCGCTTATAGCGATGAAGCCGCCTCCTGTGCATCATCTATCTTCTTTTGTATATATCTTTGTGGTGTACAATAAAGTATCTATCTATCTATGATACAATTTTCCTCAATAAGTAGTATATATAATAGATGTGTATGTATATTCCTTATGGATTCTAAAATGGCTGGAGCGATTTTAATGAAATTTTCAGCCAAAGCGAAGTTTAAACGCAGGCGAAGACGCGGGTACTGCCAGTAGGGTATAAAACCCAAACAGATTTTTTCAATTTTGACCAGTAGGTCTATAAATTAATAAATAAAGAAATAAACTTTTTATATATTATAATTAGAGAAGTATAGTATACACCGAACAATGTCTTATAATGCATGAGCTCCATCATTGCATTCACATAGCGTAATGAAAAGCGTCTTCATCTTGATTGCCAGCTGTTTCTATATCACTGACAAATTAACGTAAAATAAATTACCATTTATACTGTCTAAGTCTTCTTGAATTTTAAAGCAATTCATTTTCACATTAAAACACTCAAACATAAATATTAAATAGTTCTTAGACTGTCTAGTTAGTGACATGAAATTGGATTCGAAAAATTGTTGAAATATTTTTATATTTGACAAGATTTCGCTTTACTAAAAATACATATATCCTTTTGCCAAAAATAAAGCTCTAACTCACGTGATAGCTCAAGTTTGTGTTTAGTAAACTAAAATTATTTAATTTTCCTAAAAGCTTTTCACGGTCCTTCTTCTTAGTCGACATTCAGTCATGAATCTCACAGAGGTTCTATTTTATTTTATGTTATAATATTACCATCACGAATTCTATACATATAATAAAATAGTAATCGAGTCGAATCTGTACATAAATTTTTTTTTGGAAAATCTTATTGAAATAAGCATTATTACAGATACAGAGACCGAATCTATAGATTTTAGAATTTTTGTCTGTCTGTCTGTGACCGTATCACGAGAAAACGAGATTTTGATGAAATCCGGGTTAACATATATGATACTTTTTACTTCGGGAAAATATCTCATCTCTGAAAAATATGTACTAAGCGTTAAAACGTAAATAGGGACGAACCCGAGCGGAGCGAGGGTGAGTTGCTAGTTTATAAATAAATTCATGAAAGTAGTATCCATGGAGGAGTTTCTTAGAAAATAGATATTTAATGTATCAAATTTTTACTTTCCACTCCCGGCTTAGGTTTGCTCTACCAATGCTATATAAGCTATCAAATTTTCGTTAAAAAAACTTTAGGTGTTCTTTTAAGAAGGCAATTTCCTTAAACTGAATTTCATGAGCTATATACTGCATATATAACAATATTTCTACTGACGACAGTTGAGCCGCTTCAACTCATTTTCTGTTCAACTCGTCGCTTAGTATTGAATTATCGATTAGGGATAGATGGAATGGAAAAACGATGTTAATTTCATATTTACCATGAAGCTAAATAGGCTTTTATATCTTTTAGTATATAAAAAGTTAACTTATAAGTCATCTGTGTCGAAACAAATTACCTACCTTTAAGAATCATAATAATGAAAAAAAAGGAAAAAATCTATACAGATAAATAAAATTGAAGGGTCTGTTTGTAATGACCAAATAACAGCTTTTTACTTAATTCATATGAAAGTAGGTATATACGGTACTAATAAGAAAAAAAAACAATTTTTAAAATGTTTGTCTATTGGTCTGTCTGTTTATTCCGGCTAATCTCCAAAGCGGCTGGACCAATTTTGACGGGACTTTCACTGGCAGATAGCTGATGTTATAAGGAGTAACTTAAGCTACTTTTATTTCAGAAAAAGAATCAGGGTTCCGCGCAAAAAAACCCATGAAGTTGAGAAAAAAAAACGAAAAAAACCTGTCTTCTTCTGGCACGCTTTGAAGGAATGTCGCTGGTATTATACTAAAATAGTATAATTTAATATTCTCATAATTCCATTTTCATGCCCATAATATGACTCCCTAAACAAAACCTACACCCGAGTCTACCTAGTTTTTTTGAATTCAATAAATCAGTATAAAATATGCGCCTTATATTTTTAAACATTCAACAAGAAAAGCAGTTAAAAGTAGTGCATAGCTTTGCATGCTCAAAAGCCACTAGGGAGATGCACGAAGAAATTAGGCAAGGAGTCATATTCCGCAAACTTTCTACCCAACAACAAAGAAGACACGAGGGAATTGCGACCAAGTTTCTGCTGTAATATTAATTTATATCTACACTATACAATATTCACCTATAGTTCCAAATGTACAATGTTACTGGCAAAATTCCAATACATTCATTTAATGTGGACATGATATATTACGTTAGTCGCAATTTTAGTTAAGGAAAAGCGGCAAGTTAATTAATTGCTTATCCATAATCAACCATCGTCGCAAGCCTACGATTCAAATTAGATATACTTACTGGGTTATTTTGCATTTTCTGTCAATAAAAAAAATGTTTTTTTTTTTTTAATAATGTTAATAATATTATGTTCATGTATAAGTTAGAAAAAAAAATTGAGTTATTTTACTTCAGCTTATGTTTTTTCCTTGTTTTAAGTATATATAATTGATAAATATAATTAAGATATACATTATACTGTATTACTAGCGACTCGCCCTTGCTTCGCTCGGATTCGTCCCTAGGTTGCTTCCGTATACAAAATTGCATCCCCATTTTCACCCCTTTATGGGATGATTTCCGAGATAAAAACTATTCTATGTCCTTTCCAGGGTATCAAACTATCTTTTTACTAAATTTCATCTAAATAGGTTCAGTAGTTTCAGAGCATATTCGGTACAAACAAACAAAAAACTTTCCTCTTTATAATATTAATATAGATTTATTAAGTGAACATGTAAATAAATCTTTTGTTATAGTGTCTCTTAAATATTAACCAGCTCGTTAAATTCATAAATCTATATGAAATATAAATCTGCAGTCATTTTGAAGACAATGTGTTACGCAAATTTATAGGTCTTATCCTGAAAGTTCAAATTTCCTAAAGGTTATCTATACAGATAAATAAAATTGAAGTGTCTGTTTGTAATGTCAGAATACCAGCTTTTTATTGAATGCATATGAAAATATATACGGGACTTATAAGAAAAACACTATTTTAAATCTTTTGTCTATCTGTCTGTTTGTTCCGGCTAATCTCTGAAACGGCTGAAGTGATTTGACTTTGATTTGGCGGAACCATCACTGGCAGATAGTGGATGTTATAAGGAGTAATTTAGGCTACTTTTATTTAAGAAAAAGAATTAGGGTTCTGGTCAGAAAAATTAAAACGTACCAAGGGACGCACCAGACTGAAGCGAGTTTAATTCACTAGTAAATTAAGAAATCCGAACTACATTTTCATTTAAAAATATTATATTATTCTTTAGATATTCAATTTTTATTTGATTGATCTCAAATCTAATATTAATCAACAAGCCATTTGCATATAATATTTGATTTGAAATCGATACTGGTAAGTAAAAAGTAAATTTTCAATTTATTTTGTTTGCAATAAACTATTATAAATTATATGTATTATTATTTGTTCACCAACTTCAAATATTGAGGCAATACGTACACACAAAATACGTACAGCCGTTTTTAAACCTCTCCATCTAACTCCATTTTAATAGTTTTTACTCATAAATATATCAATATAACATATAGAATATTCAATTTTAAAGACTAATTTTAAAGTCAGTGTACGTTTTTAGTTTAAACGTAATTTACGTCTTTTTAAAAACTAAAACCGAATTGGAAGATTCACAAACAACTTCAGGTATTTTTCTATTTCGTTAAAAAATTTTATATAATTGTAAATATTGTAGGCAGATTGAGTTTGTAGACTCTACATAATAACTTTTTAGATGTCTATAAACTTGGTCTATTAATTGCTGTGAAGATATAATATAAAATATGAAAAATATAATGTAATACGATTGAATTTTACGACACGCTTGGCTCAGTTTGTAGTGACGCTACTTGCTGTGCCATCGGTTGCGGGTTCGAGTCCCGTTGGGGGCATTAATTTGTGTGATGAGCACGAATGCTTGTACTCCAGTCATGGATGTTTACATTTATAATATGTATGTATTTAAAGTTGTATATGTGCAGTGTATCAACTATCTGGTATTCATAACACAAGCCTCGTAGCTTACCCAGGAACTAGATGGCGCTGTGCGTTAATGTCCCGATATATTTATTTATTTATTATTTATACCGCGACAAATTCCAAAAAGATAGTTTTATTTAGAAACTTCAGGTAAATAATATTATGATAACAATACAGAAACATACATTTTAGATAAATTATAATAGATAAGTACAAAGACGCGTGATTTTTCTTATAATATATTCTCATCATCATAATAAGCACAGGGCTGAGTCTCCTTGAGTGCGGCAACTTCCACTTAAATAAATGTGCCATTTTACATCGCCATGTTACTATGACGCAATGTGCTTTTATGTTTTGTGAATATTTTATTTCTTTAATGGAAAACATGTCTTATTTCTCATCTTGTTTATTTTAGTATGTAGAATTTTTAAGTAGCTTAAAGTGAGCTTGGCACAGTAGTGATATATTCGCACAATCTATTCCTTTAGAAGTTGTAAATTCAAATATTTTCGGACGTATAATGAACGTAATAATAATAATAATTATTATTATTATTATTATGTGAATTATTATTATTATTTCATTTTCATTCAATTCTCCCATTGCTGGGGCTTATTTTTCTCTAACGCGGACGTTAGTCAAACGTTAGAGAGGTGATATAAATTTTTTATCTATTATTGCATTGCTAAGAATTTTCTAACAATGCGACAAGTGTTGAGAATAACAGCTTTTTGTAGCTGAATATAAATGAGTGGGTGAAGATTGAGTTGTTTGAGACTGGTGTGTAGCGTGACTGGTATGACTCCAGTGGTTGAAAGAATGATTGGGATTGTTTTGACTGTGTTTATATGCCATTGTGTTTTGAGCTCTATTGATAAACCTCTATATTTTGTAATTTTATCAGTGTATGTGGTTGCCAGGTTATGTGTATTTGGTATCCCAATATCAATAAGGTAAACTATTTTATTTTTCTTATCAAGCAGTGTTATGTCTGGGCGATTATGATGAATTGTTCTATCTGTGATTATGGTTCTATCCCAGTAAAGTTTATGATCAGCTGTATCTATTACTGCTAGTGGTTTATATTTATAATATGGTACGCTTTCATTAATAAGTTTAAATTTTCTAGCTAAATATTGGTGGATAATGTATGCAACCTGATCATGTCGATGCTTATAATCTGTTTGAGTTATTGATTTGCAAGCACCTGTAATGTGTTGTATAGTTTCACTGGCACTGTAACAATGTCGGCATATATCTGATTGAGTATCGTGAATGATATGTTTTTTATAATTTCGTGTCTCTATAACTTGGTCTTGTATGGCTAGCATAAATCCTTCCGTTTCAGGAAACAATTCACCTTTCGTCAACCAGGCGTTTGACGCTGTCTTGTCAACAATTGGATTAATCAGATCCCGACGATGTCTTCCATGAAGCGATTTTGCTAGCCATACTTCTAACTTTTCTTGAGGTTGTGTCACAAGTTCATTTGGTTGTGTCGAAGGATCACTAAGATTTAATGGTGTTAATTTGCAATCTAATTCTGTAATTATTTTATGAAGTGGTGAATGTTGTGAACGAGTGTGGAAAAATGATCTGAGTGAATGTATCTGCTTATTATGAAGATTTTTAATATCTATTATTCCTCTTCCTCCTTCACATTTAGGTAGAGTGAGTCTTTGTATGCACGAGCGAGGATGGTGTTTCCTGTACTTTGTCATGAGTGTGTTGATAGTGCGCTGATGTTTGTGTAAATCTGTTTTCGACCACTTAATAATTCCAAAAGAGTAAGTTAGTATAGGGACTGCATATGTATTAATAGCTTTTATGATGTTGAGAGAGTTTAAATGCGTGTTTAAAATTTTATGTAATCTTATCTTAAATTTTTCAAATATCTGTAATTTAGTTTGTTTTTGATGTATTTGTTGGGTCTGTTGATATCCTAAATATTTATAACCATTTTCATCATCTACTGGATCAATAAGTTCTCCTGTCCGTAACTGGTAATTATTGTGTTCTATATGTCCACCTCGTACTGATTGTACCCTACATTTATCTATACCGAATCTCATTTGAATGTCAGTGGAAAACATTTCTGTAATATCTGTAAGTATTTTTAAGTTTATATGACTAGATGCGTAAAGATTTATGTCGTCCATGTACATAAGATGTGATAGAGTATATTGGGTGTCTTTATGCGTGATTTTATATCCTTTGCCACTCTTATTTAACATTAGTGATAAGGGATTTAGAGAAAGGCAAAACCAGAGGGGACTAAGCGAATCTCCCTGAAATATCCCTCTGCGTATATGTATTGGTTCTGTTTCAATTGAGTTTATTAGATTAGTGATTTTTAATTGGGTAGTCCAGTTTTGCATATTATTTTTTAAAAAATTTATAATAATTGGGTGTATTTTATGTATTTCTAAGGTTTGGATAAGCCATGTATGTGGGACTGAATCGAAAGCCTTCTGATAATCAATATACATAGTATATATATTTCTTTTCTTCTTGATTGCCTGTTTTGATATTACGGAATCAATTATAAGTTGCTCTTTACAGCCCTGACTATTGCGGCGACATCCTTTTTGCTGTTCAACTATTATATTATTGCTATCAATATGTTTGTAAATTTGTTCTGTGATACAAGATGTTATGATTTTATATATGGTTTGTAAACAAGTGATTGGTCTATATTTACCTGGGTTACGTTTATCGGTGTGATCTTTAGGAAGCATGTATGTAATACCTTGTGTGACGAACAAAGGCAGCGTGTTTGGTGATTTTATAAAGTTATTTATGTGAAATAGTAGATATGTATGGATAGAAGTTAATTTTTTGTACCAATAATTGTGTATTCGATCAGTTCCAGTAGCTTTCCAGTTATGAGTTTTTGTAATAACATATTTTAATAGATCTATACTTACTTCTTCAAATTTCATTTCAGTTACATGTTCATGTAAATATTGTGTTTGCTCATCAACCCATTGGCTTTTCGTATGTTCAACCGGATTAGACCATATAGATGACCAATACTTAAGTAAATCTTCTGGGGTAGGCGAATCAGCTGTGTTTAGATTATGTTGAGTATTATCGTTAAGATTTTTCTGTGATAAATTTCTATAGAATGTTTTTTCATTGGATTTAAATTTCTTATTTTGCGATTTTCTTAAGGTGGTTTGTTTGTATCTACGTAAACGGCTTGCTAGAGCACTAAGTTTTTGTTTAAGTGTATCTAAAAATTCTGTGAGTGTAGAGTTTTCTATTTCATGGCGTGTGTGTATTTTATAATTCGACTTTATTTTATTGATATGTTTTTTAAGTATTTCACTACGATTACCTTGAATATAATCAGTGAGCCGGCCAATTTTTACTCTTAAATCATTTATTCTATTTTCTAATCGCTGTTGCCATTTCGGAGTATTTTGAGTTGATGTTTTTCTTTCCTTGGAACATGAGATTTTGGACCCATTAAACAAAGAAGCTGTCACTGCTGCGCAGTATATTTGAGTGTGTAGTGTTTGAAAATCATTATTATAATTAATATGTTTCGGTAATATTATAGAATTTATATATTCAACTATTGCCGTAAATTTTTTGGTACATTTTTGTTTTGGAATATAAGGTCTCTCAGTGCAAGGTGTATTTATAAATTCTATGTAAGTATTAGAGAAAATAGAATTTAATAGAGTTTTATCTTCTTCCGAAAGTTTATATTTTACATTGTTTGGCCCAGTGTCGCTGAATGTTATGTCATCATTTATGATATTTGTATCATTAATCGTTAAGGATTGCGCCGCTTCAGCAGTATTTAATGCTATGGTTGTATCTTCAGCTGCAGAAAGCATGATCGGTTCAGTAAAATTTTGAGTTTCTATTGTTATACTATTGTTATCATTAATTATAAGCGCTATCTCATTTTTTATTTCTTCAAGCCTTTCTAAATTAATCAATTTATTTTTTACTATAACGTTTCGCTGGTCAGCTATTCTTTGGACTGAAACATCGGCTAAGTCTGGGAATATTTCTATAACTTCCTGGTGAAGTAGTGTTCTATATCCGGTCATATTTTTTTCGAGTTTAGTTATCCTATAGTAGCATTTCATTATTGTTTCATTAATATTATCTGTCCATCTCCTTCGTTGATTTTGTATTTGAGAAGAATCTATTTGAATGGGTATGTCTAAATGATTTTGATTTCGAAGAAGTTTTTGGACTTCATCTCTAATTTCTTGTATTTTAGTGGTACTCAGTAGATTGTTTCTCATAATTGCTCTACGTTGGTCACCTACTCTTTGTTTGGAAGCTTGCATATGAGGAAATTGTTCAGTAAATTTTTCGTGTAATGGTGTAAGGTATGTATTTAATTCCGTTTCTAATAATGTGAGGATGAAATATGTGCGTACGATGAATATGTTCATTTCTATCGACCATTTCTTTCGCGTACGAGGAACTACCTTGGCGGGTGCAGGTATATCAGCCATATTAGCTATCTGCACAACGTTTTCGGTAGGATGAGGTGATCTGCAAGATGATGATGATGAAGGTGATAATTGAAGAATGGAAGATGATGAAGATTGAAAGAGAAATGATGATGGAGATGATTGTCCGGCTGTAACATATTCTTCGACAGGAGTCCGCCTGTTCAACTCCTCGTCGCCGATGGCTCGCATACTGAGACACCCAGCACCGGCTCCAGGTGCGCCCCGGCGACCCCCGGGCAGCGGCCGTAAATTATAAACTCTTTTTTCCATTGTGATATCATGTAAAAGGGTTGGGAATTATTGGTTAGAAAGAGTCAGCCTAGGTGTTATTGGTATTTATAGTATCTATTTATAAAGTAGATAGAGACCAGATGTTGTGGTCTAAGGATATAGTTCCTTCTTTCTGTAAGCCCCCCCACCGCGACAAGGTCAATTCCCTTGGGGGGGTTATTATTATTATTATTATAAATTGAATGTAGATATTATATGTCTCAAGACTTTAACTGTAAACAAACTTAATTAATAAATATAAGCTTTTTTGACAGGTTAGAATACAAGTATGAATAAATGTCAGTTTTGTCAGTCCGTGAAAAAACTGTCCGTTAAAAACCTGACCGCTTTCGGCCACAGCTTCCAATCTCACTGAGACTAGCGAGATGCGCAGGAGATATGACAGTGCACAAGTATACGCGCAGACACAAGTGCATTGTCTATTTCTGTCACTCTCATACTGCGGTGGGACGAATATTCAACGCTACTTAATAAATGAGAGATGAGGCGCAGGACCCACGGTGTTACACACTCTCCGAAGCTCCAGGATGAAACACTTAACTCTGGACTATTAAGTACTTAGTCTTTCTTAATAGAAAGACTTAAGGATAATTGGTCCGACCTGGGATTCGAACCCAGAAGCTCCGGATCTACAGCCGTACATGCCACTAGACCACCGAGGCATATATCATCTAATAAGTACATAAAACATACATCTGAATTGAGTTTTTTTTTAATAAAAATAAATAAATAAATAGGTATCTAACTAAAAGCAGGACCTATTGCTAGTTAATTATGAAAGAATATATGTTAATTTTAAACCAATTCTTAGTAGAAGTAGAGGTAGAAATTTCTAGAACCATAAATTTCATTTATTACAACATGCCTTAAAAACAAAATCCAAGCCGATATTATTGTACAAATCCCGGCACAAATTCAGGATTGGGGACTTTGCCCCTAGCGGAGTGGGTGGTATTTCTGGATAAGGGACGTGATAGGGAGTCGAAATGTTAAATAAAAATTGTCCGCGAACGTATGAGTAAAAAGTTATTGAGACTTAAAGTTACAACATTTCCATACATTTTCATATATTTCTTTACCACCATTCGGAGTGGGTGGTATTTTTAGATAGGGGAGGTGACAGAGAGTCAAAATATATTAAAAATATTTGGAGGAAACGTACGAGTAAAAAGTTATTGAGACTTACAAGTTATAACATATCTAACACATTTCCATACATTTCTTTACCTAAATAAGTGATTACAACAGATAAACATACCTTTAACGAATAGTACGCATCCTTTTTTATGTACATTACACATTTTCACAACAATTAATGCTTTATTGTATTTAATATTTTAATAATTTCACAACACAAACAAAACGATCTTACACTTTGACAAAAGCAAAACTGACACTTTGTTTTATATTACCGCTTAAATGACAACAGATTATATTTGATTATTTTTGCTTTTTCTGTTGGTAAAATATTACTATTAATAAATAAATAAAAAGAAAAATATTTAGAACATTTAAGAGTATTTATTTATTATTCTTCATATCTTGGTTAGGTTAGGTTAGAACATTTAAGATTATTTATTTATTATTCGTCATATCTTGGTTAGGTTAGGTTAGAACATTTAAGAGTATTTATTTATTATTCTTCATATCTTGGTTAGGTTAGGTTAGAACATTTAAGATTATTTATTTATTATTCCTCATATCTGGGTTAGGTTAGGTTAGAACATTTAAGATTATTTATTTATTATTCCTCATATCTTGGTTAGGTTAGGTTAGAACAGTTGCCACAACGCACGAGCCGAGCGAGCGAAGCGAGCGTGCCGCGGTAGCGGCCGGCGAGTGCCATAAATGACTAGAAAACTAGAAAATTCGAATTTCACGCAAAGTACAAATAAAGACAATCATCTGGAGATTATTTTGACAATTGAAAGTGACGTTTTGACTCCAAGTGTCTAAATGGTAGTAATGTCAAAATAATGTATGGAAATGTTGTAACTTTAAGTCTCAATAAATTTTTACTCATATGTTCGCGGACAATTTTTATTTAACATTTCGACTTCCTATCACGTCCCTTATCCAGAAATACCACCCACTCCGCTAGGGGCAGAGTCCCCAATCCTAAATCGCAGCCCAAATCCCTATAGTAATTTAATTTTATACGCAGAACGGTGACAACTAACGACTTTAAGACTATTTAATCTGAAAAGCCAGATTAGAATAAACTCATTTAAATGTTGACAATATGATGCCATTATTTTAATTAAATAATATAACGGAATATTATATATAACAAACAACGATTGTATTAGCTAAGTATATAATTAATACAAAGAGATAACCGAGGCGGAACATTTTAATCGTTATATTGGTAACTGTTTTGCCCTTACTTGATTATGAAAATATCTCGTTATCTAATACTATGCAGCAGCAGCAGCTTATCCCAGTATCATATACCTAGATTTCTAACCTTCTCTAAAAATCTCCTGATCTTTTAATACACAGCCAAATCCGCCCAGACACTTCAGTATGTACACACACACACACACACACACACACACACACACAAACGCGCGCGCGCGCTTAACCACACACGAACATACACACGATAGTAGTTCGATTGGATATAATATAGGCCAATTCATTATAGTGTCATCTGAATGACATACATTTGTGAAGTTTGACAATGCTACATCACTTTGAAATAAAAGTACAAAAATCTTTTTAGATCTGTTCTAACTTTTTGATACTTTTACTTAGATTTGCCCGGGCATAAATAATACCAGTCGCTCAAAATATCGATGTAGAGTAGCAGTACCGATACGGTTTCGTTTCATCCGATGGGGGACAGTAGGGAGGCCTAACCATACCCATTAAAATCTTCCTTCACCCCTCTCAATAATTGTTAGCTAACATAGGCTACGGTTTTTGCTTACTATTAGACAAACTGAAAGTTTTTTACCACTTTTAGTGGTTACTGGCGGAAATACTAAGTGAAAAAGAGCGTGTTATCGTCTTAAAGCTTATTTTTCCTCATCACATATCAACATTTGATATTAACTCCTTACAAATGATGTCAAATTTCTATCGCTAGTAAGAAAATAGAGATAAACAGGTAATTGGGATCAGCCTTTACATAGAGTAAATTTTATTTAGTGAAATTGAATGCGAAGGTAAGTGATATAAAATAAACAATAATAATTTAATAATTATATTTCAGTGTAACTTTGAATATGAACAGACAATTATAGTTATCTCATATGTAAGCACACGTATGTTTATGTTATAAAGTTAATCGTTTAAATTCTCTGTTAAATTTTAGTTAACACGTTCATATTTGAAATATTGATATTGTAAATTTAAAATTACAAATCGGATAATTATATTTGAACACTAAAAGCATTTATGATACAAATATTGTTTTAATATTGTTTAATAAATTAATATTAAAAACATTTTTTAAAAAAGCTTTTATATATCATATAAATTGTGTAATGTAATAAATGGGTTTGATTTAATTTAATGTTTATTTTTTTATTTTGTTTCTGTTAGAGTTTACGTTTTAGTCTTTTTTTTTATTATATAATTGTTTTTTTTTTTTTTATTTGTATACGTAATTTTCACTTAAGATATTTTTTTTTGCTATCTCTTTTATAGTGTTTTTATTTTGCAGCAATTTTTGTTATAATTTTTATTTTATGTTTTTAAAGTTTAAGCTAATTTTAATATACATATGTATATCATGTTAACTCTAGCTTTGATATATTTATAGGTTGAAAATTTACTGATGTGTGAATGTATTAGCTGGTAACTATTTATATGGATTATTACACTGTTTTCCGAAAAATAAATAAATAAATAATTTTTGTCTTTAATTGTTTTTGTTTTATAGTTTGCTTCATTCCAAAATAGTAAACGGCCTACTAAAAGGTAACAGAGGTAATATTGATCTCACAATTTACTTTTTACTTTCAATGTAACCCCACACTATATATACGCGCGTAAAAGTTTGATCGCGAATTATTCTTTGGGTCCACCCTAAATATTTAAATGAAACGTACATTACTATATATTAAGTAACTTCTTGTACAGTAAAAAAGGTTCTTAGAAATCCGTTTGGATACTCTCCAGTGTTCGACCTAAGTGTATAAGGTCATGTAACTTTCAGGTAGACAGACACTTTAAAAGCTCTTAAAATAGTTACTAATTAGGTATTATTGTTATAAACTTCTGTTATTTTTATATATACGTACATACATATATATAATAAAATTCTAACTAAGTCAAATCTGTACATTAAATATTTTTTGGATAATCTTATTGAAATATACATTATTCTCGATAAAGAGGCGGAATCTATAGTTTTTAGAATTATTGTCTATCTGTCTGTCTGGGAACGTATCACGAGAAAACCTCAAGGATAGATTTTGATGAATTTTGGTATGATGATAGCTGGTTATCTGGGTCAATATATACGATACTTTTAACTGCAGGAAAATATCTCATCTCTGAGAAATCTATAGGTACTAACCGTGCTAACCGACAAAACGTACCTAGGGAGGAACCCGAGCGAAGCAAGGGTGAGTTGCTAGTTGTAAATATAATTTTATAATAACTATGAAAATAATTTATTATAAATGTTAATTAGAATTAATAAATCTCATGAAATTATAAAATAGTAGTGCTTAATTAAGGTGTGAGAATAATGTATATATAAATTGGAACCATATTACGAGTATCTCAACATTATACATATTATATGATAAAGTTCTCCCACCGTGTCTGTCTATCTGAACGTGACAAACTTAAAAACAATCGAACGGCTTTTCATACGGTTTTCACCAATGGACAAAATGAGTCATGGGTAATATTTATGTATATAATTCATTATGGTTTTGTGTAGTTTAAGTTGTCGGAAAAAATCATGCCAACTAGAAGCTTTATTGGCTTGCTCAGCGTAAACTAAACCTAAACAGTACAGAGTTATATGAAAACAATGAATTACGGAATTATTCCTCTTAAAAAGATCTATTGAACTGAAGCATCGCTACCTACCGATACGTCACCTACCGTTATCCGAGCGAAGCAAGGGTAAATCACTAGTGTTCTCTAAAAACAATATATTTTTAGTTCTTTATTATTTATTACATGACCAGATTTTTATTCTGAGTACGCAGTTTCTATTCAAGATATGTGTTCAATCTGCATGAAAAGTTTTATTTGGACATTACAACCGTTGGCCGCATTTTTGTAGCGAAAATAGAACTGTATGGAGAAATGTTATCTAGCAAGCTTCATTATATATTCGGGGTAAAACCGAGAACTACTTTATTTTCTTTATCCACCTGCGCAAAAAGGAGAGTTGTGTTTTCAAAATAAATGAGATTAGATACATTTTGACCATTAAAGTAACATTAGCTATGACTATTTTAAGAAGGCAACAAAAAATGTTTTGTTATATTTTTTTCAAATCTCTCGATTTTCTAACTTTTTAAATTTGAAACTTATGTTTTTCTGTTATATACATATGAAGGAATATCAAATGAAAGATAGTATAAAGGCATCTCCAAAAATATGTATGTTGCTTATAATAATTACGAAGCTTTCTTGTTGCCGATTTACCAAAATTTACAAAATACTGCTTTTAACGTAAGGTTTAAAAATACATTTTGTTATGAGTTTATTCTATATTTATTCAATAATAATAAGCTTGTTTTTGTGCTACTTCACTAATACACTACGATCTAAGCTACTTTTACTTAGGCTATAAAGTCACCAATGCTTTCGGCATGAAATCCTTTTTTTTAAGAAAATATTAGATTATATTAAGATAATACTTAAAATTAATACTTCATTATTTTCATATTTAGATTCCATTTTATTTGAAAACTATCTACGCGATTAAAATGTACATACAAATATTTTGAATGAGAAAGTGTGTTTATACTTCTTTCACGTCGAAATAGAATGACGGATTGGCGCGATTTTCGTGAAGAGATAGTTGAGTGGCTGGAAAGCGACATAGGCTACTTTTTACTGCAGGAAATTATGTTATTCTTACGGGAAAACACGTTATAATACAACCAAAAAAATTGATACTTATTATTATTAATGCTCTTCAATGCAATTAAATAAATACGTGTTTTAGTATTTTTGAAAAATTCATTCCGTAACCCATTACGGGATTACATACGGGAAATAATACGGGAGTAAAATAGGGTGTGAAAATTTGTATGAAACCTACCTTTTTAGTTTTTTTTGTTATTTAAGCACGAGTGAAGCCGCGCGTTCTGCTAGTTTTTTTTATAAAAGCTTATTTTAAACAATATGCCTATTCTTATAATTCCTTGCTTAAAAAGTTCATTGAAATTTTAAATAAAAGGAATCTAAATTTAAAATACAGAAGTGTAAAGGAATTAGGAACTGCTGACAAAGCGTAGAATTGCTGATCTTCAAAGTCGATTTGTTCTCGCGTCGATCCACTCTGTCATCGTATTAACTAACCCTGCCATTAGACTTGAGAACGAGATTATATGTAATTAGTAAAATCATTTTAGTATATATATTTTTATCAGACTACTATTATTAGTAACGGACGTAAAAAGTTATACTTTTTTAAAATATTTAAATAACATCTTGTTTTTTTTTTAATATTTTAATTCTTTTTTTATATTTTTTGCTTCTTTTTCTGTGTTTTTCTCAGCAACCCCTTTCTTTAGATATCCATATCATGGGGGTACATAAAAAAAATCTCTCATCTTTGGGAGTCCGCCCTATTGGATTTGCAATGGCGTAACTTTGCTTATTGGGTTTCGCTCATCAAGTCCTTACATTTGATATCCATACCATGGAGGTGCATAAAAAAACATTCCGCCATCTTTGGGAGTCCGCCATATTGGATTTAAAATGACGTCATTTTGCTTATCGCTTATTGTTTTGCTCATCAAGCCTTTTAATTTAATACCCATATCATAAGAGTCACAATGGAAATGATAAATCACCATTTTGTAACGTCTGCCATATTAGATTAAAAATGATAGTATTTAGGAATTTAGTCACGAGAACCAAACCGTGTGTATCAAATTTCAGCTCAATCGGACATTAGAAAATGGGTTAAATTTAACTAGCGAGATTTGGTTACTGACAAAAACCGGGACATGTGAAACTAAAAAAAGCTTGTAATAATTTTATTTTTTATCGATGTAAAACATGTATTGTGTATATAGAAATACCGGAATAAATATCTTGTATACAGACAGACATGACAATATACTAAATGTAGATTTAACGACTAACTTCATACTGTAGTCTAAATCTGTCGTATCTTAAAAAAAATCACTTTCATTATTCATTATTCATAATGCGCCAAAAGAAGTATAACTTCAAAAATGACCTTTAAGGTCACATTTTATTTGATTATTCTTATATTCTTTAAAATAACTACCAAAGAATAACAGACAATATAATACGCAAGAATAAAACTTTTCGCATGTATCGAAGATACTGAAAAAGCGATAAAATTAATTTCTTCCCGAAAACTCGACTTCGAACGCTCCCATTAGCACAATTATCCCTGCATTGAACTCTCTTCATTAAAGTATTCTCTCGGTGTTTAACAACCATTTATTATAACATTTCTTACAAAAGTTTAACTTTTATATGAAAGCACTGGAATGTTTTGAAAATGAACAAGAATTTCACTGTATCTTTCGACTGTTTTTTTTATTACGGCACTTACTTAGCTTTTAGTTAAGCTTTTATTGTAATTTTGTAAATAACGTAATAATTGTAATATTTTGTCAAACTTTACTATTTTATTATTCAACAACTTTATCTTAAAAAGTCCTTTCGAATATAGAAACAATTTTTACGAAAGAAATGTGTATACAATTACTGTAACGCTACGAAAAAATTACATTCAAAATTTATTCTCAGTTTTATTTATTCTGCTACTCACCCTCGCTCCACTCGGATTCATTTGTAGGCACCCAACAGTATCTTATGTGTTACTCTAAGTGATAGTTCTTTCCATAATTTCTATGTTTAGGATTCCGTACTCGAAGGGACCAAACGGAGCCTTGTTGCTGTCACTCACGCGTCTGTCTGTCCTTCTGTCCGTCGTGTGTTACACAGATCTTACAGCTAAACGGTAAGAGCTACAGTCTTCAAATTTTCATAGTATAAGCATCTTATTAAACCCAAGCCATAAAAAATAACAAAAAAATATTTTTGAATCTTTATAAGGGGGGCTCCCATATAACTAAAAAGGGGCACAAAAAATGACATATCCCATCGAGTGGGGTATCGTTGATTAGAGCTTGTTGGGTAAAATAAATAATGTATGTTTTGTTTTAAAAAATATTGGAAACCATAGGAATGAGAAGCCACCAAAGTTAGCTTTTTTTACAAAATTTTGTTCCGAAGAATTTTTTTAACTTCCCATTGACCTATGAAATTTGATAATGTTTATTATTACGCATATTTTATTAAAAATACTAATATATTGATAAATCAGATTTTTTCTTTGAAATTCCCACATTTATTCCTATTATTATTCCGCTATAACAATATTATTAAAGTGAAAAACCAAGATGGTGAATTTCAAAAAGGTTGCCATGCAAATAAAAAAAAATCGATTCTGGTACGGAACCCATGGTATGCGCGTCCGACTCACACTTGACCGATTTTTCATTATTAACTTTCAAAACGTATAAGTACCGATCACAAATAAATTACTAAAAAATAGAAACTAAATTCAAAATTAAATCTACTCATTACCTATTAAAGTATCCAATTAACTAAATTACTGCAAACGTAATATCCTAAATAAGCTGTAATCCAAATATAATCATACAATAAAGTCAAAGCCTCGTACAAGCATAATGACTCAGCGAGTGTCGCGCTTTCCTGGTCGCATAAACAAATTTATTCATCAAGATCCTATCGGTTTGTCGCAGTGTAATATGTTCGCTTACGTAACTAATATACATGATAATCATTGTTGCTATACATTTTCATTTCATGTCATGTTTTTTCAAATTGAATTTAATAGCTTATTTGTAAAGTAGCTTATAAGTAAAGAAATATTCTAAATACATCAAAATCAAATATTTTTCCACTCCCAAAGGAAGAATTTTTTAAATTACTTGACCTTATATTACTCTTGAGATACTTGTATTCAGCTCTTTTTAACATCACACAGGCACGGGCCTACAATCCAAGAGGTATCAGTCCCTTTCGTAGGCCACGTACGGGTTGGCGAACTTCACATATGTATCGAAAACTTAGTAGGTTATCTCAGACATGCAGGTTTCCTCACGATATTTTCCTTCACCGCTAGGCAAGTGGTAATCATGTTGAAAATGCACATGAAAATATTAGAGGTACAAGACTCAGATTTTGGACCACCTTTATTTGGTTTCCGGTTACGGTTTAAAATTAGCGTAGATATCGCGTAACATACACACAAAAACATACACTCAATAGTAAAGACTCTTTTAATACGTCACTTTAATAATATAAATATTACATAATAACCGCTTATTTTATTTGTTGGCTGGCATAAATATTAAACTAACTATTAGAGATTTAGTAAACTGAAATGAGGTTGGGAGGTATGCTATTACGTAAATTAGGTACCTCACCACACCCGACGCCGAAATATGAAGGTAGCCTTTAATCTTTTCAAGCTACGTATTATACTTAATGAAAGTTTAGTTAAAAATAACAGTAGCTATTTAATAAAAGCTCGTACTTATTGTTAGTATTATAATTGTAACTTCAAATAATATATAAATACTTTTTTAAAAACTTTTTTTTAAGATTAGTACGTACGGCGATACGCTTGGCTCAGTAGTAGTAGTAGTACTGCTGACACAGCAAGTAGTGACACAGTAAAGTACCCTACTTGCTGTGTCAGCGGTCGCGGGTTCGAGTCCCGCTAGAGGCATTCATTTGTGTGATGAGCATGAATGTTTATTCTCCAGTCATTGGTGCTTATATTTTTAATATGTATGTATTTAAAGCTATATATGGTTAATGTATCAACTATCTGGTACCCATAACACAGGCTTCGTAGCTTTCCATGGAAATAGATGGTGCTGTGTGTTAATGTCCCAACATATTTATTTACATTTATCATAATTTGTTGACATGTGAAAAAAGAATTATCAAGTCTTTTAACCGGTTAATACCTTATCTAGGTACATCGTGTATTCTCCATTTTACACGACATTGGCAAAGGAATCTGTGCCCAATTTGGGCGCCTAAAATCAAGGAATTGAATTGAATTCAAATCAGGTCCTACAAATGCCAATTTTTTCTAAGAGTGCATTTACCGTCGTTTAAAGTTAGGTAACAAATATATTATGATAAAGATTGTTTTATTTTTTGTATGTCACTCGTTTTGCAATAGAGGCGTAGGATTTTTCATAGATATCATTTATGTGTTGGTATTAGTAGGGTTACTTTTTAACCTTAAAGTTCCAAAAATGAAAAAGTTATATATTCGGTCGATATATTTTATTTTGTATGTACATTGTACAACGACTACTCTGAAATCTAATTTTAAATTTGTTTGCGCTGAAACTACAAAAAATCTCTGAAAAGGTAGTTTCCTATAAACTTTTATCCCCTATTTTACCCCCTTATGGGATGAATTTCGAAAGATGCTAAAACACGTATTTAATTAATTGTATTGAAGAGCATTAATACCAAGTTTCAAGTAATTCTGATATTATTATTTTTTGCATTGTATTACCGCGGTAAAAAGTAGATATGTCACTCTCCAGTCCTCCAACTATCTCCACACAAAAAATCACGCCAATCCGCCAAGCCGTTTCAACGTGAAAGAAAGACAAACAAACTCACGTTGACATTTATAATATTAATATTAAATATGGAATAAGCATGGAAGTAATTATGTGTAGTTTAATATATATTTATACATTTTCTCTTAACTCTATATCTGAGAAAACAATGTGTAAAATAAATAAATGAAAAATCAATAAACATTTATCATTTTACTAATTATTCTTAAGTACAATAAAAGAACGCACTACAATTTTACGGTGTACGTTTAGATATAAATAGTACGCTTAATGTTCACGTAGGTACTAGAATAGTGCGAAATAGTGAGTAATAAATAAAGTTTTATTTGATATGTGCTGGAACACGGGCATTGTGGAAGTGTAATGGCGCCCGCGGGTCATGTAAGATGCCAACCACATTTTGTTTTATCCTAGTAACTATATTTTTGATTTAGTCACAATTGATCACTTGTTTGTATTGACTGATAGATATTACTTATGATATAGCTTGGGTTCGATGACTGAGAGGTACATTGCATCAATATAAGGCCCTTTTATTCTCTGGGGGAGTGCGAATTTTTTAAGCAGAAACGTAGTATTCATCTAGAGAATCATAATAGTATTAGTTAAAAATGCATGCTATTTTACTCGTACACTGTGAATTATGTTGGTGTTAATTATACATATTGTTCAACATGGAAGGCAAGACGCTCGTAATACAAGTTCACTTAGTACGAGTGTCTTAGATTTGTATAAATGATTTTTTGTATGTGATAAATTAATAAATAATAAATAAATTCATCTCGAGAAACACTCTCTAGGCCCAGATGAAATTATGGAATGTATCCCTAAGCAAATACTGCAACTTATCATAGTTGTAGGGTTCAATGGGTTCCCCCCCAACGTGCGTTCGCCTTGTCGTGGTGGGGGGGGGGGGGGCTCAGTAGTGCCCGGCAATACAGCCGGGCGCGAAGCCAAGAAACGCACAGGGAGGTGGCCCACTTCGGTGGGCGGTGGGAGATGGCCCTCTTCGGAGGACGGTGTACCATGCGGGTTGCTCTTGGTACTTCTCTGATAGCAGAGTGGACCTTGGAGCAACCCCGTGGTTGTTGTGGTCTGCTTCGGCAGACCTGCCGTCGGGGCGCCGTAGTTGAATGCGTAAGCGATCCTGCGACGCCCCATTACGACGGGGGAAGGCTTTGTTGGGTTTTTGTGGGTAGTACTGGCTTTGCCCGTGAGTCCCACACCTCGTGCGTAAATGCATTTCCCAACGTTAAAAAAAAGGGTTCAATGGGTTACTTTTATTTAATATGCGGCGATTACAACAAAATGGTTTTGATACTCAATAGTCGTAACAAAAAAAATAAGGCCTCCTGCCCACTGCCTGTCTATTTAACACCCGACCTTCTCTTCTTCCTCCTCTCCTCTCTTTCTCTTCTTCATCCCCTTAGATAATTAACGTGTGAGTTTCCGGTTTTATACAAGTACATAGGCCACTGTTAACACTTGTTATTCGACAGACTGATAACTATATGCAAAAAATGTTAAAAACCAAAATCTATTACGTTTTTGTTAAAATTAACAGAAACTGTAAAAGGCAGTGAAATGGAACTAACTCTGTCTTTCTAAAGCGCAAGGGAAATTAGGTGAAGCTACTGCCGTAATGATACCTAACGGCCCGTCGTCGCCGACACTGAGTTATTTTCCTTTGTAACTTAACTTCGTGATGCATTAAGATAAAAAAAAACTTTCACGTTAAGTCATATCGAATATAGTTTATTAGTTTTGAAAATTATAACTAAGTAGAAAAATTAAGACAGAATTTTAAATTATTTTTCTTTCTTTCTTTCTGAATCTTATCTTATATTAATACTAGCATTGCATTGCAATATATATATATATATATATATATATATATATATATATATATATATATATATATATATTCAGCCAGAAAAAAAGTTATTAAAATTCGGTCAGCTATTCCTACTCCGTGCTTGCACAAACACAGAGAGAGATAAAAGTTTTAAAACTGTTGATTTGCTTTATACTGCATTGATAAAAAAATCTATATGCAAATTAAACTCGGATGTATTTTAAACGAAATATTCCATGAATCACGTTTGTTAGTATTGATTTACAGATTAGATTACTTTTTTTGACTCGATAATCTTAGCTTGCCTATTAAATTATCAATGTATATGAATCGTTACATTTTGGAGTGTCAAATCAACACTCTTGTAAATAAATTAATTTGTGCTATCTTTTGTTCTAGGTCCAAAGTTTATTAAGAACTATCGACTCACGCTTGGTTTCGTCCCTAGGAACGTTTTAATGGTTAATAATGATTTCTCAGAGATGAGATATTTTCCCGCAGTAAAAAGTATCCTATATGTTAACCCGTATACCCAGCTATCACCATACCAAATTTCATCAAAATCTGCCCAGTGGCTCTCTCGTGATGCGTTCCCAGATAGAAAGATAAACTAAAATATAGGCAGATAGACGAAAATTCTAAAAATTATAGATTTGACCTCTGTATCGATAATAATGAAGATTTCAATAAAATTTCCAAAAAAAATAACTAATGTATATTCGACTCACAATTTCAACAATTTCATTATATGTACCTATAGATTTACTCCCTTTGTTAAACACACACACACACACACACACATATATATATATATATATATATATATATATATATATATATATATATATATATATATATATATATATATTATATATATATATCTCAGTCAGGTTTGTTACAACTCATAACTCGAGTCGATATATATACGTATGAACTTCTGGACCGATTTTTATGATTTTTGTTTTGTTGGATTTGTTTTTACCTCGAACAGCAGAATAACTTTTAAAACATCGGAAAAATTCACTTCATTCATTATGTAAAAAAATATTTTATCTTAAAATTATAATGTATATATTGAGAAACATATAAGCAGAATTTCTCATTTATAATTATTTAGGTATGAATTCAGTTTCATGTATTGTATCCGTAGTCTCCAATAAATCTTTTGCACAATGGATGTCTTTATCGTTCATCGGGGTTTTGTATGCTTCAGGAATCCGAGCTTAGGTTGCTTTACGGCTCTTCTCCATGATGATAAATGCGTGCGCCTTTTTATTGATACTAATAAAATTGATCTGGAGACGAAAGACATTGATTATGTGCTGATTATTTCGGTAATTTATTTATTTTTATTATATAGAACTACTAAAACTAACTATAAATTTTTAAATGAAAGAGTTTTTAGCTTCGATTATAAGGCTTCAATAGATGTGGGTAATAAGACAAAATATTCTAGTCTTTATATATGTATCTTTAGATCTTGTCATTGTCATAATTCTCTTCATACAAGGAAGTCGGGGGTTCAAAGAGCGTTGACCTGAACTAACACATAATGAGTATTTGAATGTTCTGGGATCTTCCATCCCTTATATTTGAATAATAACATAAATAGATAACGCGAAAGTATTCTCCGTATTAAAATATCCATGTATGTATACCAATAATAGCAATCAGTATAAAAGTAGACGTGCTTCAACGCCATCTAGTGAAAAGTTACAATAAAATAACATTAAACTTTCATAAATATAAAAAAAACATATATTACAAATTTCAAAGCAGTTGGAGAAGAATTTTCAAAGATGTAAGATAAATCAGCGCAACCATATTCAATTGTACAGTTTTGTACTATTGAATATGGTTGCGCTGATTCAGTAGAAATTTCTAGGTACTAAGTAAATCGAAATATAATTTGATTGTTACAATTCATTTCCATATCTCTGTCCCATTCTCGCACATACTTTCGTAACCCGTGCGAGTAAGACACTCGATACGAATCGACATGCATAGACTGTGGCGCCTTCTGACGCGTGTGAAGTGAGTTAGTCGTTCGTTGTTGTTGAAAAATATGGCCGAAGACCTTTCCGTGTGCTTGCACCGCTCATTGATTTTGTACAATTTAGTGTATGTACAGATTATTGTGGACTTGAAATGTGGACGATCTATCCGGATGGAAATAAGCTACACAGCATCAGCAGGTATTGTGCACTTTCCTTATACATAGAATTGCATTTCGCCTTGTCATCTCCCGCGCAGTTCTATTATTTCTTAATTAAGTTGCATCAATCAAATATAGGTTATGTGATAGTAGTCGCAAAAATTATTTATATTTATATTTGCCTAAATGATATAGAAATAGGTTTGAAACAATAATTGTCATTTCGTTAAGCTTACATTGTACATATTATATCGTTAATACGCAGGTCTTGAGTCGCTACTTAGACTCAGACATCTGAAGCACTTCAACTGTTAAGGACTATGGGGAACAAACTTATCTAAATATGTTTGTGTACTACGAACAATATGCCATATAAATGTTAGGTATCTACAGTAGCAAATTTAACATCTATCCCAATATTATAAAAAGGAAAAAAATGTGTTTTTCTTGTTTGTTTGTATCAAATAAGCTCCGAAATTACAAAGCCGATTTAGATGAAATTTGGTAAAAAGATAGTTTGAGACTCTGGAAAAGACATAGGATGGTTTTTATTCCGCAAATCATACCTTAATGGGGTGAAAATGGGAGTGAAAGTTTGAATGGGGAAGCAAACAACTAACGAACCCGAGCGAAGCGAGGGTGAGTCGCTAGTAAGTAGTAAAAAGCTTATGGAATCTCCAAAAATGGATTTAATATATAGATTTCAAGTTTATTTCTGGGGAAATTGTTAGAGTTACAATTTCTAAAATTGTAGTTAGTTATATTTTAGGTATAATCCAGATAATATTAATGTCGCTAAGTGATCGAAACTCGGCTATAAATCATAATCATTATTGAAAATTTGAGGAAATCATAGTATATTATTGGTTTTTACCTATTTATATTTTTATTGATAACACTAAATCTCGTTAAAAGCTACTAAACAAAAAAAACATTTGCGAAACAGAGGAGAAAAAGGACATATATATTAGTGTGACACAAACTTTAGTCTCGAGCAGGATCGAACTCCCTACCTCGTGGTTGCCTACAATCCATACAACATTGCGACGACTAATGAAATACACATATGTATATTAATAAAAATGTATTAATTTACAAACTATTTTCCTAAAGCTGCTCATAAGCTTCTAATAAGGAAAAGGCTATAAAGGAACTTTACCCTTCACCTAATCTCCTGCTTTACCAACATTGTGGTTATGGCTATGGCTTCACTTTTCTTTTACTAACACTCTTACTATATGTAACATTAAATATTCTAATTAAATATAGTTTTAAACATATAAATACTAGTATAAACTATATTCGACGACGCGTTTGGCTCAGTTTATAGTGAGACTACTTGCTGTGCCAGCGGTCGCGGGTTCGAGTCCCACTGGGGTCATTAATTTGTGAGATGAGCACTAATGTTTGTACTCCAGTCATGGGTGTTTATATTAATAATATGTATGTATTTAAAGTTATATATTAGGTGTAGTGTGTCAACTATCTAGTATCCATAACACAAGCCTCCTAGCTTACCATGGGTTACATATTATTCAAGATATGCGTTGATGTCCCAACATATATTTATTTATTTTTGACTTAAATTTCATTGAAATACCACAAAATGTCTTATTGAGTGATATTGGACAAAGTATTTTAACATAATCTTCTTTTAGTTAAAGGGGTCTAAAAGCCTGAACCGAGTTATCTTGTTATCTTTATTTTCAGCGGCTTTCGAAAAACAAAAAACCAATTATAAACTTATGGGCTTGTTAGAAATTGAATTATTGAAGTGTTTCTTAGAATAACTACAGTACGATCTAGTGTTGTGTCTGTAAATAATAAAACAGTTTGAGAGCGTGCGTGTAGACTTTTAGTTTTATAAATTGTAATAAAAATGTAAAAAAATGTACACATACGTATGTGTACATATAAAATTACATAATAATTACATATAAAATTAACATCATCATTTTCAAATAAACGTAGTAAGTAATATTTTTTATTCTATTTTTTTTTTATTAAAAACTGTCAAGGTTGTATTGAGTTTATTTTTAACCGACTTCCCAAAAAAAGGAGGAGGTTCTCAATTCGTCGGAATCTTTTTTTTATGTATGTTCACCGATTACTCGAAGACGCCTGAACCGATTTGGATTTTTTTTGTTTCAAAGGGTGTACTTTCCAGCTAGTCCCATATAAATTTTATCGAAATCGGTCGAACTGTTTTTTTTTAAATCAACAAATAAATTATTTTTTTAATCAAATTGCTTAATCGAGCATGTTATTAAAAAACTTCTTCTAACAAATTACCTGCTTATTACGTCTACACTAAAAATGAACAAATAAAAACTTTTATAATATTTTTACTCAACAAGTTATTATTTAAAAAAAAAACTCGTTTTATAAAGAAAATATTAGATTACGATTTATATTTGCATGGTTACAACTTATTTGAAAAGCTTGGCAGTCTTTATCAAAATACTATTTCCAGATGAACATCATTTGCCTTAAATTAAAATAATTTCATTGAAAGTTACATATTTGTCACTTTATCGTTCACATTCATATTATTTATACAATTCGTCCCATACTAAGACTTCTAAATACAAAGAGTTAGATGTATCCATATAAAATTGTGATGTGCTGATTGGCTTTTTAATTTCGGAGAGATAAAGGTTGATAATGTACACTGTATATGTACTTATATTTTAATAAATAAATCTGTACAAATACTATAAATGTGAAAGTTTGAGTATGTATGGATGTTTGTTACTCTTTCACGCCAGAACGGCTGAACGGATCTGGATGAAATTTGGCACAGAGATAGATTATAGTCTGAAATAACACATAGGCTACTTTTTATCCCGGAAAAATATACAGCTCCTGCGGGATAGATTTGTTTTTGTTTAAACGCTAGTAATCAATATTTTACGTAATAAGAAGTCTAGGACCCCAAAGATGTTACCCAAAAAATAACTACGACAATCAATTCCTAAAACTTTACCACAAACTAGTTTTGGTCTCGCCCACAATATAAAAGGTAGGAGTTATTCCCGTTCATTAATTTTGGACTAAATATGATTTACAGATATAGGTCAGTATTACCTAGTATTAATATTCTAAAGCATTCGTCAAAAATCCATAGAACCATAATACAAATATTAGTAATAAAATATTTCATGAATACAATTCGTATTAACGATATTCCGAATACTATTTATTTTAACATTCAATTTTCGAGAAATGGCTATAATTATACTCCATTGAGCTAGCAATTAGTAAATGGTATAAGTCTCGGGTTAATTTTGATATATAAATATGAATATTTGCGTAATTGTTGAATAATTAAATGTAATTTAAATGAGTAAAATCTTATATTTTACTCATACATAAAGAAATAATCGAAAAATAGATATTAATACATATTAATATCTATTTTATAATTATTAGTTAGAGTATACGTATATTTGTATTTAGCCCTTACTACGTATCACTGCTAGGCACGAAAGTCCTTTCAATAGGGATCAGGCCATAGTCCACCACGCAGGCCAAGTGCGGGTTGGCTTACTTCACATGTCTTTCGAAAACTTGCTAGGTTCTCTTAGACGTACAAATTTTCTCATGATGTTATCTGTGGTATATGTGGTAATCATGTTTGAAACATATGTAGTAAGAAAGTACATACGAGTAGTGGAGTAGAACCAATATAATAACCTAACCTAACCAACCAATAAAATAATATATACCGTTGACTTTTAACCTTTACTTCTAATAAAATCTTTCGTTAATAATTAGAAAGGTCAATATTATAAACTAGCGGCTAACCCTTACTTCGCTCGGGTTCGCGTCTAGACAAATAAAAACCAATCATCCCGCGGGAACCGTACATTTTTCCGGGATAAAAAGTAGCTTATTTGTTATTCTGATGTATGAACTATATTATTGTAAAGTTTCATTAAAATCCAATCTGTAGTTTTTGTGTACAAAGCTGTATAAGTTACTATAGTTTTGTAACTAACCCACGGGAACTCTATATTTTCTTGGATGAAAAGTATCTAAAATATCCACCGGAGGTATAAGGTACCACCATGCAAAATTTTATTTAAATCGGTCCAACAGTTTTGGAGGTTATTCCGTACAAACAGACAAACAGACAGAGAAACAAAAATTTTAAAAATCTGGATTTGTTCTATTTGTCTTCTTACATCCCCCTAACTCGGTATTTAACATTTTTTTTCTATGTACTGATATTCGACCTCTACAGTTTTATTATATGCATAGATATAGAGACAGAAGAAAGAGAAAAGTAGCTCCGTCATCTTTTCACGCTTAATAAGCTGAAAAGATTTCGATATACTTATATTTATAAGTAAGTTCTATTTGTATATATGTGCACATGAATTATAGTACATCAGAATTTTTTACACACACCCATAGCAATTACTAAAGTTTAATCACAATCGAATGAATTAATGAAAAATTTACACGTCACAAATATACAAACAATATATTATGCGGCTATTGACCAAATACTATATAATAGATTACATTTTCACGTCATTATTCACGTTTTCCGCTCAGTTCTACTTCAATACGTATTGGAATTTTCAACGTTTTTCACTTCATTTATAAATTCAATCGCTGTGTATGTAATAAATTGTAATTCAATTTACAAATTGTAAAGAAAATCGATACTTTGTAATCAAGTCACCAAAAGAACGATTTTTGCTTACTTGTCTTCGCTAAACCTTTATAGATGATACATTAAATTGATATGGCGAAGAATTGTAAGTTAAAAAAAACTTGTTTATGTATATCTATAAAGCTGGTTTATATATGTACATAGTACGTGCACGTACAAACTTATGATAGCGGTCTAATGTATTCAGCCCTTTTTAATGTCCCACAGCTGGGCAAAAGCTTCAATTCAATATGAGTAGCGTCAGACTATAGTTCATTACGCCGACTAAATGTGGTTTGGCAGACTTCACATGTCTTTCGAAAACTGGCTTGGTTCTCTCAAACACGTACGAGTATGTCACGATGTTTTCGTTCACCGTGATAATCATATTGAAATGGATTCGCACATGAAAATATCTCGCACAAACCCGGGATTTGAACCTGTATCACTCGATTTCCCAAACGAGTGCGTAACCACTGGGCCAACAGTGCCTTTCTAGTATTCCGATATAGGTTTCAAATGACTCGTAATAATATTAAAGTATTCATTGCATATGTAATCCTTACTTATTATTACAAATGCACGAAGCCCTTGCATTATTATTTACCGTATTGGCATTATAAGATTTTTAATTATTTTTTTAATAATTAAACTAAAAACTTTTTTGACTCTTAACCCGTTTTTACAGTTTCAGCGTAGAAATTTCTGTAACATGAAAGGGAAAAGTAAAAAACCTGCAATTTCGTGCTTGAGACGTTAGTACTATAGTTATGCAATTATTTATCCGTAACTTGTTAGCGCCAACAAGTGCATTGTAACCCACATTTCAGTGAGCTACTGCGACATAAAGGATTTGCAACTCGTTTTCTTAACTTGACGGCTGCGTTTACGAGTAGTATCAATTCGATTTTGAAATTCATTAGACTAATTTTGTTTAATAATAATAAAAGTTAAAAATATTTTGTTTCATGTTATATTTAAATAGTAAGTGTTTCGATTATCATTGGTCTACTTCATAAATACGAAAACGAATGTTTTTTACTTCTTGACGATGAAAAGACTAGACCGATTTGGATGAAATTTACTACAGACTACGATCTGGAGTAACACATAGGCCAGAGTAAGTCGCTTTAATTTTCTTCAAGATTTGAATGAAAATACTTTGTATTCAGCCCTTTTTAAAGTCCTACCGCTGGGCACGGGCCTCCCTTCAATACGAAGGGGATCAGGCCATAGTCCACCACGCTGGACAAGTGCGGATTGGCGGACTTCACATGTCTTTCGAAAACTTGCTAGGTTCTCTCAGACATACAGGTTTCCTCATGATTTTTTCCTTCACCGTAAGCCAAAATACTTTATTGCATCTTTTATACAAAATAGATGTAAACAGAATAAAAAAATGTTTTTAAAATTTATAATACAGATGTCAACTAATTTTCATTCATCAATCAAGTCATTACAACAGATCTAGAATAGATATAAAATAGTGTAGAAAGCGTAACTTACTAAAAATGTACGCTACTTCGGATCGAAAATACTATTTTCTTTGCTTGAACTAGAAGAAGGAACTCAGTGGGACATTTTGTTAAGCGTTCACTTCATTCCACTTTAATAAATATAGTTAGAACTTACTTTCGAGTCAACAGAGATTGTAAAATTATTGAGTAAATAATAAAAGAAAATGATGAACTGTATGAAAGAAATACAATAAATACAATTTTCTTATTTTTGTATTAATGTATAAAACTATTAAAAAATATTAATATTATAATAGATATTTATTATTTATCAATACTAATATCATAAAGAGGTAAAACTTGTGAGTTTGCGAGTTTGTGACATTGTAGGGAGTGATCTCTGGATCTACTGAACCGCTTTAAGTGAAATTTGGAAAGAAGATAGTTTGAGACCTTGGGAAGGATATAGGATACTCTTTATTGCAGAAATCATCCCTTAAGACGGTGAAAATTGAGATGAAAGTTTGTATGGGGAATCAAGCTAGAGGCGAACCCGAGCGAAGCGAGGGTAAATCGCTAGTATTATAATAATTTTATAAAGATTTTTAAGTCTAGTCCAATATCGTAACAACAGTTTGGCAAGCAACTCTCAGTTCCACCATATATGTTCTCACACGACGCAATGTTTTCCTTTATCGCTGAGCAGGAGATGAATATGCAAATACAATTTTGGTACTTTGAAATTTCAGTGCTTGCCTGCTTTGTCACGAGTTTGAACAAGAAAATACTTTATAGAAATTATATAACTATATTTTAGTAATAACTTGGCTATTCATTCATTAATCCATAAAAGTAGTTTAAACTATTCTAGTCTATTCTTATTTATATCTACTATCAATATAAAATATCAATGTACCTACAAACATAAATCTATCCCACGGGAACTGTACATTTTTTCAGGATAGAAAGTAACCTAAGTGCAAATCCAGACTATAATCTATCTCTGTGCCATATTTCATCCAAATCGGTTCAGCCCTTCTGGCGTAAAAGAGTAACAAACATCCATCCATGCTCACAAACTTTCACATTTATAATATTAGTATGGATTCAACATAATATTATATTATATTATATATTTTTTTAAAGTTTATGTGTATGCACGTAAAAAGTTATATTTCTTTGGTGTAACAGAACAAAAATAGTTAAAGATTTCATTTTGTATGTCACAACTCTCTGTTTGTAAAAGGAATGCAGCCAATTTTATCATGTCTCTTTTTGGCTGTCGGTGTGAGCGCGCATCGAAAAAAATTTATTCTCTCTTTTTTTTTCTTGTCTCATAATTTTTTCCAAACGTGCCAAACGAAGTATAACTTCAAAAATCGTTTAAAATACATCGAGCAACATTGATAAATTTGTAAAAAATATAACAGTATTTATTGCTGTATAGAAAATGTAGTGATTTTAAATTTGTATTTAAAACCTAGGGAAATTAAATAAAGAGTGAAAGAAATAAAACATAAAAACTTTTAAAACCAGTGGCTTAAAATTAAAACTACATAAATTGTACTGCCGAATGAGGCCAGTTAAATATTTGTTGGTCTCTACAGTTCAAATTTTTAATTGAATACAAGCATACGAAATAATTTTTTTACGTTTTCTTTGAGAGAATTTAAGGAGAATTTTAGTGTCATACAGCGTTAATAATATTATTTCTTATACGAATTGATATTAGTTTTTGTGTAATTTAAAAAGCACTTAGTCTATTCAATTAAAAGCCTTAGACTCAATGCTCATTTGAAGTGAAAATTTAGTATATTATAGCGACTCACCCTCGCTCCACGCGTGTTTGTCCCTAGTTGCATTTTAACGTTTAGTATTGATTACTCAGAAATGAGACATTTTCCCGTAGTAAAAAGTATTCTACATGTCGACCCGGATAACTAGCTATGATCATACAAAATTTTATCAAAATCTGTCCAGAGATTTTTTCGTGATGCGTTCCCAGACAGACAGACAAGAATTCTAAAAGCCATAGATTCGTCCTTTGAATCTATAATACTGACTATTTCAATAAGATTTTCCAAAAAAATATTTAATGTACAGATTTGGTTTATAATTTTATTATATGTATAGATTAATGACAATGGTAGTCATGGCAGGCAAAGCCTTTTAAGTTATTAGATACGATTTTATTACCACCAGTGTAAAATTTTTATATTATATATCCATCTCCCAATGTGTTAAAAAAGATGCCTTTATATAAAGCAAAAGTTAAAGAAGGCAATAACTATCTACCCACCGTAATAAAGTATCGAAGATAAAAATAAATCTTCGGTTTTCAAGTTTAAGAGAATAGTTTACTTAACATGCATCACACGTTTTATTTTTAATAATTGTATATAAATTTAAGTAATAAATACAAAAAAAAAAATTGATGAAAGTAAACAATCTGTATGGCAAAATCGAGAATAGTAGCATAAAGAGCAAATCATTCTACTACTTTTGAGTTTGACATTTATTTTAGCGGATTTATAATTCTTTAGTCTAAGACATATTATTCTCCGCATTAAATTTTACTCCCTCCACGACCGCGGACACGCCGGCGTGTCATTTACAATAGATTTCTTAGAATTTTGATTAATTTCTTAGAAAACCTGGAGGTGTTAAAAATGTGAAAGCTTGTGAGTATGTATGGATGTTTGTTACTCTTTCACGCCAGAACGGCTGAACGGATCTGGATGAAATTTGGCAGAGAGATAGATAAATAATAGTCTGAAATAACACATAGGCTACTTCTTATCCCGGGAAAATGTACGGTTCCCGTGGGATAAGTTTTTTTTTTTTTGCTAGAGGCGAAACCAAGCGAAGCGAGTGTGAGCCGCTAGTATACTCATAAATTAAAGTTTTAACCTATAATAAAATGCAAAATACTAATAAATTGGAAGCCTTTGGCAAATATCTTAGAGCTTATATTAACTTCATCTCAGTTCAACGAATCTGAATTATTCACATCCGCACGAACGTGAGAAGAGGAGTAAATGTGCTCTGAGAAGTTATAACTCTGGAACATCTACATGTATGAAATCGATGTGTGTATGTATGTTCCCTATGGACTCTAAAACGGCTGAAGCAATTTTGATGAAACTTTCAAGCGATTTTCAGATCAGCCCAGCGGGTGATCCTGTGAAGTTTGGTAGTGATCGGAAGTTTGAACTCGGGTGAAGCTGCGGGTTCTGCTGGTTTAGTGAAATATACTTAGACTTTAGTTATAACACAGAAAGTATTAGCTAAGGAAACTTTTATATATTATAATACTATTTATGTACCTACTTCTTTTGCGTTCATAAAAATTGTACAAATGGATATTTTAAAGGCTTTTTGTATATGTTTTGGAATTAAAATTGATCATTGTCAAGTTATGTTGGTTGGTGCCCGCCGCATAACATCTCTCAGTCACCCCTTCAAGCTACGAGAGAATCCAAGAGTACTTGTATGTCATCGTTAGCATATTTCTAAAACAGTGAACATTTTAAAATTCACGTAAAATACACGACGTGCCGTAACTGAAAATGACTTTATCGTAAAATACACGCGACGCCGTGACCAAAAATGATTTAAGCACTTCTGTCAAAATCATTTTCCTATAAAAATTAAAGTCATTGAATATTTTTCGTAATTACAGAGAAATGCAGTTTTATTCGATGGTGTTTTTCCATACATCAAAATACGTTGATATCTTCAAAGCTGTCAAATTCTATTATCTGCACAAAAGCACAACAAAGATAATAACGATGTAATCCATTTGTATGTGATTAATTACTTGATCTAACTTTTCCCAATAATTTATCATAATTTGAATAATTTTAAACAATAAGTTACGTATTGAGTGTTCAGAAAACTTATAATTACTTCAGGTTAGTTTAAAATTTCAATCGCATTTACTTTCTAAAATTAATTAACCGAAGAGTTTCGCTCTACAAATTGTAAAGCAGCGTTTTAGTTTCAAAACATACTCGTGTATCATATCATTAAAAAAATTAATTAAGACTTTAAAGGTCTGTATATAAGTGAAGGTTAAGGTCAGGATATAAATTACTCTTACCTTTGATACAAAGTTATCTTTTTAGTTCTTATTTCGCAAAAAAATTGCACTCTAGCTCACTGGAAACTCAAACTCTATCACGTTTCATGAGCTTTCAAAGAATAGTATTCCATCCTGATAAAGACGGATGTAATATTAGTAGTTTTATATTCATATTTATTATTAATACTTGTGACTCACCCTCGCTTCGCTCGGGTTCGCCCCTTGGTACGTTTTGACATTTATGAATTTTAGATGATTATTTTAATTTGCCTTTATGTATTATAATAATACCTATAAAGGATCTATACTGATATTATAAAGCTTAAAAAATAATGATTGTTTTTTTCTTTTAACACGCTTATCTTTAGAATTTCTAGTTAAATTTGAAAAAATATTTTTATATTTTATAGCCCTATTATCTCACATGACGCTGTAACTCTTAGTGGCGGAGCATACTAAGTGATTTAGAGATTTAGTCAAAAACTAGTCTATACTATAATAAAACTGTAGAGGTCGAATGTCTGTACATAGAAAAAAATGCTAAAAAACGAGTCAGGGGGGTGTAAGAAGACAAATAGAACTAATACAGTTTTTTTTTTTTTCAATTTTTTTCTTTCTCTGTCTGTTTGTCTGTTTATCTGTTTGTATGGCCTAATCTCTGAAACTACTGGACCGATTTAAATGAATTTTTGCATGGTGGTACCTTATACCTTCGGTCAATATTTTAAATACTTTTCATCCCGGAAAATTAAAGAGTTGCCTAGATGAAAAGATTAAATAGTAAAAAACTATACTGACTTATATAGCTTAGTACACAACAACTTATGCACCTAATTTAGTAAAATTTGGCATGCTGATACCTTATATTGTCGGCCAAACAACAGGTTACTTTTTATCCCGAAAAATGAACGGTTTCCGTGGGCTAGAACTGTTTGTGCTCTTCTAGAGGCGAACCCGAGCGAAGCGAGAGTGAGCCGCTAGTGGTTATATAAAAATTTAAAGTAAAGAAATAATTGTAGTCATAATTTCAAATATTGTATTATATTCAGCACTGCTGGGCACGGGCTTCCCTTCAATACGAGGGGGATCAGGCCATAATTTCAAATATAATATGTTTAATTTATTAAAACTTTTTGTTAGTAAAAAATACAACTATTGTTGAGTTTAAATTGTAAATTCTCTTTCATATAAAACCATTTTCTCTCCGGTCTGGCAAATGTATGTACATATTTTCAGAGCAAAATATTATACCTTCAATTTCAGAACAATGCGGTTTTAATCATATTTCAATTGTTTTGAAGAATTCTATACAAACTACCATTATCACAATTTGCAATGGAGAGTTAATAAAATGAATAATTTCTAAAATTTTGTTTAAATATTTTAATTTTAATCTAGTTTATAAAAGTATTGAGCTTAATCTCTCTCGTTAATTCTAATTTGGAGTATATTTTTTGTTGCCTTTCAAGAATTTGATAAAAGGTCAAAAGGTTTCATACAGGATTTGAAGTAATTACTCTCTTAAAGTAAGAACACTTAACTACGCAATGCTAGTTAAAATTGCTTCGGTTTTAATACAAAATTTATCTTTTAGAAGAGTTTTCTTCTTATAGAATATATAATATACATCAATAATTACCTTGAAAGTATAATTATAATATCATTATTATTATACGTGTGAGTAGTAAGTTGTGTTATTTAAAATAAACATATGTATTTATTAGATTTAATTACGAATTTCTAAAAAAATAAATATAATTCATTAATAATTTACCTAATAAATATGCAAATTATCAAATAAAATAAATATTAACTTATATAAATTAGTATTAGAATTATGCTTCGCAATAAAATTTTACTTTACTTTTTATTTTAATTAAAATTGGCATCAAATCGAATGTAACAATATCATTTTCCTCATTCTTTAATATCGAAGAACTGAAATATCAAAAGTCAAACAAAAATTAAAGCGGTGTTACTAAAAGCAATTTTTAATTCCCATACAGGTAAGCCCATATAAAAAGTCCAGAGCTCATATGTAGGTATGCGACCAAAACGTTAATTTAAAATGGCCGAAATAGACATCGTTGTCTGTTGAATTTAAAACTTAACAGTAAGGGCAAAGTTCCAAAATCAATACTATCTTAAGCATCGTGTTGCTAATTAGTATATTTGCTAATTAATTTAATTAAACGTTTTCATTAATTCTCTTGGCGATTGAAAGTTTTCTTTAATGATTATATAATTATTTTATAATAATTAATTAGATTATTATATTATATGACAATTAAATTCAAAATAATGTTTTATTACATTTTTTTAAAATAAATGTCTCCTTATATTATAAGTAAGAATAATATTTTCACAACACAAAAATTAACCAACGCTAAATATCATAATATCGTCTTAGTAGAGTAAGCCATTACTTAAAAGATAAGAATTGCAAGTTAACACAACTAAGCTCTATAATCCGTCGTGGAAACGACCAATGTGATTTAATATTTGCTATTTACATTTTTCTTAGCTAATTTCATTACACAACTTACCGAAGTCGAACTTTTGACACTCACTCACTCAAACACAGCACAAGTCACTAACATGAATGGTTCACTATCAGGGGGTCAATTCCGTGAGTATGCGGGCACTATCACGTCACAGCACTATGATAGGTCACAATTTTATTCGTTTCAGTAGCAACGACAAGCGTGCACCCGATCGTCGCAGCTTCGACTGGCTGGGGCGACGCTACCGCGCGTGTCCTGCCCACCCCCGCACTCACCTCGCACCACGGGCAAATAGAAATAAAGTACGCGCGGCAAGGATAGAACGTGAAAGAAAAGGATCTAGAGGCTTGGATAAATTAGATGGACATATGTTAAAATCACAAAGTTATGAATTTATATAGAGTCTCCAAAATGAAATTGAAAATTTCATTTTTTTCTTTAATGAAATCAAAATGAATGTAATATTGATATTTTATATTTCGTACGCTAAATTTTATTGATATTGTACAGTATCTGTAGTAAAAGTTAGTTAAATGTGTATAAGAACATTAGCTATAGTGCTGCCCTTGTAAATAATAAGTCTACGTCGTAGCATATGGCGTAGCGTAGAAATATGTGAAACAAGATTGTTCATTACCTGCTAGATGTAAGTAGCCCGGCTAAGTTTGAAATACATATCTGAAGAAAGTATATTTTTAAACCTATACATATAAAAAAATTGTAAGTAAGCCGAATCTGTACATTAAATATTTTTTTGGAAAATGTTATTGAAATAAATATTATTATCGATATAGAGGCCATAGTTCAATCATAGTTTTTAGAAATTTTGTCTGTCTGTCTGTCTCTTACCGCATCACAGAAAAACCGCTGGAGGGATTTTGATTAAATTTGGTATGCTGATAGTTGTTTATCCATAGTATATATTAGTGAGTCAACATATAGGATACTTTTTACGCGGACAAACATCTCATTTCTGAGAAAAAATACAATCCTGCATTGTAAGAGTATACTAATATGTAAAACCTAAGAATTTGGTTTTTGATCGTCGGGCGGAGCCGCGGGCAATACTAGTTCTACTATATAATCATTATGTGAAAGTAATAAAAGTTTAAGGAAAGTTGAATTGACTTTTAAGTAACTATTTAACCCTTGTGTAATAAACGAAATATAATATTCTAAGCCCGAGCTGCGGTACCAGTAATTTTATTGATATATTTATTGCTTTATATAGATTTATTTACTCGCGACTCACCCTCGTTTCGCTCAGGTTCGTACCTAGCTACATTTTAACGATTACTAGGGAATAGATAGGCTATATATTAGTATATATACATAAATATGATGAGTATCCCTTACTTGAGAAATAATTGGTTTCCCTTACAAACTTTCATCCCTTTATTCACCTCCTCAAGGGATGGCTTTTGCAATGAAAACTATCCTATATCCTTTCCAGGATCTCAAACTATGTTAATACCAAATTTTATTTGAATTGATGTAGTGGTATTCTTTCATTGAAATAAAAGTAAGCCTTATAACATCAACTACCTGCCAGTGATAGTCCCGCGTCAAAATCGACCCAGCCTTTTCGGAGATTAGCCGGAACAAACAGACCGACAGACAAAAACTTTATACGTTGTGTTTTTCTCATAAATACCATACATAATTCCACATGCATTTAGTAAAAAGCTGTTATTTTGTCATTACAAACAGTCACTTCAATTTTATTTATCTGTATAGATTATAGTTATGAAAAGATAAATTACCAAAATATTTTTTCCTCATAAAACCTTTTCTATGATTTAGACTGACAAATAAAAAGAAATTTAGTATAATAATATTAGTAACTCTCATAATAAGATTTAATGCGATCTATTTTATTTGACAAAATAAGTTTTTCACGGTACGTTTTAGGTGGCTTGTATGTTTTGTTTACTCCGTTATGCCATTTTTCTTGATATTCTAAGCAGTTTTTCTTTTAGTCATATCTATATAAGTCTAAAATCAATTTATAATGTTTTATATTGGTTGGTTTATGTCAAAACTATGGAGCGTAGAGAACGGAGGAGTCACTGTATATGAAAAAGTGTCTGTCAAAACGTGTCCAAAACCTAAGGGTGGCGCTGAGGTAGTGTAGGAAAAATTCTAAAGAAAGCATCAAAAGTAATTAGAGTAAGATAGAGATATAAACAAGGTTATAATTGGGAGTTGAGGTTTTGTATACTGGTATTTTATTAAATACTTTAGTTATGAAAAATTAAAAATTTTTGATCTCGACACACTTCATTCCGTCTTGAACAGCTAAATTCATATTGTAGTTTTTCGTAAACCAGCGCCATCTATTTTCAGTATACTGGTGGACACTTTTTCAACTTGTCTCCCATATATAAGAGACTCCTCCTTACCTCTACGCTCCATAGTCAAAACTAAGTCGTCTTATTTTCTTATACAATAAAATCATTCTTTATGTTGAGATAATAATATCTATTTAAGTTTTTTTCTTGAATCGGAAATGATTTCATTTTTAACTATTACTTAATAATTATTAAGACATTTAAAAACTTTAGATATTATGAGATATTATTAATTTTAATTAATTTATAGGATGACGTAGATGATTTATACTGGGATTCAAAGTAGTGAAAATGACATAATTTATTGGATCCTCGATTAATTGTTTAAGGTGATATAAAGCATAGGCTTTATACGGCCCTTCCAGTGTTCCGTATCTGAAAAATTGAATCTAAAATATTTTCTTAGATTTACGCGAATGTTTGACATTATTAAATAAAACTATCTGTTTGATTTATTAAATCCGCGAAATAATCCGAAAAGATAGTTTTATTTAATAAAATTGAATCTATTTATATCATTACGTTGTCTTTCCGTCCACTCATATATTTATGTTACTAGTGGTCAATCAACAAGTAGTCTCAATACCGGTAGATAAGTGAGAAAGAAATAAATCTTAACAAGAAAATGAATCTTAACATTCTGAAATAATAATAAACGTATAATGTATATTATATAAACCAAATATATATCAATTATATGAAAGAAAAGTTAAAAATCTACCTTTTTCAAATGTAAACATGAAAAACATGGAGGTCAATTCGTAATAAGCAAGATATTGAATCGTATTTGTAGGCGGACCTCAAATACTCTTAAAGGCTTAGGGAAAAAAGAGAAAATGCTTTACGTTAAGGCTGTAATGATTGTATTGCTAAAGATTTCATTCAATATAGAAAGATTTGTTTTAAAATTATTTTAGTTTGAATTTTATTTTAAAGGATTTTTTTTAATATTTTCTTTTAAAGTATTGTAATGAGCCTTTCTTAATGTCTCACTGGTGGGATTGAGGATTCCCTTCAATACGAGTGGGATCAGGCCACAGTCCACTACGCTAACCAAGTTCAGATTAGTGGATTTCAGATGCCTTTCGAATACTTGCTAGATTATCTTAGGCACGATGTTTATTATCGACATCCGTCAATGATCAGATGATCAAAAAACTAAATTCTTAGGTTTTACATATTACTATACTCATACAATGCAGTTTTTGTATTTTTTTCTCAGAAATGAGAGATTTTTCCGCGGTAAAAATATCATATATGTTGACTCGGATAACCAGCTATCATCATACCAAATTTCATCAAAATCCCTCCATTGGTTTTTCCGTGATGCGGTAACAGACAGAGAGACAAAAATTCTAAAAACTATAGATTCGGCCTCTACATCGATAACAAAATCTCTTTCAATAAGATTTTCCAAAAAAATATTTAACGTACAGACTCAGCTTGGTTACAATTTTATTATATGTATAGATGTTAAAGTAATGTATAAAAAATGACAGCTAATTGATTTGATATGTATCTTATAGTGTTAATGCTCTATAATGGTAAGGTTAAAACTTTAAATAGATTCTTAAAATTTGATGCTTGTATGGATAATAGCATGAAATTTAGCTAAAAGGATCTTTTTGTACAACGAATATGAGCATTAGTGGATAAGGGCTCTTGAAAATTCATCACCCAAATTATTTATAGATGGCCTAAAAGTTTTTATGGGAGTTTGTCATTTCTGAAATAAGAAATATGAAAATCGATTTTCAAGCTTCTGTTTATGTTGCCGATGGAAAATCTCACCACTGTATGTATATCATTAAAATAAAGGATCAAGTAGTTTCGCTCTTACTACTTTATTTTTTTTCAATCTACGCCACATATAACATTTTAAGTATTCATAAATAAATTCAGTAATATCATAATATGGATTGCTTTAAAATATTCTATATCCATAAGTAAATTCAGTAGTTTTGCTGTAACGATAAACTTTATTTAATAGATACGTTTTATGCAAAATACAAAGTATCGTCGGGCAACTAATTTTATCTTGAGTCACAGGAAACTTCCTTCATTTTAAAAGTTAATTAAAAATAACAAACACTAAGTTAATATTCTTTGTTAAGAAATGGCAAATAGTTTTAGTTGGAGTAATATAACTTAGTAAGATACATTTTGAGCTTCTTACCCACGCATCACTCGGGTGTATCCATATACTTGAATGATTTAAGAACGCATAAAATACAAATAATACATATATTTTTACGTACATATATAGTAGAAGCAGAATAATCCACCAGTTGCATCACAATCGGATCAATGGTTATGAACACCTCTATACGTCATACAAACATACAAATATTTTTATTTATATAGTAGATAGATTAATGCTGAGGCCATATGTGCTATGTAGAAGGAATGCGAAGCCTAATATACTCCATTTTCTGCGAATTTTAGGTCAGTTGATACTCAACCTAGGATGTACGCTTTGATGACGTGATCTCCGATTTATGAAAATTAGTGTTCGCCCAGTGATCGAAATTCGACCGGATCATTATAGAGGAAACTTGCATATCTGAGAGAATCTAGCAAGTTTTCACAAGACATGTGAAGTCCGCCGAACCGCACTTGGTCAGCGTGGTGGACTATTACCTGATTCCCCTCGCATAGAAGGGAGGCCTGCAACCAGCAGTGTTACGTTAAAAAGGGCTGATAACAACACAATTACTCAATGGAAAGGAGGAAAAGATTTGAGTTTTATTTCTATTATTCAAAAGTTAAAAATATACCAATTTAATAGAACACCATGTAAAATGTACGAGCAAGGAGTGGTTTTTTTTTCAAAATTCGATCACTTATAATAAATTTAACACCTCCAGGTAAATTTCTAAAAAATTAATGAAATTTCTAAGAAATCTGTTGTTAACTGTGACGCCAGTGCGTCCGCGGTCGTGGACATTTTAAACATCGAATTTCATTTTTTTAATAACTAGCATTGCCCGCGGCTCCGCCCGCGTTCATATGACCAAAACCAAATTCTTAGGTTTTATATATTAGTATACTCGTATTAGTATATTAGTTGACCCGGATAACCAGCTATTACTATACCAAATTTCTTCAAAATCCCTCCAGTGATTTTTCTGTGTTGCGGTCACAGATAGACAGACAGACAAAAATTCTTTAAACTAAAGTTTCGCGATAATAATGTATATTTCAATAAAATTTTCCGAAAAATATTTAAAGCACAGATACGGCTTCATTAAATTTTAATGTATCTATAGATGTAACTAATTTATAAAGCCAAAAAGATTGTTTTTTGATAATTTGAGCACTTGTAATTTAGTATTAATTCTAATAAAATCATAGAAAGGTCGAATTCGTACATTCAATTTTATTGGAATTAAAACTACGTATTTTAAAACACACACAAAAATTTAAATAATACAAAAGTAAATATTCATTAAAATATTTTTTTAATGAATAAAATAGTGATATTGATAATCTTTTTCATGATTAGCTATTTTTAATAGTTTTTGTCATATTTAGTAAGTAACTTGCTAAAATCTATATAGTACTCGTATCATCGTTTTTTTATTCTAACCAGTTTTTGTATTTTTTCTCAGAAATGAGATATTTTTCTGCGGTAAAAAGTATCCTATATGTTGACCCGGATAATCAGCTATCACCATACCAAATTTCATCAAAATCCATCTAGTAGTTTTTCTGTGATACGGTAACAGACAGACAAACAAAAATTCTAAAAACTATGGATTCGGCCTCTGTATCGATAATAATGTCTATTTCAATGTACAGATTTGACTTAGTTAGAATTTTATTATGATGATGATAATGTTCTCCTGACCGATTCCGGCCACGGCGGCCAATCTCATTGAGACTAGCCAACTGCGCAGGAGATATTATAGTGCTCAAGTGTACGCGCAGACACAACGTGCACTCTCTATTCCTGTCACTCTCATACTCCGATGGGACGACTACTCGACACGACCGGTGAGAGATAAGGCGCAGGACCGACGGCTTTACGTGCTCTCCGAGGCAAGGGGGTGAAACACCGCCAACTTCCCAACTCCGGGCTATTACTGAGTCTTTCTATACAGAAAGACTCAATAACTAAACTTGGCCCGACCCGGGACTCGAACCCAGGACCTCCAGGTGTGCAGCCGTACATGCTAGCCGCTACACCACCGAGGCAGTTTTAGTGAGGAATTTTATTATATATATATATATATATATATATATATATATATATATATATATATATATATATATATATATATATATATATATATATATATATATATATATATATATATATATATATATATATATATATACATAGAATTCTATATAATGTTGGCAACTCCTACTCATAGAGTTGAAATTTTTAAAATGATGAAAATAATTATTGTTAAAAATAATAAAAATGTCATGAAAATTTAAACTATCTACAAATTTGTTGTATTTTTTAAGCATTAGTTCTCTTCCCTTTGAAAGAAAGATAGCATAATATTAGTTTACATTATATTATTTATTATAATATATAATATTTATTATAATGTAGAAGAAAAATAATAATAAAATCCCTTAACTATTATTATTTATTAACATTTATTTACTTATTACAGTAATGAGTATTCTATTATTGACAAAAGGAGACGAACGTTACCGAACTGTTTTGTATTTGTCAATTTATATACAAATTTCATGTAGAGCGTGATTTGTCAAATAAAGCTCTGTATATTACTAATAGTAGATACTTTGAGTTTGGGCTTATTTTGTTTGGTTTGACAAGCCTAGTGACTTAGAAATGGCTTTGCTTTGTATGGGCTGGCACCGATTTCGAAAATATTTGATTAGGTATGTATTTAATAGGTAGGCTTTAATTACTTAGCCAAAACACACCGACTTCGAAAATATTTGATTAGGTATGTATAGTAAATGAAAACTACCAATCAGTTATTTTTCACTTTTTAGTGCTTTTGTTTGAAGTCGGTTTTTATTTTTTTGTTAAAAAGTTTTTATTTTTCTTATATTAACAATAGTACGAGATTCGAACCTGTTAAATTTGTTATACATCTATCAGTTCATGTAACAAAACAGATAGTATGTCAAAATAGTTTGAATATAACATATTATGTAATGTACAATGTACATATATACATAATATGGAGATTTTCGTAACACTTACAATAAAGTTTTTATCTTGTACATGTATAAAATAAGCGGGGCGATTTTGAATCTAAAATCATTCATACAATATCATATACATATCAATTCTACATATATTATATTGTCTACATATATAATATTATAATCACATATATAATTCTGAGTCGAATCTGTACAAAAAATATTTTTTGGAAAATCTTATTGAAATAGTCATTATTATCGATAGAGGCCGAATCTATTATATAGTTTTTAGATTATTTATCTATTTGTTTGTCTAGAAACGCATCACGAGAAAACTACTAGATAGATTTTGATGAAATTTGGTATTATAATAGCTGGTTTTCCGCGTCAATATAAAGGACACTTTTTACTGCGAGAAAATATCTCATCTCAGAGAAATTTATATTAAACGTTAAAGCGTAAACGTAAAGTGAGGGTGAGTCACTAGTATTAAATATAAACTAAAATTGTTTTGATATATCGGTTGTTTCCATTAAAGCAAGTATAAAATATGATACTCGCGTTTTTACTTATCCTTCATCGCAGTGAGCCCATGGGAGCTCTAAATCGTACCCCATCTCAACATCAAACATGTCTGAATCTCGGAATACACAGGCTTAAGAATATTATTAAAAAGTGTTATATCGATTTTATGGTGAATTTCTAAGTTTTATTCAAAAAGAGTCTCAGAGAAAATTATATATTATATACTTTTCATAGAATATTATATATTTTTAATGAAAATTTTAATGTGTTCATTTTATTTAGTTCACTTTAATCTATTTATAAATGTGAAAGTGTGTTTGTTTGTTTGTTTGTTTGTTTGTTTGTTTGTTTGTTTATTTGTTTGTTTGTTTGTCCTTCTTTCATGTCAAAACGGAGTGACGGATTGGCGTAAATTTTTGTGTGGAGATAGTTGGAGGGCTGGAGAGTGACATTCTTTTTACCGCGGGAGAATATGTAATTCCCACGGGAAAATACGTTATAATACAATCCAAAAAATATATATGATCAGAATTACCTGAAACTTGGTATTAATGCTCTTCAACAAAATTAATTAAATATGTGTTTTAGCATTTTTCAAAATTCATTCTATAAGGGGGTAAAATAGGGAATGAAACTTTGTATGAAACCTACTTTTTTGTAGACTTTTTTGTAGTTTTAGAGCGAGCGGAGCCGCGGGTTCTACTAGTAGAATATATATTACATTTCAGCTAAAATTAAATATCAATACAAACGCTGCTATCGTCAGTGAGTGAGTCAGTAAGTGTGTCAGAAGAGCATAAATGGTATTCGAAATAAAATTTGCTTAAATTCTGTATTAACGCACCTGGTGCTTTATTAATGTACTTAATTTAAAAATACACGCAGATATTTATTTTAATTACTACTTTTTGCTAATCTGATATTGCTTTCGTAATCAAAAATCGACCAAGGATTGATGAACACGCTGACCACCCATTAAAGAAGTTGTATCTAATTATAATTGATTATAAACAAATGTTATTTATAAAATTCTAACATAATTATTTTGTTGTATGTTCGTACCATAACGTTAAATAATATTTGTGTGAAAAGTACTTCAATAAAATAATATTCTTTTTAAATACAAAGTACTATCGTAATAATATTGAAAGAAATTATGATTTTATTACAATTGTTCTCAAACTTCAAAGGAAAATTGGAATAAATTGCTTAGAAAAAAAAATTATGGATTCAGAGCTCTCATTTTACTAAAAATTGAATCTAATAACATTTAGAGTTAAGAAAAAAACTTCATTAATTCTAATTCGATATTCTGTTATTATTAGCTTGGGTAAAAAATAAACATTAATAATCTTTTAGTTACATGTGCTCAAAGTACTTGTAAGAAGGAGGGTTAGGCTTTGTCTGGTTAGCTTTTTAAAATCTAGATTTATATATTATAACTATGATATAATATAGAAATGTATGTACGCGCATAACTTCCGATCGACTGCACCAAATTGGTTAATTCTTTTTTTTTTTGTGTTTGTTATTATCAGGACAAGCTTTGTATTAAAGAAAATAAAAAAAATGACTAAAATAAGATTCTTTTTAAATTTCATGATATGAAAAGTGAGTGAGTGAAATAGTTTTTGTAAAAGGGGTAAGAATGGGGGTGAAAGTTTGTATGGGGAAGCAGGTGAGTCCCTAGTTTATGTATAAATGTTTCGATCTTCCTTACGTATTGGGCTATCAAATGCAAAGAAAGATTTGTCAAATCGTTCAAACAAAAAAAAACTTTTTAACAAAAAAAATAACACGCACACACCACGCAAGCACACCGACTTCGAAAATATTTGATTAGGTATGTATAGTAAATGAATACTACCAATCAGTTATTTTTAACTTTTTAGTGCTTTTGTTTGAAGTCGGTTTTTATTTTTTTGTTAAAAAGTTTTTATTTTTCCCTTTTTAGTGTAGACAGTAGTAGCAAAGTAAGAATTCTAACGTGTTAGGCTTGTCAAATCAAACAAAATAAGCCCAAACTCAGAGTATCTACTATTAGTCGTTGAAGAGTTCCACCTATCCACCTTCTGGCCTTACCATCAGATCAGGTCAACAAAACCGAACCACTGTATTATCAACGGAAATAGAAACACTTGCAAACTTTCAAGTCAATATGACAATTCAAAAAAAAAAATTCAAGTGCTTGATTTGCAATTTTGAGTGTGATTTTCACAGCTCCATCTTCACATCATCTAAAGTACAGCCAAAAAAGAGTAACGGTAATGGGCACAAATTCAGGATTGGGGACTTTGCCCCTAGCGGAGTGGGTGGTATTTCTGGATAAGGGACGTGATAGGGAGTCGAAATGTTAAATAAAAATTGTCCGCGAACGTATGAGTAAAAAGTTATTGAGACTTAAAGTTACAACATTTCCATACATTTTCATATATTTCTTTACCACCATTCGGAGTGGGTGGTATTTTTAGATAGGGGAGGTGACAGAGAGTCAAAATATATTAAAAATATTTGGAGGAAACGTACGAGTAAAAAGTTATTGAGACTTACAAGTTATAACATATCTAACACATTTCCATACATTTCTTTACCTAAATAAGTGATTACAACAGATAAACATACCTTTAACGAATAGTACGCATCCTTTTTTATGTACATTACACATTTTCACAACAATTAATGCTTTATTGTATTTAATATTTTAATAATTTCACAACACAAACAAAACGATCTTACATTTTGACAAAAGCAAAACTGACACTTTGTTTTATATTACCGCTTAAATGACAACAGATTATATTTGATTATTCGTCATATCTTGGTTAGGTTAGGTTAGAACATTTAAGATTATTTATTTATTATTCCTCATATCTGGGTTAGGTTAGGTTAGAACATTTAAGATTATTTATTTATTATTCCTCATATCTGGGTTAGGTTAGGTTAGAACATTTAAGATTATTTATTTATTATTCCTCATATCTTGGTTAGGTTAGGTTAGAACAGTTGCCACAACGCACGAGCCGAGCGAGCGAAGCGAGCGTGCCGCGGTAGCGGCCGGCGAGTGCCATAAATGACTAGAAAACTAGAAAATTCGAATTTCACGCAAAGTACAAATAAAGACAATCATCTGGAGATTATTTTGACAATTGAAAGTGACGTTTTGACTCCAAGTGTCTAAATGGTAGTAATGTCAAAATAATGTATGGAAATGTTGTAACTTTAAGTCTCAATAAATTTTTACTCATATGTTCGCGGACAATTTTTATTTAACATTTCGACTTCCTATCACGTCCCTTATCCAGAAATACCACCCACTCCGCTAGGGGCAGAGTCCCCAATCCTAAATCGCAGCCCGGTAATGTTGCAAGGTCTCTTAAAACGTTGTGTTGAAATTACGAGTGTTGCCTATTTTAGTCTTATATGGCAAGAGCACATCAAGGAGGTTATAATATATGTAATATTTTATAAATATTTTTTTTTCGCAATAAAATAAAAAATGAAGTAGGTATGTAAAAAAGGAAAACTTTATTTTTATTATTATGAACGTGTTAAAAGTCTTTTGAAATCTACATATTATTGTTTTTATGTGTTTATATCTAAAATGTGTAAAATAACATATATTGCTAACTTAGGATGCATCCCCAATGTTCAAAGCTATCATCTTCTACGAAATAGTGCCAAGGGATCAACTCACAACTCTTTTACGACACCAAGCTCCCAACTCCAATTAACAATTTTAGATCATTATAAATCTTTCAGTATTTTTATAGCCTTGAGTTATTATGTTGTCGTGGTTCTTATATAAAATTGTTTAGGGAATACAAAATTAAGAAGTTTTTAATTGAGTTTACACACATATGTTATACATACATACATACATACATACCAGTGGCGAAGGGTCCATACAAGACGTCTTACCTAAAATGTGTTTCGCTATAATTTTACATTATGATTATATAATTATAACACGCTCTTAAATATATTTTGTGTAATTTAAAATCGTAAAATTCGAAACTTACTATTCCTTCTTAGAAATAAACTAAAACATATTATTAATGATCTATTTGTTAAATCAACACCATTACTGTTATTACAAAGAATTTACTATAATAAATTGTATCGAGTTCGAAGTATCATTTATTTTATTAATGATTGTGTTAGGAATGTTATGAAAGCTAAATCGATAGTTTTAGAAATTTAGACTACTTAGGTGTAATTTTATGTCAGTTGAATAGAAGTAATTTTATTATATGTAAAAGTTAATATTACCATTGCTTTCAGTTAAAACCTTCGAAACTAGCGGCTCACCCTCGCTTCGCTTGGTGTCGCCTAGAAAGATAAAAATAAATGTATTCCACGGGAACCGTATATTTTTCTACGATAAAAAGTAACCTATTTGATATTCCAGACTATAATCTATCTCCGTACCAAATTTCATCCAGATCCGTTCAGCCGTTCTGACATGATTGAGTAACAAACATCTAAAAATATAAACTTTCACATTTATAATATCAGTAAGATGGCCCAATAATTTCACATATATAGCTTGAGCTTCTTATGTATTTCACGACCTACCACTATACATAGTAAGCTTAAATCAATACAAGTAAATAGCGCCCTTTAGAAATCACTACAAACGAAAACCAAACGTTTAATAACTTTTGAGACGTCAAAGACCTTAGTTGCTCCCGTAACTATAATTGCTGTAAAGCATTCGAAACGTCTGGAACCAAATATCTAAATAAAACCGCGAATAAAATCCAAAAAGATATTTTTATTTAAAATACGTAACCCTGTTGTAAACAGGCGTAATTTCTATAATATGTATCAACATACTCGTATACAAAAATTGTAACTAAACCGAATCTGTACATTAAATAATTTTTGGAAACTCTTATTGAAATAGACATTATTATCGAAACAGAGGCTGAAGCTATACTTTTTAGATTTTTTTGTCTGTCTGTATGTCTGTGTGTCTATGAGCGCATCACGGAAAAACCACTGGAAGAATTTTGATGAAAGCTATGATGATAGCTGGTTCTCCGGGTCAACATATAGGATAGTTTTCACTGCGAGAAAATATCTCATCTCTGAGAAATCTATACTAAACGTTAAAACGTAAGCAGGGATGAAAGCGGAGCGAGGGTGAGTCGCTAGTTTAATAATAAATTCTCAAAGTGTATCAATATCAGAATGTAATTCTTACATACAGATTATTATTTCAATGAGTGGTGCTATAATTTTACATTCTCTAGGGTGTTTTTACGGTCATTAATTGCGTGCTTCAACAATATTTTTAAAATAGTAGAGAAGTTATTTATCTTGTTTATTACAGTTATTACTGTTATGGTTTTTCCTTACAAAAAAATTACTGTCTAGGGATATTTGATTTTACTATTGCATATTACGAAGCTTTGAAGAAATATCTTTTATTTATCATCATACTAGTGAAGATATCTGTAATTTTTTGATGTATTTATGGAAAAGTTTGTTATAATGTGACATGATGAGTTTTTGTAACTTATTTTCTAGCACGTGTTTTGCACATGTTTCATTATAAAAATATATATCGCTATGATATTATAAATATGTTATTAAATATAAATAAATAAATATGTTGGGACGGGAAGTTACGAGGCTTGTGTTATAGATACCAGATAGTTGATACATCTATACTATAATAAAAGAGTAGAGGTCGAATGTCTGTACATATTAAAAAAATGCTAAGAACCGAGTCAGGGCGATGTAAGAAGACAAATAGAACAAATCTAGTTTTTTTTTAAATTTTTTTCTCTGTCTGTTTGTCTGTTTGTACGGGCTAATCTCCGAATCTATTGGACCGATTTGAATGAAATTTTGCATGGTAGTACTTTATATCTCTGGGCAACATCTTATATACCTTTTATCCCGGAAAATTAAATAGTTCCCGTGGGATAGTTAAAAAACTATAATAAATTATACAGCTTAGTACACAAAAACTACTAATTGGATTTTGATAAAACTACAATAATATAGTTCATACATGACAATAACAAAATGGCTACTTTTCATCCCGCAAAATCAAAGGGTTCCCGTGGGACAGTCAAAAAACTATAGTAACTTATACAGCTTAGTACACAAAAATACTGATTGGATTTTGATTAAAATTTACAATAATATAGTTCATACATGATAATAACAAATCGGCTACTTTTCATCCCGGATAATTAAAGGGTTCCCGTGGGGCAGTCAAAAAACTATAGTAACTTGTACAGCTTAGTACACAAAAACTACTGATTGGATTTTGATGAAACTGTACAATAGAATAACAAATAGCTTACTTTTTATCCCGGAAAAATGTATGGTTCCCGTGGGATAGATGTTTTCGTTTCTTTGTAACGTATATTTGTAAATTATATAAAAAAAATCGTTTATTTGTAAATTATATAAAAAAACTACTATACCTTGACTTGACTTGACTGGAACGGGTGCTTCAGACGGAAATAGACGGAGATAGATGGAGATAGATAGAGATAGTCGGAGATAGCCGGATAGCCGGAGATAGTCGGTGAAAGCCGAAGATAGCCGGAGATAGCCGGAGATAGCCGGTGATAGCCGGAGATAGCCGGCGATAGCCGGAGATAGCCGGAGATAGACGGAGATAGCCGGATACAGCCGGAGATAGCCGGAGATAGGCGGAGATTGCCTGAGATAGCCGGGGGTAGCCGGAGATAGCCGGAAATAGCTGGAGATAGCCGGAGGTAGATGGAGATAGCCGGAGATAGCCCGAGATAGCCGGATATAGCCGGAGATAGGCGGAGATAGCCGGAGATAGGCGGAGATAGCCGGAGATAGCCGGAGATAGCCGGAGATAGCCGAAGATAGCCGGAGATAGCCGGAGATAGCCGGAGATAGCCGGAGATAGCCGGATATAGCCGGAGATATGCACCCAGCGCGACTTGAACCCACGACCTCGAGGACAGCAAGTCTCATGGGTCTTTACAAACTGAGCTAGCTGAGTCTAGGAAACTGAGTAAATTATTAGAAAATAGAAATAACATAAAAGCTTCAGTAAATTTATTTCTTATAATCATGTAATACTACAAAATCGAAATGTCTAATATTGGTTTATCTTTCACTGACAAGATTTTTTTACAAACGCATGTTTTATAGATTATACGTCTATTTTGCCCTTTACCCATTACAAAAACTCAATAGAAACGCTTTTTAAAATATTTAGAACAATATGTTATGATACAAAAATACAATTGTACACAGTTATAGATCAATTATAATTTTTTTACCTACACGATATATTTTACACTAGCGACGAACCCGAGCGAAGCGAGGGTGAAAAATAAAAACGAATCTTTCCCACGGGAACCGTACATTTTTCCGGATAAAAAGTAGCCTAAGTACTTACTTATTTCAGACTATAATCTATCCATGTGCCAAATTTTAATCCAGATCTGTTTAGTCGTTCTGGCGTGATTGAGTAACAAACATCCAAACATCCAAATTTTCGCATGAATGTAGTAGTAAGATAAAAGATATTTATAATAATTATTAACACAAATTGGAATATTCGATTGACCTAGTCTTAAAAATATAAACACAGAGAACAGGCGGCATTTCTTTAACGGAATGTAAAGCAAGATTGATGTTTCCACAAAAGGATTTTAAACTTCTCGATCACAACAGTGCGTCTTTGAGTCCAAGTTATAAGAACTTATTTTGTTCTTATAAAAATATATTTACTAGAAAGTATTAGTATTATTACTGAAGAAAATATTATAAGGATTAGTGGGTATCTTCACAGTCAAAAAAATATAAATAATATATTGAAAAAAAAAAAGATAGAAATCATCAATTATTATTAATACAATTTTTTTACGTTATATTCAAAACAAGTTACGAGCGAAGAAAATACCAATAATTTTATGTTTTTTAAACGTGAAAATGTGTTTTAAATAGCAATGTAACAGCGGAAAGAACGCTTTTTACATAGAAGTTGTTTGTATTCAGCCCTTTTTAACGTCTGCTTTTTGCTGGGCACGGGCCTCCCTTCAGTAGGAGTGGGATCAGGCCATAGTCTACCGCACTGGCCAAGTCTGGGTTGGCGGATTTCATAATATGTCTTTTGAAAACTTGCTAGGTTCTCTCAGACATGCAAGTTTCCTCACGAAGTTTTCCTTCAAGACAAGTTTCCGTTTCCGTTAAGACAAGTGGAAACGATTCGAACATGAACCACTAGACTATCACTGCCTAGAGGTAGAAGTAGTTTTTGGACCGGAAAATATAAAGTATTAGTAAAAAAAGTAATAGAACTAAGCATTTGGAGTAGTAGAAAATCGGAGGAAAAATTTACGGTATTTGTCATACTGATATTATAAACACATACAAGTTCATTTGCGTGTCAACCAGCCTCTATTATTTGCTACGAAGAATTTGAAACGTAGGAAAACAAAAAGGGAAAGAACGATTCTTTTATTTAAAATGTAAATGAAATATATGATGATAGTTTTGAAAATCTGCTAGGTTATAACTTCGACTACACTCAAAAGTTGTGTCCTCGTAGTCGGGTCGGAAATAGAATTGGAAAGAAAGATGGACGGCCTCGTCGAAACAGACTTAATGGTTGGCTGGGATACTGTTTGATTTATAACAAATCGATGTCACTCAACATTAAATAGACTTGAGTCGAGTGACTAAATTGATAGACTCGTTCTTAGCTTTTTCTAATTGAGTGCTATTATTAAGATTTTTCCATCGTTTTTTTTTTATATTTTATCTTTATTTAGGCAATTTAAAGCAATATGTTAATAAGTTGTTTAGTATAGAAGTAATTATTTTAATGATAAAATAGTCAAGTTTGAATTTACTGAATTTTATAAGAACAGCTTTGTTTTTTTTTTAATTGGGAATTCCTTTAATATATGAATAAAGCTCTATGTTCTGTACTTTTAATTCAAAATTCTAGGTGCAACAGTTTCAATTATTAGGTTTTAGTATACTACTAGTAATTTACCCTCGCTTTGCTTGGGTACATCAATAAAACCCTGCAACTATAAGTATAATATTATAATTCATATCAAGGTATTGTGAAGGGCAGCGTTTGAATTCGCAATTCAATCACAATATCTCAACCTTAGAAAAAATTGAAAGCAGATTTTAAGGGGTCCATACTTTCATACACCTATATATTTATTCCGTAGTAAAAAATGTCCGAATTTCTATCCGTCTGTACTCGTATATTACATCCATTTTACTCGGACATTTATTGTTACAAAGATATGTTCAGGAATTTTGAGGTAAATAATATTAACTACATATGTGATATGTATATATAAAGGAGTATATAATATAATATATATAAAGGATACCTTTAATCTTGTAATATTAAATCTAATACTTAAATCTTATTCTAAGTTGGCAAAATGAGGCAAAAGACTGAGAAAAGAATCTTGAGATTTTGTTGAAATTTGAGTTAAAAAAATTTAGTCTCAAACAAAAAATCTGCAGCGCAAGCATACTGTTAAGCTTGTTTATTTATGAATAAAATCCCGTTCATTTAAAGTCTTCTTTGATGTTACTTTAACAAAAGTATATTAAAAGTTTCTTTATATACACATTTTGTTGCTTCATATATGTAAAATGTGAATAAGCGACCTTAGACTGTCATAACTAGTCAAAGCAGATTATGAATGTTTTAAATAAAATATGTAAAATTATTTGCTATTACACATATTACATAATAATACCACAATATAAAAATCCATATAAGTAGACTGTGATAATACTATACAGAGGTAAACTTTGTGCTTGCCAAGTAAAATTCTTGTTGATTTTGAAAATTCAAATTCTCTCCTAAGGTCCATAGCGTAATGACAGATAACTGTTTTCTCAATAAATCTATACATATAATAAAATTGTAACTAAGCCGAATTTGTACATTCGATATTTTTTGGAAAATCTTAATGAAATAAATATTATTATCGATACAGAGACCGAATCTATGGTTTTTAGAATTTTTGTCTGTCTGTCTGTTACCGCATCACAGAAAAACTACTGAAGGGATTGTGATGAAATTTGGTATGGTGATAGCTGCCTATCCAGGTCAACATATACGATACGTTTTACCGCGGGAAAATATTTCATTTTTGAGAAAAAATACAAAAACTACAATGTAAGAGTATACTAACATGTAAAACCTAAGAATTTCATTTTTGGTCATCTGAACGCGGGCGGAGCCGCGAGCAATGCTAATTTATTCATAAAATAACATATTTAAAAAGGTCAATGTCACATATTAACCGTTATGAAATATAAAAAAATGGTCTGTTATTGTAAAATAAATAATAAAACGAAGGAAGTAGAGTGTAGATAGAGAAGCACCTAAAATTACCTACATGTGATCCGAAACATGTGTGTCATTTCCTCAATATCCAACTACTGCGGCCTACGAACGTCGAATAAAAGTCCTACATTGATAAGAGATAGCGGAAATATTTCATTGGTCTGTTCTTTTTTCTAGAATTTGACACAAACTTTGTTCCCATTTTTTCCATTTAAGTGAAAGGGAAATTCTTTTACGTACTACTACGCGTACTTTTTATTTTGGATTGATATACCACATTTAATTTTATAATCTGTTTGTAAAAGGAATGATAAAATTATAAAATAATTAAATAAGGCATATTAAACATATTACAATCTTATATTTATAGACTTTCATTTAAGAAAAAAATATAATATTACATATCCTTTGTTAAACAATAACAATGGTAACCATGGCAACGGACAGTTATCAGCTAACTTCATCATGTCGCTTTCAGCTAACTTCGTCACGTCGCTTTTTGGCTGTCGGTGTGCACGCGCATCGTAAAAATTTTACTTCCATATTTTTTTCTAAAAGTCCCAAAAGAATTATAACTTCAAAAATGTTTGTATATCACATACACAGACGAAAAGTTATTTATACTATTAAAACTACATTATCCGTCTACCCGCTAATTCTTGAGAGCAAAACATCACCCTAGCACACGTTATATAACAACTCGCGAAGTACTGTGAAGACGTAATAATACCGCTCAGCTCCACCGCTACAAGCCGGCGGAAATTAACAGCGTTTAGCTAGCAGCGGTGCCTGGCATCTGCGTCGTCGGAACTGCATGAGATAAATCTCTTATATCCACTTTCTATGTTCAGTTAGTAGGCCAAAACCGGTCAAGGTCTTGACGCTCACCAGTTAGCCACTTAATGTGCTTTAGATATGTAGTTACTATGTAGGTTGAAATTATATATCGAGCTGCCATTCCAATGACATATATTAAATTTATTCATTATTCATTAAATTTATTCATTATTATTTCATTTATTCATAATATTAAATGAGGAGAGATTTGTTTGTTTGTAATCGATAAACTCTGAAACCACAGAATTTTAATAGTACTTAAAGCGTTAGATATATATTTTATACAAAAGCAACTAATATAAGCTATGTTTTATTTTAGTAGAAATAAGATTTTATTTCACAATTATTGAAATTATTAGTCTCCGGCGTTATACAAATAATGACAGAAAAGATGGAAAATTGTTTCAATTATCTATAATTTAAAGGGAAGTACGTTTAAGTGGCAGGACAATATGGAGTATTCTGGTATAAAATGTAAAGAGGTTTTATTTAGATTATAGTTAAAGAGAGCTGAGAGTCTTACGGTGTACTTATACTTACTAAAGGCAGATAAACGTGCTATTAGATTAGACAAGTTGCTTACATGCTAAATAATGTCACGTAAATGGCTCATTGAGAATGCATTTACAAGTAAAATTTCATGCAATTTGCTTTGTGGCATATCTGTAACTTTACAACATGCAACGCTATCTACTGTCTAGGCAGAATATTACAATATACATTACAATAATACATCATAAATCAATAGCTCGAGCTCGTGGCTTATTTAATTAAAGAAAACGAGTTATATAATAATATATCTATTAATAATTGAATCACAATTATGAATGATTTGCACATGAAAATATCAAAGGTGCTAGGACCCACAATTTGAACCCTTGGCATTGTTCAAGCTATACCCACCCACCAAGCAAGTATTTTCACCTTAATATTATAAACGGAAATGTAAAGCCTAAACAGATATAATACTGTGCCTCATTACAAATTTACTTTATTTTGTTAATATCTATTATATTTAAGTGTAACCCTTCACATGTGTTAAGTAATTAAATTTTATCAACAGTATAAGCATAGCAGGAAGATCATTACTGAGAAGTTAGAAACCTACACAGCGTACAATGTTTATAATTTCATTTTCATATACATTATTTCAAATACTTTAGTAAAAACTAAATATAGTATGTATAAAATATTAAATTTTATATTATTCTAAATATTCCCAAAATATGAAAATTATTTGCAGTATATCTTAAAGCTTTCATATGTAAAATTGCCTATAAGCTTCACATATACGTTCTCGCTACCGGTTCGCGCTCAACTTCATTATCGCGAGGCAATTACTAAGCAAGTATTAACACTCGACCGGGCAGATAAATACAGGCATTTATACCATATTTGTTTTAAATTATATAAGCTAATTTCTAATTAATAATTAAAATAGTGTTAGTTAACAATTTTCTATGGATTTGGTTGTATTTTAGCATTATTTTAGTAACTTGTGTTGAATTTTTAATCCCCGACGCAAAAACGACGGAGTGTTATAAGTTTGAGTTGTCTGTGTGTGTCTGTCTGTGGCATCGTAGCTCCCGAACGGATGAACTGATTTTGATTTTGTTTTTTTTATTTGAAAGGTGAATTAGTCAGGAGTGTTCTTAGTTATGTTTGATGAAAATCGATTCAAGATAGTCGGGAGTTTTTAATAGTATTTTATTAAGGGTTAAGATTAGATTTAAAAATTAATTATGAACAAATAAGTGCATACATCTTTTAGAAAGGGTCGTTTAATATTGTAATACATAATTTGTAATACATATTTAATCTTTTTTTAGGTAAATATTCGTATGTAAATTTTGAAAATACTGATCCGATTTTGAAAATTTTTTCACTAAGAGAAAGCTTTATAATCGTCAAGTGATATTTTAATTCCCTTAAAAATGTGTGTATTATGAGCAATAACTTATAAAGAAGAAAGCGAATTAAATTTAAATTCAAGAAAAACTTTTATTGAAGATAAAATGGGCGTTGAATGACTTTATGGGTTTGTCGGACAAACCACAGGTAAATTGTTAGTCTATCAAATTCAAAACGAGCAAAAATCGAATTTTCCTTAGTTGAGTTATTCTCACCAGTCTTTCTGCACTTGAATTACTCTTATAAGAATAGCCCTTCCTTTGCAAAACTTTATGTTCTACGTACTTATGCTTGACTTAATGCCAACCGTTTTTTTTTAAAAGTATGTGTTTATAAAATCATTTAGCATATTATATAAAAAATCTGAACATTATTTCTTAAATTCCTAATATTATATTTCAAAAATATTTTTTTTAATTACTATTTACAAAAAATCAAACATACTTAGGCATTTTAGATTTCTACTTCTTTAAATCAAGGTAAAAGTACCTACGTAGTATGTACATATACAAAATATTGGTATTTTGATATCTTCCGTTCTTTCTAGAACACGGCCTTTTTCTTACTTCCCTAGCAATTAGTCTTTTTTATATTTAATCCATTTTATAGAAATCTTCACACTATATGTGGAATATAGAAGTGGAAAGTCAATTTTCTGTTATTATTACTTTTTGGAACAAATTCTTTGCCATTTCTCTTTTCAACCCCTACGCATACGACTACGGACACACTTATAAGATTCACCGTCACCATGACTTTTAAAGGATGAATTATTTGAAAAATAAATATGTTTTATATGTAATAGCCTGAGAGAAATGTCTAACCTAATTCCTATCTCTACAATATGATTGCATAATATTTATTTACACTAAAAAACTATGTGTTGCTCTCAGTCACTCTCACAAGAACTGGAGGCTTTATTGCCAATAATTTTAGATCAGATGATCTAAAATTATTGGCAACATGAATTATGATGTCAATAAAAATACGTTTTCCAATAATTTATTTAGGTAGCTACAACATATATCTATTAAATTAACACTCTATTAACATTGTAAAGGCTAAAAGCTTGAAAGAAATATACAGTTATATATGTAACTGTTAACGTACAACTGCTAATACTACGTGTGAAATAATTTAATAGAACACTAAACTTTTTTGTTTATATGGATCATATACGAACCGTTCATTATAAGTTAAAGTATTCTAAGTTAAAATAATTTCAGAGAAAAATCAATACCTATGTCAGGACTAGTTTAATTTAGAAGGATTTTGGAGAACTCCTGTAGAGTTTGAGGATTAAATTGCATATTACTTTTATAAATCTGTCATTATCTAAAGCTATTCAAGCGCAGATATATTAAGAAAGCTAGCAAAAAAAAAAAAGAAAATTCTTTATTTACCCATGTTAAGCCAACTGCACAAATTTTGAAATGAAATTTTGAAATGAAATAAATTTTATTCAATGAGACTTGTTATAAGCATAATACTTTCTTAGATATACGTGAATATTTGACATTGTTACCGGCACTTTGAATCGTCAATATAATTTAAAGAGCGTCAGAGAAATCAGTCCGCGAGGAAGCTACCACCGATTCGGAAAGCAGTTCTGCTGACAAGAGCCGGCAAAAAACTTAACAGTTGCTCTTTTAAATATTGAAGTTACATTTATTTATCACTTGTAGTACACATAAATTAAATCTATTTTTTCATATAAAAATTATAGGCTACAATGTTTCTCTAGATAATCTCTCTTTCTATGATGGAAACCGTAAAAAAAGCCATACTATGGTTATTGAGACTAGTCTATACAACCATAAACTCAGCACTACTGGAAAAGGGGGGTTTAATTTAACTGTTAATTTATATTTAAACGATAATGTATAATTTAGTTTATAATTTTTCAATCCAGGTAGACTATTTATCTTATGGATAATTTGTATAAAATATTTTACATTTATTCAATATTCCAGCACAGCTTTGATATACAGTATACTTCAAAGCCAAACTAATGTAAACTTAAACAGAATCGTGTTTCAAGACCCTCTTTGGCAGAGTTAAAATGGACATTAAGAATAAAGTAAATCTAAATAAGTAAAGGATCTTTTTCATTGCTAATACGGTATTAAGATTCTATTAATATATTTATTATAAAGGAGCATAAATAAAAGGCTTCAGTCATTGCTTTATAAATGAAAATAAATATTGATAGATATACCATTATAGGAGACAGATTTATTCCAAATATTTCTCATAAATTTTACATAAGTGTCTTTTATATGTATCATACTTCGACTAGGCCTTATTATTTAGACGTAGGTTCGATTTTCTGTAATGTAAATGTTTGCATTAGTCATACAAATGCTAACTTGTTCTAGCGTTATTCTTGAAATTAGATGAGTGAAATTTTATTATTTTATTGTAATAATATTAAATTACATACTAATTGGTATTTTTAATTTTATTTTCTTACCTGCTATTAAAAAATATTTTATTACAATGTTATTTTGAATTATATTGAATCAAATAAACATAAATTATTAAAAATTATATAAAATCACATTTAACCCCCATCATAAAATTAGGCGAAAAACACAATTTAAAGAAGTGTACAGTAGTTATCATTTAGAAATACAAAAGAAAAAACGAATTAAATATATATTTTAATATCTATAAAAATAACAAGAAAAAGTTGCTAGTAAGCTCAATATTTTCACTTCATAGATTTTCTTTGCCGTCTGAAGGCATCGATAGAGTTGATACATCAGATAGACCAAGTTTTAATTCTTTGCTCCAGGCAATGGAGCGATAAGTCGCTTTAAATTAAAAAGTTGTTGACAATCTCCAAGTATGAGGATTAAAGAAACTTTTAGTTGGACCCTTCCACTCCTTTTGCATAAACGATATCCTTGCTACTGTTAGAGCTTTTGTTGTAAATTCTGCATAACAAGTTTTATATTAACGTGTTTATATCTATATCTACATATATAATAAAATTGTAACTAAGTCGAATATGTACATTAAATATTTTTTTGGAAAATCTTATTGAAATAGACATTATTATTGATACAGAGTCCGAATCTATAGTTTTTTGAATTTTTGTCTGTCTGTTTTTATTTATTTTTTGCTTTTTCTTACTTTAAATTTTTGCTATTATTATAATATCTATGATAATTTTAAATTATTTTATAATATCTAATTATAAAACATAAATAAAAAATTAAAAAAACAAACGACATTAAAGCGTAATGTAGAATATTATTAATAACCGTCGTGCGTAACCTACTCGTATGTTATAGCCCTACCTTGCTTCCCAATACAAACTTTCATCCCCATTTTCACCACCTTAAGGGATGATTTCCAGGATAAAAAATATTCTATGTCCCTCCCAATGTCTCAAACGATCTTCTTACCAAATTTCATCTATATCGGTTCAGTAGATCCAGAGATTACCCCCTACAACGTCACAAACTCACAAACTTTACCTCATTATAATATTAGTATAGATTAATAAAAATATCAAGATATTAATATTAAGAATATGTAATAAAAAATATTAACTGTTTCAAGAAGTTAATTCTTTCTTAATAGTTATTTTCTTATAAAAACAATACATTAATATCATTAAAATAATAAAAATTTAGTATTTAACCATTATGTGTAGATTATTTGAAACTGATATGAAATCCTTGACTACCACAATATTAGTATTATATACAATTAGCGACAAAGAAAGGTATTTAATACACAAAAACAACCTAAATGAAGTACCTACTTCTTTTGAAGTAGGCCAAAAAGCAAATACCTAACTCAAGAATGGTGGTAGACAAGTTTGTGAGGTATCAAAATTAATGAAGATTGAGGGTAGGTCTCGCTCGACCACATACACTGATGTTCGCCAATCTTGCGGTTTCTTAACGTTGCTAAACTTTGTTATCGGAGTGACAAATCTGACACCCGTGTCTGCCAGCCAACCTACATTGTTGGTAATATATTTAAGATGTATAATTTTACTACCTACCTTTTGCACGCGACTTTTTGTACTACTTACACATATAAATGTGAAAGTTTGTGTGTGTGTGTGTGTCCGATTTAATGAAATTTAGCTCATACTATAGACTATAATGAGTAATAGTATAGTTATGTATAGTTTGTATACGCTGCAGCTGTTAATACAAAAAGCACTAAAAGACGCGTCCAAGTGAAACCAGGTTGAATGTCGCTTATCCTTAATATGTATGTATCCAGTTCTTTTGAACGTCCTACTGCTGGGCACGGGCCTCCCTTTAATACGAGGGGGATCAGGTCATAGTCCACCACGCTGGCCAAGTGTGAGTTGGCGGACTTCACAGGTCTTTCGAAAACTTGCTAGGATCTCTCAGACATGCAGTTTTCCTCACGATGTTTTTCTTCATCGTAAGACAAGTTGTAATCATGTTGGAAATGGTTAGCACATGAAAATATCAGAAGTTCACGAGTCGGGATTGGAACCCGCTTCACTTGGTTTCCTTAGTAAGCTCGTTACCAGTGGGCCACCACTGTCTAGTTTAGTGATAATAAAATATTGAAAAACACTTTCCTATGAAATATACTGAATGGCTTAGTAAATACAATTATTTGGTTTATTTTTCTTCTGCGGCTTCACGTTCGTGGATTTTGATTTTGTTTGCAACCACAGTAGTGTGTGGTGTTTAGTTTGTTAACAATTATCAATACCCCTTCTGTGAAAACCGCAAATATAGTTTAACTTATATTATATGTATTTCATAGCTTTTTTATGTTATATGTAATCATAGATAAAAATAAAAGACAAGCAACTACTTCTTCATAGAGCCAATGTCAATAAAAAAAATAATACTTGGCAGTATGTATGAAAAAACCAATGTATTATGTTAGCATGTAGTTAAGTAGATAAGCAATTTATAGTTTTTATTATACTTATAATTATGTTAAGTGGCTTTAAATTTCTTAGATAAATATAATTTTAATTTTTAATTATATTAATATATCTCTTATTAAGGCTACACTAAAAATCCATACTAATATTATAAATGCCAAGTAACTCTGTTTGTTTAGTTGTTTGTTTGTTGTTTGTTTGTTACATTTTTACGACTAAACGGCTGAATGGATTTACATTAAAATTGGTAAGAAGATAGTTTAAGACCCTGGAAAGGTCATAGTTTTTTTCACCGGATATCATCCTTTAAGGGGGTGAAAAGGGAGGTGGAAGTTTGTATGCGGAATCAATAATTTTTCAAGTTCGAGATATAAAAGTCATCATACCTATATATATATATATATATATATATATATATATTCCATACTAACCGGCAAAAATTTATAAAAAAGTTATGAAAGGTCACAACTCACAACAAAGTAGTAAAAAATAAAATCATACCAGCCGACACAAAGTAATAGCACTATACACTATATTTGATACACTATATTTTAATTATAATTAAAGTTAGTGTTGTATTACTGATATTTATATGGATACTATTATTTTTCTTTGATTAAAGAAGAAAAAAAGGTTAGAGATCTACAATAAATATAAACTCCGTTCAGTTATTTTTTACTTTTTTAAAACTTTGAAGTCGGTTTTTATACAAAAATTATAATAACATTTTCATTTAAATTTAACAGTACCTGGGCCACCGAGATTCACTCGGAGTTTTTATTTAAAGAGTACAATTTTCTTTACAAAAAAAAAAACTAAAAACTTGAATAAATACAAAAAAAAAAACAAAAAAAAAATTATACCTTTGTATTCGACCGGGATTCGCACCCGGTCACCTATGATTGTCAATCATGCGTCTTTTTTTTTTTAAAACTAAAAACTTGAATAAATATAAAAAATATTTATTCAAGAATTGAATAAAAATATACAAGAATTGCTCGTTTAAATATATTAGATAATGTACATATCTATCTATCTATACCTATAATAAAATTGTAACTAAGCCGAATCTGTACATTAGATATTTTTTTGTAAAATCTTACTGAAATAGACATTATTATCGATACAGAGGCCAAATCTATAGTTTTTAGAATTTATGTCTGTCTGTCTGTTACCGCATCATGAGAAAACCACTGGACAGATTTTGATGAAATTTGGTATTTTGATAGCTGGTTATCCGGGTCAACATATAGGATACTTTTACCACGGGAAAATATATCATTTCTGAGAAAAAATACAAAAAATGCATTGTAAGAGTATACTAATATATAAAACCTAATAATTTAGTTTTTGGTCATCTGAACCCTCATCATCACACGCACATCAATCACTACAACTGTGCCAAATTAGCTATGCAGATCAACGCGACTCAAAACCTAGCAAGGAGATCTAACCAAAGACCTACAAGCTGAAATATAGTTATTAAGATAAGCAAAAACACTTGTACAAACTATACTGTAAATGGTAATATGGCGAAAAAAATATTTTTAAAATATATCTCATATTGCAGTAGATACGTTGAAATCGCACAGAAATATTCGTAGCGAAAAGCGATCCCAATTAGAAATGAATGGAATAACGCGTACGTTTACTCGAGTTTTCCTATTAAGTCAATTTATTTTTTAGTCTTTTATGTACGTCATATTCAGTGACACAGTTTATCCCACTTTACGAGTGCTCATTACATTAATTAAGAAGTAGTAAAATGGACATATCATCACATATATATATTTAATTTATATATATATATATATATATATATATATATATATATATATATATATATATATATATATATATATATATATATATATATATAAATTAAATAGGCAAAGACAAAACAATCTAGTACCTTTTTCTCCTCTGTTTGTCAACTGATTTTCTTTTTTTTTTGTTTAGTACCTTTTTTCTTTTAAGTGACTTCAAAAAAAGGAAGTTATTAATTCGACATGTATGTATGTAATATTATTGGAACGGCATAATATTCACGTATGATAATCTATTAGGGATTCCAAACAAATATACAAAATTTTATAGGTACATGTATGTATGTTTGTCCACTCATTTCTCCAAAACTAGTAATCGGATCTTGATTTTTTTTTTATTTGCTTACATTTATTTCAACCTAGGAAATAATAAGGATTTCATCAATGAAGTCGGTTTAACTTTTTCTTATCACTTTTTTATATAGATAGGTAAGTTCTATTCATATACTTAAGTTTTCCACAAATTTTCAATAATGATTTTGGTCAAATTTGGACCACTAAGTGAACACTAGTCTGATAAAATATGAGTCAATATGATATTTCCCTTACAAACAGAGATCATCAGCTTATTTCATTTGCTTTCTGTCGATGTTTACATATTATGATGTGCATCAGATCCTAAACTTTTTGTCCTATCTTAATAAAACCAATATAATAAAAGTGTGAATATTATTTAACAAATCATATTATATATCCTTACAAATATAGGTAGTCAATAGAAATGTACGTTTGTTCATTTTGTTTTGCATTTGTTTGTAGGTTGGAAAAGACATCATATTTTTTACTCGACTGCGCGACTCAAAGGAGGATAATGTGGTAATGGTTTTTTATTTTTATAATTTACTTTTTTTCGATGCATTAAATGGAGAGCTAGAATCAATAGGCTAAAAGTTGCCTAGAGGCTATTAGTACAATACGTACCTCATAAATATATATATATATATATATATATATATATATATATATATATATATATATATATATATATATATATATATATATATAAATTATTGTACATTAAAAATAAATAATCAAATAAAGCAAACTCAATATCTTCAAAGCGTACCTTATATATCTAAAGGTAAAGAAAATAATGCTGTGAAACTTAAGATGGGTGTAAGGAAATATTTACTGAGCGGAGTCCAGCATCTTATAATTAGTTGTCTGTTTACATTCGCTTCACTAAGAACCTGCGGAATACGCTTCGCCTTAGAACAGTGTAAATTAAAAATGAAATCGGAAAGCAAGATTGAGGAATCAAACTAATTTATATTAAAAGATTAATATATTCATTTATAATAGTTACTTTTGTCCAATAGCATAAAAAATAAAGCCGATAACCATAACATATTAATTTGCTTTCGTTTTGATTCATTCATTCAACAAACAACCTGTGATACTTAAAATAACTTTTTTTTTGTTTTTACAATATTCTTTTTTAGCCGATTGTGAGACGCAAAGGGGGTAATGTGTTCTAATCATTCTATGTATGTATGTATGTTTGTTTGTTTCTATCTGGCATCCTAGAGACCAAACGCGTGGGCCGATTTTAATTATTCATACGTCGTTGGATTCGTCTTCATAACGCGAGTGTTATAGGTTGCATTAATACTATATTCCTTCTTTGTTTTCATCTTTCTAGTTAGTCTTTTCTGCAGTCGAGTTTTTTATTTTGCTTTTATGTAAGCGTATCTGATTCTAGAACCACGAAGTAGGGGTTCGCTAACTAATTAAAATTGTACAGGTCTAACACACATAAACATAAACTTTTCTATAATACTAGATTGCTCTCCTCCAATACTTACTGTTCTAAGAACATAGTTTACTCAACGGCCTTGATTTAAAGATGTATCATTATAATGTTTCATCTTGGACCCCAAGTTTTAATAGACTAGTTGTTTGTATTTGTTAATTTAAATGAAATATTATAATACGGTTTTGAATTTAATTTCTACTGGAATATTATTTCTCTTTATACTTCATAACTATTATTTTCTTAAAATATGAAATAATAATAATCTTAAAATATAACCATAGTAAATCTACACATATAAAAAAATTATAACTTAGTCGAATCTATAAATTAAATATTTTTCGGAAAATCTTATTGAAATAATCATTATTATCAATACAGAGGCCAATGTATAGCTTTTAGAATTTTTGTCTATCTGTCTGGAAATGCGTCACGAAGAAACCATTGGACAGATTTTGATGAAAATAATACTTTCTTAGATTTACGCGAATATTTGACATTTTAAATAAAACTATCTTTTCGGATTTTGTCGTGGATTTATTTGCATTTTTTTTTATTTAAGAGATTTTGATGAAATTTGGTATGATGATAGCTGATTATCCAGGTCAACATATAGAATACCTGTTATTGCGAGAAAATATCTCGTCCCTGAAAAATCTATACTAACACGTAAGGGCAAGCCCGAGCGGAGCTAGAGTGAGTCGCTAGTAAAAAATAAATCATATATGGTATGGTAGTACGTAGTTATGAAAACGAAAACGTACCTCAACTCGTGTGACAATATGTAACATAAACGACACAGTTACCACGCCTAAGTTCGTGATACAATACAAAAATTATCTTCGTATATACCAATCCTCTTTAGCTTTCGAGATCGATCTTGAGATGAATCTTTCAAAACAGCTTTACGATGTATCATAATATTTAGATTTACATATATACGTTAAAATTACGTCGACATAACATCATTATGAAACTTTTTTGTATAGAACCTTAAGTTTGTAAATCAGATTCGCAATTATCTCATATTTTTTATTACTAAAGTTCGTTTCTATTTTGCATAGCAAATATACTTAGTTAAAAATGCAAGGAATTCTCAAAGTAAATTATATGTATTATTCATCCCCATTTTCACCCCCTTAAGGGGTGATTTCCGGGATAAAAAGTATACTATGTCCTTCCTAGGATCTTAAAATATCTTCTTGCCAAGTTTCATCTAAATCGGTTCAGTAGATCGAGCAATTACCCCCTACAACGTCACAAAGTCACAAGCTTTACCTCTTTATAATATTAGTAAAAACTATAGGAGCATAGTAAAGAACTAAAATGGGATTACCTTAAGTTTGATAAAATTGAATGTTTCTCATGAGATAGATATAAGTCTACACATAGTTTAGATGAAAATTGTTGCACAAATTGGAACCAATTTACAGCATCCACAACTTTAAACGTAATTACTCTTTTAAAACAAATGAGTGTAAAAATCATAAAACAATTAATTTCATAAAAAAGCCCGACTCACCCTCGCTCCACTCGGGTTCGTCCTAGGTACGTTTTAACGTTTTGTATAGATTACACAGAGATGAGATATTTTAACGCAGCAAAAAGTATGGTCAACATATTTATCGGATAGCCAGCTATCATCATACCAAATTTCATCAAACCCTGTGATAAATTCCCAGACAGACAAACAGACAGACAGAGGAAAATTCTAAAAATTATAGATTCGGCCTCTGTGTCAATAATAATGACTATTTTAATAAGATTTTCCAAAAAATATTTAAGGTACAGATTCGACCCTGTTAGAATTTTTATTATACACATATGTATAGATTAGTTATACTTTTTCATATACGATAAATTAAAAATGTCATGAATTCGACCCAGCAGTGGCTTAATACGTACTTATTAAAATACCAACAAAAAGTTCTGTTAATACTTTCTTAGATTTACGCGAATACTTGACATTTTAAAATAAAACTATCTTTTCGGATTTTTTCGCGAATTTATTTTGATTTTTGGTTCCCGACGTTTCGAATGCTTTACAGCATCCATGGTCACGGGAGAGACTGAGGTGTTACATGTCTTGAATGTATAGTTGTTACAGACAGCCTACCCACAATTAACAATTAACAAAATTATTGTTAATATATATATATATATATATATATATATATATATATATATATATATATATATATATAATATGTATGTATTTAAAATTATATATGTGTAGTGTATCAACTATCTGGTATCCATAATACAGGCCTCGTAATTTAACATGGAACTAGATGGTGCTATGTGTTAATGTCCCAACATATTTATTTATTTATTTATCCATTTATTTATTTATTTAGTCACTAATTTTAATAAAGTATTAAGAGCAACGTAGATTGCCTACGAATAAGACACCTCTAGGAAATAATATATATACTCTATCTACTAGCATTTCTCTGCGGCTTCATTTTCTTAATTATATTTTAATGTATTTTTATAAATAACTGCTTACGTTTTATCGTACATAAAGTTTTATCAAAACCCGTTCAGTCGTCTTTACGTGAAAGAGAAACGTAGATACTTTCATAAATCCTCACAAACTTTCGCGTTTATTATATTCGTAGAATAAAAATTAAAATATGTGCACTTTATTGAAATCTCATTTTTATACATAAAAAGCATTTTATGTCAAATTTAATAATATAAATATATTTTGACAAATAATTGACAGCTAAGCCCGAAATGTAACGCACTGTGACATACAGGAGCCGTAAATTGTTCAAACGGCTTTAGGTTGTGACACGGATGCTATATTAGTAGTACCTATTGTAATGACAGATTCGAATTTTAGAAATTATTATCCATACATAATCTATACATACATATAATAAAATTGTAACTATGCCGAACCTGTACATTAAATATTTTTTGGAAATACTTATTGAAATAGACATTATTATCGATGCAGAGGCCGAGGCTATAGTTTTTAGATTTTTTTCTGTCTGTCCGTCTGCCTGTTTGTCTGTAACAGCATCACGGAAAAACCACTGGAGGGATTTTGAAGAAAGATATGATGATAGCTGGTTATCCGGGTCAACATATAGGATACTTTTTACTAAGGGAAACTATCTCATCTCTGAAAAATCTATACTAAACGTTAACAAAGCGAAATCTGTACATGAAATATTTCTTAAAAAACTGTTACGTATATAGACCCTAAAACCTTAACTAACCTTAAAATAATTGTCTGTATATGTGTATATTTTTCAACAACAAAAACTACAGAAACTGTTCGTACGCTTAAATGGCTAAAGCTGGCTTACGAGATACATTACAATAATTTACTGGAAAATTGCCTATAGAAAAGTCCACAATAACTTGTTTAAAGAAAATATATAATTTAAATAAATTAATAAGGTAGCCAACTATGGAGATAGCACAAACTTATCTATAACCTGTAATATAAACGCAAATACGTATATTATTATGTATTCTTTAAGCATATCTTCTATTCAGTCGTCATAATAAAATATTATTCACTGAACAATATTAAAAAGCAAATTGTACTTTTTATAAAATTTTCAAAAGAATCTCCAAATGCGGAACAAAGTAAGAGTGTTGAACAAAAGCAGTTGCGTAATCAGGCCTCATTATTTCCATTCAGAAAACTAATATTAAGTGAAAAGTTTCATTCAGAGTAGGTACAATGCATTTCATTCGTTTTGAAATACAATCGTGGAAGTTTAGTTCTGTTTAAACTTGGCAAAATGGCATCCCAGTTAATCGTTGTCATTTAGGAAAGCACCTTCGCAATTGGGTTGATGGTGTTTAAGCAAAGTTCTCGGCCAGTACTCAAGTACAGATAAATACTTCGAGAGCATTTTAAGTGGAACCTCAAAGATATTTTTTTTGGCGCGGCGTTGTAAATTCTTTGGAAATAGATATAAGTTCATTTTTCTGGTAGTAGTATTCTACTACTATATTAAAAGGACTTATTTATGACTCAATGAACTACCTATAAAATGGCGAATGTTCATAGATAACAATGGTACGTAGTTCGATTGATTAAATTTATAATTTCATAACTTTTTTCATTTTGCTTTTTCCTATATAAAACGCCAATTTCACATATAATGGCTTAATATTAGTACATTTGTAGGTAAATTTCGCTCAATTTTGCCTGTCGCAGAGCCATAAACATGATTAAAAAAACACTAATTAAGATACATAATTTTGATTCAAAAGCGTTAAGTAATAGGAATAATTATTGTATCATGATTTATTTTGCGTCTTCATATCCACTTGTGCATGCATATCTACCTGCAATACTTTCAACTGTAAAGCTTTCATTAGCTATAATAAAAAAAGTATTTATTAAATGTATGAAGTCATAAAAATGTAGAACTATTTTCTTGTACTACAATTATATATGTGCGTTATACGTTAAAAGTATTGTTATATTTATTGAAATTTTTAATAACGTGTATGATAAACGTGTGAATTGTGATGAAAATCATGTTATTAACTGCATATAAGGTTTCGAGTTCACCTCTAATAATATTATAAACTAGCGCTCTAGGAAGACAAAAACAAACCTATCTCACGGGAACCGTACATTTTCCGGGATTAAAAGTAGCCTATGTGTTATTCCAGACTATAATTTATCTCTGTGCTAAATTTCATCCAGATCCGTTCAGCCGTTCTGGCGTGAAAGAGTAACAAACATCCATACTCACAAACTTTCACATTTATAATATTAATACGGATGTGAGATGTCACAGTAATTCTGTTTCTATTTACTATTAAGCAGTGCTAAATATATAAGAGATCTCTTTAAATTATTATAATATAATAATTTACAAAACACCTTGAGTATTGAATTCCGAATGTGAAAGTTCTACGTTGTTTTAACTTGGAAAAGCTTTCCAGTTAATCTCTGTCATCTAAGAGAGCACCTTTGTAATTTGACTTGATGGCGTTTTAGCAAGATTTTGTCAATATTTCACTTAAAGTTTAACTTTAATTACCTTGAAGATTTAGTTTTTAACCGCTATTAGTTTTAACTGATTTAGTTTTTAAAGAAAAGTTTTTTTTTAAATAAAGACGTTTGTTACCTTAGAAGAATAAAACTTCCTATAGAAAATCGTCGTAAATGTGTCAAAATGAGTATGTATCGAAGTTTTTTTTTTAACTAGATGAACATAATATTTTAGTACAAGCGTTAACAAAGAATAGAAGAAAAAACAACATTCACAAAGAATCCTCTAGTTTGCAAATAAACTAAACTAAAAGCACTTGACCAATTTTTTTGACTCTTTCAACCTTTTTTTTTCCTCACAGTGCCGTCTTTGTTTTCCTTCTGACAAAAGACGCACCTTTGAAAAGGAAATCCAGTGAGCGTGTTATGTAAATTAGATACAGAACAGAGTCCTCGACATTTGTGTGCATAATTGTATGTAATTGTCACCAATTCAATGTTTGGCAATATTTAAAGGCATAATGTGACCTAAAATTATTTTGCTTTACCGACTTTTCCAGACCAAAGCTTTCCATCCAGATAAAACTTAAGTAGTAGTAGATAAAAATGTAGCCTAAATTTTAGTACATTTTACCTCCAAAAATAAGAGAATGGCAATAAAAATTTTGCTCTCGGGAGAATACTCGATGGATTTATGAGAACCATATATTATGTAAAGATTTTTTAACGCGCATTGGTTAATCGTCAGTTTAAAGTTACGTTTACGAATAACTTACATATATAATAAGCATACACTTTTTTTTCAAGATTTTAATTATAAATTTATACAACTATTATTTTATATTCCAATTAATAATATGATTATCGTATAATATTTTATAACATTTAAAGTATTTTTAATGAAAAATTAGATACATAAATCATAATAATATGAAACTAACTTTACTGCGAACTACACAAGTAAAGCTAATTAAATATGTATGTGTATTATGTACATTGTATATACCTATCTATATTTTGTTTATTTTTTTAAGTTTTAATTATTTACTTAAAATTCACAAGTATATTACAAATTAACAAAAGCATCAAAATCTCCAGATAGCCTTGACAGTTATAATATTATGAAAACCCTTATAAAAGACGATTTTATTGGACTCAAATGATAACAAACAAATAAACAAACAAACAAATATCATCATATCAGTAGCTTATTTTTTGGTAAATGTTTATAAACTATAGCCCATAACATTCTTAGATAATCCCTATATCTAACAGTAAAAACTATACGAAAATCCGTTCAAAAGGTCTGAGATTATCCTGAACATGATTAATAGCCGTTGCAACAATATTTGATTATTTTAATCATTTTATTAAAAATAGAGATAAAAATCGTCGTTAAATTGAACGCCTTTTTATGTCATCACTTTCCTTTTTACAAATTTTGTCACCAATCGAATTTATAAAAAGGTCTTAATAAAAATACGAAAGTGCAAAAAGGCAAGTGGTAGCCCAGTGGTAACGCGCTAGCTTGGGAAACCGAGTGAAGCGGGTTCAAATCCCGGGTCTCGCACCTCTGACGTTTTCCTGTGCGAATAATTTCCAACATGATTACCACTTGTTTTAACGGCGAAGAAAAACATCATGAGGAAACCTGCATGTCTGAGAGAACCTAGCAAGTTTTCGAAAGACATGTGAAGTCCGCCAATCCGCACTTGGCCAGCGTGGTGGACTATAGCCTGATTCCACTTGCACTGAAGGGAGGCTCGTGCCCCAGCAGTGGGACATTAAAAAGGGCTGAATACATAAAAAGGATATGTGTGTATATATGTGTGTATATATATTTGTGCTTACAATGATTATTGATTATATATTATAAACCATTTATTATATGTCGTAATACAGTTTTTTTCTAAATAAAATCTAATATACACTAATAAACTTACAAAGAAAAAAGTAATTATTATCTTCGTCCAGCTACTTACCTTTCCGCTCCTCGTGTGTGCATAACAAAGTATTCGGTTTTATTGCTGTAATATACGCGAGCACTCAATTCCGACTCTTCGTACCCTAGAGGGGCTTAATGAAATTTTTCTGATTACTTTGTCTATTTGCGACGACTTGTTGTCATGCTCTCTCATAAAACTGTATACACGAATTATAAATTATATTATTCTTAAAAGGAAAATAGACAGGTTATTAAATTTCATAATTAATATTATTGAATAAATTTTATTTTAGATATATGTCAAATTGAATTTATTTAAAACAAGTGCTATATGTGGTATCGTTTTGTGTATTTAGTGTTTATAAGTATGTATGAGCCAACATAATACGATAATAAATATATTGGGACATTAACACACCACCATCTACGAGTAGTTCCATGGTAAGCCACAAGGCTCGTGTTAAAGATACCAGATAGTTGATAAATTACACAACCATAACTTTAAATACCTACATAAAATATACAGTTTATAAAATATATAAACACCCATGACTGGAGTACAAGCATTCGTGCTCATCACACTAATGAATACCCCCAGCGGGACTCGAACCCGCGACCGCTGACGCAGCAAGTAGGTGTCACTACAAACTGAGCAAAACGTGTCGTCATGTCGATAAGAATTTAGTCATATTTTTTCATCTATAAAAAAACTCATTGTGTACATCAAATAAAAGTATGAAAACAACAATATGCATAAAATCAAAGAGTCAAATGTATATAAAAATCATTAATTTGTTTTTGAGTGATACCTATCTCATCACATATTCAAATAATTCTAAAAACCATTGAAATGCATTTTATTATATCGTAAACAAAAATTAATAAAATATTTTCCAGCGCAGTTCGAAACAGAGTACATAGAAGTTTAAAAATAACTTGTGAACTAAACGTTTCTGTAATATTCTATTGACATTACCTTTATTTCTTACATTAAAAAAAATATAGTATATATAATATTTTTGAGAGTTATCTATATTATATAATTTATTTTGCTTATCGATCTGTAATAAACAGCTGATATACATATATTATAACAAAATCTAAAATTTTACTGTTTAATTATTAATTACTCCCCTAAAAAACGTAACGAGAACGTGTTCCAAAAATAAACATCGAACACGTTTTTACATAGCGTTTTCCTAAGTATTTACAATGATTTTTTTAAATAAAACTATCTTTTCGGATTATTTCGCGGATTTATTTTGATTTTTGGTTACCTACACAAAATTAAATATTGTAAGGTAATTGGTGCACTTTTCATTTTGTTAATTGTGGGTAGGCTGTCTGTAACAACTATACCTTCAAGACATGTAACACCTCAGTCTCTCCCGTGACCATGGATGCTGTAAAGCATTCAAAACGTCGGGAACTAAAAATCAAAATAAATCCGCGAAATAGTCCGAAAAGATAGTTTTATTTAAAATGTCAAATATTCGCGTAAATCTAAGAAAGTATTATATTTACAATGATTTCAAATCCCCCAAACGAGAATCAAAGAAACCTCCACAGTATGTAATGCCTGATAAACTAATCAATATGCCATGATGGTCATTTTAAATAGCTTATTTATAAGTAAACTATGCGAACGAAGAAAAATTTAGGAATATCAAGAACAGTAAAGAAACCTATTTAGGCAAAGCACAAGAAATACTTAAAGGTATGGGTCCTTTAAGTTTCAAAGTTCGACCTCTTTTATTTTAGTCACGTATTCAAATGAGGAAAATTTCTTTACTTTAAGGCTGTCCCCTAATACTTTTTCTTGGTGTATTTTATAAAAGGGTTATAAATAGATGATTTACGTACTTAAGTACTGATCTTATTGAATATTTATAACGCAGTTTCTCCTAAAAAAATATTGCCTAAACATTTTTTTACCTTTTGCATCTATTCCGAAGGAAAAAACGTATTTCTGAAAGGAAGACATGGTTTTAAATTTGAGTTTTTTTCTCAATTCTTTTGATTGATTATACACCAAACATTATCTTAACTTAGCATTTAATTTTGTAACTTTTAAACTTTACTTTCACTTACTAACTCACTGCTATCAATAGTAATTATCTATCAATTTAAAAACTAGTGAAGAAGTACACATTTAATAACAAGAACTCAGATGGAGTTCTCTAATAAATAGGTCACTATCTATTAAGGCGTCCCAATTTCATGAAGCAAGCGTACCTATTAAGTTTATTATTGTTATCTCACAGCAGCGAGGGAGAGCAGTGTTATGTGCAGTTTGTACTCTAAAGTAATTCTTGCAATTTATAACTAATATATTATATAACCGTATTAAGAATGTATGTATACATGCCCATATGTTGGCTTATAACGGCTAAACTATCAAACCAATGTAAGTGTTAGATTATAAAAAACAGAAATCCTGATTTAAAATAGGTATAATACTACTTACATAACATATTATCAGCTAATATACTATACATATCTCGTATCAGGGCGTTTGTGGTCGCACTCCTCCCAAGAAACTCGACAGATTTTAGTGAGATTTTTTCGTACATTTGGTAGGTTTGAAAATAGGTCGTGAAGTATTTTTCACCCACCTACCCCCACCCCCATTTTTTTAAGTAATTAGGGACGAACCCGAGCGGAACGAGAGTGAGTTGCTAGTGTATTATAACAATCTTTAACTGTCAACATATGAATTAAGAAATACACTTAGATATATTTAAGAAAAGTTTTTTACCAACTTGATGTCATTTCTGTTTATTTCAACTCTAAGAATGTAATTAATGGACTGTATACTCCTGAAACTTGTGTCAGCAATGTATGGAATGTATTCTACCCTACAAGTAAAATTGCGATTTTAATCTTCAATACATTTTATTTGCTATTAAGAAATGAGAGAAGTAATATTAATTACTAAACACTAACTTAAAAAATATTTAATGGTAATAATTGGTAATACTTACTAATAATTTTGTAAAATAATTTCTACATAAACTACGAGTAGTTGAATTACCCTCATCATCGCGTTTTTATTTGTAATACTAGCGACTCACTCTCGCTTCGCTCGGGTTCGTCCCTAGGTAAGTTTTAATTTTTTTGAGCGGTACCCTAATTCTTTTTCTAAAATAAAAGTAGACTAAGTTACTCCCTATAACATCAGCTATCTTCCAGTGAAGTTCCTGTCAAAATCAGTCCAGCCATTTCAGAGATTATCCGAAACAAACAGACAGACAGACAAAAATTAAAAAAAAATGTGTTTTCCTTATAAGTACCGTATATAATTTCATATGCATTAAGTAAAACGCTGTTATTTTGACATTATAAATAGACACTTCAATTTTATTTATGTGTAGATTATATACAGGTAGCTTAACTCTTTGGTATTTTTTTTACTAACAATAGGTTAAAATATGTTATTCCAGGTGCCTATCTGTGTCCCCCCAACGTGCGTTCACCTTATCGTGGTGGGGAGGGGGGGGGGGGGGTCAGTAGTGCCCGGCAATACAGCCGGGCGCGAAGCCAAGAAACGCATAGGGAGGTGGCCATCTTCGGTGGGCGGTGGGAGGTGGCCCTCTGCGGAGGGCGGTGTACCATGTGGGTTGCTCCTGGTACTTCTCTGATAGCAGAGTGGACCTTGGAGCAACCCCATGGTTGTGGTGGACTGCTTCGGCAGACCTGCCGTCGGGGCGTCGTAGTTGAATGCGTAAGCGATCCTGCGACGCCCCATTAAGACGAGGGAAGGTTTTGTTGGGTTTTAGTGGGTAGTACTGGCTTCGCCGGGGAGTCCCACACCTCGTGCGTAAATGCATTTCCCAACGTTAAAACAAGATGCCTATCTGTGAACTGGAATTCATCCAAATCCGTGCAGCCGTTTCAGCGTAACCGTCGTATGCAATCATACACATAAACTTCCTCATTATTATAGTAGTCCAGTAACATAAACTATATAGTATATGTTTAAATAAGAACTGGCAGGCAGCACGTATTTTAAAATGCACTTACCTTCCCCTTTCTACAACATCGCTTCAAAAACCATAAAATTTAGCATCACGAAATTACTGAATGCTCTTAGGCCTTAATAAAATATGGCCGAATGCATTAAAATCTAAAATGGAAAGATCTCCTTTTACTTTACGAGTTAGGAGTAAGGTCATTTGTAAACTCTTTATTTTATTATTATGATAAGTATTTAGATTAAACACCATTGTAAATACTGTTTTATTTAAAGCACCGTAAATGTAAATTTAGTATCTGTACGTACACGATTCCTCTTCGCCAAAATTTAGTTAGGCGGAAAACTGACGGTTACTATGCAGAAAATATGTAAGCACTGTACATGTGGGCGCAAATATGAGTATACTCTCTATTTCTTCTTTTTTATTCTCATAGTCCATTGGGATGATAATTGGATATGATCACGTGCAAGACCACTTTATGGAACCTTTGAGTCAAAAGGGTGTAACTCTGCAAACTGAGACTTCTTATTCAGAATTTCTTAGCAGAAATAATTCGATTCTTAATTTGCCTTATACATATTTTTGCTGTAAAACATTAGTGAAACCTTGCTATCTCTCTAATTTTTGTTTAAATTCTAACTCCAGAATTTTCTCAGAAACCTTTCCTTCCGAAGTGCCAAATTTTCTTACATTTTTTTCGAATAACACTTTAAGTGCGGGTTTTAAATTATGAAAAATAATATATATGTACATAAAGCAAAACCCCTTTCAGGTGAGAATCAGGAAAAGGTCAAGTAACTAGAAGCATGTTAAATACTGTTAAATACCTCAATATATTTAAAGGTTAAGAAGTGGTGGGTTTCTTGAACATATAGTAAGTATATTACTTATTTTAGTAATGCGTGAAAAGTCGATTAACATGTTCGATGCACGTCCGAATCGAATGATTTACATTGGCTTTACAAATTTATATTTACGTAAAAGAATTACGTTTAACGCATTTAATGATTTCGTTTTGTTATTTTTTTATATTAATCACTAAAATAATATACAGATGAAGTACTTTTTATAATGTAAAGACTAAAAATCAGGGTAAGTGAATAAGAATAATAATACTAGTTTTCGCCCACAAATTTACTTGATTGATATCTAAGCCTATGGCCTATAAATAAAAGAGTATTATTATGGGTTAAATACATTATCCGTTTTAAATAAAACTACCTTTTCGGATTTTTACGCGGATTTGATTGGATTTTTGGTTCCCGACGTTTCGAATGCTTTACAGCATTCATGGTCACGGGAGAGACTGGGGTGTTAGATGTCTCTAAGGTATTATAGAGTTGTTACAGACAGCCTACCCACAAATAACAAAATGAAAATTTCACCAATTACCTTATTTTTATATATTTTTTAACTTAAAACATTTTTATAATTTTAATTAGTTTTATAATTGAATATGGAATATTATTTATTTAATTTTTACTGTTATTATTATAGTTATTACAATTTTAAGAATATTAATTAGTTATCTATATTTAGTGCTGCCATTATTATATTTATAACCATAAAGAAAAATATAAAATATAATATTAATTATTTAAGCCACATAATTGTTCTATGTGTAATTTAAAAAGTTAAAAATTAAGCAAGAATAATAATTTTAATTTAGTTTGATATTATTTAAAAAAGAAAAATTACTAAGCTACACTATTACTATATACTTTTACAAATGAAAAATCAAAAATATTCATCAAGTCATTTTGATCTACACAGTAAGAACTTACTACATCTACCTGTCTGTTAAGCTTAGATTTATTTTTATTATATTAATAACAGGATCCCATGACGATGGTAGTACCCAGTCATCTTCCCTATTGAAATTTGGATGTTTTTAATTTCATTATCCGCTTTATACAAAGATACAGAATATGATAACTTGAAAAACTACAAATATTCAGACTAATAGATAGATTAAATTTAACATATGGATAAAAATAAAATAAGAAATTCATACAGCTCGCATCTACATTGTCACTATCGTTAACGAGATTGCCTGACCTAAATAAATGCTTTTAAAGTAATTTCAATTTTATACCCTTGTATGTGAAAAAGTTTTTGTGCTAATGGATTTTATTAAATTTATTTATGGATTAATTAATATTAAATTAATAGATCGTGAAGATATATAATTTTATTTTTTTCAAAAAATAAAGCTAGAAGCCATAGTTTAAAATGTTTTTTTTTTTTTTTTAATAATGCTGCTGCGAATAAAAGATTTTTTCATCTGCTTAAATTTTAGCTTGCCTCGTAAACAGAGTGGATACTTTTTTGTGTTACATAATATAACAAAATGCAAATCCACAACTTGTCGCTCTAATTCATTAGAGAGTCGGTCGCACGTCAATATGTGTTACTGGTGGCTTCGGTAAAACAAACGCGTGCTATGATCATTTACGCTTTTAGAAAACTAAAATTTTTATATAATTGAATTATTTAAGCGTCAAATCGTCATAATATTATTTTAAGCGTTTTTTAATATCATTTTATCTAAAAAGTATGTGTGTGCCTTCATAACTGCATGCATGTGTACGTGCATGCCTACATAAAGAGCTTATAGAAAAAAAAAATTAGGGGCACATCACACTAATTAAATATTAATTGAACTTTTCAAATATTTTTTTGAGTACCACAGGTTATTTCTGTAAAAATGTTACAGGCATTAGGAAAATATAGGTCACTTTGAATATTCCTTTGAAAAAAAGAGCACGAGGAATATCAAAGGTCTATTCCCAGTTTCAGCAATGTGACGAATCATTAACCTGGGGTAGATGTGAATAAACAAGAATGCGTGTGGAAAGCCGTGTTTGCTCATGTGGCACAATAGTCTACAGCGTGTCGGATTGCTATTGACAAACGTGTAAAAGCACGCCGCGTTTATACACTGTCTTTGAAAGTTACCTGTGTACGCAGCCTTAGTTATATTTCTATGAGTAATGTACTGATTCAACAATATTATTTATGTAAGAATTTACCATTATAAATAAAATTATATTTTTGGATTTTTTGGAAGATTCTAACCTGTAACCATATTTTCTATCAAATCTTTGAAACATCGGAAACCAAAAATAAAAATTTCTTAGATTAACGCATTTTTAGATGAAGTAAATTTAGACGCAAGTAGCGTTAGAAATCATTGGTTCAAGATGAAGCTTAATTTTTAAACAAGTTTGTTCTTTGTACTTCTTCTATTTTATTTTATCGTTATATACTTCAGCTTTGTATTATTTTCAACATCATTCATTAGAGAAATAAAACAGTATTTACTTCGGCACAAAACCGAAATGAAGTGAAAACGGGTGAACTAAGTTCATTAGATAGCAACTTTCTTGAAATCGCACGAGTAAAAAACATATGGAACTTCAAAATTAACCCCTAAGAAGTTTCAGCTGCCGCTGCCTTCCGTTCATTAGCCTTCCAGATAAGAACAACAAGCTCTGAACTGCAATTACCCACACAACCAAGTTGAAAGCTCGTTTCCATTTTGGAATGGGCAAAATGAACCTCTACAATTTTGTTTTTCTTAAAAATATTTAAAGCTTACAATGTTATTAAGTTATAACTATTCTACCTATTATTAAAAATGTGAAAATTTGTATGTATGTTTATGTTTATAACAATTTCACGCTGAGATGATTGGAACGATTTGTATGAAATTTAGTACACCGATATACTATGACCCGGAGGAACACATAGGCTATGAATATCTTTTTGATTTGCATTAAAATTAAATGTTACTATTGCATAAAATGCACTATCTTAAAAGTTTTGTGACATTTTGTTATTTTAATCTTAATTTAAATTTATAAAGTGAATTTAAAGTTGATTTTATATTGAATACTAGCGACTCTCTCTCACTTCACTCGGGTTCGTCCCTAGGTTACGTCCCCATACAAACTTTCGACCCCATTTTCGCCCTCTTAAGGAATGATTTTCGAGAAAAAACATCCTATATCCCCAGGGTCTCAAACTATTTTCTTACCTTTGATCTAAATCGGTTCAGTAGTTTCGGAGCTTATTCGGTACAAACAAGCAAATAAACAAATTCTTCTTTATAAAATTAGTAACGATACTGACATATACTGTTTAAATAATTGTGATATATAAGTATGTTACATAAACATATAAGCAAGCGATATACTCGTATAGGCAAGCAAGCGTGACATATGAGATGTGTAAGTGCAACCATCAAACGTACCTATTAGACGAGTGTTCCTTTATCTCCATCACTGTAGAAAATTCCATATTCCTATAAAACATATAGGTACATTTATATATTTAATTAGTGAGCTTGATTAAATTACCATATTAAACGGCGCGTTTGGCTCAGTTTGTAGTGACCCTACTTGCTGTGCCAGCGGTCGCGGGTTCGAGTCCCGCTGGGGGCGTTTGTTTTGTGTGTTGAGCACGAATGTTTGTACTCCAGTCATGGGTGTTTTTTATTTATAATATGTACATATTTAAAAGTTATATATGTGTAATGTATCAACTATCTGGTATCCATAACACAAGTCTCGTAAGCCATGGAACTAGATGGTGCTGTGTATTAATGTCCTACAATATTTATTTATTATTTATATTATTATATCATACAAATATGGCGATATATATGTGTATATATGTATATATATATATATATATATATATATATATATATATATATATATATATATATATATATATATATATATATATATATATATATATATATATATATTTAATATCTTTAGGCTATGAATTGTAAGCATCTTTCGTAGTGGTTAGATTATATAAGTTATTACATAGAAACCTGGTGCAAAATGTCATAATTCTAAAATGGAAGTGTACACTTTTTAAATTATATATAAAAAAAACTTGTACAGTAGGTATTGATTGCTTATAAAATTAAGCAATAATCATATAAAAGAATATTGTTTTGTTTCAAAAATCATTTTTCTGGAAACGTTAAGGGAAGGTGACCCTCATCAAGAACGAATATTATACGAAAAAGCGACAATTTGTCGGCGAAACAATTAATTTGTCGAGCAAAGTGCGATGAGAAAATAACTTAGTTAGCATTAATGAAAATGGTGTTTCCTTCCCCATAGATAGGCTGTTAGAGACGTCTAGTCGTGATTTGGAGGATAAATCTTTTTTTTTTGTTTATTTATGTGTTATTAAAAAATATTTTTTTTTTCTGCATAAAAACCAAAAATAATTTAATACTAATAAGCTTCACACACAAGATAATGCAATAACTACATAATTATTCTTAGTCCCTTAAGCTTTACATATATATCCTAATGAGTAGTATTTTTACGAGATTAGTCTGTCATATAAAGTAAGTAATAAATGTGACAAAATGAAGGTATAAATAATTTAAAGTTTACATTTATGAAAAATATAATAAACATGCTTATCAATAACAGGGACGAGTCAAATATATCTAAACTTAGGATATATGTGTACTAATCGTGATTTGAAGTGACATTGAAATTTTTTATAATAATAATAGTTAAGGTACTTTTAATAAGCATTTAATACCAGCGACTTATTCTCGCTTTGCTTTGGTTTCGTCTCAATTGAAAGATAAAAACAAACCTATCCCACGGGAACCGTTCATTTTTCCGGTAGTCTATATGCTATTCCATACTATATCTGTGCCTTCATCCAGATCCGTTCAAGTATTCTGGCGTGAAAGAGTAACAAACATCCATCCATCCTCACAAACTTTTATATTTATAATATTAGTATGGATAATAGGTATATTTTATACAAAATGCCCACGATCTGTTTCCAAATTCCTAATATTAAATTTTTGATATTATTTTTGGCTATTATAAGCTATTTTAATACTACGTTAAAATTTAAAAATGTTTCTGTAAAAATAATCGCAAAAGTACATCACCGTCAATTCATTCGAATTTTACTTGTGAAGTCGTGAGTAAAAGTTAATACTGTAAAGTTGTTAAAGTGATGAATATTCATTGGCTATGCAAAATAGATATGTCATATTTTTGTAGAAGCTAGAAAAGCCGTTTTTCATATGCTAACCTAAAAATAAGTTTTCACCATATTATACACTTTTAACATCAACGTAAATTATAAAATGAATAAGTGGTCCTAAGATTATAATACATTCTTAGATTTACGCGAATATTTGACATTTTTAAATTAAACTATCTTTTCAGATTATTTCGCGGATTAATTTTAATGTTTGGTTCCCGACGTTTCGAATGCTTTACAGCAATCATGGTCACGGAAGAGACTAAGGTTATAGACGTCTCAAACACATATACTTGTTACAGACAGTGCCTACCCACTATTTTACAAAAATGATTTCAAAAATTCAAAAATGGCACTAAAGTACCTTACAATGTTTGTTAATTTTTATTTCTAAACATAAAAAAATATAAGTATTACAATTAAATACAGCAATATTTGAAAGTCGGGAACCAAAAATCAAAAAAAATCCGCGAAATAATCCGAAAAAATAGTTTTATTTAAAAATGTTCCTAAGATTACTAAATTCGACTATTATTTTATGAGTTAGGTAATGTGTAATATGGACGTATTAGTGACAAGGTAACCGAGTGTTTTGAACTTATATAAGTAGCATAGTATAAGGCACAAATATATTATATGCAATGGCAAACGGTACTCTTACACTTTTGATTGACGACAGTATAAAATCATGTACACTAGATGATTGATGCCTTGATTGTTACAGAATTCCAACAAACGCAAGGGTTGTCAAAAATATCAACGATCACATCCAACGGTTTCAAAGTCCAATGCTGTGCTATCTCGTGGAAAATTACAGTTATATATATCGTCCAACTCTAAATCCATTTCCCGACTGTCATGTAAAAATACATATGAGAGTCGGGAGTGCCTAACCTTTGTAAGACCTTCCATGATTGCTCTGTCTAGACGCCTTCGTTTGACGTCTAGTCTGTATGAATTAATTGACTGTTCTTTGACTTTGAGTTAGATTACAATATTACAGGCATTCGTCGCCATAGTGCTTATATTTAGTTCACTCTACCAATACTTGACGATAATTTTTTTCCTCTAGATTTTAAAAGAAAGCTTTATTTCTAAGATTTATATTTAATATATTAATAAAATACGTCGTTTGGGCATTTTTAAAGACAATCTATATTTGATACTAATAGAACTGGCATTTAATAATCAACATATCTATAATAAATTGGTCCTTTGGAAAAATAAGCACTGAGACGACGTAGTATTAAAGTCGAGACCATTTCATATCATAAATATTAGAAGAAAGTCGATTATTATCATAGAAACATCTATTAGGGTATTGTTAGATAAAAAATCTATTCAACATGTCATTCTGAAACGAACTTAATGTGGTATGATAAAGTTTCACGATTGGCTGAAAGTGTAAGCAAATTGATATAAAATATATAAGTTCGCAATTTTATGGAAAACCTGAATTTACAGCCAAAAAATATTGGGTCAGATCCAACGTACTCTATTAACAACAATATTTGTTTTCAATATTTTCCAGCCAAAAGCTTATTTTTTGGTACACGCAAAAGGCTACTTCGTTATTGTTCCTGATACTGCAACAGAATTACTCCAAAATTATAAATATTAATCGTATACACTTCATTAAAGACATCAAAAATAAAATTATTTTTACAACTAAAATATAATAATATATACATATTTATCTAAATAACAATAATAAATTCTCAAAGTGGTCAAAGTAAAAAAAAATTATTAAAATTATTGATTAATTTTATAAGGAAAAATGAAAATAATAATGCAGGACTAATACTGTGAAGGTAAAAATATGTTTATACCTTAGCAATCTTATATGGTTTTATACATATTTATATGAGTTAATATAAAGTATATGATGTTATATTACGGTCAAATTAAAGTCAGATTTTTTAAACAAATAATACAAATTACTAGCATTGCCCGCGGCTCCGCCCGCGTTCAGATGACCAAAAACCAAATTCTTAGGTTTTACATATTAGTATACTCTTACATTGCAGTTTTTGTATTTTTTCTCAGAAATAAGATATTTTCTCGCGGTAAAAAGTATCCTATATGTTGACCAGAATCCCTCCAGTGGTTTTTCTGTGATGCGGTAATAGACTGACAAACAGACAGACAAACGAAAATTCTAAAACTATAGATTCGGCCTCTGTATCGATAATAATGTTTATTTCAATAAGATTGTCCAAAAATATTTAATGTACAGATTCGGCTTAGTTACAATTTTATATATGTATAGATTAAATTTTAAGCAACATCTCTTGTGCAATATATTACAGATTACACACATTTTGTCACCAGTTGGTTTCGCTCAGATATTTTTGTACTATTTTGAAATCACTCGATAGTTTTTCAAAGATACCGTATACATATAAATAATATAAAATTGAGAGCTAAAGAAAATGTTTTCTTTGAAAGAAAATGTTTTCATTGTTTTTATGAAATTTAGTCTTAACAGTAAGAATTGATAAAATATAAAAATGACTTTAATCTTTTGTAAATAATAAATTGAACATAATTTTTTTTATTCATTCTGCTATATTAAATATTTTTTGTAAAATAACTTCGGTAGTATAAAAATATAAATGTATGAAACTGGTGATGTTAGAATATGCTCCGACCGCAATAATGCGGTGTGGACCGGGATGCCAGCCGGCCATTTTAAGTAATTTAGTCAATGGCCCATGCCGCTAATATTACCGGAAGTGCAGTTTATGTTCCATGGCTCTCTTCTATGTTAAACAATTATGACATTAAATTCTTTGTACATTTTTAATATAAAACTAAAAACTAAAATTAAAAAAATACAGTCAAGTACCAGTCACAGTGGTGCGGGTTTTTGACGTATTTAGTAGTAATATACCGATTTATGGATAGTTTACTGATATCTTTATTTGTTTGCGAATACTATATTTTTGGAATCATTATAGAAATATTGAAAAAAAAGGCTCAGAGCATCCAGAAAAAAGAAACTGTTCCGGTAGATGAAAAAATTTGTGTCGCCAAAGCTTATAACTTTTCGCGATCCAGGAAATGGTGATTATTATACTATTTTAAATTGCCAGATTAAGATGCCGGCTTCTAAAGGGTAGTCTTTCGTTTCGTGTAAAAAATGTTACGTGGTACTTTGCTTTAAAGGTGCACTGTACTATATGAAGATGACATGATGAAAGAAATAGGAAGCTTCAAAAAAAATCATAAATAAAAAAATGCAGCCTTTTTCTGTTTGATAAAATTTTCGTTTGTTGATAGAAAAGTCTATGTTGATCTCAATTAGTTCGTATTCTTTTATTATTTCTTACTGTGGTATTTTATTAGGTATAGTTTGTCAAAATAAATTGTAAGCCAATTAAACACTTTTCCTGTTTTAATCGTTATATTGTCAGTAATTAATAAAATTTATACACACAACAGAAAATCATACATTCCGCCCAAACGTCAAATATATGTATTCGTCGTTATACTTTTCCTGCCTGCCTGGCACCTGCGTAGACGAACACCACAGACTGTACGAAAGCTCTTGATTTCTTCGAATAAAGTAGCGGCGCGTAACAAAATAATTATATTTCATTAAAATGACGTATATGACTACTAGCGGCTCATCCTCGCGTAGCTCAAGTTTGCCTCTAGAAAATCAAAAATAAATCTATCCCACGGGAACTATACTTTTTTGCGAAATAAAAATTAGCCATTGTATTATTCCAGACTATAATCTATCTCTGTGCCAAATTTCATCCAGATCCCTTCAGCCGTTCTGGTGTAATTGAGTAACAAACATCCAAACGTCCATCTAAACTTTCACATTAATATTATAATATTAGTAAGATTTTCTTTCATTTCCAATGTGCTCCATGTATGACACTATTTACAACCTATATGAATATCTTGGACATAGAAATAATTCAACATATCTCAAAGAAGAAATATCGAGCATTGTTTTCTTTACGTAAATAGCGATTAAGTTTTAAAGTACGCCTATATATTTTTCCTGATGAAAAAAAAAACGTGCATTTTACGATTAAGTAAATAACAAAATCACTCACCTGTCCTTTTCTATACGAATAATAATATTATAAAGAAGTAAAGTTTGTGAGTTTGTGTGATTGTGAGTTCTTGACGTTGTAGGGGGTAATCTCTGGATTTACTGAACCGATTTAAATGAAATTAGGTAAGAAGATAGTTTGAGATCTTAGGAAGAACATAGGATACTTTTTATCCCGGAAATGATCCCTTAAGGGAGTGAAAATGGGGATGAAAGTTTGTATGGAGAATCAAGCTAGGGACTAACCGAGCGAAGCGAGGGTGAGTCGCTAGTATTTAAATAAAGTAACAGAGCCTAGAGTTTACTGATAATAAAATATTATTATGTTAGCTTTTGTTTAAGAATTGAGTCATCAACCTTTGTTTTTTAATATTAAGCTTACTACATAAAAAGCTTTAACCAGGTGGCAGTTTCAAATGATATATTACTTTTATCAAGTAGGTACTAAATACTGTATATATACAACTTTTATATGGCTTAAAAGCTTTCATAGTTATGAGTTCAATGGTCGAAGAGGATGAAAAATATAATGAATGAAAAACTGTCTGATGAAATGTACACATGAAAGTTCTGTCTAGCTCAAGTCGACCCTTCGCAAAGGCTATAAGTAATTTTAATATGATTAAAAGTTACACGTTAAGTTTTAATATAAAACTTCAGGCTAACTAATAATATAGACAGTGTCATAGAACTAAACACGACACCAAATAATAAATTTTTCAAACAGATATATGTGAATGAGATAGACATATGTGAATAAATGTTAGTAAATATAAAAAGCTAATGGATTTAATTGTTATTTAATAAAATAATTAAGCAATATTATGATTTTTTTTTAAAGTGATTCTTCTTATGATACGCTTGGAAAAAATTATGAGAGTAAAATTTTTACGATGCGCGCGCACACCGACAACCAAAAAGCGACATGATGAAGCTAGCTGCATTCCTTCTACAAACAGAGGGTTGTGATATATGGGATGAAATTAGCTATTTTTCTTCTGTTACGCCAAAGAGTATAACTATTAACGTGCTTATATATATTTATTATTCATTAAAATATTTTGATATAATATGAAGGGGAAGAAAAATGATGCTAACAAAATACAAAAAAAATATAGTTTATTTTTATCTCATAAATCCATACAAATATTATAAATATGAAGGATGGATGGATGTTAGTAATTATTTCAAGCCGGAACGGCCTAACAGATCTGAATGATATTTGGCACAGACTTAGATTATAGTTTGGAATAGCACATAGATTACTCTTTATTTAAAATAAATTTTATATAAATATATAATAAATTTTATATATAATAAAATTCTAACTGGGTCGAATATGTACATTTTTTTTTGGAAAATCTTAATAAAATAGTCATTATTATCGATACAGAGGCCGAATCTATAGTTTTTAGAATTTTTATCTGTCTGTCTGTCTGTCTGTCTGTCTGGGAAAACTAATCAACAGATTTTGATAAAATTTGGTGTGATAATATCCTGGGTCAATATATAGGATACTTTTTACTTTAAAACGTAATTAGGGACAAACTCGAGCGAAACAAGGGAGAGTCGCCAGTAAAGTAATAAGCACAGACATACAAAATTTCGTATAATATTATATGATACTATATTATATCTGGTCTATCTGTGTACTAAACCGACTGTGTGCCGGTGACAGACAAACAGATGAACCACAAAGTGGTCCTATTAAGAGTTAATTTGAGGTACGGGTCTCTAAAAAACGCCACAAAACCTAGATATATTGGCAATATTTATAGGATCACGTGCATCATTTTGGCATTGCTTGCAACTGAGCCGCCTGTGTCGCGGTTACGAGATAAAAGCGCGCGATCCGACCACGAGACGTTTAAAAAAATAAAATCTTTTAAACACACAAAAATTGTAATTTTATTACGAACTGCAGCGTGTCGCTGACATACAACATGTTGCGGTCAGCCACAGAACAGTAGGTAGTAATCTGAATATACATAGTACGAGAACCAACAAAAATACACTAAACCTAATAAATTATTTTAAATGATAGTATTTTAATCTTATATTATGCTACTTATTTCAGGTATTTCATTATATAAAAAAAAGCAAATGACTTCTAAATCGTATTGAAAGTTATTATTTTATCGGATGGAATCTTTTCTTGTTATATATATATATATATATATATATATATATATATATATATATATATATATATATATATATATATATATATATATATATATGGACCAATTCACTATACATTTATGTATATACATATAGTATTAACTCTTTCTTTCTGTAGTAGGTTAAAAATATGTAACAACCAAATTGCAAAACCAAACCATCTCCATGTAAATTGTTATGTGTTGTACAACATAAAGCTGTATACTATTATATATATATATATATTTTAAAGAAGATTTCTTATACAGAGTGCACAAACAAAGCAAGATTAATAGTCTGGCGTTAACGTTGGCTATTCGATGGCACTTTATGATATCCTTTGTGAGTCATGACGGAAACTTTACAAACTTTGGAAGTTGTAACAAAATTACATCGCGAAGTGTGTGGGACATTAACACTAGGATAATTTTTTATGACGCGTCAGTCATAAAATTTGTAAGTATATTTTGTTGGCTTCCCAAGCACTGTCTTACTTTTTATTTGGTTAAGGGTATTATTTTATGGGTATTGGGCTGTAAAAAGTTATGTATATATAAATTTATGATTGAATAAATTTTATTTATTTTTTGTTGATTAACTAAAACCAGTATGTTTTTTAAATATACAATAGAAAAGTGTTGCTTAGTATCTTGATCTACCCTTTTCAGGTCAGTATTGGGCATATTACCATGCACTTCCTATTCATTCATATATATAATTGAAATAATACGTATTTAATACATTTACAGACAAATAAGTTATTTTCCAAATATAATGTGATATTATTTTAACATAATACAACTAAACACGACCGTCCAACATAGAATAACGAATCCACAAACCGACAGTGCTCAAAAACCTAAGTCTAAGGACACTTTGAACTTGCGCAAGCTTATGCATGCAAAGGGGGTTCAAGAAAATATGAGCGGAGTGCAGCGCTTGAGATAATTGCTGTAAACCCGTCCTAATGAGGATTGTAAGCGACGTAATTTAACAACTTGCTACCTGATTACGGAATTTTGCGACTGCTGTCACGTTTTCTAGCTTACTATGTCAAAGAATTTACTCTGGAAACGGTAATTACATTTTCATGTTAGTTAAGTGTAGAGCTCGTATTGAATTATACGTAAAGATATTATGTTATTTATTCGTTTCGCTTTGATCTCTAAGTACTTAATAGTACTCTATATGTATATGTATACCAGGTCTATATCTATACTAAGTTTCATCCAAATCAGTCCAGTCGTTTGAAGGAGTAATAAACCCACTTTCGCGTATATAGTCCGATTTATAGCACTTGAATGCACATTTAAATGGTACATTATAAAAACTTATGTATAAAATAAATCAGATGTGTAAAGGCGGCCTTATCACTAAAAGAGATCTTTTAAAGGCAACCGGTAGTAAAGGATTCAACTCGTATAAATAAGTGTAAAAAGACAGAAAGGTGTATAAGGTATTAATTATCCCATGGAAGCCGTACATTTTCCGGGATAAAAAGTACCTATGTGCTATTTCAGACTATAATCTATCTATCTGTGCCAAATTTTATCCAGATTCGTTTAGCCTTTCTAGCATGATTGAGTAACAAGCATCAAAACTTTCATATTTATAAAATATTATACTAATAAGTACCTAATACAAAAAATATATATAAATATAAGTTGACCTTTCTCGAGCTAAACTATTTTCATAAAACAGGTCCATCTTGCAGTGGCTTAACATTGACTGTATTTACAGGAGAATATGTAAAACTTCATTAACTTAAAATACGACCTAAATTTCAAGTATGAATTTGCTTTCTACAAATAACAGAATTTTCGACTCTAGTACTTGTCATAATTACAAAATAACGTACACTTCGTTATCAAAATGGTCAGAAGGTAGTTTAGATATCAAACGTTTTGTGTCCTTGTGGTCATTTAAAATGATACTTACAGCTGTATTCTATGAGGAATTAGAAAAGTAAAAAATATATTTTTTTAAATTAATGTAAAATTACGTAAGTAGTGGTATATTCAGTCGTAAACGTCATGTCGATTAAATACAAGCTAATTTTTTTGTTTTAAACATAATAAACAGATAATTTGTATTAACTTATATAAAAACAAAATGGTATGTGATTTTAACCAAAATAAAATATCTTCGTCATTTTAGTCGTCGTTTAAAAATATCTTCAATTAATAATTTATTTATTTTTCAATATAAATCGGCTAAACCTAAAACCTAAAACCTAAACCTAAAACCTATGTAATATGTAATGATTGACAGTAGGGCAGAAAAAAATTAATCTTTAAAAAAATTAAGCCCACGACCGCGGACACGCCGGCGTGTCAGTTAACAATAGATTTCTTAGAAATTTAATTAATTTCTTAGAAATTTACATGGAGGTGTTAAATGATATTGTGAATGATCTTGTTTTAGCTGCTATAAATTTAAAAAATATATAGGTACCAATATATAAAAACATTTTTAATACAAAGGCACGTGTGTATCAAGCATTATGTAAGAGCAGTACATCCTAAGCGTCCGCTAAAGACTTCCTAAATGCCATAAACAAGAGAGACTCAACCTTATCTTCCACTATTAATAGTTTGTTAGACAACTCCTTAACTTATACATTAAAACTGTTGCTGCGCTAATGGCTACTGTGAAATTTAAATGCTTTACAAGTGAGTAATTATGGGAGTTTTGGAGCGCTCTTAGACTACGGTAAATTATGGGTAAAGGGGCAAGTCTTGCATTTTGCACCCTTGCCCTAGATTTATATCTTAGTTAAAATAAGACATGAATCCGTATTATATATTAAAATATTTATATTAATATATTAATTATTAATAATAATACAATAATATTATGAATGTGAAAGTTTGTGAGTATGTATGGATGTTTGTTACTATTTAACGCTAGAACGGCAGAACGGATCTGGATGAAATTTGGCGCAGAGATAGACTATAGTCTGGAATAATACATAGGTTACATTTTATCCCGGAAAAATGTACAGTTCCCGTGGGATAGGATTGTTTTTGTTTTCGTGGAGGTGAACCCCAGCGAACGAGGGTGAGCCGCTAATATTTAAATAATTTCAAAAGTTATTATAATCCCGTAGCAACATTAAAAATATTTATAATTATCTAATTTCTCTAGATATGATGAGTACCTATATACATATTTTATTTTCCTTTATGACAATTAAAACAATATAATGAATACTATCAATTCAGTTAATATTTTCATTAATTATGCACATTCATTCATTCATTGTTGCAATAAAGCGACAGATCGACTCGATTAAGCAATTTTTGCATAGATATATTTTCGAAGAGTTGTATATGTATAAGCTATTCCACATATCCATATTGAGTTGTTCGACTGTGCTTCTACTTATAATATTAATATATAGAAAAAGTTTTTTTCAATCATAACGTTCAAGTAAATAAGGTCAAATATATTTAGATTTAACTAAAAATAATCATAAGTCTAATATAATATTCTAAAAAGTAGGTCAAATTATCTAGACGCGTAGCTAGTAGCTACGTTGACACAAGTATGCCACATAACACATTAGTCGTAGTTTTGGAGAACGTTCCTTTTGGGAAACCGATGCCTCTTAATTTACATTAATAGAATTTTATATATATATATATACATATATATATATATATATATATATATATATATATATATATATATATATATATATATATATATATATATCAGGAATTTATTTATGCATATTTTAAATAAATATGCTAATTTGCGGTAAGTGCAAGATTATAGTTAAGGGTTATTATAATAATATAAATAATTGATATATAATAACTTAATGTTATTTCCCTTTGTTAATTATAGCGTAGTTGGAATAATTAGGGTTGATTATTATGTGGCGTAGTGGTGGTATATAGCTACCGATTATGAGATCTTGAGTTCATGTCCAGGGTTGGGCCATAAAAACAACTTTTGCTGGAATTTTACCTTACCTAGCTAAGCCGTAGCTGTCAAGTTTACACCAAGCCTTACAGAATGCCGAAAGCCGTCCTTACTCTGATCTCCTCGGCTCGTATAGTTATTCTACAGAATTATACCAATAAGGCAGTGGTAGCCCAGTGGTAGCAGTAAGAGTGAAGCAAGTTCAAATCCCGGGTAACACACCTCTGATATTCATATGCGAATCATTTCCAACATGATTACCACTTGTCTTAACTGTGAAGGAAAACATTGTGAGGAAACCTGCATGTTTGAGAGAATCTAGCAAGTTTTCAAAAAAAGACATGTGAAGTCCGCTAATCCGCACTTGGCCAGCGTGGTGGACTATGACCTGATCCCCCTCGTACTGAAGGGAGGCCCGTGCCCAGCAGTGGGACGTTAAAAAGGTCTGAATAACATACACATACATACCAGTAAAAGAAAAAGAGCTATTAGAGTTATGTTTTCGAATATACTTATACTAGTTCACAGTAATATGTCATGCGCATGAGTGAATAGTTTAAACGACATTAGTCGATAATAGGAAGACTTTTTTTTTCGTGTAGTCGTGGAAATAGTTATTAACACTTAAAGGACTCTCACATGTTATTATAACCTATCAAATTAAATAGAATCTGCGACAATGTTCATAAAAATAAAATGAAAAATAATTTACAATACTTAGAAAAAACAAAAAAGGCGGAATGAAAAAATTATACTCCGGAATTTCGCTAGTTATGTTTTACGTAATAAAAACAAATCAATTTTTTTCGTATTCTAGTTAAACCTACTTATGTATTTTATCATTTCATTTGTATTTAACATAACAATAATATATTACGCAATTTAGAATGTACATAAGATTAAAAAAATATGTTGATTCTGAATTGAATTTTAAGCATCAATTATAATATACATATTGATATATTTTAAATACTGATAGCACTTTTACGATATGTAGTAATTAGCTCGTTTCATCTTTACGTAAGAACACTGCTCTCAGATAAGGGCCCTTGAGCTTAATGACAAAGCTACCCGTTGATAGCGTGCACGTTTCCGCATCTCCTTGATTGGATTAAATTCATGCTACTTTATTCTGCTTATATTGTTTCTGGCTAATTACTTTTGAACATAAAGGAAGAAAAAGTCAGTCTTTGTTACAATACGATATAAAATTTGACGGTATTTCGATTTTATACAGGAACAAAATTGTGATTATACGTATTCAGCCCTTTTTTTAACGTCCCTCTGCTGGGTACGGGCCTCTCTTCATTGCAAAGGAGATCAGATGGTAGGTAGTCCACCACGCTGGACTAGTGCGGGTTGACGGACTTCACACGTCTTTCGAAGACTTGCTAGTTCTCAGACATGCAGGTTTCCTCATGATGTTTTGCTTCATCTTATTGTATATATGTATATACTTTGATTATATTGACATAATTTAGTTTCAGTAAAACCGTAATGTTAGATATATTTCTAACCAGTGCACATGAGAGACTGTTAACTGCTAAATAAACGCATGTGCTGTTCGTGATGCTTTCAAATGCTAACTGACTTACCGCTTAGCCAACCCCTATGTAGATATTAGACTCATTGGCAAAAAGAGCTATATTAATATTTAATATGGACAATATCCTCGTAGCTATAGAAGGAACTGTTTATCACTATCTTATCACATTGCCTTATGTACAGTCTGTCTTCAACTAGACCACAAACTAATACGCGTAAGTCTCAAAACAAGGAAATGACTTCTCTCTCTGATTTTGATTGCATTCTATATTATAGTGTATATATATTATAGTGTAAATATATACTTTAAAACATATATAAATAATACTTGTATGCTAATATAATAAATATATACATAAAACGGAACACAATAAAGTTATGAAATCTAAACCGCAATATATCAATCGTTGAGTATTTTCGTAAATCATATAAATGACATGACATTTAATCCGCCGCCTAATTTGGTTTCGCATTCTAAAAATGGCGACCTACATTTTCAAGTAATCAGTCACCAGTTATAAAAATATGGGCTTAATCCTTATGTAGTGCGGTCGGTTATTGACCTTAGATTGCTGCTATTTTTGATTTAATATTTTATATGAGCTTTAACATTACACATAAAAAATATACACAGTATATATAAGTTGAAATATCTATTATTAAATGAATATGTAGAATCGATTAAATAATATCAGAAATACCTATAGTCAAATATATATATATATATATATATATATATATATATATATATATATATATATATATATATATATATATATATATATATATATATAAGGGTAATAAAGATATTATGTATTAGCAACTTGTCCTCGTAGCGGTTCGTCCCTAGGTTGCTTTTAAGGGATGATTTTCGGAATAAAAATCTATCCTATCTCCTTCCCAGGGTCTCAAACTATCTTCTTACCAAATTTTAACTAAATCAGTTTAGTACTTTCGGAGCTTATTGCGTATAAACAAGCAAATAAACAAAAAATCTTTTCTCTATAATATTAATATAGATTATGATGTATGTAAAGAAACAAGTATATTTTGTCAATATGGTCACATATAAAACCTATTGCTGGAAATAAAACTAATAAAAACTAATCCCTTAAAAATCTGTTAAACTTGAAAAATGGAGCAAACTCATCTTTATCTGGTATATTCACTCGCATCGATAATATCGATAGAAAGATCCAAACTGTAGTACAATATGTCATCATAGAACATGACTATCATTACTCACTACGTCAAAAGTCCTCGGTTTGATTCTCTTACATTATAAATACAGACAGCAAGCATTCTTTCGATATACATAATATGTGGTGAAGAAAGAACGCGTTATTGGAGTATAGATATTAGTACCAATAGTATGCATCGTACAGTCATGAATGTTTTTAAAGAGCCATTCTAAACGGATTAAAGTCGATACATACCATACGAGCATAATGAAATAGTAGCAAAGTGAAATCTGTACATGAAATATTTCTTAAAAACCATGACTATTATGTATTATGTACAGAATATAGACTCTAAAACAACGGTTATTGAATTTTTTATCTGTTTGTTACAGTACTTTTTGCGTGAAAGTACTGTAATTATAATAATAAACGGATTTTAACGTGGTAATTTATTACACGGGTACAGATCAACATTTAGATTTTTTTTTAGTACAGGGAAATGTTTCATTGAGAAAACACAATAAAAGTTTCTGTAGAGTTGACCGTAGACTTGGCTAACGCTGGGTAAATCATAAGAGATACATCAAAACAATGTACAAGAACATTGTAGGTCCAAACAAGCCTACAGAAAAGCCTTTAATAGCATATGTTCATCTCCTAAGGTAAACTCGCAATAACTACATTTTTTTAAACGTATTTAGATACGCACCCGAGCAAAATAATGGTAAATCTCTAGAACATAATAAGTTTTAATAAACCCCCTTTTAAATAAAACTATCTTTTTGGATTATTTCGCGGATTTATTTAGATTTTTAGTACTCGATGTTTCGAATGCTTTACAGCAATCACGCATCACGAGGGAGTCTCTCCTGTGACCATGATTAAAGCATTCGAAACGTCGGGAACCAAATATGAAAATAAATCCGTGAAAAGACAGTTTTATTTAAAATGTCAAATATTCGCGTAACTAGAACTCATTATATGAGCCCCCATTTTTTGATGTTCACATCATAATTGTAACAAATGATAAAAATTAAAAAAAAGGGCAAGCTTAAAAAATATTATGTTCTAAGTTTTTTCAGTTGGAGTGTACACATTCTTCACCTGTCACACATCAAAGCCTACGTCATTACTCTTGCAAATGCGAGTCCCTGTCCGCAATGAGGGCATTTGTCATTTTACCACGATAAAAACTAGATGTCAACATTACTGTGGAGTTTTTCATCATTTCTTAACCTATTTTGAATTGTTTAGACACTGTAAATAACGTAAGCGCTGTATATTAAATCAAAATTACTTATGCTGGGACATTTTTAATGGAATTTTACCTATATATAGTGCAAATAGATCTGGAGAAAAGGATATTGTTAAAATATTTTTTCTAGATTTGTTTCTTGAGCAATCTAAAAAATTTATACCAGCAAGTTTAACCATTCTGTACTCATTAGATGTTAAGTTAAATTTCGTTTATTTTAAAAATTTTGGCTTGTTATTAGAAAAAATATGATATCAGGAAACATAAATATGTGCATATTTTAGATGTATAGTAGTTTTAAATATCTAAGTATAACATCATATTTTAGCTTACTTGATTTTTAGGTATGGCGTTATTAAAAAATGAGTTAAATTAATTCATAAAACAAACAATAACTCTTCCCATGTAAAACCCATGGAATTACTATAGATTTATAATAATGATCATCTAAAAACCTATTATCAACGCATTTCAACCTTTATTGCTATCACTTTGTCTCATAAAGTGCTTTAAAAATAAAGGTAACTTATAAAAGTTCGCGGTCAAAATGTCCGCATTGTCCCGCGTCATTTGTCATCACTTCACTTCACCGTCACCGTCAGAGGGAGAAGACATTTTACAGATAATGACGTCATTAAGAGACCAAGGAAATACGTAATAGCAGTTTTTGTGGCAAGTATTCATAGAATTTTGTGTTTAATTTGATTTTTTCACTATTTAAAATGTAATTTAATATATAATTTATTAGATTGCAAGTGCTTAGGGTTTTTTTTTCTATACATTAAAATTTTTAGTAAGCTATTTCTGAGAACTTATAAATAAGATTTCATTTTAAAACAAAATTGGAGGAAATATAGTCTAAAATAGAAAGTGCAAATCGGGACAAATTTAGCTCTAAGAAATCGACTCGAAAAGTGTTACATCTCAACTTCAAAGCTAGGAATTCTAAATACAACTGCAATCTGCGACGCTTACATATTGGTGGCGAATAAGCAATTCCAATAAACCTTCTCCCGTTTATCTCAAATAGTCACAGTAAAGTACATTTTCAGATAAGAACATTTTAGAACTAAACTAAAACGAAGACGAGAAATTTTGCATGTAAATATGACAAAATATAAACAATTTGGCCAAACAAATATTGTATAGAACGACAATAATTTGAAGATTTTGTAACATTGTGTTTTATTTAAAATTAACAAGAAAAAATGTAATAAGGCAAATAGAGCAATAAAATTAATAATATATGTATTTATACGTAAAATTATATTATCTGCATCTTCATAGGGCGAACTGGAAGTGCTTGCACAATAATGTGAAAGGTAATTAAGCCTTAATGAACTATAATTTTTCGTTGTTTAATTCTCAATTGGCGTCTCTCAGACCCTTCGTGCGCTCTGCAATATTATCGTACTAATATTATAAATCCGAAAGTTTGTGTGTATGGATGTCTGGATGTATAGATGTATGGATATGTGTTACTCTTTCACGCAAAAACTACTGAATGGATTTTAATGAAACTTTACAATAATATAGCTCATACATCACAATAACATATAGGTTACTTTTTTATCCCGGAAAAATGTAGGTTCCCCTGGGATAGATTTGTTTTTGTTTTTCTAGAAACGAACCTGAGTGAAATGAGACTGACCCGCTAGTTTACAATATAATTTCATATGAATTACAAAACGAGATAAAAAAACCCAACGGTACTGTCTGGCTAATATTTATCTTATCTAAGCAGATAGAAATCAATTTATTTCAATCAATTTCTCTGACCCTGAAAGAAGGACCCACAAAAAGTAGAAAATTATACCTACAATTAGTATTAAATACGTATTACGGAGTAAATATTAGTATTACATACATACGTATATAACTTCTCTTTATGTCCCTTGCAAGATGATTAGTCCATTTACAGTACGAGTAACAATTATTAGTAAAATGAAGTAATAAATAAATCTATGTAAAAACTAAATAAATAAAAACATATTATAACAAGTACAATTATTTTATTAAACGTTTCAATAAACAAAACCAATCTAAATTTTTATTTTGCAAATATAAACGGCATTCTAAGGCAATTAAACGCTCACCGAGATATTAACCTTTCAACGTAACAACCATTGTGTCGCTAACTAAGTGTGTTTGTTCATTTCTATTCAAATAGTAACAATGAAGGCAAGTTGAATAAAAGACCTAAATATACAAGACTTTAAACGCAGTCTTTAGTTTTAAATGGACAGGTCCGATCGTTTGTTTTCGTTTCTTGCTTATAATCTCTCGTTTTACAATACTTACAGGCTCTGTTACATTTCAATTATCAAACTATCATCAAACCAATCTTTAAATATTACTCAGCTCAGTTGTTTGTGAAATTAAATTTGAAATTATTTTTCGCTCAATAATAGCTATATATATTATAACTAGCATTGCCCGCGGCTCCGCCCGCGTTCAGATGACCAAAAACCAAATTCTTAGGTTTTTCATATTAGTATACTCTTACATACAGTTTTTGTGTTTTTCTCAGAAATGAGATATTTTCCCGCGGTAAAAAGTATCCTATATGTTGATCCGGATAACAAGCTATCACCATACCAAATTTTATCAAAATCCCTCCAGTAGTTTTTCAGTGATGCGGTAACAGACAGACAGATAAAAATTCTAAAAACTTTAGATTCTGCCTCTGTTTCGATAATAATGTTTACTTCAATAAAATTTTCCAAAAAATATCTAATGTACAGATTCGGCTTGGTTACAATTTTATTATAGGTATAGATATGATTTGATTTTCGCTTTTTTGGTATATCATAACTCTGAATTCCATTCAATTTTGTTCAGCCGCTACAACGTGCAGTAGTAAAAACACGCTCATGCACACACGCACGCATGCCCGTACACAAATAGTAGAATCTACGGTCAAAATATTGTGTGTAAATAATTTATTTCACGTATATACTAAGTTTATTTTAGTAGGGACTAGGATTTTATTATTATGTAAGTAATTTTACGCTTACACGCCTCAACAAAATTTAATATGCCCGACGAATGTTTTTCTAACGGGTACGCAGCAAAGTTTTGAAAGTGTGAAGTAAATGCGTCCCAAAGTAGTCGATAAATCATTGTTCCTACAGCTTAGGGATGGTACAGTAGCCTGCACAGGAAAATTCAAATATGAAATAATCGACTTAATACTTATATCAATAAGAGCTACTGTCCAGAACGATAGACTGTACATACAAGTTCGGTGCGAAAATAATGTTTTCAGGATATAAGCAAGTTTAACAAAGGATGATTTTACAAAGTAAAGGCGAAACACCACCCGTAACATAATCTGGCACATTTTTTGCTTTTTGATTGATCTTTCTTATAAGTTATAGAACGAAAATATTAATCCTGAGTTAAATGACTTTTAATGCTTATTTATTTTGTTTTCAAAGAAATTAGTAGATTAATTAAACTACAATTTGTTTGTTCTATACTAACCACTCATTCTTTTATTACTGGTTTCTCAGTTTTCTATCATTTAAAAAAATAAAAATTAAACTTCGAGATAGTTTCAAACATATGAAGTATTAAATATTCAATACGAAATGAATTTTAGTGAACATATTCGAAAGCTTCAATAAAACATTCTGTTATTCATATTTATTATTCTCCGATTTCAACTTTGAAATAGCACAGATTTTCCAACGAAAATAATATAACAAATAATATAACGAATTAAGGCAAAAACTACCTTTAACCTGATTGACCGGATGCTTCGTATATATATATATATATATATATATATATATATATATAATATGAGCAATTATTTTCACATATACGAGTATATATACAAAAACTTATACGAATAAAAACCTCTTGAAAACGAATTGTTTTGAAATATAATAAATTTTGTGAATATGAATAATTACGAATAAAAAATTATATTTCATTTATAATCATAATTTTTTAATAAAAATATTAATAAACCCACAGTCTCATATCATAAGAGAAAAACATCCTAAGAACAAACATCAGATAAATGAATTCAATAGAAATTCAATAGTATTGAATTGTAACAATTTTAATTTTCTGAGAATTTTAAAGACTGCATTGTTAAAATATTACTAAAAAATGTATTTAGTACAAATGTGAAAAAAATACAGTCGAATTGAGAACCTCCTGTTTTTTGAAGTCGGTTGAAAATTGCGAGGATATAAATCAATTATCCACTTATTTTCACCGTTAATATCATTTTATTGAAAGGATTTTACAATAAACGTATCAAGTCTCATATTTTTAATTAAATAAAAATTGCTTCTCGTATTGAAATTTATATTTTGACAGCTTTTGGATAAATTATTCTCATGAAAGTATTACGTTAATAATAATAATAATAAATAATAATAAATATGTTGGGACATTACACACAGCACCATCTAGTTCCATGGTAAGGTACGAGGCTTGTGTTATGGATACCAGATAGTTGATACACTACACATATATAACTTTAAATACATACATATTATAAGTATAAACAAATATAAACACCCATGACTGGAGTACAAACATTCGTTATCAAACAAATGAATGCCCCCAGCGGGACTCGAACCCGCGACCGCTGGCAACAGCAAGTAGGGTCACTACAAACTGAGCCAAACGTGTCGTCAATACGTTATCCAAGTTCTTCACAGATACGATCATCAGACTTGCTTTAACAGTTAAAAGAATGACAACACAATATATTGCAATACAATTTGCAATCTGAACAGTGGAATAAATTTCAGCCATTTTCTTGTTCTTCAAGAAATGGAAATTATACATAAATATTAAATGCTGTTTTTGTTTTAATAATCTTCTTCCTGGTGACAGCGTAACGTAAATTGCTACAAGAATATTGCTGCAGGACTGTTGGTTTTATCACCATGTACCAAAATTCATGTCAATTGATAAGCAAAATAATCTGGCACTCACTCTGAGAAAAGAAATCATATCTTTAAAACAGCTGGTATCTAGCTGGACTGATATCTACTACACTGTCGTGGTTAAATTAGTATTTTATTGAAAAACTTGATCCAAATTGATTCATTCCTTTGGAACATGACACACAGACAGAAAATCATAATCATAAATTCATCTATACTAATATTATAAAGAGGTAATATTTATGAGTTTGTGACGTTGTAGGGGGTAATCTCTGGATCTACTGAACTGATTTAGATGAAATTTGGTAAGAAGGTCCGGAATAAAACGTATCCTATATCCTTCCCAAGGTCTCAAACTATCTTCTTACCAAATTTCTAGTTTGAGACCCTGAGAAAGATATAGGATATTTTTTATTCCGGAAATCATCCCTTAAGGGGGTGAAAATGGGGATGAAAGGTCGTACGGGGAATCAATCTGGGGACGAACCCAAGCGAAGTGAGGGTAAGTCGCTAGTTTAACATTAAAAACAAAACAAAAACACTCCGATACCCATAGTATTAACAAATATTAACCAGCATAATGTGTTTATGATTTTAAACCAATTAACTAATTATAGCCGAGTTTTTAGTAAAAATGAGAGCACGTCACTAGTTTCCGAATAATTTATGACTAATAATAAATCATTAAAGCTTTTAATATTGTTATGATCATTTGCTAAAGCATTATAAAAGCAGAGCTTTTAACTGAATGAAATTAATATCCAATCAGAAAATTTTGAGATCGACCAACACTTTATAGAATTATGCTGAGCGTTTGTCGCAACAGTATTATTTATAATAATAACACTATAAATTTTCTTTTTAATTCCAGTTCTCTTTAATTAAACATGGAAATTATTTATGATTATCCAATTTTCAATTCAATTCAATTCTCTTGGTAATGGCTTCAAAACGTGCCAGTTGAGCACAGATTACTTTGCCAATGTCACGTAGAATGGAGAAGACACGAAGGAGATTGGTCGGTATTAAACGAGATTACTAAACTGTTTATATTATTAAAAAAGTGTAAAAAAGGTTAGCAGCTCCTCTATGAACCTTGGATCTACAACAAAAGACAACACAATTACTATATACATAAAAACCATAATTAAAAATAAGTGGTTAGTAAGTAAGTTCTAAATATCATACAAAATTGTTAGTCTATAATCTAATTCCATTACTCTTAATATATTTACATAAAAATTTACATAAAGGACTAAACACAAACATTAACAAACAATTAACATCAATGGGACGGGGGACTTTGAGGGGAAGAACATCATAAATAGGATGGAGAAGTCTAGGACAGCTAAAAAGAATATGAGAGGGAGTACCTTCATCAAGACCACATTCGCATAAGGAATGGTCCCTGACCCTAATTTTCGCTAGGTGCACAGGTGTACATGCATGTCCAAGGCGCAAGCGACAAATGGTAGTTATGACCCAACGTTCCGCAAGTTTTAAACGATGATACCAAGGGTGCCTTGGAATCTCGGCCCGAAGGGCTGCATAGTGCTTACCTTTAAAAGATTTTGATAGATTCCAGTTCTTATTCCAAGCTTTTTCTAAATGGATCTTAGCAAGAGATACCAGATCCTGAGCCGAATTATTAAAATACTCAAGCGTCCCACAGATAACAGCAGATTTTGCACAAGAGTCCACAGTTTCGTTACCTGGAATACCAGAATGACCTGGTATCCAGACCAAGGAGACCAGCAAGCCCTTCTGATGACATGAGAACAAAGCTTCACGAATCCGTAAGATAATAGAAGATCTTAATTTGCTACGAAACGGATTCTCCTTAATAGCCATTAAACAACTGAGAGAGTCTGTCAGTATAACTGTCTGTTTGAACTCATGGGAGAGGGTGAACAGGATTGCTTCTAGTAGAGCAACAGCCTCGCCTGTAAACACCGATGATTCTGGAGGGCATTTAAATTGTAAAATAATTTTGAATTTAGGAACCCAGCAAGCTGCACCAACACAGCTATCATGCGATAGCTTAGATGCATCAGTAAATATAAGGAGGTGATTCGACCAATTTTGATGAACTAGACTCTGGAATTTTGTGTTGGTGTCAGGGGCTTTCTTGGTCAGACCAAGATCCAAGATAATAGAGGGAGAAAAAGTTAGTGCCTTATAAGGAGTACCAAAAAGAGGATTAAGACTAAAACGGGATAAAGGGTGAGGAAGCTTGGTGAACTTGAGGAAACTTTCTAAGAGGAAGGATAAGGGTCTTTGAGGGGAGTTAAAGTCAGCAAGTCGACTTAGCCTGGGCCAAAGAGGATGGGACGATAACTGTAACGACTTACCGACAAATCGATCACATAGGAATTGGCGACGTAATGGTAACGGAGGGTCAACACATTCAACTTGAAGGGCATTGGTAGGAGTAGACTTCATTGCACCTAATACTATTCGCAGACATTTGTGTTGTATTCGATTGAGTTTTTCTGTGGGAACCTTATTAAAGGGGTCTAAAACAAATGTACCGTAATCAATATGACTACGCACAAGGGAATTGTACAGCAATTTTTGAGTATATGGGTGTGCACCCCACCACACACCGGACACCGCGCGTAGAGCGTTGATGCCCTTTTCACATTTTTTAGTTATGTACTCAGTATGTGCAATTCCATTCAGTCTTTTATCAAGAACGATGCCTAAAAATTTTGCTTTTTCTACTAAACTAATGATATGATTATCATACAAGAATTGGAAATTTGGAGCTGACCTCCTTCTAGTGAATACAACTGCCTGACACTTATCCACTGATAGAGATAAGCCATTTTCAGAAAGCCATTGACCTAGATAATGCAAAGCAGTATTTATCCGGAAATTAATGTCCTCTACAGATTGTGAACTGCAATAGAGGACGATGTCATCAGCATATTGAAGAATATTACAAAAATTGTTTACAGACAATTCGAGGTCATGAGTATATAAATTATACAGAAGAGGGCTGAGGACCGAGCCTTGGGGAAGACCTTTCCAGACACGTCTGGGAGGCACAGTAAGTAATTGATGTTTAACAGATATGGTTCTACCAGTCAGCAACTGACTTATGAAATGTGTCAACCTCGGTGGGATGTTCAGATGATGCATTTTCTGCCTGAGCATTGGAAGAAGAACATTATCATAAGCAGAAGCGATATCAAGAAAAACACCAACCAGATACTCTCCTTGGGCATAGGCTAGTCGAATGTCTGTAGTGAAAATACTGAGACTATCTATTGTACTCAGCCCCTTTCTAAAGCCAAACTGAGAGGGTGCTAAGATATTTCTGCTTTCCACTATCCATTCGAGGCGCATTTTCAAAATCCGTTCAGTTATCTTCGCTAACGTGGATGCTAGCGCAATGGGTCTATAGGAATTTGGATCTGATGGACATTTGCCCGGCTTAAGAATAGGGATTACTATTTGGGATTTCCATGATTCTGGAACAATACCTGACTCAAATAAAGCATTTATTAAATTTAAGAAATACTTTTTGGATCTATTGTTCAACCTTCTAATAAAGGAATAAGGAATACCATCCTCTCCTGGACTAGTATCTTTTAAATCCGTTAAGGAGATTTCAAGTTCTTCAAATGTAAAAGGGCGATCCATTTCATTAATTACAGAAGATGGAACAGAATACGAATAAGAATCATGTGGGGGAACAAATGGAGGGGCTAATTTATCAGCAAAGTCATTAAGCCATACGGAGGGGTTATTGGAGTTAGGACTAGGTACAGAGTTAAGAGATCGACGAAATCTCTTAACATTAGTCCACACAAGAGATGGGGGCGACCGAGGATCCAGGGATTCACAAAAATTTATCCAGCTAAGTTTTTTCTTTTTATGAGCCAATCTTCTAAATTTTGCATCATTGCGCTGATAAACATTAAAATTCTGCACTGTCATAGAGGCTGCATATGACATCTCGGCAGATTTACGCCGATTAACAGAATCAGTGCAATCCTGATCCCACCAGGGATTGGAGGGCAATTGATACAGCGTGGAGCACTTCTTCGGTATATGAAGATCTGCAGAAGAAATAATAGCAGAGACAAACCGATCATAACAAAAAATGACATTCTCACTATCAATAGATTCTGGAAGGGAGTCCAACATGCGATCAACAGAAGTAGCGAAATCATACCAATTAGCTTTATTTAAATTATGTTTAAGAAGAGAATTGGAATTTGAAGAGGAAGGTATATATCCAGTGAATAAAGAGATGAGGATAGGAAAATGATCGCTGCCATAGGAAGAGGAAAGTACGTTCCATGATAATTGGGCAGCGAGCGCAGGAGAAGAGAGGCAAAGGTCTACAGCTGATTTAGGATTTTGATTGGGATAAACCCTTCTAGTCGGTGAGCCATCATTGAGGATACAAAGGTTAGTATCATCAATCATGTCTACTAACTGAGGAGAGAATCTATCACAATAATAACATCCCCACAATGTGTGATGGATGTTAAAATCTCCCATAATCAGTACAGGACCTGGAAGTGAAGAGATAATAGACAAAAGCTCAGGAAAAATCGTAGGAGAAGGATGAGGAATATATACAGAGAGAAATGATATATTAAGAGCCCTCACAGCAACAGCATTAAACTGTTGACTGTGAGATGGAATAGGGATAAGGGAATAAGGAGTGGAGTGCCGGATAAGAATGGCACTGCCAGCATACCCGTCACTTCTGTCCTCCCTTAAACAGGCAAAACCTGGCACCCGGAAACGAGAACCCGGAGTTAACCATGTCTCCGAGAGGGCAATAATGACAGGATTGTGTGTGGAAATAAGATGAATTAATTCATGCTTTTTAGGATGGATGCTTTTACAGTTCCACTGAAGGAAGTTCAGTGGGGCCATTTTTAACTATATTGAAAATTTGCATTAATTTTTGGGCAACGTTGGACGGTAAAGGAACATCATCACAGGAGGATATAATAGAAATGAGAGTTTCAATGAGAGCTAGAAGGAGATCTTTTTTAGGACTGGGGGGATTATCAACACTATTAAGGGCACAGCCATTAGGAAGAGGAGAAGAGCAATTGCTAACAATTGCTTGATGAGCTTGTCTATCATATCCCTTCGCTAGAGGAGCTCGGGGACGTGGTGAACGGAAAACTGTTTGACGATATGAAGCAGAGGAAGAAGGTTGAGGTTGAATTGGGCTAGAGGGAGCATTGGTGTAAGACGGAAGGGTGAACATCTCTTAGCAACATCTGCATAAGAACGCTGCACAGGAGGAAAGCGGGAGGCTGCTTCCATATAGGAAACATTCTCTTGTGACATTACCATCTTAATTGACTGTTGCCTAACAAATTCAGGACAATCTTTGTCTGTGGCAAAATGTTTGCTAGTGCAATGAATACATGTTGAATTCTCTTTAATTATATTACATGCATCTCCAGTATGTGATTCGGAACACCTGTAACACCTTGGCTTAGATCTGCATTGAGATTTAATGTGACCAAAGCGACAGCAATTGAGGCACTGTATGGTGGGAAGTTTATATGTCTCAACAGGGAGGGAAGTGTGGTAAGAGTACACTTTCTCAGGCAGCATTTGACACCTAAATGTCATTGCAACTGACTGAGTTGGTACCCAGGTAACAATACCTTCATTAACATTCTTTCGATTCAAACGTCTTGCTTTCATGACCTTACCACAACCAGGAGGAAGTTCTAATGACTCGATAAATTCATCCATTGCCTAGTCAACAGGGACTCCTTTGATAAGACCCATTCGAGTAATATTAAAAGTGGGAATAACTGCTACATATTTACACATACTGAGAACTGGGTTCTTTAAAAAATTATTAGCAGCCTCAGCAGAGGAGAATTGGACAGCGATTTTATTGCGACGACATTCTTAACTCCATCATTAATTATATTGGGAATTTTATGGTTATGCAAAAATTGACCAAACTTGATGGCTCTTATTGTTGTTCCAGCTGCAGGGTCAGGAGTTTCCCTAGAGACATAGACTATAAATGGACCTTTATCATCGTCATTATAGGAAGAAGGACCTTCGGACATAGAGGGATGAATATATACACTTTGGATTGATGGGGTGGCAGTATCAGGATTATGTATAGTCTTTTTAGCTGTTAAATTTGCATCGGAAGTTGAGTCCTCCCCTTGACGTTTACGAGAAACACCCACACTACTTAACAAAATGGTGCCTCCGGGGTCCGGGGGCTCCGACGGTGGATCACCATCCATCCTTACACCTAACTTACCTTTATTTAGACCACACACAAATAAATATAAAAACCAATCACCAATAAAAACCTAAATTCAATACAATTAGTACACCTTTGACACTTAATTATAATAAAAACTTAAAAGAGAAATGATTTATATAGAAAAAAAGCACCGATCTCACTAACACGTGTGTAAGCCAAAACAAACGTCTAGCAAGTCATTATCCAATTTTAATCTTCTGATTATGGCGCAATTTGTTATTTGTCACTATCAGATAAATCATTCTATTTAGACGTGTCATATGTATATGAATATAAATATGGATAAAGCAAAAATATTAAAATAATGCACATTAAAAATTGCACATATAAGTGATAAACAAAAATAAATCTGCCACCTAATAATATCTATATCTATACTATTATTATAAAGAGGTAAAGTGTTTGAGTTTGTCAATTTGTGAGTGTGTGACGTTGTAGGGGGTAATCTCTGGATCTACAGAACTGATTTACATGAAATTTTGTAAGAAGATAGTTTGTGACTTTCGGAAGGACACAGGATACTTTTTATCCCGGAAATCATTCCTTAAGGGGGTGAAAATGAATATGAAAATTTGTATTCGGAAGCAAGCTAGAGACGAACCTATATATAATCGCTTGTCTTATACTAATAATACACAATGTTAAAATGTAAATGGTATAAAATGCTAATCTATATTAGTGGTATATTTTATTGGATAATCATATTTTTATGATAGAAGTCCTTATACTTGTTCAACGATGCTATAAATTAGACTAGGAAAGCAAATATCCTATGTCAGAAGTGAATCGAAAACTTAAGAGCCTTCATAACAACAGATTTTAATGTTTAACATATCTCTTTAGATTGTGGATGATTATACTTAGAAAGTTTATAAGCCTAAGTCTCGGTTTTAATATCGTTAAAAAATAAGTATAAAGAGCAGTGGTGGCAGAGCTTATTAAATTAAATAATAATAATAATAAATCCCCATTTTTTAAGTAACATGGGGCGAACCTAGTATAAATATAATAAGCTAGCGGACCCGACAGACGTTGTCCTGTCTACACGTCTTTAATTTGAAAATTTCAAACTTTTTGGACAAAATTGTGAATCTAAACCATTCCCAGATCCCCTTGAACACACACAAAAAATTTCATCAAAATCGGTCCAGTCGTTTGAGAGAAGTTCAGTAACATACACACTCACAGAAGAATTATATATATAAAGATATAGTAAACATTTTTCAGATATCTATTAAGATTGATAAATATAAATAAATATTTTCTTTAATTTATATTCATAAGGTCGTATCGTAAGATTTAAAAAGTTTTCTACAACAGTGAAATGTGAAAATTACGAGAAAATGTAACAGTTTTATTACAGTTGCAACCGGAGCCGGCTCTTCCTTTAATATTCACTTTACATGGTTAGTGTTTCTCAATAGATAACGCGATTTTATTCTTTAACCGTTTGTTTAAAGTAAAAGGGATTTTATTTTTATTCTTATGTTTTTTTATATATGTTCTTATGTTCCTGTAATAAATTGAAGATCTACAAATATAAATAAAATAAATATGTCGGGACATTAAACACACAGCACCATCTAGTTCCATGGTTCTATGGTAAGCTGCGTGGCTTGTGTTATAGATACCAGGTAGTTGATACACTACAAACAAATAATTTTAAATACATACAAATTATAATTACCTAAATATTATTATCGATACTGAGGCCGAATCTATAGTTTTTAGATTTTTTGTCTGTCTGTCTGTTCCGCATACCGCATCACAGAAAAATCACCGGAGGGATTTTGATGAAATTTGGTATGATGGTAGCTGATTATCCGGGTTAACATACAGGATACTTTTTACTGTGGGAAAATATCTCATCTCTCAGGAATCTATACTAAACACTAAAACGTAAGTAGGGACGAATACGAGCGGAGCGAGGGTGAGTCGCTAGTCTATAATATTTTTATATAAGAACACTTATTTTTATAATTACCGCTTTGTTTATATTTGTAGGACGTCACGGTCTTGCCCTCTGTCATCATATTGATGTGTTGCTCATTACTTATGATGCGATTCGATCGCTGCGAATGTACTGCCACTGGAATTCGCTGGTACCAATTTTCAGCTCTAGTAGTTTATTCGTTATAATTTTCTTTGCCTTTAAGCTTTAAAAAACTTTGAATAGCTTATGGCCATTTTTAATTGAAATTTCAATAATATTTTCAATAATTATAAGTACACTTTTGTTATTGTAAAGTACTGAAATATTTTCCGCGGATGATTTATTAAAAGACGAGAACTTTCAAGTATGGGTTCACTTTTTATTTCTTTGGACCAAATTAGTTATGGATGCTGCTACTGATGTTATTTTTTATATTAAAAATAAAATTTTGGAATTGTAATTTCTATTCCATAATAAAATGAATCTTTTCCACAAGACTTGTATTTCGTCAAGCAAAATAGATTTGTTATTTAAAACATTATGTCTATATGACTAGGAATACAAAGTCGGGTTGGTTACACCATTTATAACTCAAGAACGGCTGGACCGATTTTTATGATCTTTGATTTATTGGAATTGTCTCCGACCCGAATAGCAGAATAACTATTAAAAAATCAGAAAAAAATCATGAAAAAAATCTATTTAAATTTTTATGGCTATCGCTGGCTAATAAATATTTATATCTATTTAAAACGTACCTAGGGACAAACCCGAGCGAAGCGAGGGTGAACCGCTAGTTATATATAAAAAAAGACATTATTTAATAAAAAAATATACAAACCTATACTGTCTAAGTTCTAACACTGTATTAAATTAGTTTGTACATCATAAAATTTCTTCCATATGATATTCATTACTTAATCATAAGCGTACTTAAAGTTCCACTTACTACGAAAACTGCGAATCAAATTTTTAATAAGACGCCAGAGAAACTTCGCATGCAGTTAGTCGCTTTTCCCTTTGCATTTTATCTATAAGAAAAATATTTCAAAGTTACAGTTTTTTTAGTTTTTGCGATGAACTGATTTGTTTTGGATAGATTTAAAATTTTCTAGACTATTTTAAAATTCTATATTTCGAATATGCAATGTATTCGAAATATCGAAATATCAGTTTGTGGTTACTTGTTAGCTTACTTGAATTGTTAAACTCGTTTTAAAAATAGACTAGCGGTACACCCTCGCTTCGCTCAGGTTCGCCTCTAGAAAAGCACAAACAGATCTATCCCACGGGAACCGTTCATTTTTCCGGAATAAAAAGTAACCTGTTGTTTGACCCGCAATATAAGGTATCACCATGCAAAGTTTCATTTAAGTTGGTTCTACAGTTTCGGAGATTATCCCGTACAAACAGACAGAGAAATAAAAATTTGTAAATAATCTGAATTTATTATTTTTTTCTCCTTACATTCCTCTGACTCGAATTTTAGCATTTTTTTTTCTATGTACAAACATTCGACTTCTACAGTTTTATTATATGTGTAGATTGTATCTGACCTTTATTATTATGTGTAGGTACATTAACTTTTTTTGAGTTATTCAAAATATCAATATCTTTTATTCCGAATACTTCATAATTAATACATACATCATATTTTTAATATCCACTGCCTCACTTACATTTGTGTGATTTTTCTCTTTACTAACTTGATACCTTTTTTTGCCTTTTAAGGACTGAAACTCTAGCTCTGTGTCAGCTCACCCCTAGGCACCCTATAAATATAAGTTTTAAATATAAAATTATTCATTTGACGGATTTTCATTATTTTATTATTATCAAAATAACAATCTAAAAGGCCATAGTTGAGAATAATAAGAAAAATAAGAAAGATTATAATCATATTTTAGAAAGAAATATTTTAGTAGAAAATATATGTATGTAGTTCTAATTAAAAAAGGCGACGTACACGAAAACTTATATAACAGAGCCGTAAACTTTAGATGGAATTCTGGCGTCGAAGTAAGAGGATAAAACGCTCATATTTCGTAAATTATCTATTTATCGTAAAAACTTTGGCCATACCATAATGCCTTAAGTTGGTTACGACTCTACTGAAAATTTTAAACTTTTATAGTGTTATTAGTGGTTTTACAAGTAAAACGACGAGTTTCAGCAATTCCACTTATATTTAATTACTTTTACGGAATGCCCTACAAAATGATTATCACAACTATTTAAACATTATGTCCCCACCGTTGGGTGTAATGTGTCGCCATCTATCTTACACTGATTACACATTACCCCACGGTGGATGACAATACTTTTAAAATATTAACATTTAAAATATTACAAACTCATATCTGTATTAATATTATAAACTTGTAAATAATAAAATATAAATAATGAACATCAAATTAATATTATATTATAACAAAATATGAAGAATCAATATGATCTATAAATAATGAACAATAATCAATTGAGATACTATAATTGACAAGAATCAATTGAACAACTATAACTAACACTCGGCCTTTCCTGATTTACACATTACGACCTCGTAATTTTACAGCTTACTGAAAAGTTCAATTTTACTAATTAAGAATTACCTATTATAGCACAAATACATTGTACTTATTTTTTTTTTTAATTCCTATTTTTAACATATATTTTTTTTTTAATTGTCGGCATAACACAGTAGCAATGATAGAAAATAAAATTCATAGTGTAAACTGATGATTAAACCAGTCGGCCGTCTTGATATTTAGATTACGCCCTCGTAATGGCTGTACACATACTATGTTCATATGGACTTGCACATTGAATGCTATTGTTTTTTTTTTTATATATAATATATATTTTTTTATTTTATAATGCCAAGACAATCGGACACACCAAGATAGTCTTATAATTAGATACCACCGGACACACCAGGCGAATAAGTTCATATGTAACAACCGGATACACCAAGATTGTCACCTTACTACTACCGGACACACCAGGCTAGTACTTTTTACATATATGACTAACGGACACACCAAGATAGTCGCTAAATAAACACCTGGTAAACAATTTCTAATTATACATAACTAAAACAAAAATATTCAATAATTACTAAACACTGTGTGTGCACCTCAATTAATGGAAAATTAAATTAAATATTAATAAGCTTCACACAATTCTAATAACCATGTCTCTATAACATATTATATAATTATTATTTTTTTTAAAAACACATTAACATCAAAATTAAATTTAATCTTAAGCATTATATAATTTTAATAACTAAACTTCTATAAATCATTTTTTTTTTAACAAATTAACATCAAAATAAATTTAAATAAGCTTTATATAATTTTAGTAACTAAACTTCTATAAATCATTTTTTTTGACACATTAACATCAAATTAAATTTAAATAATAAGCTTTATATAATTTTAATAACTAAACTTTTTTTTAACACATTAAATTCAAATAATAAGCTTTATATAATTTTAATAACTAAACTTTTTTTTAACACATTAACATCAAAATAAATTCAAATAATAAGCTTTATATAATTTTAATAACTAAACTTTTTTTAACACATTAACATCAAAATTAAATTTAAATCTTAAGCTTTATATAATTTTAACAACTAAACTTCTATAAATCATTTTTTTTAACACATTAACATCAAAATAAATTCAAATAATAAGCTTTATACAATTTTAATAACTAAACTTTTTTTTAACACATTAACATCAAAATAAATTCAAATAATAAGCTTTATATAATTTTAATAACTAAACTTTTTTTTAACACATTAACATCAAAATAAATTTAAATAGTAAGCTTCACATAATTTTAATCACTATTCTTCTACATGTATGTATATATATTAAACACATTAGCTGCAAACAACTTGAACATTTTTAAGCAAAATTAATTAATTAATCACTTTTGTCACTCTCATCGTCACTAAGAGTTTGGACTAAGAATTTTTTCATTTTATCTGCAGCTATTACATTATTATATTTTCTACCTCGTCTATTCAAAGAGACTACTCTGTAACGATCATTATCATACACTTTTACAATCTTATACGGACCAGCATATTTATCGACAAGTTTTCCACTAGTTAAACCTTTCTTAATTATCCTTCTGAACAGCTACTATCCAATTTTCCTCACTAATATGTTGCAAAGGTAGGGCATTACGACTTAATGCATCCACGTGCTGCATTCGTACACCCGGCCGATAATGTACTTCGAAATCAAAACTTTGTAACTCTAGCCACCATCGCCCTATCCTTGGCAACATATCTTTTTTTGTCCATGTACTACTTAAAGCTTGACAATCTGTAAAAACTTTAAAGTGTCGTCCTAACAGATAAACACGAAATTTTCTTATACTTAAAACAACGGCCATTGCTTCCAGCTCATACGAATGATATTTTTGTTCTACATTTGTATTCTGCTTACTAAAATAAGCCACGGGTTTTAATTCACCACTTAACTGTTTTTTTGAAACAATATACCGCCAACGCCATGAGCTGACGCGTCTGTATGTAACTCGCTCTCAAATTCAGGATTGAATATTGCAAGAACTGGTTCGGATACTAAAACAGTTTTCGATGTCCTCAAATGATTTTTGTTGCTCCTCCCCCCAGTGCCATACTGATTAGATTTTAGTAACATTGTTAAAGGACGTATCCTATTAGCAAAAGATATAACAAATTTTCGAAAAGTAACTAGCTAAAGCCTATGAAAACGTCTTAAAATCATGAACATTCGTTGGTTTTGCAAATTCAGTAAGTGCTTTTACTTTGTCAAGGGATGGACGAATCTCACCACTAGTTATGACATGTCCTAGATACTCAATACTGGTTTTTAAAAAATGAACATTTATTCCGACGTAATACCATCCCAGATTCACTAATTAAGCTTAATATTATTTCTAAATGTTTAAGGGCCTCCGAAATAGTTTTGGAAAACAATAGAATATCATCAATAAACGAGGCTGCAAATTGAAAATCTATATTTATTTAGCATAAGATTCATATTCCGCTGAAAATATGGATGGTGCGTTTGGCTAAGCCAAAAGGCATTCTTTATAATGAAATTGGCCAAATGGTGTTACAAAAGCGGTATATTTACGACTATCAGGGTGCACTTTTATCTGATGATAACCAGCAGCTAAATCTAATTTTGAAAACCATTTTCCCCACTAAGCCTATCTAACTGGTCTTGTATAATTGAAGTGGATAACGATCTTTTTTCGTGATTTTATTTAATTGTCGATAGTCAAACGCACATTCTATACTCGCCGATTTTTTTGGGACAAGTATTACTGGACTCGCATAAGGCGAATTACTGTGTTCGATTATGTCTTTTTCAATTAAATCTTGTATGATACCGCGAGTGATTTCCTGTTCTTTTAACGACATTCGATATGGACGATGATAAAATGGTACTTCTGTAGTCAAATTCTATTTTCATCTCTAAATCACATTCTCCTACCCTTGTATGATCATCAAACAATGGCTAAATTTTTGCAACAAATTATCGAGATTAATGATATGTCGTCTCTTAAATCAGTGTCAAGATTTATTTTATGTTCTATAGGCAAACCACGACCTATACAATTTTGGTGGAATAGAGTACGAGTGACTGATATTGCAAATTTATTACATTTATATAACCAATATTTTCGTGAATTTTTGCAATTTGTTCGGGAATATCTATTTCTTTACCCAACGACCTATGTTCCGAACGTTGTATGTGTATACTGTCTGTGTCTTTAAGTTCGTCTGTACAAATCATTATTCTATTCAAGCCATGAAGTAACACTGTGTCATAAGGAAACTATCAGTTTAATTTTTAACATTGAAACTTCTTCATTATTGAAAAATGGAAGTTCTTTATTTAGATTATTAATATTTTTTGGAAAAAATGAGGTCATCGCATGTTTTGATTAAACATATACCTGGTAACTCAGTAAAAGCACGACCTACTATCATATCAGTTTCTTGAAGATCCATTACTAACCACTAAAACTGACGTGTTAGCACTAACTCCATCTATACTTAATTTTAATGAGCTTTCACCTTTTGGTGTTATAACTTGACCTCCATACCCTTTTATACTAGTTTTACACTGAATATTATACGATAAGTTAATTTTATTTGCAGCCGTGATAATGTAATAGTATTACAAGCACTACCTAAATCGATGTAACGCACTTAGTTCAATACCGTTTGCAATGACAGTCTTATGATATTTTCGGTCACCTATATCAATAGGATGAATGTGAAATAGTTTAGATTTTTTTCTCTTCAGTTTTAGAATTTGTTTTTTATATTTGATGTCTTGGAGGTATCTGAATCTTTTAAACTATAACAATCCGAACGCTCGTGACCTACTTTTCCACAATGATCACATTTTTTCAAGAATCGACAACTATCTACTTTATGACCTGATTTATTACAGTTACTACAACGTAAGCTATCTTACACGTGGTTGAAATGTGACCTCTACGACCACATAGAAAACATTTATTTCTATTGAAGTCTTTGGTTAATAGGATAACTTTCTCGGGACGGTAAGGGGTCAACCACGGCGTCTTTTAAATAACCTAAGAGGAAAACGTGTATCTCTACAACCTGCACCACGAGCTCCCGCCTTTAACAAAGGGTCTCCTAATGTATATATGATTACGTCACATATCAGATGATCACTTAAACTACAAGATTTACCTAAGGCTAATTTCTTATAATAAAAATCTAATACCTGTTCTTCTCGACGTTTAGGTGGAAGCGACGAAATCGGTGTAGCTTTGCAGCGAGCCCACGATTAGCGGGAAAGTAGTCCCACCAGCAGCTTTTCCAATCTTGCCAGCCAATATCTATGTCCTCTTGATGACCAAAACCATAATAATGCATTGCCTTCCAGGTTGCCGGTCATGTGGTAGATTAACGTTTTCTCATCCCCAGCCGTATATTCTAGCCAGGGACTCCAATCGATGTAACCATGCGTGAACAGACAAAGTATTAGTACATCCATCCAAATTTTGGAACGTTTTCCGGTTTTCCTATTAATCTCATAGTATTTTTGCAGTCTACAACAGGTATATAGCTCTGTGGTACAGCAGATAGGGTTTCATTTACTGCCCCCGAAGTAGAGGGTATTTGTTCATTAATGCTGACTGGGTCCGATGTTAAACACGAATATCGCCATGATTTGATGTAGCGGGCACTGGACATGAAATCATTGAGGGTAGTTTTCTGGGGCATATGTGACGCAAAAAAAATATCAACATTTTGGTTACCTGCTGTAATTCTGTCGTCCTGAGGATTATGTTCTTGTGGAGGTTGGAGCACTTGTTACCAATTCTGTTTCATTTCCACATGGGGGTATTATTGAATTGCGTTGATTGATTAATTTTTCCACACATTTCCTCCAATCGGTTTAGCCGTTCACCATTGTTCGGACGTCGTGGGTTACGTGTTTTACGGGGCCTTTTTGGTGGCGGTGGAGCCTGTACCTCGTCCTCCGAATCGCTAGGCATAATTCTTAATTGGATATGCTAACGGTCTATACTGGCACGTGGTACTGATATAATTAAATTCGAACACTTCTGACTGTTATTAGTGGTTTTACAAGTAAAACGACGAGTTTCAGCAATTCCACTTATATTTAATTACTTTTACGGAATGCCCTACAAAATGATTATCACAACTATTTAAACATTATGTCCCCACCGTTGGGTGTAATGTGTCGCCATCTATCTTACACTGATTACACATTACCCCACGGTGGATGACAATACTTTTAAAATATTAACATTTAAAATATTACAAACTCATATCTGTATTAATATTATAAACTTGTAAATAATAAAATATAAATAATGAACATCAAATTAATATTATATTATAACAAAATATGAAGAATCAATATGATCTATAAATAATGAACAATAATCAATTGAGATACTATAATTGACAAGAATCAATTGAACAACTATAACTAACAATAGGTATAAGAAACATCTTACACTCTTATAAATTATTAATTTTATAGTTTCATATTTATAAATTCTCTCTCTCTAAGGTTATGAGGGTATTACAGAAATATTTCGTTAAAAATATCTGTCAAGTGCGAGTCGAATTCGCACACAAAGGGTTCCGTACGATCGTAGGTAACTTTTTATTAATATGATTTTTACTCTATGTAGTATATTAACTTCGATGATTGATTACGAACGTCAAATTTTTTTATTGTATTTTGTATATTTTTATTTATTTTTAATATATTTTAAATAAAACTATCTTTTCGGATTATTTCGCAGATTTATTTGAATTTTGGTTCCCGATGTTTTATTATGTAATCTTATAACGGCAATAGAAATACATACCTACCTACTTTGTGAAAATTTCAACTCTCTACCTATTACGGTTCATGAGTTACAGCCTTCTGACAGACGGACGGATGGACAGCAAAGGCACAGTAAGAGGGTTCCGCTGGCACCCTTCGGATACGGAACCCTAAAAATATAATCATTTACGTATCATTTTCAAAAAGGTAAAGATTATACTAAATATATAATTAAAAAGATTGTTTTAATGTGTCTCTAATCTAATCTCTGAAAGTACGGGTCAGATTTATAGCCTACTTGTCTTTATCCGCGGCTTCGCTCGCGTGATAAACGGAGATTGGTTCAAAGTTAGCTTATGACCGATGAGAGAATGCAAAATTTTATCAAAATCACCAAACAGATAGAGTTACTTTTGATTTATAATATTAATATAAATGGATTTAATGAAAAAGTTATGTAATATGTCATGTAAAAACTTTTAAGCAAAAACATATGCTCGCACACTATATAGTATATACAACGTAAAATAAAATAATACATTGTATTCAGCAATTTTTTAGCGTCTCACTGCTGGACACGGGCTTTCCTTCAATATGAGAGGTCTTAGGTCATAGTCCACCACGCTGGCCAAGTGCGGGTTGGCGGATTTCATATGTCTTTCGAAAATTTTCTAGGTTTTAGCTAGAGCTAGTTCTCTCACGATGTTTTCTTCACCGTAATACAAGTGGTTCATCATGTTGGAAATGATTCCCACGTGAAAAATCAGAGGTGAGAGACCAGAGATTTGAACCCGCTTCACTCTATTTCCCAAGCGAACGCGTTACCACTGTGCTAACCACTACCTCAACAAAACATCATTCATTCATAAATTTATAAGCAATTCAAATCTCATATTAAACCAAGAATACGCAGAGATAATATAAACTTGTTCCTTAAATAAACCCATGCTTGACCTTTACTCGAGCGAGATGACTGGAGAAGTTTGCTTAGGCAACGGTTGCTTACGCTATCACGATGTAAATGGAAATATGAAATGTTGTACTTCGAAATATACACGCCTTATTGCTTCGTAGGTATACATTTACTCAACCAACGGCTTGCCCTTACTCCACTTAGATCCTACACTCTAAGTGTCCATTAGTATCTTTTTATACTGTAATAATTTCCTGAAAATCACTTTTTGCTCCAAGATAAAATTTTGCCTATATTATTATAAGCTTAATGTAAAAAGGACGAGCTAATAAATACAAAAGCTTTGCCAGCTTTTTTTCGCTATTGTAACCACGATTATCGTGATAGAATTGTGTAACTGATACTGAGTATTAAATTTGAGGATTCCTTAAAAATATTTCTAAATTACGTTGTATGATGACTAATATTTTAAGCACTAAATATTTACCTTATATCCACCACCACTATCTTACCATGTTTTATTTGATTCATTGATTGTATCAGAGACCTCTTAAATACTTAATGAGATGTTCCCGACGTTCCAAAAGTCATTCATTCGAAACGTCGACAACCAAAAAAGATAGTTTTATTTAAAACTAGCATTGTCCGCGTCTCCGCCCGCGTTCAGATGACTAAAAACCAAATTCTTAGGTTTTTTATATTAGTATGTATGCATTACATTTTCTGTATTTTTTCTCAAAAATGAGATATTTTCTCGCGGTAAAAAGTATCTTATATGTTGACCCTCATAACCAGCTATCATCATACTAAATTTCATAAAAATCCCTCCAGTGGGTGTGATGTGATGCGCGGTAACAGATAGACAGACAGACAAAAATTCTAAAAACTATAGATTCGGCCTCTGTATCGATAATAATGTTTGTTTCAATAATATTTTCCAATAAATATTTAATGTACAGATTTGGCTTACTTACAATTTTATTATATGTATAGATGTTAAATATTTAACCTAAGAAAGTATTACTTACTGATTAAGTATTACATAAAACATCAAAATTAAATTTCTGATTGGATGTTCCATTTAACCATCGAAATATATGTTAATTTAAATTACTATTGCAAAAACATTCTCTTTTATATATTTAATAATAATATTTTTTAAATGACACACGAATTATGATTTTTTACCTTCACGGTTTCCACCTTTGATGCTTAACATTTTAAAAATGAAGCTTTAAGCTGTAACGAGGTTAATTTGAGAGCTCTAAAACGGCACCATATTATTTAAAAAAAATATATTGTAAAAAATCACATTTATGATGTATTCATTAATAAATTAGAATATTTCCATCTGAATAGATTTATGCATAAAAAAGAAGATTGAGCGTCAAATAGATAGTCTTACGGGGTAGGAAAACATCGTGTGTAAGCCTGCATGTCTGATAGAACCTAGCAAGACTCTGAAGGCTCTAAACTCCAGCAACCCAACTTGGTCATCGTGGTAAACTATGCCCTGATATCGTATTCAAAGGAGACCCGTGCCCAGCGGTAGGACTTTAAAAAGGGCCGAATACATTAAATTGGCATCACTTCTCTAGTTTCTCACTGCACAGCTTAAAAAAACTTTTTGACAAAAAAAAACCGACTTCCAGGCACTAAAATGTAAAAAATAACTAAACGGAGGTTTTCATTTCGAATAAATACCTAATCAGATATTTTCGAAGTCGGTCCAGCCTGCAATCGAGTAATCGGTGAACATATATAAAAAAACCGACGAATTGAGAACCTCCTACTTTTTGGAACTGGAAGTTTTAGCGCGATTATACTAAAACCAGTTTTAAACATTTTTTCTAGGGAATTTATTTTCGACAGTAAATTATATCGTATAATATGTTGACTCAAATAATCAGCTTTCACCATACTAATTTTCATCAAAATCAATCAAATTTTGCATGATGATGATTATTAAAAAAATTTTTTTTCAATAAAAATTCAATTTGCAGATTTGGTTCGGTTACAATTTTATTATACATATTCATTATCTGATGTTTAATTAATTAGTAATTTTAACTTCGTCTCGTGTTCTAAGTTAAATCTTTTGAGATACTTAATTAAAGGACTTGACTGTGCCTTCTGAATCAAAGAGGCTGCTTAAGGTAAAAACATTTGTTAACTACTAATTTATTAAGATTGTTTTTACTTCAGACTATCTTAAATATATACAAACATCCATACATATAATAAAATTGTAACCAAGCCGAATCTGTACATTAAATATTTTTTGGAAAATCTTATTGAAATAGACATTATTATCAATATAGAGGCCGAATCTATAGTTTTTACATTTTTTCTCTTTCTGTCTGTTACCGCATCACCGAAAAACCATTGTAGGGATTTTCATAAAATTTGGTAACGTGATAGTTAGTTATCCGGGTCAACATATAAGATACTTTTTACCGGGGGAAATATCTCATTTCTGCGAAAAATTAGAAAAACTGCATTGTAAGAGTATACTAATATGTAAAACCTAAGAATTTGGTTTTTGGTCATCTGAACGCGGGTGGAGCCGCGGGCAATGCTAGTATGTATAATAAAATAGTAACAAAATGAAACCTGTATATGAAATATTTTTTTAAAAACAGTGACAGTTACCTATTCTGAGATTAGATCCCAAAACAATAGTTATTGAAGATTTCGTTTACATGAATCAGTGAATTTCACGCAAAAAGTACTAAACGGATTTTAACTAAATGCTTAGTGATAACTTACTACTCGGGTGTCAACATTTAGGATACCTTTCACAACAAGAAAATCTCTCATGCCCTCGCCCATACTTCTGTCTGTTTCTCTGCTTACTTCTTCTAAGCTGCTAAACTGATTTTAACACATAATACTTTCTTAGATTTACGCGAATACTTGACATTTTAAATAAAACTATCTTTTCGGATTTTTTCGCGAATTTATTTTGATTTTTGGTTCCCGACGTTTCGAATGCTTTACAGCATCCATGGTCACGGGAGAGACTGAAAACCGGGTCAAAGAATACATAGCTGATGTGAAGCACCGTCGCAATGCAACATCTGCTGTCTGCAAACATAGTCAGGACCGCCCAAGCCATTATATTCGCTTCGATAGACCTTAAATCTTGGCGAAAGAAAACCGATATCACCCTAGAATGATTCGAGAAGCCATAGAAATTAAAAAACATCCTAATTTCAATAGGGAAGATGGCTGGGTACTACCATCATCATGGGATCCTGTTATTAATATAATAAAATCAAATAATAAATATAAACATAACAGACAGGTAGATGTAGTAAGTTCTTACTGTGTAGATCAAAATGACAGCTTATCAGATTAAATTTTTTTATTTTTCATTTATAAAAGTATATAGTAATAGTGTTGCTTAGTAAGTTGTTTTTTAAATAACAGCAAACTAAAATAAAATTATTATCCTTAATTAATTTTAACTTTTTTAAATTACACATAGAACTATTATATAGCTTAAATAATTATTACTATATTTTATATTTTTCTTTATGGTTATAAATATAATAATGGCAACACTAAATATAGATTACTAATTAATATTTTAAAATTGTAATAATTATAAAAAATAATAGCAAAATTAAATAAATAATATTCCATATTCAATTATAATTAAAATTATAAAAATGTTTTAAAGTTAAAAAATATTGTAATGTAATTGCTGCAATTTTCATTTTGTTAATTGTGGGTAGGCTGTCTGTAATAACTATACCTTCAAGACATGTAACACCTCAGTCTCTCCCGTGACCATGGATGCTGTAAAGCATTCGAAACGTCGGGAACCAAAAATCAAAATAAATTCGCGAAAAAATCCGAAAAGATAGTTTTATTTAAAATGATTTTAACACAGTTTTTACTATAAAAAGAACGATAAACAAGGAAGGTTTGTATAAAATGGCTGATCTATGTAAATGTTTTGTCAAAAAAAAACTATTTTATGTACTGTACTTGTATCAACTACGAGTATCTGGTATTCATAACACAAGCCTCGTAGTTTACTATGGAACTAGAGGGTGCTGTGTGTTAATGTCCAACATATTTATTTATTTATAATTATGAAACCCTATATAAAGAATTATTATTAACAGTATCTACTTTCTTTTTCAAGGAACTTCATTGAACATAAAATTAACAATTCATAGAAAATCTAAGAAATAGAAACTTATTGGAAAAAGCTCTTCAAATATTCATAGACCTGTAATACGATCACGCTACTTTAATAAATGGGTGTTTATTTTCTGAAGTTATAGAAGAAATATTTTTACATATTATTTAACCTCATCGCATAAACTTAAAATACCTTCCTTAACTTAAAATATATTTAAGCAAAGCAATAGAATTTTTGCTAACGTAACTGCTATGTACGAGTATCTCACGGTTTTTAAAACAAACCATATTTCTAAAGATCTAAAAAGCCGTCGTTGAAACTAGAGGCCATTGTTTTATTATACAGAGTCAATAATTATAATTAAAAATAAATACATGACTAAAAATAATTTTACTGAAGACGAAATCAGGGTAAAATATAATAGAATTACAACTAAGCACAGTGAAGCCGTAGAAATAATTACATTCAGTGAGAGTTCCTTGTATAGCTAAATGCACCGCTGAACTTAAAGTAAAATGTTATTTTACTCGCATAATTATTTCTTGCTCTAAAACAGTTAGCAAAATTTGAAATCATTTTTGTTTATTTTTTGCTTGAATGTACTTGTAATGGACTGTATTTATTTCTTCTTCTTCGATATGTTAATAAAACACTTCTTGTTTCTTACTTTCTTTTATTTTCCTTTGTTATACAATACTGAACTGAAGTGAACTGAATTCAATTGAACTGAAGTCAATACTGAATTGAACTGAATGATTTACACACAAAATCCCTTCAACTTATTCTAACATTTATACTCGCAATAGATATGCTATTACATGAGGTAAAAATAATTCCTTAATCTAATTGGTCGATCTACACAATGCAAGGGGGGGCATCTTTTGCGCGTATATTATATTTTGCGTGCACATAGATACATTAGACAGGGACGGGACATATACTATGTTCGCCATCGGGGGCGGTCGGAACTCGTCGGGGCTCGTCGTCGCTCGTCGTCCGCAACAGTACTCGTATTTCATCGGACTATATCTATACTACGCAAGTTTTTATGTGTGTGTCTCTTATATTTTACGCTGAAACGGCAGAATAATTTTGATGAAACTTATTTTACAGATAGATTAATTATAACCTAAAATTGCACATTTTTGGATCTTTTATAAAATAATGTTCGTACACTCTAAATAAATATCAGTATCTTTTAATATAATCAGTGTTCAATTTCATTATTTTTTTAGACATTAACACACATCACCATCTAGTTCCATGGCAAGGTACGAGGCCTGTGTTATGGATACCAGGTAGTTGATCCACTACACATATATAATTTTTATGTATGTAACATAGTATAAATATAAACACCCATGACTGAAGTACAAACATTCGTGCTCATCACACAAATGAGTGCCCCCAGCGGGACTCGAACCCGCGCAACACATACTCGAACAAAGCAAGTAGGGTCACTACAAACTAAGCCAAAGGCTTTTAATTAACTTTTATGTTACCAATATTAATTAGTTATTTCCTTCGAATGCTTTGATCTATTTTGGACAGAAATTTGTTAAAGCTCCATACCAGCTATATACTCGTACATATATCAAATATCTATCTCTTGTAGACCAAACAATCATAAAATAGGTCAATAAGTTTTGTCATTAGGAATTATTACGATGTAAAACTAAAAGTTGCATTTTCAGTCTTCATTTCAATATAAATTGCCCAGCCATTATAGATTTCATGCAAAAACAATTGATAAAACGTGTAATTGTTGCAATTTTCTTCAAATGGACGGTCGAGATATAGATTTTAGATTTTTTGAATTAAAAAAATTTATATGGTACGAAGCCATGAGAGTGCTGACAATTTTTATTACTACTATGAGTGATTCTGTTAGTGTTTTAGAATTTCGAACAAGCCATGCATGTAAATCCGCAATCAAACACAATCCAGATTTAGTATATAGGATTGACAATTGAACAATAAATTGTTATAAAAACATTGCATTGTATGGATACGATTTTGAAAAAATGGTTTTAGTGATAGTTTCTAAAACACTCGTGCTATAAACTGGTGATTCCTTCTTGATTCGCTCTGAAAAATAGGTAGAATTATATTTAAGAATATATGGCCCTACCCGTTTTTCTGCAACTGATTTTAATATTCCAATCAAGGAAAAAATTAACTTAAGTCAAACAGACAAAACACGGTATACATATTTGTACACACACGAAATATATATATATAATATATATAATATATATATATATATATATATATATATATATATATATATATAATATATATAATATATATATATATATATATATATTTCCGTATATTTCAAATATATCCATTTTTTCAGCATCTTAGCAGCATATCTAGTTATTTCATAAAACATAAAAGCAAAAAGCATGTCTAAATTCTAAGTGCATTCTGTAATCCTGAAATGGACTACGCTTGGCAAACTTCCGGTCTTTGACAAAAAAAAACTATAGCGCTCTTCTGTGAAGCTTGCTTAAATTGAATAAAAATACGAACATGTCCTAAAACACTGAATAATTAATAGCTTGCCTTGTTTTTCTAGTGGTTAGTTTGTACGGTAGCACATGTCAGTTGTCCAGGACTCGAGTCCCGGGTCGGACCATCCTTAGTTCTTCTGTTAATAAATTTTCAATCACAGTTGGCCAGCGTGGTGGACTATGGCCTGATTTCCCTCGTACTGAAGGGAGGCCCGTGCCCAGCAGTGGGACGTTAAAAATGGCTGAATATAATATATAAATATATTAATTCCAATAATTAAAAACAACAAGGTCTTATATAGGTCAATACAATTTTCAAAGCAAATGAAAAAATAATGCTTACAAGATGACGTTGGTAAAATTTTGCTGACTAAACAACATTATTAGTTTTTCTTTAATTAAACAGTTCACTGGATAGGAGAAATTCGTTAAAGGGTCAATTGTGTCAGTCCAGTGAAACCTTTTTATACGTAATTTATAACTTTGTAAAGACGAATTGTTACTAACATTTTTATATTATCTTGTTAAAGTCATTTGAGTAACTATTTTAAAAATCTACAAATTTTTTTAGCATTGTGGATGTAGAAATAATTTTCATTGCTTAATCTTAAATGTTGAACTGTACGTACATAATATAGTTTTCTTTTGTTCCCGCGTTCAATTCGCGGTTGCTATATTTATATAATTTTTAAAATATCTATTTCATATTTAATTTTTCATTTAATATATACTATTATAAATGTTATAATTTTCATAACAATGCTTTTATCTTTTGCATAGAAAAAAAACAAGTATTCCCATTAGAAATATGATTTTAATATACTCTACATTATATGTTATTATAGCAAACGCAGACTTAAAATATTTTGATATGTTGGTAGCAAGTATAAAATATAATACTTGCGTTATTACTTATCCTTCATCGCAATGAGCCCAGGGGAGCTTTTCTTACCCCGACTCAGCATCAAACATCTCTAAATCTTGAAATACACGGCCTAGAGGCCTAAAATATTATTGAATAGATTTATGTCGATTTTAACACAAATTACTAAGTTACATACACAATAGCGCTTTGTTACTATATTTACTTTATTTATTTTCAATAAATTAATATTACAAAAAAACATTTTTAAAAACAAGCTTTTATATCATATAAATTTTGTAATAAATAAATATAAATATGTTGGGAGGTAAGCTTCGAGGCTTGTGTGTTATGGATACCATATAGTTTATAGGCTATACATAACTTTAAATACATACATATTAATAAAATATAAACACACATGACTGGAGTACAAACATTCGTGCTCATTACACAAATGCATGCCCCTGGCGACCGCTGGCACAGCAAGTACGCAACAAACTGAGTTTAACGTGTCGTCACGAATGAGTTTGATTTAACATAAAGTTAATATTTTTATTTTTTAGATATTTATTCGTATTTTTGTTATTGTTCAGTGATAAGAATTTGAATTGGAAATAGCTTAGATGACACGTACGCACCTATACGTACATACGTATGTACGTACACCTAGGGGGTGACACCCCACCACGACAAGACGAACACACATCGGGGGAGAAAATCTGCTTAAACCTAATTCAACAATAATTTGTAGTGTTTAAGCAAATAAAATACTTAAAAGTGCTATATCAAAAATATATAACATAAAGAATATGAAATAATTTCTATCTTAGTATACTTTTTGTAACATAACATTGAATAAAAAAATAAGATATCATTATTACAATAATCTTTTAGATTTTTTTTAATGAAAATTGGAAAAATTCAGAAAAATAAATTCAGAAGACTTATTGCTTCAGAACTTCCATTTAGCTACAAACTCATTCTAATAACATTTAAAATGAAAGAAACACTTAATAATATTCTATTACTAACGTTGGTAAAAAATCAACAAAAAATATAATTGATTCAGTGACATTTTAAGTAGGTCGAAAGAATTGGCGTTTATTTGAAAGTCGTTGTGAATGCTTTTAGGAAAAAAATATTATAGTTTTTGTCGTGTTTATTAATCTATTCAGATAAAAAAAATTTGAAGTGTCTTTTGTAATGCCAAAATAACAGCTTTTTATATGTGGTACTTATAAATCTAAATTATATATGGTACTTACAAGAAAAACACAATTTTTAACATTTTTGTTTATCTGTCTGTCGGTCTGTGTGTCTGTGTGTCTATCAGTTTGTTTATTCCAGCTAATCTCCGAAACTGCTAGACTGATTTTGACGGGATTTTCACTGGCAGATATCTGATGTTAGAAAAAGACAGGGATGAACCCGAGCGTATCAAGGATGAGTCGCTAGTTATAATTATAAATTTTTGACCACAAAGGAAAGTAACGAGCATATTTTGAAGTCGTAGATGACCTCTAAATATTATAATAATTGACTAAAGATTGCATTGGAGCTCGCTTATTAAACTTATCATAGGTAATGTTTCTATAATGAAGAACACCGATGGGAATGCCATAATTTCATGGTAACCTCACAAAGGACCAAGAGAACAGGTAATCTGTGCTCTTTTCTATAATGTGCTACGTCCGAGCTAAGTCATATCACAATTAATTTAATAGATATGACTCAAATAAATAAATCTTAAACGTTCAATAATATCGACCTATATAAACTTGAAGGAAAAATCCGTTTCTAAAACGTTTAAATGAAAATATACAAAATTGTGAAAGGATCTAAAAAGTTTTCCATCAATATTCATATTTTCATTAATTTGTCTTTTTTGCGTGCCATCGCATATTGAGCGGCTGTGAGCAATTAGTGAAGAATGCTTGCGAATATCTCCCGTCCATTTTATTGAATGGTACATTGAGGGTTCTATTATTGAAGTAAACTCAAATAGTCTAGTACTATGCCACTTAAAAGATACGATTTTTAATTTTAATTTGACTGTTGTAGTCTATCTTTTATTTAGTATAATCATTATACCTATTAATATTTCTGAATAGATGCAAATCCAAATTTTGGTCTTGTTTTTCTAATTATTCAGCCCTTTTTCAAGTCCGTCTACTAGGAATGGGCATCCCGTCAATACGAATGGATCAGACTATACGTAGTCCATCACGCTGGCCAAGTGCGGGTTGGCAGACTTCACGTGTTTTTCAAAAATTTTCTAAGTTCTCTCAGACATGCAGGCTTCTTCATGATGTTTTCCTTCACCGTAAGATAAGTGATGTTGGAAATGATTCGCACATGGAATAACAGAGGTGCGAGACCCGGGATTTGAACCCGTTTCACTCGTTTTCCCAAGTGACCGAGTTACCATAGGGCTACCACTGTCTCAAGTACGTCGTAGTTATTATTTATATCAAACAAATTATATTTACCTATATTAATTAAATATATAGAAATCCGTGATAAAATATCGATTAACGTCACAATAGGTGTGAAAATTAATGGTGCAAGCTGCATTATACAGGTAAATACCATACCATCATCCCATCGCTCACGGAGATAAATATTAATATGCTCACATACTGCGAATATTCAATTGCGAAGTCAATTAAGTAATTAAAAATATCTATTTCGCAGACTCTAACGAAAGAATTATTAGACAAATATATTACCAATATCACTGTTGCGTGTATTTTTGTATCGGTTAAACGATGCCTTTGGCACCACCAATTGTATTGATTATTATTATTTTCATAAATGTATTGAAAAGTCTTTACCCTCGGAGTCATTTCATTTAAATTAGAAAAAATATCACACTTAGAAATGCTTATGATTTTAATAATCATGTAGTCAAATATAAGAATTTCCGAAATCAGTTTTCATATATTTCTTTATAAAATTATCTATACATATTATAAAAAGAAGTCCCACACCGCGTCTGTTTGTCTGTCTGAACGCGATAATCTCAAAATCTACCGAAAGGATTTTCATACGGTTTTCACCAATAGATGAAGTGATTCATGAGGAAGGTCTATTATAGTTTTGTATAAATTGGCTGAAATATGACGACGATTGTTGAAGATGTCGGAAGAAATCATACCGATTGGGAGCTTTATTGGCGTGCGCCGCGTAAACTAATAAAGTTATATGAAAACAACGTATTACAGAATTATTCCTATTAAAAAGATATTCCTATTAAACTGTATTAACGTGATGTGCACGTACTTACGGACGCACCCAAGCGAAGATTGTACATATTTAGAACGTGTTCTAAGGTACTTAGAATGACAATTGTAGCCATAATATCTTGTAATTTCAGTGATTTAAATAATCACACAAAATACTTATCTCAAAAACATTAAATTTTTATTGTCGCTTATAATAAATACAGTGTCGTTTATATAAATACGTTACTGAATTCAAAGTATGTGGTTTTATTCACAGCTAGTAGAATGGTGACTATTGTCAACTTATTTGCGAATTAAAACATTCAACGTTAGAATAAGTTGAAATGCATGTATCGAAAACCTGCAACAAGCAATTTTGTTACTTATTATTGTGGTAATTATAAATTTGAACTTTTAAATACTATATATAAAGTTATATTGTTAGAAAAATATATTTTCTTTGAAATTTTCTATGTTAACTTACTATATTGCTTTTTACTGGTAGTTATCAATGTCCCCTTGAAATTTGTTTACCTTATCATGGGGGGGAACTCATTAGCGTCCAGCAATTCAGTCGGGTGTGAAGATAAGAGACATACTGGCAGGTGGGCAGTGTACCGTGCGGGTTGCTCTTGGTACTTCTCTGATAGCAGAGTTGGCCATGGTAGCAACCCCATGGTTGTTATGCTCTGCCTCATAGGCTAGCCCTGACGGATATTGTGATTAAATGCCGTATACTATGATGAGATTCCGTTGGGTTCTACTGAATAATACTGGCTTTTCTAGCTCGTGAATCCCACATAATCGTCTTTATGTATGCAGGTGGTATGCGTAAATGCATTTTCCAACGTTAAAAAAGATATATTACGATGAGCTTAAATGAACGTATAATTATCGTGAAACTAGTCGATAAAATGCATCAACAGATATTATCCATCCTGTCACTGTGCAAGCTGCCTTGTTTTCTTTTACACTTATAAAAAATGAAATTTTATTTTAGACCGTAGAGTCTATACTAAAACTAAACATACTCTTTACGTAAGTTTGATGTAATGTTATAATAAAATGATATAACAGAAATTTTCTACAAAACAAATGTAGGTTACAAATAACTAACCGAATAATCCGACGGCCCTGGGCCTATGCGCCGCTTGCGTGTTCACTCCTAGTTTAGCGGAATGTTATTGTCTTCGAAAAATAATATTATACGAATGCATTACTTTTATCGCATATTTTGTTTCTATGACCTCTTAATAATGTTTTATCTTTATATATATATATTTTTTTTGAGTGTTCGTAATTATTCTTTTCGTAAACAGCTGGACCGATTTCGATAATTTTTATCTGTATAGGTCTATGTCACGCGTAGTCAGTAGGAAGGTTTTAGTTATGGTTGGATGCAAGAGGTCACGTCACGGGTTCAAATAACAATTAAAAATTCTTTTATTGAAAAATTGAGACAAAATTATAATTTTAACACTTCCAGGTAAATTTTTAAGAAATTAATTAAATTTTTAAGAAATCTATTGTTAACTGTAACGCCGGTATGTGCGCGGTCGTTGAAGGATTAAAAAGTACCTACATAATATCAGATATATTAGAAACAATGCTACTCAATTTTTTGAAAGCGCCTTTCCGATTCATTTGATGTTAAAATCGTTATTTAATAAACTAAACTAGATAAATTATTTTTCCAACTAGCATTGCCCGCGGCTACGCCCGCGTTCAGATGACCAAAAACCAAATTCTTAGGTTTTACATATTAGTATACTCTTTCTTACAATGCAATTTTTGTATTTTTTCTCATAAATGAGATCTTTTCCTGCGGTAAAAAGTATCCTATATGTTGACCCGGATAACCAGCTGGCTTTGTCGTGATGCGGTAGCAGACAGACAGACAAAAATTCTAAAAACTATAGATTCGGCCTCTGTATCGATAATATTGTCTATTTCAATAAGATTTTCCAAAAAATATTTAATGTACAGATTCGGATTAGTTACAATTTTATTATATGTATAGAATAACATTTTTTGTAAAGGAAATAGTACCAACATACAATTGCTGCAAATTGTACCCCGACATTTGTTTTGGCGAAAAGATTTACTATTTGCGATGGACCGAGTGTGTTGGACTGCAAAAGTTGGAAAATGGTAAAGTAGAAGAATACACAAAATTTTGTATTGTTGACAAAAATACATATGCACGACAAAGTGTCATTTACTCCACCTTATTAATAATTTTCAGTAAATATATAATAGTTTTTCATTACCTTTTAAAAATGCTACGGGATGTTCTTATGTTAAAACTATTCATTTAACAAAAAGCTCGTACATTAATTATAGTATAATTTTTAATATAACATTAGTGTTGATCGCGGCTATGTCCGCGTAGTTGATTTATGTATAATCAGAATAACTCACCCTCATGTCACTAATAGCAAAAACTTAGAACTTTCATATACGTCTTTACATCCCCTTTATTTCTTATCGTTACATCTATTCTTAACCAATGTCTTCTCCCTATACATATAACATCACAAATCTCAGCTTCATAGGTCAAAAATTTTTCAAGGTTTCGTATTACTGAGTCAGATAATGAGAGACTTTCCGCTTTAAATACGTAGACAAAACTTTGGTAACCTTATATATTAATTATTAAATGTATATATATACATAATAAAACAAAACAAACGAGATCATGTTAATTTCTCTTCAATTGGCACACTCAAGCAGAGCACTCGCTTAGTTGAATAATTCAAAATTCACAACCGACTGTCGGCGCACAAGAAAAAGCAAACAGTGAAGTGCAGTGAAAATACAACGGATATGAGAGCGAAGCACGATATGAGGTTTTTCTTCATGAGAGTACTTCGTTTCCTAGGACAATAGTAGACTTCAAAGATAAAATATCTTATTGAAAATAACAAGTGTATTGTATTCTAGGTTTTGTCTAGTATTTACTTGAGGTATAAATGTATATAAAAATTATTCGTCTTTGTTTAGAAAATTACAAAAATTGTAATAATTAATTACGCCCAGTACTATTTACAAATGATTTTTAATCAAAAAAATTATGAACATATTTTAAACGAAACTACATATCTTTTCGGATTTTGTCGTGGTTTTATCTTAATTTTCCAAAATATGAAATATTTTCCGAAGAGTTTTATGTAAAACTAGCAACTCACTCTCGCTCCGCACGGGTTCGTCCCTAATTTAAAGTTTACTATAGATTTCTCAGAGATGAGATCTTTTCTTGCAGTAAAAAGTATTCTTTATGTTGACCCAGATAACCAGCTATCATCATACCAAATTTCAGACAGCTAGACCAGACAGACAGAACAAAAATCTAAAAACTATAGATTCGGCCTCTTTATCGATAATAATGACTATTTCGATAAGATTTTCCAAAAAATATTTAATATACAGATTCGACTCAGAGTTTTATTATATGTATAGATGTCAAATATTCATATAATTTATTCGTGTTTAGGCTACGTGGCCTGAATACAATTTAAATACTATTTAGCATAACTGTACGCCAAAAAGACACCCCCGATCAATAGTCATCCAGAACATTTTTATAAGGTGTCGGGATTTATTGGGGACGGTTGAAACGTGAAATATTCAAGGGTCACGGCAACGTTGTCCCTTGAAGAGATTTTTCCTTCAGATGATTTATTTCAAAGGTCGAGGACGAGGGTCCTTTTGTTTAAGATAACGTTTGGGCTATAATCAAAACAATTTTAAGCTGTTTTAGTACAAGTAACAAGCGTAACAACGATATAACATTCTGTATTTAAATTTGTAATGCCTCTTTGTATATTCTTTTTATTTTCTTATCCTTTCATTCTCTCTTTCTTTTAAATAATATAGACACTACGTAATATGTATTTATACAATTTATATGAAAGTTCTAAGTTTTGTTATTAGTGATATGAGAATGAGTTATTCTAGTTACACATAAAACAATTACGCAAGCGTAGCCGTGAGCAACGCTAGTATTATAATAATATACCTTGAAAAATATACCATAACTAATGTACGAGCTTCTTTTTGTTAAATAACAAGTTTTATCGTAAGAATATCATTATTAGCATTTTGAGCATTTTTAAATTTTTATATTAGCATTTTTAACAGGTACATTAATGAAAAAATATTATAGGTATATTTACTGACTAGAAAATAAAATATTTTCAATAAATCCGGTGACTGTTGTTGAGTATAAAAAGGACAAAGAGAACCAATAATTTTTGTCAATTTAATTTTATAATTATATGTAGCATTTACTACTCTTTCCTCGCGGTTCCACTCTCGTAGTTTGATGCGTCTCGTATGAATCTCGTAGTTTAACGTGAGATATGGCGATATGTAGAATTTACCAAAAAAATAGTATCTGAAAAGATTAGTACTATATTAGTGAAATTATTGTACGCGACAAACAAAAATAAACCTTTAAACAAAAAACTTTATTTTTAAAACTTTATTTTACAAAAAAAATACAAATTTTTTTTTACAAAATTAGTACTAAAAACTTTATTTTTATACATAAATATTATTATGAATTTTTTATTTTTATCAATATTACATATGTAGTAAGCCCTGATAAGAGAAAATTAAGAAGTTATTTTAATTAATTTATTCATGAACCTATTTAAATAGAGAGTAAATTTCACAAAGAGAGCTATCAGAAGAAAAATGGAGTTAATATAGACGGATATTAAGATTGTTTTACTTATGAAAGATATTAATTATGGGCCTCCAGATTAAGCCTTCAACCACCTCAAAGGCTACAATGGAATATTACTTTAAAAAGCAACGAAATTCTTTGTAACAGACTAATCTTCTTTGAAGAAAATATTGGGAATCGTCAGCATTATGGCGACTGAAATAATCCGTGGGCTTACATTGCCGGGGCGATGGACCAGATGTAATTCGTCTTAGATCTGCGCTGTACAAAGTCAAGTGTAAACATAATATAGTTGTTGGTCCATTTCTTATTCTATAAACATATTATTTGGCATTAACTTCAAATATCAAATACTTTTGTTGTTTAATGAAAGAAAATGTTAATGTTAAAAAAACTCTTTATTTATGTTATAATTGTTCAACATATTTATAGAGCATTGGCAGCATAACTGATATAGCAATAACGCTTGAGTTTTTATGTTTAATTTTTAAATGTCTTGGTCTAGGTAAGATTGAAGTAAAGCAACTAATACGCCATTAAAGACTTACCATAAGCCACGAAGTTACGTGAAAAAAGCAAATAATGAAGTGAAATCCAGTGAATGAAAAAGATACATAGAAACTATAAGTTAAATATAAGCTGTCATAATGAGAAACAAGTTGTTTTCTCATATGTTTGTTTGCGGTAGCATGATTTAAAAAAGTACTTATAGGTACATTTATAGTAGAGCACCCTTTTATTCACATACCATGCAAACAAAGCTGCGTAAAAATCCTAGTTAAATGTAAAATTTAGTTTTGTTATAAAATTCATATATTTGTTAATCACATTTTTGTAAGTTTTCATTTATATTACCAGTATAAAAGTCATACGACCGACATTTACCCGAGGTTCGGTCAACGGCTAGCAGCGTGAATCATTTCATGCAAAATGAATTCAGCTTGTATAAGGCCCTCTTTGAACCCAACACAATGTGTAAGGCTAACTTGACTTGGTACTAAAATAAACTTGTTCATAATAATAAGCATATATTTTACTTTTATTGAAATTGTATTCTATATACAGTACATTGTGCGTAGGTTTAAATAGGTCTTTAGCATTACATAGCAGCAATCCATACTAATATTATAAATGTGAAAGTAATTCTGTTTGTTACCTTATCACGCTTAGACCGCGCTTTGATAAAATTTGGTAGAGACATAGATTGCTCGCTGGGATCCGGACATCGGCTACTCTTGGACCTCACCCGCTATCACACGAGCAAAGCTTCGGACAAATACAATATTTAAAAAAACTTAAAAGTAAATATATAAAGATTTTATTGAAGTTTCTAATAATTAAAATCACGCATCCTTTTTAAAATATAACTATTACTCAAGAGAAGATGAGCCAATATAAGAAGCTAGTTTATCTGTGTAATCTCATCTCATTTTTGGACAGTTTTGACGATATGCTTAGTTAGCTTGCGCGTTATTCAATGATCAAACCCGTGACTTTCAGCTTACTATGCAGATGCACAAAAAAAATGAAGTAGCTCTAACCCAAAAATGTTAAATATGAAAATAACCTTTAAATAAACATATTCTGCCGTAATAAAGATATTCTGAAAATTTTAACTGCTTCATTACTACTGTTTAGAAGAAACAGCCTTCATAAAGTAAGACAGACAAACAGATAGCACAAAGAATGTTCAGTAGCTTTGTGGGCTTATCGAAACCCTTCGAGCACAGAACCCTAAAAATCAAAACTTCTAACGTGAGCCAAGGAGAATATTCTTAAATCTGAATTCGTATTCATGTGCCTTCTGTCTCTAATAATTTCAATATATAATAACTTCAATAATAATATACTTTCCCAAACAATCAAAAGTATTATTAACATTATTTCTTATTCAAATAACCAATCATACCTCAACTCCCCTATATCCATTATATGAACTTGGCCCAGATATTGACCTGCCAAAGTCATGTATAAAGTTTGATTGAAATCTAATACAGTACCAACGGAGTTATGTCAAACTTTTGTGAGGCACAAAGAGGTTAATTTACAGTTTGTAATTCATTGTTAGTCGAATATGTAATGATATATTACTGTAATCTTAACAATAGTAAGGAATATTTATTTTAATGTAGTATAAAACAAATATGAATACTTTCTTAGATTTACGCGAATATTTTATATTTTAAATAAAAGTATCGTTGCGGATTCTTTCGTATTTAGATTTATTTTGGTTTTTGGTTTCTGACTGTTCGAATGATTTACAACAATCATGGTTGTATGGAGAGACTAAGGTTGTTAACTTTTTAAAAGTTATTATATTTTTAAAACAATTCAAGTTAAAGTAAAAAATTATTTTTCCCACAAGAATTTTTCGGAGATAAAAAGTAGTTTTTGTGATATTCCAGATTATAATCTATCTCTGTGCGAAATTTCATCCAGATCCGTTCAGCCGTTCTGGCGTAATTGAGTAAAAACAAACATCCACCCAAACATCCATACATCTAAAATTTTACATTTATAATATTAGTAAGATCACAGACAGTATCTACCCACAATTTATACAATGATTTAAAAAAAACCTTACAATGTTCATTTCAATTTTAAACATTGTTATAATTTTAATAATTTACGTAATTGAATATTAAATATTATTATTTAATTTTGGTTGCTATTATTACACTATCAACTTCCGTGTTCATCGTGATGCTGAATCCATACATATGATAAAATTGTAAAGTCCGATTGTCTGTACATAGAAAAAAAATGCTAAAATTTCGGGTCAGGGGGATGTAAGAAGAGAAATAGAACAAATCCAGTTTTTTTTTCATTTTTTTTTTATTTTTCTGTCTGTTTATCTATTTGTCTGTTTGTACAGGCTAACCTCCGAAACTGTTGGACCGATTTAGATGAAATTTTGCATAGATGTACCTTATATCCCCGGTCAATATTTTAAATACTTTTCATCCCGGAAAATTAAAGAATTCCCATGTGATAGTTAAAAACCTATAATAAATTATACAGCTTAGTACACAAAAACTGCTATTTGGATTTTAATGAAACTTTACAATAATATAGTTCATACATCAGAATAACAAACGGGCTACTTTTTTTTCGGAAAAATATACGGTTCCTGTGTGGGATAGATTTGTTTTTGTTTATCTAGAGGCGAACCCGAGTGAATCGAGGGTGAGCCGCTAGTATTTATTAATAAACAAGCATATGATTTATAAGAACCAACCCAAGATCATAATTTTATTCATTACCAAGTATCAAAGTAAAATACATAAAATTAAGTGAAAAACATGGTATCTCGTTCTCTCTCTCGTCGTCTCGTTTTACATCATAAAAACTACATGTGTCGGTGAACTTCTTCCACTTTATACTATATCAAGAGTAAATCTGATTGGTACATCAGGGTTGCAGGTTCGATTTTTGTATGCAGTCCAGTACTTAGTTACTCAGTAAGAACTTCTATCCAAATGCAGCTAAATCCGCAAACATAGTTCAAGTATGTCATGTGAAGTTCTTGCAGGATAGAGCTACGGATTATGACGAGCGTAATATGTAATACAGAATTAATGACGGTTTTTGAATAAAGCGACATAAACACAATATCTCTGTCTCATGCAATTTATATATATAATAAAAAACTAGCATTGCCCGCGGCTCCGCCCGCGTTCAGATGACCAAAAACCAAATTCTTAGGTTTTACATATTAGTATACTCTTACATTGCAGTTTTTGTATTTTTTCTCAGAAATGAGTTATTTTCCCGCGGTAAAAAGTATTCTATATATTGACCCGGATAACCATCAATCTCCGTACCAAATTTCATCCAAATCCCTCCAGTGGTTTTTCTGTGGACATTAACACTCAGCACCATCTAATTCCATGGTAAGCTGCGAGGCTCGTGTTATGGATACCAGATAGTTGATACTTGATATGCTACATATATATATATATATATATATATATATATATATATATATATATATATATATATATATATATATATATATATATATGTAGCATAACTTTAAATACATATCACATACTATAAATATAAATATCCATGACTGGAGTATAAACATTCGTGCTCGTCACACAAACGAATGACCCCAGCGGGACTCGAACTCGAAGCGCGACCGCTGGCACAGCAAGTAGGGTCAATACAAACTGAGCCAAACGTGTCGTCAAATGTATCTATAGTGTCTCTGAAATTCATTGTATACGTGGGATTTACCTGAATCTATTGAAGCGCTCTAAAACATACTAAAGTTCAATCGATAATACTCGTTCAATTCTATTATAAATAAAAGCTGCTATTGGGCAATGGAGGATAAAAAAACTTACGCGGTTTACATTAACAAGAAGCTCGAAAAATTCTAGGAATGAGACCAAACTTTTAAGTATTTTTTCTGTTCATTTTGTGGAGCAGTAATTTATTTATTAGTAGTTAAATGAAATTCGATTGCCACAATTCTGAAAATTCTGTCTTCACAGTTAGTTTGATGAATTAATAAATAATCAAATTATACTTTAGAATAATACTATATAGTACATATAGTATTATTCTAAAAGGTCTAAAACTATTGTATTCTACTGTTATATATTAAAATATTATTTTTAAAAGAGTAACTGTTGAGTTTCTTGCTGGTTATTCATCGTAAAGTTGCTTTTCTAGCCGGTGGTAGTTTCTTTAGCGATTTTCATTATTGACATTTAATTCAAATGTAAAAATTAACGGTGTAAAAGTGCTTGTAACTGTCTACTTCCATAATTATATTATGAATTATTTTTTAAAAAAGATATACAAAATTACAATCAAATAATAATATGTTTAGTACAGTGGTAGCTCAGTGGTAACGCGCTCGCTTGGGAAACCGGGTGAAGCGGGTTTAAATCCCGGGTCCAGCACTTCATGTGCGAATCATTTCCAACACGATTACGACTTATTTTACGGTAAAGAAAAACATTGTGAGGAAACCTACAAGTCTGAGATAACCTACCAAATTTTCGAAAGATATGTGAAGACCGCCAACCCGCACGTCTAGGCCAGCGTGGTGGGATATGGCCTAATCCCCGTCGTATTGAAGGGTCACCCGCACCCAGCAAAGGAAAGTTAAAAAGGGCGGCATACAATAATATGTCAACAATATATTTCCTAAATTCCATCTAAATATAAACAGAATAAATTGGAAAGAAAACATCCTCCTAAACTTTCTTCAGGATAAGAGAGCATCAGTTCTATATCCAATTTCAGAAACACTGTATGAAACAAGGTCACAAAGCAATACAAGGGAAGTTTACATCCGGCTACATACAAAACATGTTACGTTCACAATCAGCGAATCTAACAAAGGTCCTCGCATCCGCACCTTCATTATACCGGTATGAAAGAGGACAGACGAAAAAAAAATGGCAAGTTCTGGAGTACAAATGTTTTTAGCTTAATTAAAGGTTTTTTTAAATTGAATATGTACTTTAATTAACTACTTTCACATAAAATTTAAGTATATAGGTACCTATCTAGCTACCTATCTATCTACATTAATAAAAGTGAAAGCAAACTCATTCACTCGCTAAATAACGTAAGAGACTAAGGTTTTAGACGTCTCAGTACTATTACTGTATTTTATAGTTGTTCTAGTAGGAGATCCCAATCTATGCGGTGCACCCCTCACTTTTTTTCGGGTGAAATATATTTTTTAAACTATAAAATATATTATTAACAAACACTACCCAGACTGCCTTACGCTTACAGTGAAGGAAAACATCGTGAGGAAACCTGCATATCTGAGAAAATTTAGCAAGTTTTCGAAAGACATGTGAAGTCCGCCAACCTGCACTTGGCCAGCGTGGTGGACTATGGCCTGATCCCCCTCGTACTGAACTGAGTCCCGTGCCCAGCAGTGGGACGTTAAAAAAAGGGGTTGAATACAAAAAATACAAACAAATAATATATGCGATAATAAATAAGATATGCATAATCTGTGCATTTCATGCTATTGCAAGACAGTTTAAGAGAAGAATTTCGTTAGAGTACAGTGAGTTAGTTTTGAAGAATTTAAAAAAAATTCCAGTATTCGGTAGTCAATTCGGTTGCATTTTATGTTGTGAGTATGGATAAACGATTTTGGTAGCTCAGTCTTCTAATGGATAGGACTCAAGGGTATTAGAAATTTAAAAAAAAAATCACTTCTACGGATTAGGAATAATTATACTATAATTTGTGAAAATATTTAATTCATTTTGCAGTCGGTGTACTTTTTACCTGACCGCGCCCAGCCCAAAAGAGGGTTGTGTGTTTGATCTGTATATACATATTATGTCCAATCCTATGTTTCCTTATTTTAATGAGCAATTTTTATTTTAAATAATCGGTTAAATGCTTTACTAAACAATTTAATCGATTATTAAAAATAAAAATTGCACATCATTCGATTGCTTAATGCAGTGTTCCTTCATCGTCTCGTCCAACTTTTTAGTTCGTTCTTACACAATCGGCTATTTTATTTTTATAAGAGGTACTTTTTAGTAAAAAGTAATTTATTATCTTATGAAATAATCAATTTAAACTATTTACGTGTACATAAAATACTTATCTAACAAAAAATATTTATTAAAGCTCTTAAAACATCTTCTACCTGTTATTTCTGCCTCATATCTGAAGTAGGTTGAAAGAGAATTGCTTCAGACAACGTATTGTGAATGCACTCACGTATTCTTTGTAGCTGTTTTGATGAGTACAGTGGAGTTTTATCCTAACACATTACTTTGTTAAAAAACCTTAAAATTGCAATATAAAACTATTTTGGTTCTTATCGTGGCCATTTTCTATTACAATTTTTAATATATTAAGTATAAAAAAAATTTAGTATCGACTTATTACATTGCTGATAAATTAAAAAAAAGAAAATGAAATGATATTAACATCTGAACTGAAAATTAATTACTGTACTATATTCAGAGGGATACAAAATTTTATAGAACTAAAAACGCCATTACAAAACGCCAAAAAGAAAGAAAAATGAAAGAAAAAAATTAAAAGCATAGAGAAATATTATAAGTGTTTTGCCATTATATAACTCCCTCTTTTCAATATCAGACCATAGTCTAAGAAACCCTAGCAATTTTTGGAAAGAATTTACAAAAGTTTTTTTTTATTTATTTATTTTCATTCGGACACAGGTCCATAGTTTAATATGTATTATCTAACAACATTTAAAATTTAATATTTAACAATAAATTTGAACTTAATACTAATAGGAACCTTTAACCTTTATATTCCTCACGATGTTTTCTTTCAACGTAAGACTCATCTCTCAATCAGATTGAAAATGATTCCTATATGAAAAATCAGAGGTGTGACATGAACCCGCTTCGTATGATTTCCAAACGAACGCTTTACCACTCGACTACACTGCCTTGTATTAATTTACATTAAATTAATTAAATTGATTAAATGAAAATAATACATAATATATAAAATAGCATAAATGTATAATAATAATAATTATATTTAAATTATCTGTTGTTATTGTAAAATAATATATTTTAAAATTTATGTGTTTTTCAATCTAGTTCTCACTAACTTCTTATTTCAAACTTAATTTTGAGAGGTTTCATTATGCCATTTTAATAACCTCAGCTGTTCTGAGAATCAGTAACGCCGTGATGATTTGTGATTTTTAGCTTTTAAATTCATAAATTACTTCGAAGCTTCAAGAACCTATATTAAAACTAAACCCACATCAAATATTAGCCACTAGTAAGTTACATTCGATTTGCTCCGGTGCGTCCCTAGGTACGTTTTAAATAGATAAAAATACAGCTATTGCGATTGTACCTTAGGATAGAATCATATACCATTGCGAACTTTTCTGTAGGCCTTTTTAAGACCTAATACTTTCTAGTACATGATTTTGACGTATCCTCTAAAGTTCAGCCAGCGTTAGCCATGTAAATTGCCAAAGGCTAATCGACAGAATCAGTAATTGTGTTTTCCTGTGGAAATGAAAGATTTTCCCAAAAAGTAAAAGGTATCCTAAATGTTAACCCTAGTTATAAGTTGTTATTAATAGTTAACTTTTTTTAGAGATTTATATTTTGACATTTTATTTTATTAGAACATACTAAAAAAAATAAGCATCCTAATTGAGAACCTCCTCCTTTTTGAAGTCGGTTGAAAAGAGAGGACATCTTTATGTTTCGGGGATGTTTTAAAAATTATATAGTGGGTATAGCAAAATTTTGTGAAGTCCTTTACGAAATATACAAATAGCGAATTATTCCAAAAGGGTCAAATTTTATGAGTATATCATCTGGTACAGAATGGAAGTTTTGCCGAAAGAATTTAAAAAATAAACAAAATTGGGAATATTACCGTTATTTTTTAGATTTTAGACTTTTTGGCCGGCGTTGCCCTATCATAAAATGCTGCTAAAAACGGTTTTTATTGTTTTGGCAATACTTATTCCGATGCATTTTACAATAAAAATAGTTATTTGATAAATTAAAACTGTAAAAATATTGAAAATATTTATAGCTTTATTTAAAGGTGTCATCACTGTAACTGTTATAAAATATTTACTATATAGTGGTAGCCCAGTGATAACGCGCTCGCTTGGGATACCGAGTTAAGCGGGTTTAAATCCCAGGTATCGTACATCCGATATTTACATGTGCGAATTATTTCCAAATCTGATTACCAACATGTCTTACGGTGAAGGAAAACATCGTGAGGAAACCTGCATGTCTGAGAGAACTTAGCAAGTTTTCGAAAAACAAGTCCGCCATCACGCCTTGGCCAGCGTAATGAACTATGATCTGATCCTTCTCGCATTGAAAGGATGTCAAATAGAACTGAATATAACTTTTTTTCTTAATTATATTCTTTATGTATCATCCATAACACGCTCTTTAGTAAAATCTTATATTTTAATAAATCTTTCTAAATAGACTAGAAAATAAATTGCCGTATCTCTGCATGAATATGAACCTTACATTCTATTTCAACAATACTCTGTCTCACACGGTATCATATTATCGCACTGTCACACATACCCTCATCACAACGTATGTGGTCAGATTAAATACGGATTAACTCAATTTTTGCCGAACAAATCTGCCTTTGTTATCTGCTAAATTGCTTAAACGTTTGATTTATAAATTGTACATGAATTCGTTATTTTATAATAATAATCTACTTTGGCTTTATCTAATCAATACATAAATATATACAAATATGTCTGTCTATTCATGGACGTAAATTTTCTTACTGATTGTATCCATTATGTATAATGATAAGCAAATTTTACAAAAAACTAATAAAAAGCTAAACAATTTAAATATCAAACAATTGTATAATCCCAGAATACTAGATTATTGAATTAATACTTGATGTCAGCATTCCTATAGTTTTTCCTATTTATTTGATCACATTATCTTTCATTTGGATTTGTATTTAAAATAAACTACGCAGTTTGGCGACACATTTGGCTCAATTTGTAGTGACCTGACTTGCTGTGCCAGCGATCGCGGGTTCGAGTCCCGCTGGGGGCATTCTTTTGTGTGATGAGCACAAATGTTTGTACTCCAGTCATGGGTCTTTATATTTATAATATGTATGTGTTTAAAGTTATATATGTATAGTGTATCAACTACCTGTTATCCATAATACAAGCCTCGTAGCTTTCCATGGAACTAGATGGTGCTGTGGTAATGTCCCAACATATTTACACCATCTAGTGAGAAATCAAATAGTAGTTGAATAACTATCTAAATATTCGCTCGCGCTCTGTTTATATTTTGTTCATAAATATGGCGTGAATACTATCTTAATTTTATGAATTAATGTAAAGGACTTGTGGACAAGTCTCATTGAGATTGGCCGCTGTGATTAGAAGCGTATTATGTATAAAACAACTCTTTATTCCTACTCAATTCTTGGACATGCTTATAATAAAATTAAATAATAGTGAAACCCGTTTGTTCTTTTTTATTCTTTGTTTAATTTTAAAATCCAAATGTATTTTATTAGCTGTTATTATACAGTCGCCTCGAGATGTGATTGTTTTTTGTTCAGTTTATCTGTTGTTGTAGGTTAAGTAGCATAATATAGTGGTATCAATATTAAAATATTTAAATAATACGCGCAATGCCATCTGTAAAAAAAAAGGTTTTCTAATGCGTAACAATAACAAGTATTATTTTAGATCCTAACCTTGGTTCGTCTACTTTTAATTTCATAACTAAATTATTAGATTTTCAAAAGTGTAGATCATACTAGGTACAAGGTGTCTTTCAAATATCACTACTTCCATATCGAACCGTATCATATCAACAGGTAAATAAATACCTATGCAACCTTTTTCCTTTGTGAATGAATTCTATATCATAAAGCCCGAAGTCAAAGTTGATAGGTTCTTGATAATTATGTTATGATGATAGTGTTAATATACTTGTACAATAATTTTAGATCGCTATATTCGTAAAGAGGTTTGTTCTTCCTTGTCTTTTACCAAATTTAAAAATATATGCAGCTTAGAAAAACGTTACTTGGCATATTTCTAGAAATAAAATGTAGTTTATGTAGTCTTTATATTTAAATGAGTTGTTGGAAAAGAAAGCAAATACTATATATATAAAATACATATATTCATATACTATATGTATGTATTCAGACCTTTTAACGTCCCACTGCATGGCACGGGCCTCCCTTCAGTACGAGGGGAATCAGGCCATAGTCCACCGTTGGCCAAGTGCGGGTTGGTGGACTTCACATATCTTTTGAAAACATACTAGGTTCTCTCAGACATGCAGGTTTCCTCACGATGTTTTCCTTCACCGTTAAGACATGTGGTAATCATGTTGGAATGATTCGCACATGAAAATATCAGAGGTGCGAAACCCGGGATTTGAACCGGCTTCACTCGGTTTCCCAAGTGAGCGCGTTACCATTGGGCTACCGCTGTGTTATGCATGTATATGTACATACGAAATTAAAATGTACAGTTTTAGTTTCTTTTTTGTTTCTGAAATCCGACAACATACTAAATAACAATTTTAATTCCTAAATTACACATATGTATGTTTGAGATTCATCCCACTTTTAACGCAACGTAGAATTAAGGTGTATCTAACGATAAATATGTAACGCTAGGGTTGTCACACAATTTTCTTTAATATCAATAACTAAATAACAAAAATAACTAGATCGATAATAAGCACTACCGTATAATGCGTTAGTAAAATAATAAAACAAAAATTTGCCAACCCTAGTAGCACTCTCCTGGGAAGCGTAACTGTTCACTGCAGGCATGCACTCGCATTTACAACCCACTATTAAAACTGCATGATTTTTTTCGACAAAAGCTTTTAACTTTTATAGAGGTGGTCATAGAGTATTTTGGCTGTGAATTTCGCCCATTGCTATTGTACGGTGACTGCACAGGCATTTCGAGCTGACACGAGTCACTTGAAAAATATGCTTACCTTGTTTATGTTTGCCAAATCCACAGCTTACCGATAAGTTTACCATCGTCTTTAGTTATTACTGATTGGTATAAATTTATTCTCATTATTTATTATATTTTAATAAATATTACATATAAAATATCAGTTTTGACAATATGTATTCAAACCGTCTAGTAAGTTTATTACAGAAAAACACTATAAAATTAAAAAAAAAATTATTTATATATGCTATAAGTATAACCGAGATACATTTTATAATGTTTTCAAGTAAATTTCATTTAAATTTAATTAATTCCATTGTAATTTCAATTATCTGCTTAATTGTAATTTATTTATAACATTTTATGCAAAATATGCTAATTTCTATAGATTTTTGTGAAATAAAAGATAATAATCTATTTCTGCGCGTGTTCAAATAAACATAAGAGCAAATTAATTATAATTATACACATATATGTTTTGCCACCAGTTTTGCTTGTCATTTTCGTAAGTGAAATTAAAATTCAGTCAAATTACTTTACATGTACAAGATAATAGAGTAATTATTATAGTTATTTTTTTATTTTTTGATATCATACAAGTGGAATATTTTTTATTGGATTATACATACTCTTGCTCTGTTTAAGTATACCAGGTAAATATAGCAATCATAAAAAACTCCAGTTTTGATACACTAATAAAAGCTTACGAAAAAACGATACTTATTAAAATAAATAGAGAGCTCAATAAAATAATAACATAAAATTTGTAATCTAATGTTTGAACGTCTTTTATATATTTATTCTTGCAAACTGACTTCGTCATTATTATAATGAATCATAATAAACATTTAATTTTAATAAAAATTTAGAGCGGGTAAATAATTCATCGCAAGTCGCATTGTTATCAAAAATGTAATATAGTAACCTGTAAATTAAGAGAACAAACAGTAATAATTTAGCTTTGAGGAGAATTCAGAGCCAGATAACATTGTTTGTAAAATAATGAAAATTCTAACGAATCTTCTTTACAATGTTCTTACCTCTTTGGACACGACTTGCTCAAAATATTCACTAATACGGGCTTATACAATGGATATTAGCCTGGATTTCCTTTTGCTATTTCGGTGTTACAAAAAACGTTTTGTTATGGAATATTTTTCGGTATATACATATAATAAATTTAATAATCTAGAGTATACTTGTTTATTACCTTCGAATATCCAAATATAAAGCTGAGTAATATTTATTATAAAGATATTTCTATGGGGATATTGTTGACAAAAATAGAAATCAAACATATTTCAATAAATATATAGTTCTTAGAAAGGTCTTTAATACATAAGGTTATTCATTAAAAACATTTACCGAATTTACTTATTCAATATGGGTAGTATTCCAAAATGTAAAGATAAATATTAATGTATGTAATTGCCAGCAATCTGTACATATAATAAAATTCTGAGTCGAAAAAAAATTTTTATGTACAGAACATAAAATATTTTTTTTGGAAAAGCGTATTGAAATAGTAGAATAGGCCAAATCCATAGTTTTTAGAATTTTCGTCTGTCTGTCTGTCTATCTATATGTCTGTTTGTCTGTCTGTCTGTGATTGTATCACGAAAAACTACTGGAGGGATTTTGATGAAATTTAGTATGATGATATCTGCTTATCCGGGTCAACATATAGGATACTTTTTACTGCGGGAAAATATCTCATCTCTAAGAAACCTATACTAATTGTTTATCTTTAAGTAGAGTCGCTAGTAATAATTATGACCAAACTCACTGAATATATTATGGGAGAAGATATAAAAAATATTAGTATACAAGTGTAAAAATGTCATCGCAAACACACGTGCATGTTCTGTTTCAATTTTAAACATTAAAAAACCATAAGGAAATAAAGAGATAAATATATCTGTAATGGGCAGCATTCTGAAAAACTTACCAGGTGCGAATTTATCGCACACCATAGTGCTTTAGGTCATAGTTCAGTGGAATGCCCTAGACTTTAGCTTAGCCGTATTTTCTACCTATTTCTAATAGGGGAATGAGAGAGGATGATGATGATATTAAAATATTACTATTATTTTTCAGCTTTACACCAGCATTGCTGGCTTCCCTCGTAAAGCAACAATCATGCCGGTCTTGAGATCTATCATATACTCGCAAAAGATGCCTAATACTACGTTAAATACATAATATTACAATCTAAGAAAGATACATGAGGGAAAAGAAGATCATAAAATTAGTGAAAAGTTTCCGAAAGTAGGTCAATAACGTCTCTACTTTCCCGCAGTTCATACTTTTACCGATTATTTTATCCTTGAAGCACGAAGTACCTAATGAAGTAAAGCGAGCAGAGAGATTCAATTTTTATTCATTTTAAGTGATAAAATTTATGGAGTATCATATAAAACATGTTTTAGTTGATATTAATCAAACTTGAGTAAGTTTAACTTGTTACAAATAAGTATAATAAGATAACAGGTAAATGTCAGACGACGTGATACCACAGCGAAGAGCTAACCAAACTTTGTACAACCGTAACCTGCAAACTTGAACACATGTCATAAAGTTTTGGCCAAATAAATTTGAATCTTCCACCTCAATAAATTAATCCTATATAACTTCGCTCTGGATTCCGCGTGTGCTAACTTATATTTGCAAGTCGACCTTTCCTGTAAATCACCCCAAGAAAATTATTACGATCAACTTACATAGACCGTACTTACTCGAACACTGCTCAACATTCTCGGTTTGGTGGTTTGGTGGTTTGAAATTTTGATGAGTAAGTTATAGTTGTATTTAAAATTGTTGTTTAGTTTTACCCGACTGTATCAGAAGGAGCGTTATGTTTTACGAGTGTATGTATGTATATATGTATATTTCTTTGGCATGCTCTGTAGCCTAAACGGCTTGATGGATTTTAACTTGAGAGGTATCGTTAGATTCATCTTAATTGTAAGAGTGACACTATGTATATCAAAATTAACCAAATTCAAATGACCGATTTTTGGCGCTATATTAAAAAGTAATAATAATATAACGCCTTCAAAAATGTTTTTTTCTCAAAACCTATCGAAATGGGGTATCGAAATAAAACGTTTCATAAATGGCTTGCAAAAATATATACAACTTATATGTTAAATGTAATTTGGAACGAAAAATGCTAAAAAAGAACAAATAAAAAAATTATTTACAAAAATAAAAAACCCGACTGCATAAAAAGAGAAATTAATATTATGTCATACTAGCATTGATGACCAAAAACCAAATTCTTAGGTTTTACATATTAGTATACTCTTACAATACAGTTTTTGTGTTTTTGTATTTTTTCTTAGAAATTAGGTATTTTCCCGCGGTAAAAAGTATCCTATAAGTTGACCCGGATAACCAGCCATCATCATTCCAAATTTCATAAAAACCTGTCCAGTGGTTTTCTTGTGGTACGGTAATAGACAGACAAAAATTCTAAAAACTATAGATTCAGACTCTGTATCGATGATAATGTCTATTTCAATAAGATTTTTCAAAAAATATTTAATGTACAGATTCGACTTCACAATTCAAGTTGTAAGAACTTAAAAATTATCGCGCCATACATCGTTAATACTTTGAAGTTTTTGAGTCAAGTAAAAGCTTTAACTCTACTGCATTATAGTCGCAGAGTAAAAAGTGGGAAGAGCAAAAAAATCCGCAAATTCCGCTCAAAACTTGAAAGTTAAATGTTTCCAAGCTTATTCGAAATTTTTTATCGCAATGGATGCTTCGTTTTATTACTATTTTCTGGTTTACACTTTCCAAAGCATTTACGGACTGTCTGCGTAAAGAGTATCTTAGACTTTTTATTGACAAAGTTCCCCTACAATTCTTTCATATTTGCCCATTTTTCAATGCCAAATATTATTAATGCTTGCTATCGTCTTTTTTATATTTAATTATTTTTTTCTTTTGTGTCGTGCATTAAAGTATATTTATCAAATAATCAGTAAGTATATTTAAAATTACAATCAAACAATGGTAGTGCTACTATCTAACAATAACAAAAAAAAAACTGGCATAGTACAATTTTACTGTGAATTTCTGTTCAATTTTTGGTTTGGTAAAAGCTACCACAGACATGAATCGATAAAATAAATCGGAGAATACGTTGTTCAGATATATCCTCTTTATTTACTTACTAAAAATATATTGAATTCAGTGAATGATTGTTATTGTTACTTCACTACACACTATGAATTTGAATAAAATTCGGAAAAGAGGTAATATCTCATGTAGCGGTTAATGTACTTATGTATTAAACTTGATCCCAGATTATTAATAGGCATATTTACACGAACAGAACCGCAAGTAAAAAGTAATTCCCATGTATAATAAAAGCGATAATGCATTTTTTTTAAATTGTCTTTCTATTTCAAAAGGGTAATTAGGGCTTAAGCGAAATGAGAGCTGCTCACTAATGCATTAAATAAGTATAACGTGCAATTTTTTTTTAGAAGATTTTTTTTTTTCAAAATATATCCGAAAATAACATTAAAAATGCATGTAATAAAAAATGTTTTAAAAGACAACAAAATTGAAAGTGCATAATAATAATTAAAAGACTTCCGCAACACCATTCAGGCAAAGAGGGACAATAGCATTCCCAAGGAGGGTTGACGTCAGGCAGGCGGCCGGTCGTAAAACTTTTGCCAAATCCTATCAGCAGTACAGAAGATGTACTGCGCCGACCCCAAGTGATTGGGAAATGGGTAGGGATAAGAAGAAGAAGTGCAATTATTATTTTTTGTTGTAAAATCTACATTAATGTATGTCTAACCATATCTCTATCTAAACCATAATAAAAACATTTAACTATAAAAAAAATTGACGTGTCTATACTAGATTTACTAGGCAGAATGAATTTATAACTTACAATAACTTTAATGAATCTTAAAGTTTCCAGTACTTCAAGATAATTTAATTCCAACATGATATCTCTTCCGGTTGCCCTCGCAATAACAAAAGAATTGTCAAGTAGCGCATACAAATCCAAAGCAGAGTAACAATTGGCCACAGCTGCAAACCTTCATCCCACCCCATTCTTTATCACTGAGATAAATGAAAGGAGTATTCGTTCTTTTTATTTTCACTTTAAACAGTCACATTTGAATAGTGTAAACGAAAGCGTTCAGTTAAATTCCATTTATATTAAACTACGTTTCATCGTATTATTGTTTTAATGTAATTCTAACCCTTTAATATCACTGTCTATTACAGGTGTTTTTTTATGTTTCTATACTGCTAGAGATTAATCCATATTAATATTATAAATATGAAAGCTTGTGAGTATGTATGGATGTTTGTTACTCTTTCACACCAGAATGGCTGTACGGATCTACGTGAAATTTGGCACAGTGTTAGATTATAGTCTGGAATAATACATAGGCTATTTTTTTTCCGGAAAATTCTATTCGGTTGCCGTGGGATATGTTTGTTTTTGTTGTCTTAGAGGTGAACCCAAACGAAGCAAGGCCGCTAGTAATTATTAATAAATCATTTTTTACACGAAAAATAACTTAGTTGTAAATATATTTATTTATAGCTATACTCTGATAGGAATATACAAATATACCAATTAAATTAAAACAATATAAATAAATATAAAGAAATGTATAATACATTTTTTAATAAATACAAGACAAGAGTGGATATATATATATATATATATATATATATATATATATATATATATATATATATATAAGTTAATAGAAGTATATATTGTGCAAGTTATATATATATATATATATATATATATATATATATATATATATATATAACTTGCACAATATTACTTCTATTAACTTATTAAAGTCTCGCAAATAAAAAAAAAACAATATATTACAGGTATTATTTCAATATAATAAATAACATTAGTATATTTACGGCTTTGTATAAAAAGGTATTAGTTAGCACCTTAAACGCTAACAGATTTAGATAGATTCAAGGCACGGTCTAGGAACGCTACAGAAATTTAATTAGGCTAATTACCGTTTCACCTTGCAACTACATTTTACACAATAATATAATAACATGCAATAAACGACTTTATTATTATAGCATTAGAGCCTAGTAAATAAAATATGTGTTAGGATGCCAATCACGTATAGGGTAACTTTTTCATCCCACCTTAATTTATAAGGGATAATGTTTTGCAAGAAATTAGGCAACGACGCTTGTGTCGAAGAGTTTTTTTTACCATCAGTATAAAATAAACATTAACATAAGCAAAGAAGTAATGATATTTTTTATCTAACTTTGTAGAGTAAATAAAAAAAAATAACATATTATATATTAATACTTTCTTAGATTTACGCGAATATTTGACATTTTAAATAAAACTATCTTTTCGGATTATTTCGCGGATTTATTTTTTTTTTGCTTCCTCATAATCCAAAAAGATAGTTTTATTTAAAATATCATACATTCTTACGAAATGCTTGTTTAAGTCTATTTAGGTATAAATACGAATTACTGGAATTTAAATAATGCAATAATGTATATTAAATTTGCAACTTACAAACATCTTTTCATTGTAATGATTGATTTATTTTCTCTTGACCGATTTCGGCCACGGTAGTCAATTTCACTGAGATTGCTATATTCAACTGCGCAGGCAATATTACAGAGCACAAGTGTACATGCAAGCACAATGTCACACAGACACTCTCTTTCTTGTCACTGTCCGCTGAGACGACAATTCGCCATGACCAGTGTAATATAGGACACAGGCTGACCGATGGCTTAATCTGATCTTCGAGGCATGGGGATAACACATAGCCAACTTTGTAACTCCTAGCTGTTCCAAACACTTTCTTAACAGAAAAAATCAATAAATAAACTTGGCACAACCTGGGACTCGAGCCCTGGACCTCCGGGTCTCCAGCTATGCTAGCCACTAGACCACCGAAGCAGTCCATGATAATAATTTGACTATTGAATTTACCTTATTTATAGCTTTAAATGTATTGTTTTATGTAACCAAAACTTAGGGCAGTCAGCCATACGATAACATCCTCTGAGCATAACCCAGAAGAAATGCTCAGTGAGCATCAATCACGATATAAGTGTTTTGAATTGAAATATTTAAGTTGTCTACTGGTTAGATGATAAATAATTTGTGTCTACCAATGTATGTACATAAGAATTGATGGATGGATGGAGAGGTAGAGGAAGACCGAAGAAAATATGGATAGATTATGTGAGACAGGACATGAAAGAGAAAGGGGTGAATGATGAGATAACTAACAAAAGGGGAGAGTGGAAGAGGAAGACTCACTGCGCCGACCCCAAGTAATTTGGGAAATGGACAGGTAGATAATGATGCTGGAAGATAAGAATTTCAGATAAGAATATTTTCTTGTTTTGTACTTTTTAGAGCGCATTTCTCTCCAATATACAGTTTTAGCTTATTTTTATGAGATTTCTGTAATATTACTATAACTTTTGACCTTTTCTACTTTTTTATATTTTATCTATACATATAATAAAATTCTAACTAAGTCGAACCTGTACATTAAATATTTTTTGGGAAATCTAATTGAAATAGACATTATATCGATACAGAGTTCGAATCTATCGTTTTTAGAATTTTTGTCTTTCTGTCTGTCTGTCTGTCTGTCTGTTACCGCATCACGAGAAAGCCACTGGACAGATTTTCATGAAATTTGGTATAATGATAGCTGGTTATCTGAGTCAATATATCGGATACTTTATACCGCGGGAAAATATCTCATTTCTGAGAAAAAATACAAAAACCCAAAAACTGCAATGTAAGAGTATACTAATATGTAAAACCTAAAAATTTGGTTTTTGGTCATCTGAACGCGGGCGGAGCCGCGGGCAATACTAGTATATGATATAAAGGTATAATATATATTTTATCAATCGATAGAATCTCTTTGCAGACTAACTTATTCATGAAATTTACATCTAAAGTTTTAAAAGTAAAATTTTGAACTTCTTCCGCCTAATTATTATCTATTCAGCAGAATCTGTTCTCTTGAAATTAGTTGTACATTGTCCTATACTGAATATATTTTAATGATAAAAAATATTTTAATTTACAACTCTATTATTGAATCTACGAGGCCGAGTATATATTATATTAAAAGAGTTTTTCTCATTTGCTCCTAAAAGAAGTATCCTTTTATGTTTTAACGCCTTTCAGTTAAATTTTCATATATATTTCCACATTTTACCCTTAGATTATAGGATAAATAATATTTTTTTGAATATTTTCAAATACCTGATAATATCAGGGCCGTTCAAACAAATCATGTAACAATATTATATCCGGAATACGTACCCTAAAGCGATGTTCAATAAACATAATAAATATTACATGGTTTATGTCAGCCATTTTACTATCTAAAATAATACGTACACGATTGAATAATATTTCTGAAACCAGTTTATTCATATACTAAAAACTCAATTCTTGAAATATGAATTTGCATCCAACTACTTATTAATAGTCAGACGCTACTCACCAAACTATTGCTAACAAACGAGACACTAACTTAAATAAACTAAAATACAGATTTTATATACAATATAGAAATTTCTGATAGATTAATAGAAATTCACATGAAAATAACAAAGGAATCCCATTTCAATCCTTCAAATACGAAATAGATAATAACGAATACTTGTATCGCTTTCATTTTAGTGTATGACAATGACGTTACGTTTTCAAAAGCTTCAAGGATATTATGCACATAGTCATAAAGATTTTACAGATACAATGAAAAATCTGGGAAAGTATATAAAGCTATTTTTATCAATAATAAAAACATATTCGCAAATAATTGCCATCACCGATAATACTGAAGATTGTTGGTAAATATTCGTTTAAAGTAAACTTTAATAAAACATCGTAGAGTGTCACGAATGGTATTCCATAATGTCCCATTTGGGTGGTCCAGACAATACTCAGTTTAATGGCTTTTCAAATGTACATCACTATTGATTATAAAATCAAGTTAAACTAGCTGCTTCAGAAGATTTTGCCATGCCCTTTCTGGAATATTAATATTGAAAACTCTATCACAACCAATTAAAATCAATCTTTAGTTACTATCGGAATTTAGCTTAATTTGTATTCCAAAAATCGATATCCAAATGACGACAGGTTTAGCTCAGTTTATAGTGACCCTATTTGTTGTGCCAGCGATCGCGGGTTCGAGTCCCGCTATGTATTCATTTGTGTGATAAGCACGAATGTTTGTACTCTAGTCATGGGTGTTTATATTTTTAATATGTATATATTTAAAATTACATATGTGTATGTATCAACTATCTAGTATCCATAACACAAGCCTCGTAGCTTACCATGGAACTAGATTGTGCTGTGTGTTAATGCCGAGAGTCTTCTCTAAATAAATTAAAAAAGTTTTATGAAAATACTGCTCTCGTGTCACGAAGATTTATGTCTTAATAACAAAAAAATATAATATTATGACATAAACCATTGTTAATATTAAACTCCTTCTATTTCCTTCATAATTTGCCACTGTCAGTTGCGAACGAAGTTACAGGTGCGGCTAGTTAAAGAAATAAAGTATGCTTTGAGATTGTAACAATATGGAGAATATATATTTCTTATTTGAAATATTTTCTTTAAGTTCCAGTGACTAGTGACTTAATCTTGATATCATTAGTGTACTTTTGCCACAGATTTTATTGTTTTATTTCAAGCATTTAGGCAGCCTATCTGATTAATGACTTAACAGCCAGTTTTATACTGACTTCAATTAAATTTATTGTGATTTATAACAGAAAGCACATTTATATTGGAATAAATATAGCTTATAATACTCGACGCTAATGCAGCTTCCTGTTAGTGAAAAAATTTTTAAAATTAGATCAGTATTTTTATTACCTCTACGTTTAAATTTAAAACTGTATCTCTTTATAAACTTAATTTAATTAGATTAATTCTTCACTCTTCTACACTTCATTATACCTTCACAGATGTAATTTTTTTTCATGTATTTATCACTTGAGATAATATTTTTTAATGACTAGAGTTGGTACCTAGTCATTAAAAAATATTATCAAAATCAGTTCAAAATTGATGTGAATAGCGTTTTATACATACACACAAAACATATTCAAGACATATATACTCAACTTGAGTACGACCTACTTTTTTGTATTTTATAATATAATATATTCTCCAAAAACGTACATCATAACATTTACACGTAAAAATCATTTCGTATTTTAATTGTTTTTGCAATTTTTTTCACTTCACTGTTAGCTGTAGTGAGACAAAAAGACGTAGATAATTGAGTTTTCGAAGAGCTTTTCGGCGAGAGCGTAAATTATTCGTGCCCCTTTTCACCTAAGAATGCTTACTATTCTTTATGTTTTATTTATATTTTGGTTCACGCAAAAAGGAAAGCGGGAATATTTTTGTAACAGGTATTTGGATCTCAACATCTTTTACTCCACACACATTTAAATTTTTTAGGTTTACTTGAAAATATGATAGTATAAACATTATCCGTATTATCTATACTAATATTATAAATGTGTTAAGTTTGTGAGTATGTATGCCAGAACGGCAGAACGGATCTGGATGAAATTTGGCATAGAGATAGATTATAGTCCGGAATAACACACAGGCTACTTTTTATCCAGGAAAAATGAATGGCTCCCGTGGGATAGGTTTGTTTTTGTTTTCCTAGAGGTGAACCCGAGTGAAGCGAGGGTGAGCTGCTAGTTAAAGATATAATTTTTAGTTATTTTAATCATCTTTAAATATTGCTGTATTATAATACAATATTTTATACACAGAGCATGTCGTCTACATTTAATTTCCTTAGACACTCGTTTAATGCACTTAATTAATTCTACAGAGTGTTACTTTGGGACCTCGCGGTTTCCTTCAAAATTCTTAATAAGGCAATTAGATGTGCTTCTTTTGCAGGTAAAATTAAAATTCACTCTGTACCTGACGAAATTCGTGAACAAATTTGAATAAAACTATTTTAAAAAGCTAGCTACGATATTATTAACTTTGTAAGTTATATAATTCCAGTGCATTTCGAGATGTCACATTCCATAAAGTTTGAAAGTGCACAGCTGTATCATATGCTCTAATTTTATTCTACTAAAACCATTGATGTCACCTTTACTAATAATATTTTGTAGATTTAAAATATTTGAATGAAATTATTTTTAAAGAGGCTTTTCTCTAATTTAGCTCTTGCTCGTGGTTTGATTTTATCGTGATAAGTTTGATTTTCAGACTATTTACCTCGTTTAGGAAAAAGCATGAAACACGTATTTTTTTTAATAGGGGTAATCTTGTTGTATTATTGCTATTGTATAATTGATTGAATTTTTGAATTCAATTAATTAACTATAAATTCTCTTTCATGATTTCTTCATACAAATTTTTCCCCATTTCACACCTTTAGGGGTTTAATTTTCAAAAATCTGTTCAGCTTTTTGAACGATACATCAATCGTTAAGCAGTAACATACACAATCAGTTATAGCATTATACTTTGCCAAAAATCAATTGTACTTCAATCAACGTATTTCATGAGTAAAAAACATTATTCGACATAAGCTACGTAAATAAATTCAAGTAACAATACTTCAGTTTAAATTAAATCTTAATGACTCAGCTTGGAATCCATTTAGATTATAATAGTATATACGATGCGATGAGAATATGTGACGAGAAGCAGTCATAACACTTCCTCGCAAGCTATCTTGAATGCAAACAATTGTCAAACTTCCGCAATTACTGTATAGTATCGTGTGTTAGCGCTATGTTTTCACATCACATGCTTTATTTTATATTTTACAGGCTCCATACATAAAAATTAAAGAATAAATATTGATTACTTATTAAATAAACCAGACCATCTAACTTTGACATGATTCTGAAAAACTTTTTAACAAAAAAATAAAAACCGACTTCAAACAAAAGCACTAAAAAGTAAAAAATAAGTGATTGGTATAATTATGTAATACTTAATCAAATATTTTCGAAGTCGGTGTGCTTTGCTTTGTATAGGCTGGCACCGATTTCGAAAATATTTGATTAGGTATGTATAGTAAATGAAAACTTTCAAACAACACAAAAATTGTCCAAATCGGTTAATAAATGACGGAGTTCTGAGGAAACAAACATAAAAAAAACAGTCGAATTGAGAACCTCCACCTTTTTGAAGTCGGTTGAAAAAACTAAATCCGAAATGTGGTACAATTGATGATACGTATTCATAAATATATAAATAGAAAAGTATACTAATTGAATTATATATAATACTAGCGACTCACCCTCGCTTCGATCGTGTTCGTTCCTAGGTTGATTCCCATCATCCCCATTTGCACCCCCTTAAGGGCTGATTTCCGGGATAAAAAGTATCCTATGTCCTTTCCAAGGTCTCAAACTATCTTTTTACCAAATTTCATCTAAATCGATCCAGTAGATCCAGAGAGTACCCCCTACAACGTCACAAACTCATTATACTCTTTATAATATTATTATAAATATATCTACTATGTGGTAAGTTAACGCTATTATATTCATAATGTAGATATCATAATAGAGCATTTTACATACTTGCAAGGAATAAATAGCGCAATATTATGTGTTAGACTGATCTCTCAACGTTTTATCATAATATACATAGGACACACAGCAAATTATTTATCCTATAAAAAAATCGAACCCGCGATCACTGAATTCAGATTCTAATGAAATTGTCTTCTGCCACAGTGACACATGTCAATGCGTTACGACGTCGTCTGCCGTCTGTTATCAATGTTCAAATATTAAACAGCGCTAGCAAACATTAACAATATACTTAACCGATAAGGAAATTATCACTTTTACGAATTATTACGTAGAAATCGACACAAATCTAAATTCAAAGTTACAATTTGTACGAATAGCTTTTTTATGTAACAGTTTAAAAGATCTGTATTATTAAATTATATTTTATTGTAATGGTTTTAAGAGTCATATCCCAAAGTAATGCTGCGATCCTATTACTCAAGAGATGAAGGGGGAGTTATTTGCATCTCCTTTTTTTAATGTTGGGAAATGCATTTACGCATACCACCTGTAGATATATAGGTGGTTATGTGGTACTCGCTGGCTCGAAAAGACAGTACTACCTACTAAAACCTTCCCCCGTCTTAATGAGGCGTCGCAGGATCACCAACTACGACGCCCCAACGGTAGTTCTGCCGAAGCAGACCACAATAACCATGAGGATGCTCCCCAGTCCACTCTTCTATCAGAGAAGTACCAGGAGCAACCTGCATGGTACACCGCCCACCAAGGTGAGCCACCTCCCTGTGCGTTTCTTAGCTTCGCGCCCGGCTGGATTGCCGGGCACTAGCTCGTAGTTATTTGTATCTCCGCACGTTGGGGGAGAGTTATTTGTATCTCCTGGGCCAACATATTTTATTTATTAAAATATAAATTAAGTTTTAATGTTTAATATTTATATAATTTTAAGAAGCAAATATTTGAAATGAAGATAGACCTTTTTTAAAATATGCTTCATTACATTGGACAGATATTGTCTGCCCTTTAAGATTTCTATGCGACCTTTAGTCCTTAGATATCATTATAATATGATTATTTTTATTAAACATATCTAGATTTAAAAATTTAAAAATATCTTAAGTGTTTTACTTATAATACTATAATAATAGTTTAAACAAAACCAATATAAATCAACTAGCGGCTTAACCTCGCTTTGCTCGGATTCGTCTCTAGGTACGTTTTAACGGTTAGTATGGAATAAATAGACTATATATTATATTACTGCTCCGCTCCCTTGGGTAGTAGCATGATGATGATATATATATATATATTTAAAAGTTATATATATATATATATATATATATGTATTTAAAAGTTATATATATATATATATATATATATATATATATATAACTTTTAAATACATACATATTATAAATATAAACACCCATGACTGGAGTACAAACATTCGTGCTCATCACACAAATGAATGCCCCCAGCGAGACTCGAACCCGCGACCGCTGGCATATCAAGTAGGGTCACTACCAACTGAGCCAAACGTGTCGTCAAAGCCTATATAGCCTTCCTTAATAAAAGGGCTATCTAATGCAAGAATAATTTTAGAAATCGGATTAGTAGTTCCTGAGATTAGTGCGTTTAAACAAACAAACAAAAAAACTTTTGCCTCTTTATAATATTAGTATAGATAACCCAAAAATAATTTACACTTTTAACTTATATACACTACAGACATACCATTAACATATTATTATTATCTACATAGAAGAGATAAAATGCAACCAAATTTTTCTTACTGGGGCTTTTAAATATTAAACGAGTAATTTAATAAAAAAAAGGAACGACATTTTAAATATAGCTTCAGCTAATGGATCTATAAAATTTTATGAACATTCATAAACGTTACAGAGATTTATATATATAAAAAAATAATATTTACGGATTCCAATAAACATAAATCAGAACACAGAACAAATCGATCACATTGATATGGAAAGGTACTCATTGAGTGTTGAATAATCGACTATTGTGAACTTTTAATTGACCAAACTCTTCAATTTTATCAAAAAATATTTCGATTATATTTTCGTTTATGATATCAACATTTACATAGAGTTCAGTAGATCTTATATGTATACGTAGGTATAAATTGGATAGCAGGTTAAAGAAAACTTCTACAAGTGACCTATCTATACATATAATAAGATTCTGAGCCGAATCTGTACATTAAATATTTTTTTGGAAAATCTTATTGAAATTTTGTCATTATTATCGGAACAGAGGCCGAATAGTATATATAGTTTTTAGACTGTTTGTCTTTCTGGGAACTCATCACCAAAAACCACTGGACAGATTTTGATGAAATTTGGTATGATGATAGCTGGTTATCCGGGTCAACATATAAGGTTTTTACTATGAGAAAAAACTCATCTCTGATAAATCTATACTAAACGTTTCAACGTAACTTAGGGACGAACCCGAGCGGAGCAAGGGTGAATCGCTAGTCAACCTACAATATAATTAACCATTATACATTACTAGACGTAATAGTTAGTATTAAATTTACTTTTACGTCTATTTAAACATAATAAATTTGTGTGTTTGAACGTGCTGATGTCAAGATTTGTTAGTTTGAAATAAAAAAATATTTTTTTTTTATCATAGTCCGTTGAATCTCATATATTTCGGACTAAATAACGTTACTGGACAACCTAATTTATTGCGGATTAGCCAATAAAGGTAAATTCAAGATAAATGCGCCAATCTTATTGTCGATGTATTATTTGTTAGATAGAAATCGTTCCGATGCGACGTTCTTAGGAATACTTGTTTTTTTTAAATGCACTTGCCTACACTACTTGCATACACACAGATAATTACGTGGAGACTCACAGAATAGAAAATTTGAACCTTCACCTCTCAGTTTTGAAACCAGATTAAACCTGTGTTAATCATACAAAAAACGGAACCAAGTACAGAAGACTATGTTACGTTTCTTTTTTAATAAACCGAATTTTGTGCAGATTTCTAGAGTCTAGCTAGAATCTAGAATCTAGATCACCCATCGAGCTTTAGCAATCTAGATACTATCTAGATTCTAGATAGGAACCATAATGCACTTGACTGTAGTGTCTGGTACTGGCTGTAACTTGCGAATATATGTATGTACAGATAAGACATAGCACAATAGTTCAAATACGAATCCGAGAGTGCATGGATTATGTGAACGGTATGATAAACATTACTTACAAATTAGGTAAGACTTTAAACTTAAAACAGTCATAGATTTTGTTCGCTATATTTTAATATATAAAACTAGCGGACCCGACAGACGTTGTCCTGTCTACACGTCTTTAATTTGAAAATTTCAAACTTTTTGGACAAAATTGTGAATCTAAACCATTCCCAGATCCCCTTGAACACACACAAAAAATTTCATCAAAATCGGTCCAGTCGTTTGAGAGAAGTTCAGTGACATACACACTCACAGAAGAATTATATATATAAAGATAACGACCTATTTTTTACATTAATATATCACGATAACACTTGAAATATTTATATTCTAATATTCTAAAATAATTTATAGGTACACTTATACGGTTTTAATTCAATCAAATATTGTTATGAATTGAAAAGGGCTTTCATTTTGTTATTTAAATGTTATTATTGGACAATATTACAATTATCTCTTTCTAATTTGATTCTTCTCCCTCATATTGAACCGTCTATAATTTAATATACTTAGAATTCATAATATTTAAATTTAATTCAGGTTTCACGAATACTGAGCTGTGGAATATTTTAAAGCGATGTTGAACTTTAACGGGCACTGAAAATAGATAATCCTGCAATATTCATGCCAGATATCAAGCACAAAATCCATTTCGTATAAAGACAAGGTGTTTCACGTTAAAATTGTTTTCTTCTAAATTCAGCTATAAAATTGATATGAATATAAAATTTTGCTTAAAAATAATTTAAAATAAAGCTCTATTAGATCTGTTAAAAATAATTTTATTCGGATTATAAATTATAAAGTTGAACGGATTAGTTAAAAGATAGCCACTAGTATTGAGAGTAAAAACTTTTAAAAAATAAAATAAAACCGACTTCTAGACACTAAACTGGAAAAAATAACTAAACGGTGGTTTTCATTTAGAATAGATACCTAATCAGATATTTTCGAAGTCGGTGCCAGCAAATCAAAACTAATATATTTCGATACGTAAAATACATATTTATCTATTAGATATTCATATCTTAAAATATTGTCCGTTGGCACTGATTTTATGTTGCTTTAAAATTTTAATAAACCCTTATTTTGTCATACGTAACATGAGAAGCCTGATGAATTTTTTTGAGTTTACGTAACATAATACGTTAATATCAGAATAAAAATTCATTTAATTACGCTATATTTTCGTATATAGTGTTAAGCAGTGGTAGCTCAGTGGTAACTCGCTCGCTTGGGAAACCGAGTGATGCGGATTCAAATCCCGGGTCTCGTACCTACTCTGATATTTTCATGTGCGAATTATTTCTAACATGATTACCACTTGCTTTATGGTGAAGTAAAACATCATGAGGAACCTGCATGTCTGAGAGGACCTAGCAAGTTTTCGAAAAACATGGGTCCGCCAACCCGCACTTGGCCAGTGTGGTGGACTATGGCCTGATCCCCCTCGTATTGAAGGGAGGCCTGTGCACATATTATCGTTATTGGCGTTATTTAAATAGCTCTATATTATATTATGAGAACTGACTCATTGGTGTAGAGTCCAGCATATATGACTTACTAATCGTGAAGTCCCAGATTTGAATCCCAGGTTGAGCCAAAATATATATAAAATATTGGTTTTTTATATTACGAAATAAGAACAGCGCAGGTTGAGAAATAGGCAGTATTATTAAATAAAACTATCTTTTCGGATTATTTCGCGGATTTATTTTGATTTTTGGTTCCCGACGTTTCGAATGCTTTACAGCATCCATGGTCACGGGAGAGACTGAGGTGTTACATGTCTTGAATGTATAGTTGTTACAGACAGCCTACCCACAATTAACAAAATGAAAGTTGCACCAATTACATTACAATATTTTTTAACTTTAAACATTTTTATAATTTTATAATTTTAATTATAATTGAATATGGAAAATTATTTATTTAATTTTTGCTATTATTTTTATAATTATTACAATTTTAAAAATATTAATTAGTAATCTATATTTAGTGTTGCCATTATTATATTTATAACCATAAAGAAAAATATAAAATATAGTATTAATTATTTAAGCCATATAATTTAAAAAGTTAAAATTAATTAAAGATAATAATTTTAATTTAGTTTGCTATTATTTAAAAAACAAATTACTAAGCAACACTATTAATATATACTTTTACAAATGAAAAATGAAAAATATTAATCAGATAAGCTGTCATTTTGATCTACACAGTATGAACTTACTACATCTGCCTGTCTGTTATGTTTATATTTATTATTAGATTTTATTATATTAATAACAGGATCCCATGACGATGGTAGTACCCAGCCATCTTCCCTATTGAAATTTGGATGTTTTTTAATTTCAATGGCTTCTCGAATCATTCTAGGGCGATATCGGTTTTCTTTCGCCAGGATTTGAGGTCTATCGAAACGAATATAATGGCTTGGGCGGTCCTGGCTATGTTTGCAGACAGCAGATGTTGTATTGCGACGGTGCTTCACATCAGCTATGTGTTCTTTGACCCGGGTTCTAATGGATCGCTTTGTTTGTCCAATGTAAGAGAGCCCACAATCACAATCAAGCTTGTAAACTCCTGCATCTTGTAGAGGGATGTGGCACTTGACAGGTGGTAAGAACTGACTAATTTTCCTTGGCGGCTTGAAGTAAGTTTTAATTGAAGCTCGCTTTAGAATGTAGCCAATCTTGTCAGTGACTCCTTTCATATATGGCAAGACTGCAGGGACGCGCTCGACTGTGGCTGGTTTCACTCGGTCACTGTGACGCAGGCGCGGCACTTGCAGCTTGTTGTCACGCAGAACTTGCTTGACATGTTGCAGTTCTCCGGCCAGGTGTTGCTCGTCACAGATCCCGCGCGCTCTCTGAAACAAAGATTTTCCCACGGTAGCTAACTGTGAAGGATGGTGGTGAGATTCACCGTTCAGGTACCTATCAGTATGGGTCTTCTTTCTATACACAGTATGACTCAAGGTGTTATCTGGGTTTCGTTTAACTAATACATCTAGGAAAGCTAAGGTATTGTCTGATTCTAATTCCATTGTAAATTGTATTTTAGGATTTATAGAATTAAGGTGTTCTAAGAATACAGTTATTTTATCAGATGGTAATATTGTGAAAGTGTCATCTACATACCGCTTGTAGAAACGAGGGGTCACGGGTGATGTGTTCAGAGTTGTGGGTAGGCTGTCTGTAACAACTATACATTCAAGACATGTAACACCTCAGTCTCTCCCGTGACCATGGATGCTGTAAAGCATTCGAAACGTCGGGAACCAAAAATCAAAATAAATCCGCGAAATAATCCGAAAAGATAGTTTTATTTAATAATGTCAAACATTCGCGTAAATCTAAGAAAATATTAAATAGGCAGTATGTTCACTGTTTTGGAGAGCATATTAAATATCTGACCTAAATCTAAGTCTGTCAATTTGTTAAAGGAATTCAAAACACACTTGTGTTTACGCACATATTTATGCAATATAATATCAGCTGCAAAGACGGCTACCCTCAGTGATTAGCCGCCGTTACAGAAACAGGTTAGGAGTATGATGATGATGTTCTCCTGACCGATTCCGGCCACGGCGGCCAATCTCATTGAGACTAGCCAACTGCGCAGGAGATATTATAGTGCACAAGTGTACGCGCAGACACAAGTGCACTCTCTATTCCTGTCACTCTCATACTCCGATGGGACGACTACTCGACACGACCGGTGAGAGATAAGGCGCAGGACCGACGGCTTTACGTGCTCTCCGAGGCACGGGGGTGAAACACCGCCAACTTCCCAACTCCGGGCTGTTACTGAAGCTTACTATACTAGACTTAATAACTAAACTTGGCCCGACCTGGGACTCGAACTCAGGACCTCCGAGTGTGCAGCCGTACATGCTAGCCGCTACACCACCGAGGCAGTTAGGAGTATATGATTATTATTATCATAATTATATACCAGTTTGAAACGTTTCCAGAAGATTCGAGAAAAATAAGGTTTAACAAAGAGATGATAATATATATACCGTTGTCTATACATATAATAAAATTGTAAGTAAGTCGAATCTGTACAATTAATTTTTTTGGTAAGTCTAATTGAAATAGACATTATTATCGATACAGAGTCTGAATCTATAGTTTTTAGAATTTTTGTCTGTCTGTCTGTTACCGCATCACGAGAAAACCACTGGACAGATTTTGATGAAATTTGGTATGATGATAGCTAGTTATCCGGGTCAACATATAGGATACTTTTGACCATGATAAAATATCTCATTTCTGAGAAAAAATACAAAAACTGCATTGTAAGAGTATACTAATATGTAAAACCTAAGAATTTGGTTTTCGGTCATCTGAACGCGGGTGGAGCCGCGGGCAATGCTAGTTTCCTTTAAAATTCTAAAAGATCAATATCAATTAACTAAAAGAACATCGATTTTATTATATTTGCTTTCATAATAGGTACATTTACGAGTACATTATAAACAAAAACAAATGCCAATACTTTACAAAAATACTTATATTGGTTTTAATTGTTTAAAAAATACTTAGGTATTATTAAACAATCCTATTTGCTAATAGAAAGTTGTCATCGGAAGCGTAAGAGCTTATCTAAGGGGTTAGTGACAGCTGTATTGAAAAACCATGTCCCGCGTTGGATTTACTTTAACGCCAAGGGATCATTGAAATATCTGTTGTGTGAAATGTGTTAGTACTTTTTACTCAGATTTGTTTCAAATGTTTTCTATCAACAACTACCTTTTTAGGTTCCGTCCGTAGTCCAACGGGACTCTATTACTAAGCCTCCGCTGCCCATTCGTCTGTCTGTCAACGGGCTGTATCTCATGAACCATAATAGGTAGAGAGTTGACATTTTCATAGAGTGTGTATTTCTCTTGCCGCTATAATAAAAAATAATAAAAAAAAACAGATGGCGAATTTTAAACTGGCCGCCATGCAAATTAAAAAAATTGATTAGTACATAGTGTTATATCTTGTATGATGGTACGGAACACTTCGTGTGTGAGTCCGACTCGCACTTGACCAGTTTTTTTTATTATTTACAATATTATTAGATTTTGCCCAATGCTCCTGTCTCATGGTAAGTGGGGTGCGGGAAAAAGATAACCTATGCCATACTAAATTTCAAAGAAAGAGACAAATAGAGTTATTTATACTTTAATTTTAATACTCTATTACTACGAATTTATAGTATAGATTAGAAATAAAATCAATAGTTTTAATATTTTGTCTGATTGCACTTTTCTCATTATTTTTTTAATCTATAAAGTTAATTATAGTTTCATTAAAATAAGTAGAGCAGATTCAATAATACGGTGTAAACTTCACATAATATGCGGTCTCATTAAGAAGGGATCACGTTAGGAGATTAGCTCACTAATTGGCAACGTATCTATTCATGTACTATATTGCAGTAACTTATTACTAAAATTAATAATCAGTAATATTGTATCCTTAAATCGATAACTAGCGACTCACCCTCGCTTTGCTAGGGTTCATCCCTACCTTGCTTCCCAATACAAACTTTTATCCCCATTTTCACCACCTTAAGGGATGATTTCCGGGAAAAAAAGCATCCTATGTCCTTCCAAGGGTCTCAAACTATCTTTTTACTAAATTTCATTTAAATCCGTTCAGTAGATCCAAAGATTACCCCTACAACGTCACAAACTCACAAACTCAGTATCTCACAAACTCACAAACTTTACCTCTTTATAATATTAGTATGATTATATACAATTATTCAAAAGAAATCTTTAAAAAGTATAATTTGTACAAACGTTAGTAAAAACTGCAGTAAAACACTAACAAAAAGATAAATAATAGTTATTTTTTATAAATATAGTATGGCACAAAATATACTGTTACAAAGAAAATTTCTCGCTCGACTAATAATGGCTTGGACGTCCGTTCCTTTAATTAACAAGCAATTACCGGTGATCTTAAAAGAGCGCCCGAAAACAAAAAAAGATCCTTTCTGTAACTTCACACCTTAATATTACAATTTTCTCTACAGTCAAGAAATAAACTATATAGATTACTAGCTATTTACCCTCGTTTCTTGATCGGTGTCTTTTGTATTTCCCTCGCTTCGCTCGTGTTCTCCTCTAAAACACCTTCCGAAAAACAAAAACAAACCTATCCCACGGGAACCGTACATTTTTAGGAATAAAAAGCCTATGTATCATGGTGTGTAATAAATGCTACGCTAGTAGTCTTATAAATCATCTAATTATTACCCAAGTATTATATATAAAAATCAGCTTTTATACTATAACGTAAGTAGAATTATGATTTCATGAAAAGGGTGTCTGGCAAGGGTTTGCCACGATGTTAAGTGTCTGGCATTGAATGACGTGATTTTTAATAATATTCTGAAGGTAATATCAAAAAATCACACTTTATTATTTGACGAATTTAGATCGGTATTTTACACACCTTTAGTACCGTGTACCTGCCAAAGCCACCATAGCCTGAACTTCATAATGGTCCATCGTTCTTATCTGTGTTGGGAGCATGCGCTGACAAACTTTCAGCCTTTATAAAATGACGAAGGTCTGGCGTTCACAGGCTCTTAGGCCATTAGTAATTTAGAACCACGTTTAGCAAAATTATAAAACTAACATTAGTCTGTGTTACTCCAGTTCATAGTTTTTCTGTATTTAAATTTCATCCAAATCATCATTTCAGCGTGAAGGGGTAACAACCATACACACAAATAAAAATTCAGTATTTATAATAAGTCATTTGTAGACCATTGGTAACGCGCTCGCTTGGGAAACCGAGGGAAGCGGGTTCAAATCCCGGGTCTCGCACCTCTGATATTTTCATGTGCGAATCATTTCCAACATGACCACTTGTCGTACGATGAAGAATACCATCATGAGGAAACCTGCATGTCTGAGAGAACCTAGCAAGTTTTCGAAAGACATGTAAAGTCCGCCAACCCGCACTTGGCTAGCGTGGTGGACTTTGGCCTGATCCCCCTCGTGTTGAAGGGAGGCCCGTGCCCAGCAGTGGGACGTTAAAAAGGGCTGAAAACATTTATAATATTAGTTTGATTAAAAATGTTATCATGATGGTTATCACTCACTAATTATGAATATGAAAGTATATTTGTTACTTTGGTCTTCTTTTACTCAGAAATTTTATTCTAGGAAGGATCTTTGTGATTTTTTGTAATGAGTTAATTTACATTTAATATTAATAATTATTCATTAGATATTACTCTCTTGAAATTCTTAGTGATACGTTATGTTCATAACAACAACATCTATAACAAGAAAAAAATATATTTCTTAAATTTTTATTTTCATACAAAAATAAAAATATTTTTATTGTACCTTCTAAACGGTAAAGATCTAGCATCTTTATCTTTCCTTTGCTAATGCTGGACTATTACCGATTAGAAGGAGCAATAAAAATACTTTAATTTTTGTAGAATTTAAGAAATATTTTTTTTACAGATGTTGTTATGATGTAAACAGTATATTCCCAAAAGGTTTTCAGTAAATTAAAAATGATCCTGTGTGTGTATATATACATATATATATATATATATATATATATATATATATATATATATATATATATATATATATATATATATATATATATATATGTATATATGTATGTATGTATATAATAAGCCTAGCCTTAAAAAGTCCTCTATATTTTGTAAAGGTCCCATTACAATCTGTTAAGCCATTCTAAAGATTACTCCTTGACAAACAGAAACAGAAAGAAAGACTGACAGAGAGACAAAAATTTTAAAAAGGGCTGTTTGTTTACGTACTGGTATCACAATAAAAATATAAAATAACTCTATCTACTTGCTTAAGAAAACATAGTTATTTGGAAATCACAGACATACACTTCAATTTTATTTATATGTATAGAGATATAGATTAAACTTTATATAAATATATAATTATCAAAATATACATATATAGTATTTTTATAAGCGATATCGTCGTATAAAGAATAACAAAACAAAAAAATGTAATAAATTAACTTCTCTCAGATAATAGCAATATTGTTTTGTCTGACATTCAATTTTAAAAGGTGGAATATGTAATTGACAACGGACGTCAGAGCGTATTTATTATTCAGGTGAATGATCTCTACATTGTGCATGCATATCAAGCCGAAGCTATAACATTTAAACGTACTTTAAATTTAACCTATCGAAAATATTACCTATTATAACTACCTGTTAAACAGAAGGCGATTCTTTCACTAAATTTGTTTATACCTAGTAACACCAAATATACTCGTTCTACGTGTTGACCTTAAGCATGACGTATTTAATAGTTGATCTTGATAACTCAGTCCATTACAGTTGCTCGCGGAATAAAGACGCATTTAAAATGACGGAAACCGAGACTGCTTCGACATTTTGGGACGAATTTACTAGTCCCATTAATTTGATATTGGTATTTTTCATTTTGTACCTTCTATACAAGATTTTAAGGTCGCATTTTGAAACTGAAGAACCTCCAACACCTCCACCACCTCCAATGGCGAAATTAAAAAAGGATATGACTGTGGCCGAATTGAAGAAATACGATGGTACTGATGCGGAAGGACGAGTTTTGCTGGCCGTAAACGGTATAATTTTCGATGTAACAAGAGGGAAAAAGTTTTATGGACCTGGTAAGTTGATCATCAGATTATAATTTCTATCACAAACTTTAAAAAAATATTTGTACGTGTATATAAAACATAGTTGAAAAAACCACATAGTCATCTAACATAATGTAATAAGTAACGATAAGATAAAGATACTAAATTGTGTGGAAATAATCTTCGAACAGCGGTACTAATGCCGCTTGCAATAAAGGTCATAATAGAGTAGTTGATATACGTGCGACCATCGAACGAGCGAGAACCTTGACTCTGTAGTCTGTACATACATTATTTTTAATAACTGTAATGTTTTCTACTAAATTACTTACGTTTTTATAATTAAAACGCTTACAATTGACTTATTCTCGGTACATTTCGAACTCAACACATAATTTGTTAATTACATGTGCGTTCTAATGTGTAAATCAAAGTGGGTTAACGATTGTGTTTTCATTCGTTTACTTGTAACTTGTTTTTGACCGCTATTATACTCGTGGTCTAGATAGGTACTTCGATAGAAAAGGCATACAAGGTTTAAGCTATTCCAAATCTATATTAATATTATAAAGAGGCAGTGTTTGTTTGTTTGAACGCGCTAATCTCAGGAACTACTGATTCAATTTGAAAAATTCTTTTTGAATTAGATAGCCTGTTTATTGAGGAAGGATATAGGCTATATGTTATCCCGAAAAATGTACGGTTCCCGTGGGATAGATTTGTTTTTATCTAGGGACGAACCCGAAGCGCGGGTGAGTCGCTATTATTTATAATATTATTACCTATGTTAATATTTCTTTAAAGACAAGTTTTCAAGTAAAAACACTTGCCTTAAATTATAGATAACGTCAATAAATATATCGTATATTTACTTGTTCAACTTCGAATTTCGTGTTCTGTTATCAGCTTATTATCTCAAACCGCTTGAGGATTGTCCTAGAAATGTGGATGTTGAGGATCTATTTATACAACAAAGCAATGAGATAACTGATCTGCTTACCCTGTTATGTGCGATCGCATCTATACTAATGTCGCTTATTAAGCACACCAAGTGATTTATTCCTTCATCCGCTACACGCTCTGTTAATGGGAAGTAGTAACGGTGATTTCAGTACATCATCTGTTTGGAATTAATGTGTTTGTATGATAAATGCGATATAATTTATTCGACTAAAATTATTTTTTTAATAATAGGCTTATCTATTATGCATATAATAAAAGTGTAACTGATCACTGTCTGGACATGGAAGACATTTGCGAAAACCTATTATTGGGGTTCTTGGTGTTTTGGATTTTTTGTCTGTTTATATGTGCGTTTATGCGCGCTAATCTCAGAAACAGCTAAACCAATTTGGGCACTTTTATATTGTGGTATTTATTTTATTCCAATAGAGTCATGAATAAAAAAGTTATGTCACTTTAAAGAATCACCTATGAACGAATCCGAGCGAAACGAGGGTGAGTCGCTAGTTACATATTTAAACAAACATTCATATCGGTATAAATATTTATATGAATGTTTGCTTAAGAATTAACAAGTACTTGTCAAGTCGATTATATCATGTTTCATACACTTTATTTAATAGATCTAGACAAAGAATGTGATAATAGCTGTGTTAAGAAAAATCATAAAACTTTTATGTCATGTAAAAAAATATATGTATGTATATATATATATATATATATATATATATATATATATATATATACATGTACGTCACTTGTACCTGTAGCAGTGTAGACGAATAATAGAAAAAAATGTATAAATTAGTATTGTTACTACTTGCATCACAAAATGAGTAGCAATATTTAGATTACTACTGAAATAAATATCCCTTTCATAATAATTATAGTAATATACTAAAAATTTGTAGACGATTTGTAGTACGTTTTTGTATATAAACAAGACTCGTCACGATGGCTAAGATGAATTGAATGAGCATAGCCTTGAGACTGAATGGCTTACGCAACTTCACTTGACCTGCTATTTTTTTAGTTATTAAATAGTACCATATTATGTACATTATTTAGGTACAGAATAAAAATTTATAATATTTTCCATACATATAGTAGGTTTAATTCCAATGTACGTGTACTTTGTGATTTGTATTATCTATACTAATATTATAAAGAGGTAGTTTGTAAGTTTGTGACGTTGTAGGGGGTAATTTCTGGACCTACTAAACCGATTTAGATGAAATTTGGTAAGAAGATAGTTTGAGACCCTGGGAGACAAAAAATACTTTTTATCCTAGAAATCGTTCCTTAAGAGTGTGAAAATGTGGATGAAATTTTGTATTGGGCAGCAAGCTAAGGATGAACCCGAGCGAAGCGAGGGTGAGTTGCTAGTATTATTATAAAGCCAAATAATCTTTGCTTTTTGTTTGTTTGAATGCGTTAAAGTTTGGATTTTTATCAACATCTCGTTCACGTACTTCCTCTACCCGTTGCACTATAATATTATGTACATTGTATCAGTACAATGTATATACAATATTTATATAATATTTTTATAGTAACTAACTTATAAGTAAGGTATAGTAACTTATAAGTAACTTATAGGAAAAAGAAAATGCTTAATTACTTATATCTCATTAAAAGTTTGATAGTAAATCAGTTTTAATTATATATTTTTTAATTGTAGGTACGAGTACAACGCGTACTTACAAATATTTATTTAATTAAACATAATTACTTACAATCACAATTATATAGCTGTATCCTCGACTTGTTGCATTGTATGTAGATTGTAGACAATCAACGACAAATTGATCTGTAAATAGAGAGAATACGGGCTCACAACTTTAGAAGCATACAATAGCTCTACAAAATTGTCTGGGAACAAAAAAGTCATTTAGAAATATTATATATATATATATATATATATATATATATATATATATATATATATATATATATATATATATATATATATATATATATATATATATATATATATATATATACCTATATTTAGTGATATCTAACACGTGTACTTGAACCTAAAATTTATTTTCACACCTCCATCACATATATAAAGTGCCACCCCTGTTTTTTTTTATTTTTTCATAATTTGAATGCAGTATTTGTGTTAGCGCTTCACATAAGATATCTAAGTACTAAATTTCAGCAATATAGGTCTATTAGTATTCGAGTAAATTGGTTGTGAAACGCGGACAGAATGGTGAAATTATAAAAGTTTCGTTTGAGCCTTTTGGCCTACGGAACTTTAAAGAACACGGTCTACACGGTACACGGTATACATAAAATTTTAACTACCTAATCAATGTAATTTTAACTAGTCAGTATAAAGTAGTCTTATGTCGACACTCAAGCATTTCATTTCGCTCGTTCTAACAGTATGTACAAACGGAGGAAATTCCACAAAGTAAATTTTGTTCGTGAAACATTGTATACAATTTTATTTTGTAAAGATATTGTAACAAATACCAACCTCTTTTTTGTTTAAGCAAATGTGAATAAATAGTGAGTTTTTGCTACTATTTATTATCGAACAATCCTGACTTCACTCAGGCTATAACTACACCCAGGCATTCTACAGTATATTTTAGTACCTAACTATATTCTACATTAACTACATAAAGTACTTGATTGATTATAATGAAAAAAAAATACTCTTCGATCAATACCCTCCAAATTAAAATACTAAAATTATGTACAATACCACTCACTATCTCCTGTTTTTCGCATTTAAAAAAAATACCTTTTCGGATTTTTTGGGAATTTATTTTGGGTTTTTGGTTACCAACGTTTCGAGTGCTTAGCGTCGATGGAAGTCACGAGAGAATAAGGTTTTAGAAAGTTTAATTTAAAATATAAGATATTCGTAAGAAAGTATTATTTTATATATTAACTAGCTATTCACTGTCGCTTCGGTCTGGTTCGTCATTAGTTATGTTTTAACGTTTAGTATAGATTTCTCAGACATGAGATATTTTCCCGCAGTAAAAATTATCCTATATGTTGACTCGGATAACCACCTACCATAACTTTTCAGTAGTTTTCTCGTTATGCATTCCTAGAAAGACAGACAGACAGACAAACACTCTAAAAACTATAAATTCGGCCTCTATATCGATAATAATGTCTATTTCAATAAGATTTTATAAAAAATATTCAATGTACAGATTCCACTCAGAAAGACTTTATTATATGTATAGAAAATGTCAACCCAAGCTGAAATCCAAACAGCATTTTTTGCAAACAAAAAACGTTGATGAAAGTTTGACCTCTCTATTTGCGGAACTTTATTCATTTTTGAGAATAAAAATTTGGAAACCCCTAAGTAATAAGTATTCCAATTCACATCAAAACGTATTCAGTATTTTACGTATCAGAAAGAATTTGATTTTCTTCGTTTCTTATAGACCACTTTAATTTCCGGGGTGAAAAGTAGTTTTTATATTAGCAATTTACAAACTATCGTGAAGTTTTTTGTATAATAAAATCGTTTTTTATTATAAAATTAAATTTTAATATAATAAAATCGATATAATGTCTTCCGCATATATAGGCAGTGGTAGCCAAGTGGTAATGCGCTTGCTTGGGAAACCGAGTGAAGCGGGTTCAAATCCCGGGTCTCGCACCTCTGATATTTTCATGTGCGAATCATTTCTAACATGATTACCACTTGCCTTACGGTGAAGGAAACCTGCATGTCTGAGAGAACCTAGCAAGTTTTCGAAAGACATATGAAGTCCGCCAACCCGCACTTGGCCAGCGTGGTGGACTATGGCCTGATCCCCCTCGTATTGAAGGGAGGCCCGTGCCCAGCAGTGGGACGATAAAAAAAAGGGCTGAATACATACATACATACATATATATACACACACACACACACACACACACACATATATATATATATATATATATATATATATATATATATATATATATATATATATATATATATATATATATATAAGTGGCTATATTGTGTTATATATTGACAGTAAAGCTATTTCAAAATGAATTATCAAAAATGTTTTAAATGTAAACAGACACAACTCTTTTACAATTTTATTGTAAGTACGTATACCTACCTAATAAAATGTAGATAATATAATATTATATTTATTGATAATCTAATATACTAATAAATTATCATGACCCTTGAATTTCACGTATCCGCATAATACATGGTCAACGTTTATCGGTGTATTTAATATTGTCGGATTATAACGCAAATCTTTTTTAACCGACTAAAAAAAGGATTGGACTGAATTTCATGGTTATTTTTAATGCATAGGTTTTTATGTACTACAGATACAGATTTAAAGATAATATATATTTCTTAGATGGAAGAAATATTTAATTTATTTTTAAGTTGGTATGCTTTTAAGAGCTTTTAAGTAAAATTTTGATGAAATTTGGTATTACGATAGCTGGTTATCCGGGTCAACATATAGGATACTTTTTACTACGGGAAAATGTCTCATCTCTGAGAAATCTATACTAAACGTTAAAACGTATCTAGGGACGAACCCGAGCGCAACGAGGGTGTCGCTAGTAAGTAATAAATTTAAAATAGATTTTGTAAGAATAACTTAATTATTATTTTTTTATATTTTTACCTTGTCCACTGTTTTAAATTGTCATAAATTGAACACGAACTTCAGTAAACAACTTTAATTACCTAATGTTATCTTTAATTCGTTGTATTTAAATTAAAAATGTACATAAAATAATATTATTACCTATTTACTATTTTTATAATAAGATAGTTTAATATAAATAATAAAAAAATAAGTTAACTATTAATTCGATCTATTAAAGTGACTAAAATTAATTACCAGAAAACTTATCCTGGCACATGCTCCTAGATAAAAAAAAACTGCTTTTTGACAACTGCGCCACCCGTTCAACCTATTTGATCTCATACCTTATATATTGCCGGTCAAATAACAAGTTAATTTTTATCCTAAGAAAAAATGAACAGTTCCCGAGGGATAGATCTGTTTGTGCTTTTCTAGAGGCGAACCCGAGCGAAGCGAGCGTGAGTATACAAAAATAGTCATAGGCGAAAACCAGTTTAGTATTTAAAACAAACAAAACTGTTGTAACACAATGAGACAAGTGTATAGTTCACTCTACTCTAAGAGAACATAATATTTAAGTTACAACTTCTAATATAATAGAAATTTAAAAGAAGATAAAACAATGTAGTAGAAGTTATACTGTTAGCAAAATAGATTTTATTTATTTTGTATATAAAAATAACCTTAGTTAACAATAAACACCCATTAAGTTTGTAATTGGACTAATAAGAACAGTTCTAAATTCTGCTAGTGACCACAATTGTGTTATGGCTGCAAAATTACGATGAGGTCAGCTAAAATGTCTTTTATAAATTTCAAACACCTTTATTTTGTTCTCTTCGTATTGTTATTATATTTAAATTTATTTTGACCCATGCTCTTAGATAAAATATAAAATTTGTAGTATAAAAATATTATTTATATTAAAATACTTTTATATATAAACAAATTGTCACCATCGGGTCAATTTGTTTATCTACACTACTATTATAAAGAGGAAAGATTTGTATTTTTGTATGTTTTTAACGAACAAACTCAAAAACTACAGAACCGATTTAGATGAAATTTGATAAGAAAATAGTTTGAGACCGTGAAAAGGATATAGAATATTTTTCATTCCGAAACATCCCTTAAGGGGGTGAAAATGGGGATGAAAGTATGGGGAATCAACCAAGGGACGAAACCGAACGAAGCGAGGGTGAGTCGCTAGTAACTACATACTCGTATATCGATAGTAAAGATATTTATAAATCTTATTTTTCATTATCCATGATTAAAACAAGCTCTTGCGTTACAATTGGTCAAGTAATCATTACACCGATTGTGTCCATTTACCACTACAGCACTATAGACATTAACTGCAGTGGTCTGAGAATTGGTGTCTAATACAACCGATTTCACCGAAACCTTACCATTGTCTCCTTATTGTTTAACATTCATAAAGGTCTCGTATAACAATACTGGGTTTCTTTCTTAATAAAACTGGTCAAGTGATAATTAAAACAAGCTCTGTTGATTATTATTAAGGTTCATGATTTTTTTAATTAAATATATCTTAAAAATGTTTGTGAATTATGTTTTTCTATGTGCGTAAGTTTTTAATTTAATTTGCTCTTAATTGAAATTCACGGAAAAAAGGAAGTAAGAAACTTATATCAAACCCATAAAATAAAACAGACGAAATGAAGATCTGAAAATTTATTTTATACTAGCGACTCTCTCGGCTCTCGCTTCACTCGCGTTCTTCCATAGTTACTTTTACAGGTTTAGTATAGATTTCTTAGAGATGAGATATTTTTCCGCAGTAAAAAGTATCCCATATACTGACCTGAATAACCAGATATAATTATACCAAATTTTATCAAAATCTGTCCAGTGGTTTTCTCGTGATGCGTTCCCAGACAGACAAAAAAAATCTAAAAACTATGGAATCGGCCTATGTATTTAAAAAAATATTAAATGTACAGATTCGACTCACAATCAGTTAGAATTTTATTATATGTATAGATAGATTTTGCCTTATAAAAAAGATACAAAAAGATAAAATAGATTAATATTAAATTCGTTAATCTGGTTTTTACATTATATCTAGATAATATAACCTGCCTATATAATCTAAAGGTAGAAACTCGAAAAAGGAAAATAATTTTAGTGGCACACGTTTCTAAACCTAAAACTGCAATAACAACTCGAAAAACGGTAATGGTAAAAACGCTAAATTAAATATACACTAAGTAATTTTATTAACGCGAATGTTTGTATGTTTTCTTTCTTTATATCAACGTGTAGTTGTGTTAGTTAATTAGTAATAATTTAATGAATGTCATAGGCCATTTTCTATCCCAGAATATGCAGTAGAAATTATTTGTTGCCATTATTTCTAAACTAAAATATATGTTTTAAAAATCTGTATAGGACCACATGTAAGATATATCTTATTTGTTATTCTTTATCATTAATCATTAAAATTGGCTTATATTTGTCCAAATTGTATATACATTTGGGGAAAATATACAATAATTAGAATACAATATTTTGTATATACAAAAATACCCAAATTATCTCCTTTTCAAAGTTGCTTAATAAAATACAATAAAAAATATTATTATTATTTACTTATATTAATTATTATTGACTCACACTACTACTATCTCCCTGGGTACAACAGTAGCTTATGCATTATTCAAGGTTATAATCTATCTGTGTATTAAATTTCATCCAAATCCGTCCAGCCGTTGAAACGTGCACTAACAAACATACACACACTCATATTAATAATAGTAGTTCAATTGATTTTTATATTTCATTATTAATATACTTTTCATATATTTCCAGGTGGTCCCTACTCTGCGTTTGCAGGCAAAGACGCGACACGAGGTCTTGCTACTGGACAAGTTGCAGCATCTGATGCAGAATACGACGACGTCAGCGATCTAGGACCAGATGAAATTGCATCAGCGAAAGAATGGGAAGAACAGTTCAAAGGTACACGTTTCTCTATATCTATACAATTAACATTATCAGTCATGGTATTTTAAAAGGTGTATAACACAATATATTTTGTCTACCGGTGGACTGTGTGGTTAAATAATTACTTTTAACCACACATGTTGTTATTTTAAAATATCAAGTGAAATTTCCGCAATTTTTGAAATCGATCAAAAATTCACCAAAATTCTGGAAAATAAATTTAGGCTCAGTACTGTAATAAATAATATTATTTATTAAATTTCATCAGTATAGGAGATACAAAATGTATTATGTATGCTTGTTTCTTGAGGCCAGGGTCGTATTACTGAAGAGGTTACGGCGTCATTAGACCAGGCTTTAGCTTCGAAGCATTTTATTATTCATGTATTGATTAACTCGAAGCATCTAATATGAACGTTCCTGATCAAGAACATATTTATGTGGTTCATTCATTCAAATATTTTTCTAGTTTTATAACAAAATTTATATATTATATATGTTTGAGATATTTGAAAAGTAGATGATTTATGTACTTACGTTTTTCCATTTATTGTGGAATATTTTAAAAAGAATGGCCGGGTTTTAAAATAACGTTTTTGACTTGAGTCTAGATTTAAAACTAAACTAAGTTTTGTTTTATTTAGATAGGTTTGAATTTTTGATACGTCATCGTCGTCTCAACCCAAACACGTCCACTGATAGATATAGGCCTCCCCCAACAACCAAACTTACAACCAAACTTGTGCGATCCGCATCCAGTGGGCCCCAGCGACTTTGACTAAGTCGAATTTTGATATTTTTCAATTTTTGATATATGCCGATAAAATAAAAACACGCGAATGCTTGTAATATATATATATATATATATATATATATATATATATATATATATACATATATATATATATATATATATATATATATATATATATATATATATATATATATAATATATATATATATATATATATATATATATATATCTATATATATATATATATATATATATATATATATATATCTATATATATATATATGGGAGACGCGCGATAAATACACGTATTTTTAAATGTTACATTTTGCTTGATCGTGTTTATCAAAATAGAACATACCTACACTACTTGCACGGCACATCGGTTATATGGAACCCTTCTAATATTAAAATTGATTTATTTTAATTCGTCTGTTCATTTGAACGCGCTAATCTCGGAAACCGCTAGCCCGAATTGAAGAATTATTTTTTGCATAATATCAGACCCTATTCATTAAGGAAGTTTATGGGCATCACGCTATAACCTGTCAGAAAGCAATACATAAATAAACTACGCGAGCGGATCAACAGGCAAATTTATTTTAAACAAAACTTCAACATATCGCCTTTATTGTGTTTAATATAAAATAGATCAATATTTTTAAATTCAAAACAAACAAATCCGCACCCATTTCAGCGATCCTTAAACAATGAACGTTTGATTGATTAAGTCGTGATCAACATTATAAGAGAATTCCCTGAATCGAATTGAAGAGAAAAGTTTTAATTTCCCTTCGATCAAATTTACTGAAAGTCATTGAATATTTATTCAGACCAGGAATAATTTAGAATATATTATCAGTGATTTTGCAGACACAGTGCAGTTTTGTGTTTTTGTTTCCTGAAACAATTACGTTTCGTGCTATTTTAATATTTGTAGAAATGGATGGTCTATAATAACTGTTGGTTGTAATATGATTTAATTGCATTAAAAAACTAAAATAATTCAAAATTATTTCTGACTTAATAAGTTTATAAATAATTCGTTAGTTTCGTTAATTTATGCAATTATTCTTTGAATTCTAAATAATATATGAAATCTGAGTAAGCTAAATTGTTTATCAATACTTAAAAATATTATTTTTACTTTAATATAATTGGGACTTGATCTGTTAGCAAAGTTGTTTTGCACGTCAGTGTCGTATCAATGTCTGATGAAATATCTAGACATTTTCTAGTTGTTTTAGTTCATTTCATGAACATTAACATATTCGCAAAATATTTTATCAAGATATTTTTGCGTTTGATAAGAAAGTCGCGCTATTTTAACTTAAAGAATGCTACAAAGTGTAAGCGAACGTGATATACGGCATCTAAACATCGCGTATTGTAGTCTAATTATTACCATAGTAAAATTACTAGAATAGCATACATCTAATAAAAGTTTTCATATTGAATATTCACATACATTCTTTACACCAAACGCTTTATACGATATGTGATATGTTAGAGTTCGGCTAAAAGATAACTCACACTATGAATTAATGTATTTCTATCTATTACATTATTTATAGCAAACACGTTTACTTTTTAATAAATAAGATAGAACTAAAATGAACTATGTAAGGAGCTTTCTTTAATATTTTTTACTATATTTTCAGAAAAATACGATATTGTCGGAAGACTCTTGAAGCCCGGGGAAACGCCAAATAAATATAACGATGAAGAAAGTGAGGATAAGAAATCGCAATAAGTGCTAGATAAATTTTGCTATTTTGTGATATTTTAGCATATTAAGTGTTGGGTTTATAATGTTTATAAATAAAATAGGTTAAAAATGGCGAATTATTTCATTTTCCCACTAATTTATTACCGATCAATATAGCGATGACGCTGACTGTCGTAAAATGGCTATTATTTCCAAGGTCTGGTTAGCTTTAATTGTTTTTTATGCGAAATATACAGTAATATAATGGGAAAAAATATTAATTTTTCAACAATTTGATTCTAGTAAATCTTTAAGGGCTAAGTCCCAACATATTATTTTGTGTAGCTAACACCAAAATCAATAATATACTAAATAACGTCATGATTCAGTATCAATTCAGCTGAGAGTAGCTAGGAGTATATGTCAAAATAATATTAAACATCCATATTCAAGCCCCTGCATCTACATATACTGTAGATTACCTCGTGGGTATTTTTACTGGAATGTACGGCCACAGATCCAAAGGTAGAGGTTCGAGTTCCGGGGATTTTTTGTGTACAAATTCGTGGCAAATGTCAGAGTAGGGAAGTTGACGGTGTTACAGCCCCGTGCTTCGAGAGCACATAAAGCCCTTGGCCTGCGCCTGATCTCTTACTAGTTATGTCGAATTGTCGTCACCGAAATTGAAAGTGATAGGAACAGATAATGTATTTTATTTTGTGTTTACAGATAAACTAGAGTTCTATAATATCTTTTGCATTCATGGCTTCAGAAGATTCTTCAGAATCTGTATTAAAATATTTTAAAATATGAGTAAGACCAATAGTGGTAAATCCTTATTGAAATCATAGCATTATTATTATTCCTTTTATTTAAAATGGCCCTTGAGTAAGTTTATAAAATCTGTTTAAGGTTGAATTTTTATGTTTAAAAACGAAGCAAAGTTGGAACTGGTAATTTGTTACCGACCGCGGAATGGGCATACGCTAAATGTCTGACGTCAAACCAAAAGTTAAATTTAGTCAATTTTAACGGTACAACCAACTCGACAGTTTTCATGACGCTTCATTATTTCCTAAGTTAACGATTCAAATTTAACTATTAGGTTATTTGATAAATTAGTATCTACATCACGCGAAATATTCATTAATAACTTCTTTCCTAGACTATTGAAATATAATTGTACTATCTTACTAAATATCTATTACATAAGGATGTGTGTGTATATATATGTATGTATGTATATATATATATATATATATATATATATATATATATATATATATATATATATATATATATATATATATATATATATATAAGGATTTCCACTGCTACTTTTATCTATTAAAATATACATACATATGTTTTTTTTCAATAGGTATATATAACAAGATGACATTCTGTAATCGATACTGATGCTTATAATGGAAAGCTTATAATAAATATATGATAATAGTTCGATTTCTCATATCATCATATGTACTCGTAATGACTTGAGACGTTATGTTTAAATACTAATAATGTTATTATTATATTCTTTATTGCACTAAACAAATATATATATATATATATATATATATATATATATATATATATATATATATATATATATATATATATATATATATAAATTAACTAAGGTATGATATAAGGGATTTCTTCCAGTCAACCCAAGTGTGTGGGAAGTAGTGTTAAGTAGCGGAAAATGAAGAGAAAGTGCACAGAAACGATAAGAAATATATAAGAATAAGCATAAGTAAAACAAAATAAATACAATATATACATATATATATATATATATATATATATATATATATATATATATATATATATATATATACTACAATTATACTATAATTCCATATATTATACATAACCATAAATACAAATATGTATTATAAACACTACTTAAACATTATAAATGTTATATGTAGAAGGTAATATACAAAATTGTATATAGGTATGTATGAAAAAATGAGTATTTAATTTTGAAATATTGTCATTTTTTCATAATAGAGTAACTAACATACATAGAATAACTAAAAACTCATTGAAGAACAATCCATGATGCGCGTAAAAACAAACAAAATTATTTTTTCCTGCCCAAAATTATCCAGCATTGACTGTGTGAATGTGACCTTTTCAACCATCTTTTGTTATATAGATATTACCAGAGATAACGGAGAATAGAAATGTAGGTTACAATTTATCGAAGTTAATGTTCTCACCTTTTTCGGACTTAACTGACCACTTGACCTCCATTATTCTTAGGTTGGCTTAAAGTAACATGATAAATGAAAATCAGGGAGCTTAGAAAAGATGACTTTCTACAATCTTTGAGGAATAGAAATATAAAATAATGTATGGGAATTACTTTTTTTTTGATCAGATCTTCGCGTTTCTATATGTCAAATTTCGCTATCGGGTTGGATATCATCCATACATACTAGGTGCTTAGCATCCCACAAATGTACGTGCATCATGTTCTTTTTTGCCTCGGACATGCAAATTGTGGAACAATCTTCCTTCCGAAGGTTTCTCTAAGCGCTATAGTATGGAACTCTTCAAGAATTATGTCTTCAGGTCTCTCAAAGGCCAGCAACTCGTCTTATGTTGAACATGTAGGTGCATGAGCGAAAATAGTCACCATGTGATTGGATGGATACCAGGTGGCTTACTCATTTCACCCATTTTCTGTAAAAAAATAATAATGATACAATCTATCTGTGGCATAACGTTTAGGATCTCTCAGTTCTGCTTTATTTTTATTTTCATTTAGCATTTTTTTTTTGTTTTTTTTTTTTTAAATAGTAAATTTCATGTGTATTCTTATGCAAAAAATGTATACTTATATGAGTATTAAAGGTTGTTATTCCTACGTAATTAGCAGTCCAATTAAATAAGCAGTTGAATCAAATTTTAGGGCAAAAGCTCTTTTACTTCGTAAAGGAGGTATGTACTTTTTTTAGAAAGAAACCTTTTTGCCTAAAATAATATTATTGTATTTTAGTAACATTATTTATGAAACATGTAAGTAAAGTTGCTTATGTAATTTTTTAATGCTAACCAGATGTTATAGCGTGATTATTTCATATTACTCGTACCATTGAAACAATTTTTTTTTTTATACTTTCAGTTGAGCTCGATTTCCTCCACTAATTGGTTTTATTTTTTGTCCATTCGTAGTTTTATACTATAAATTCAATTTCAAACTAATCTGATATCGCATCAGTAATCACTTTTTTAAATATATACTTACTTTACGTTTACGTAGATGTATGACATATTATTTTATTATTTACTAGCGACATAACATGGCTTCGCTCGGGTGTGTTATATAAAAAAGTTATTGTAAGCATACCTTTGGAGATAAATGTATGTTATTTTAATGTTTAGCCAGCGTTAGCCATGTAAGCGTACTAAAATAGTTTATTTGACACAACACCGTCATAATTCAGCTATTTTACACAAAATATTTACAAATTATATACACAAACCGTCCTGGTTTATCGCTCTTTCGCTTATCTTTCGAAAACTTGCTAGGTTCTCTCAGACATGCAGATTTCCTCACAACGGTTTGCCTTTATTAGGTATGTAAAAGGCAAGTGGAAATTATGTTTAAAATGATTCGTTCGCAAATGAAAATATCACGCTTGCAAGACTCGGAAATTGAATCCGCTTTACTTGTTTTCCAAAGCAAGTGCGTTGCAACTGAGCCTTAGGCCATTGCCTTTTTAATTAAGATAATACAAATATTGATGTACACAATACACTTTGGTGGCAGTATGGTACAGTAGATATTCATTTGAATAAGATTATTCTCTTCATTTCCTTGCCCTGCAAAGGAAATATTTGGATGAGAAGTTATCAATGACTCATCACAAGTATTTATAATATTGATATTAAAAAATAAAATTACCAGAATTCATTGTGAAGTGAAAAATTTTAGAATTTACAAAAAACTGTAAGCTACATGAAATAGTACGATCGAGTATCGAATTGAAACAATTTTCAACAGTGTCACTCGATACCCTTGTGTCATGTGAACAGAACCAGTTTTAGTTCAGTTCAAAATTTCAGCAAAACCCTTCTCTCTATACTATATTAGTTTTTTTTTAGATTTCCCTAAAGGATTTTAATGGCTGTTACATATTAGGTAGTCGATTTTTTGAAGAATATTACTATAGCTAATTTTCCGAATGATTCGAAAAAAATGTAAAAAAATCTTGGCTTTGATTTTATTATTTGACTACACTCGACTCACGCTCGCTTCGCTCGGGTTCGTCCCTAGGTACGTTTTATTTTTTTGAGCGGAACCCTAATTCTTTTTCTGAAATAAAAGTAGTCTATGTTACTCCCTATAACATCAGTTATCTTCCAGTGAAAGTCCCGTCAAAATCAGTTCAGCAGTTTCAGAGATTATCTGGATCAAACAGACAGACAGACAAATAAACAAAAAAAAACAAAAATTTTAAAAATTGTGTTTTTCTTAAAAATACCGTATATAATTTCATATGAAAATAGTAAAACGCTGTTATTTTGACATTACAAACAAACATTTCAAATTTATTTTTATCTGTATAGACGTATGACTAGTTAAAATGTCATAGGTACTATGAAGCTGATCAATAAATCCCTAAGGACTTGCTTTTACTCCTAATCATCGTAGTATTGTATATACCTACCTGAATATTATGTTAAACATTTTAGGCAAAATTATTTTCATCTTCTTAAATATCGGTAAAATAAACCTATCTTGATGAAACTAATTTCGTATATACCTACGAGATTACAAATTTACTAGAATTAAGTTAACAAATGAAAATATTAAACTAAAAATCTTCCAAATAATAAGTACCTATTCATTGTAAAATCGTTTTCATTTGGATATGGTTGATATCAGAGTTCATATCTGAGATTCCTGAATACAAGTGCAAAGCAATTTCCCAGTGATTTCCCCTGTCCGGGACGCGCGATAAAAGAACTAATCTCTGCAAGGAACACTATTTTACGCTTCATTTAGTAACGTTTTGTTCCTTCTCTCTCAGTGCCTACTTGTTGATTCGACCAAATAAGCGATTTGATTGCTCTATAGAATATTTTATTGGACGTATATTTATACAGACTTTTTGGAGACTAGCTTTTTACCGCGGTTTCAATCGCGTTTTGTAGATACGAAATACTTGTCACGGTGGGATTGACAAGTATTTTGTACCGTGACGTGGAAATTTCACGTCCCATTGGTGGGAGTCCCACCCCCAAACTACAGAAATCATTAAAAGTCTCCCTTATATTCTCTATATGGCTGATAAATTTTTCTTCTCTCTTCTTCAATTCTAGATAAAAATAACCAATATCAATAATATTCCATTTTTTTAGTGATAACCCATTTTTTTCGGTACAAACAGACATACGATTTAAATAATAATAATAAACAATAATAGTAGCTTATCTTAGTAAATATCAATGATGATTTGGGCTTTAACATCATGGAAATAACTACAAGAACTCAAATAATAACGGACCGCCTTAAAAAAAAGGATGCTATCAATTCGACAGGTATGTATTTAAAACTGCAAAATATTCACTTGTGATAATCTATTAGTACTTCCAAGCAAATGTACAAAATTTTATAGGTGTATGTACATACATACATATATACGTATGTATATTTGTATGTATGTATGTTTGTCCACGCATTTCTTCGAAACTAGTAATAAGATCGTGATTATTCTTTACTTTTTATTTGCTTACATTTATTTAAACTAACGAATAGTACAAAGATTTCTTCATAATAAGTTCAGTAGTTTTTATATGATATTGACTAAAACGTGTAAAGGTCTGACTTATTGATACGACCTACGGGTATGGCCTTAAAAGAAAAACATCTCAAAACCTTGGTCAAATTTTAGTGCACATGTAAGAAAATCAAAAAGGCCGACACCGAACTGGCCTCACGATGTAAAACCGCTATTATTGCAGTAGGAGACATACATGTTGGCTCACCATTACAAGGTTCTATGTTACAATTTTAGTACTTATTTAGTTATTAATGCTACAAGGTTCTATGTGTCATTAGCTACAGTTTTGCAAAAACAAACCACTAGATAGCGGCACTATAACTACAAAATATTCAATTTTACATAGTTCTATGTTGTTTTTTTTACGATAACAAAATAACGAAGTTCTATGTAAAAATTACTAAACTTTATTAAAATTAACATAAAACCTTGTAATAGTAAGCCAACGTAATTTGTATATACTTTCTACAAGCTGCGTGTGTATGTATAATATGTCTCCGACTACATAATACTATATTCCTTCATCAACTTGTTCTCATCTCTTAAGTTCGCTTTTTACGCAATCATATTTTTTTTTTATTTTTGTAAATTATTTTTTAAAGATGATCTAAATATTTATTTAGATTGAAGATTAAATCATTACTTTTTATTATTTTTTGTTTATTTTTACTGCTTGGATAATCCTGCCCATATATCACGGTTTTCAAAAATGTAGGAACATGTCACAAAATAGTATACACCTACTACCTTGTTTTTATATTTCAGCTACTAAAGTGACGTTTTTATTGTAATTTTGCAACTACGCAATGTCATTGTAAAAATCATATTCCATGTTGTGGTGCAAATCAAAATAGCCTATATTTTTTATATACATACATATTATAGATTTTCAATATGCTTACAATATGTTTAAATGAACTTATTTCAAACTAATACTGTTAAAACTAAGAAATGTTATAAAAGATAAAATTATCTTAATTAATCTTATTTAACAATATTTTTTTCATTGTACAGATTGTACAGATTGTACAGAGCAATAATAAGGACATCTGCCCATATTTATCGGACCTAACGCTATATGTTGGTATATGGTTGGTATAAATTTGATACTAGCGTCTCGCCCTCGCTCCACTCGTGTTCGTCCCTAGTTACATTTTAGCGTTTAATATAGATTTCTCAGAGATGAGATATTTTGCCGCAGTAAAAAGTATCTTATATTTTGACCTGGATAAACAGTTATCATTATTATTTTCATCAAAATATGTCCAGTTGTTTTCTAGTGATGCGCTCCCATGCAGACAGACAGACAGAAAATATCAAAAAACTATAGATTCTGCCTCTGTATCGATAATAATAATTATTTCAATAAGTTTTTCCAAAAAATATTTGATGTACAGATATATAGATTAAGACAGAAACATAATTGGTTCGGAAATTACCTATAAGGCTTGGCAAAGAAGATTTTATATAGCTATTTAATTGAAAATGGCAATAACATGTGTTGGAACAATAAATAATATGTATATCTAAAGGATAAAAGAACAGGAAAATATCTAATTATTTCATTATGAGATCATAAATAAAATACCTATATAATATAAAAGTATATAAATATAAATGTTCACAGAGTCAGGTAAAAACTGACTAAAATATTCGATTTTTTACTACAAAAAGTTCTCCTTCATTTTAAAATTCCCTTACAATATTGCATTCTACGTAAAGAATTGCATTTCTGATATTCATAAAGCTAAGGTAAAGTTGAGATATAAGCAATATATTCTTATAAGTGTTGAGTAACAGCAGTAAGTCTTCATTCTTGATTCCCATTTGACTCACAGTTCACTAGTGACGTGATATTGGAAAAGCTACTTCGAAGTTAAGGGTTAAATCATTCTTATGAATATAGTTGTTTGTTGGAAATTTAGAAAATTTTAAAAGTATCTATATATTTTGTACTTGCTCTGCCAGCGGTCGCGGGTTCAAGTCCCGCTGGGGACATTAAACATCCTTTTATCTCGCTGAGTATGTAAAGTTGTGTCAGTCTATTCTAGAGTTGAGGTCACTCTATCGGACTATACCTATAAGTTAACAGAGACGACTACGTACGTGAACTCTTGCCCTATATTTCCTTCGAAGTATAGGGATAGTCTACAGATGAGATTGACCATATTCAAAAATCGACCAGGAAGATATTATTGTTATACAATTTAACACACTACTATTATTACGGTGTAGTCCAGTTCAAAACAAGACTAAACTAAATTAGTGGTTAGAAGCAAACTCGCTTTTAACAAGCGCCTTAGATTACAAAGTCCGTCTTTGAAATTCAATTCCACGAACAATCTGCCCTGTCGCCGACGCCATTGTCTGATTTATGCATTAAAGGATAGGTCCTCTTTACACCGACGACAGGGTAAATATTTGATCACAATACTTGTTCCATGTAAGTAATAAAGCTATAGAATTAAATGTCATTTTGTTAATCAAAATTTTAAGACGAAGTAGACAAAGAACAAAAAAATCCATTAACAAATAGAAAAATAAATAAATTAATATTTTCTTAGATTTACGCGAATATATAACATTTTAAATAAAACTATCTTTTCGGATTTTTTCGTGGATTTATTTTGATTTTTGCTGTCTGTAACAACTATATAATACCTTCGAGACATCTACCACCTCAGTCTCTCCCGTGACCAGGATTGCTGTTAAGCATGCGAAACATCGGGAACCAAAAATCAAAATAAATCCGCGAAAGAATCTGAAAAATAGTTTTATTTAAAATTAATATTTAAAACGCTATCTAGGCTTCTTTACTTGTAGGATAGGATATTCGAACATCTGATTTACTTCTAATATTACATCATTACTGTATACATCGAAATAGTCATTATTATCTATAGAGGCCGAATTTATGGTTTTTAGATTTTATGTCTGTCTGTCTGTGACCGCATCACGAGAAAACCACTGGACAGATTTTGTTAAAATTTGGTATGGATCACCTAATCCAATGATATAAAAAAATGAAAATATCCTATCATCATATAGGATACTTTTTACTGCGGAAAAATATCTCATCTATGAGAAATCTATACTAAACCTCAAAACGTAACTAGGGACGAACCCGAGCGGATCAAGGGGGAGTCACTAGTTATGAAATATAAAGTTTAGTGCTGCATAAGAAAATCTGAAAGCAGCATCTTTGCAAAACTTTCTGAAAGTGGGACCTAAAGAAATACTTAACAATCATTAGTTTCTGCTTAACAGTCACAGCCGACACTTACGACTCATCTAACTTTTTATTGGTTCCACTTAGTACTTATTTAAGCAATTCTATTATAGTTCAACTTTCAACCTTATGTCTGCATCTAAAAGTAATAAAATCCATTTTAAGTAGCAATTTTCAACGTTGGTAACATTGAATATAGTTCTCAAACTTCTGTCCATATTCCCTAACCATCCAAGTTTCAGAACAAAGGTCGTTTTAAAAGTTAAAAAACGAAAAGCACAATAAAAGATTTTTTTTACTAAAAATTTACATCATGCTTGTTAGAAGTTTTGTGCTACTTTTTAAGGTTAACTTATAGGTCTATGTATGAATTGATTTTTCTTAATAAGCAGGGTCATCCTTGCGTAAAGGGTTGTACCTTGAAATTATTTCACTACTTAGTACTTACCCTCGCTTCGTCTCGTCCCTAGGTACCAAACAGTCTGAGTTACTCCAAATCAAAATCTATTTGTGTATTAAATTTCATCCAAATCAGATATATAAAATAAATAAATATGTTGGGACACAGATAGTTGATACACTACACATATATAATTTTAAATACATACATAATATAAAAATAAACACCCATGACTGGAGCAATTAAATAAACATTCGTGCTCATCGCACAAATGAATGCCCTCAGGGAGGCTAGAATCCGCGACCGTTGACACAGCAAGTAGGGTCACTACAAACTGAACCAAACGTGTGATGCAACAGACATACACACACACAAATTACCCGATTTACAAATAAATCACAACAATACGAATACTGGTACTATATATATATATATATATATATATATATATATATATATATATATATATATATATATATATATATATAATATATATATATCTATATCTATACTTATTATAAAAATAAGTCCCCCGGCCGCGTCTTTCTGTCCTCCTGTCTGTCCTCCTGTCTGTCCTCCTGTCTGTCTGAACGCGATAAACTCGAAAACTACTGAACGGATTTTATACGGTTTTCAACAATAGAAAGAGTAATTCTTGAGGAAGGTTTAGGTATATAATTTATTATGCTTTTATGTAAATTAGCTGAAATACGGCGACAAATGTTGAAGAGGTCGCAAAAAATCTCGCCAAATGGGAACTTTCCACGCGAACGCCGCGTAAACTAGCAAAGATACAGTTAAGTAATGTACTAGAGAATTCAAAATCTATAAAAATGCTACAAAAAAGTCCGCGATAGCATATCTCTATCTCTTACGGTTGACTTACAATAACCACTTTTATGTTAACATTTTTAATTAAAAACATTACGTTATTTTCAAAGTTATTTTCTTTAGTTCGGTATTAATCCTTATCCAAATGAATATTTTAGTTAGCTTAGTCATTTAATGCAGATTAAAATTGCTCTTTACACTAAATCAATCAGATGAATAGTTTTTGAGATATCGTTGTTAGAAGTAATTAGTAGCGAAACATTTTTAATGCTTGGCGAGCATTGAGATGCCTACGGCGAGTCCATCCCCTCTGCCCCGCATCGCTCGACCGCCTGCTCAAGCTATATAAACCGGGCGATGTAGCGCGCGATCCTAGGATACTTTTTACCGCGGGAAAATATCTTATTTCTGAGGAAAAATACAAAAACTGCAATGTAAGAGTATACTAATATGTAACACCTAAGAATTTAGTTTTTGGTCATCTGAACGCGGGCGGAGCCGCGGGCAATGCTAGTATATATATATATATATATATATATATATATATATATATATAATATATATATATATATATATATATATATATATATATATATATATATATATATATATATATATATATCATATCATATATATAAACTGTATTTATAGTTTCCCGCTCAGACCAGCCTATTTTTATTATATAACTCCAACAAGGTTTTACTTTATATAATAGCATTTATTATATTAGAAAGGATAAATATAGATACCATAAAACTAAGTGCTTTGCTTAGATCATATCTCTATACTTAAAAGTATTTTCGTGTACTGAATATTACAAACATTGTAATGAATATTTAATAGAATGAAACTGGAACATCTTAAAATAGACTTCGAAACTGAAACCAATTCGCAATCTCTGGGGTAGAAAAAGGGCTAGTAAGACACAAGTTGACAACGTAATTACGTAACGGATTTAAAATTATTGTAATTATATTTGAGTAGTTTAACTTTTTGAAACATGTACGCTTATATCCTCGGTAACGATTTAACAAAGTGGCATAAAAATATGTGTTATTATTGCTTACCCAGTCAGTTTTATAACTATACTAGCAGAATCTGGCGCTTCGCTCGCGCAAAAACTACAAAAATCTCTAAAAAAGTAGGTTCTATATAAACTTTCATCCCTTATTTTACCCCCTTATGGGATGAATTTTGAAAAATGCTTAAACACGTATTTATTGAAGAAGATTTATACCAAGTTTCAAGTAATTCTGATCATAAATAAATTTGGGTCATATTATAACCTGTCTTCCGTGGAAATGAAATAATCTCCCGCGGTAAAAAGTAGCCTATGTCACTCTCCAGACCTCCAACTATCTCCACAGAAAAAATCAAGTCAATCCGCCACTGGTTTTGACGTGAGAGAAGGACAAACAAACAAACAAACAAACAAACAAACAAAAAACAAATAAACAAACAAACAAACAAACAAACAAACACATTTTCACATTTATAATATTAGTATGGATAAAGGCGAAGTAACTTTTACTCTATTGCTGTATGAAAGAACAAGCAAGAGAAACCAAATAACTAATAAACTTACTTTTACATTAATTGTATTGCTAATATATAATTAATCCTTAGGTTTTGATGATTTTAAGTAGTACTTACGTCTATGAAAAATAATAGTGATATTCCGTCATAGTACAGCTTTCTATTAGCGAAAAAAATTACAGATTTAATCTAATAATAAATTAAGAGCCCATCAATGAGGGGGATCAGGCCATACATAGTCCAACACGCTGGCCAAGTGCGGGTTGGCGGATTTCCCATGTATTTCGTAAACTTGCTAGATTCTTTCAGACATGCAGATTTCTTCATGTTGTTTTCCTTCATCGTAAGACAAGTTGTAGTCATGATGGACACAAGACCCTGGATTTGAATTTTTTTTTTTAATTCAATTATGTATTACTGTATCTTTAAAATTATAGCTTAAGTGTTACCCTGATGTACATATAAGCTATACTACTGTAGTGTCATCAAAATCTGTTTAGTAGTTTTTACGTGAAAGAGTAGCAAACATCCATTCATCCTCATCCATCCGTCCATCCTCACATATTGCGCGTTCATAATTATTAGTAGGACGTTTACAATGTCGAGTAAAGAGCTTTACGGTCTAGGTCATATAATCTTGTGACCCACTTTAGCTTTCCTCAGACAAGTCTCGAAGAAAGTTTTTATAATACGCAAACCAACACACATGGCATGTATTCTATTTATTAGATGTTCATACTAAAATAAAACTGTCTTTTCGGATTATTTCGCGGATTTATTTTGATTTTTGGTTCACGGAAGAGACTAAGTCTGTAACAAGTATATAAAGCCTTTGAGACGTCTTACCTTAACCTTAGTATTAATGTAAAAGTAAGACCATGATTACTGTAAAGCATTCAAAACGTCAGGAACCAAAAATCAAAATAAATCCGCAATATAATCCGAAAAGATAGTTTTATTTTAAAACTTCATATATTCGCGTAAATCTAAGAAAGTATTAAATGTTCATAATATTAAGTTAATAATTTTATTAATAAATTAATAACAATTAATTTTAATTAATTATATGGGCGATAAACTACAATCAGCACTTAATTAAGTATCTTAACACAGAAAATTAGTTAACACAGCTAATTAGAATGTATATTTTACATTAAAGCTCGTTAAACTCTAGGTAAATTGCCTCAAAGCACCAATAAATAATAGTTATGCCCCCACAGCGAATTCATTGATTTGGTATCAGCTTCACCAAATTGATACAAATGATTGTTTAGGCTGACAAATAGTAGGAAGTATTCGAGAGGGAAATAGTAGTTTAGATATACAGTGGTTTGGCTGCAAGATAATAAATTGGCTCTACCATTGCCCGCTTGTGCCAAGCGAAAGTCCAAAAAAACAGTTTAAACGGCGTTATTTATAGGCTATTTAGAAACACCTTATGCAAGCAATTTAGCTTGACCTTTTTACATTCCTTATCCTTACTTTTCTGTACGGTTGCCTTCATTGATAGTACTTTTTCGAGGAATGGTATAACTAAAATGTAAGTATATAAGAATGCAGAATTTCATGTTAAAATAGGAAATAGGATATAATTTTACGAGTAACTATTTATTCTTTATTCTTTACGTCTTTATCATAAGGGAAAATACGATAAAACAGCCCAAAAACGTTTAATTATTATATATTATATGAAAATGAGTTACCTTTATACAGGGTCATTTTTAATTTACTAAAAACCTTTTGGGAATACACTATTTACAACATAACAACAACATCTGTAAGAAAAAAAAATATATCTTAATTTTAACAAAAATAAAAATCTTTTTATTGCACTTTCTTAACTGTAATAGTCCAGCATTAGCAAAAGAATGTGCGTGTCCGGTGGAGGGGGAGGGGTGGAGGGGTGTAGGAAGCCGCGCTTACTCATTTAACTTGGCCAGATGCTAGAACTTTAAAGTTTAGAAAGTGCAAAAAAAATATTTTTATTTTTGTATGAAAATAAAAATTTAAGAAAAATAATTTTTTCTTCTTACAAATGTTGTTGTTATGATGAAAATAGTATATTCCCAAAAGGGTTTCAGTAAATTAAAAATGACCCTGTATATAATTGAATAAAATATTGCAAATTTTATTATAACTCTAGAAATAAATAAATATCACCGTATAACTAATATATTTTCTTGTAACATTATAGTACTACTTTATAAGATTGCCACACACTAAGGTTTTATTTTAAGCGAGCAAAAAGATCAGCAAGATGACCTGACAGATAAATAAATGGTTTAGATCTAACTCTTGAAATGTTTTTCACGATTCTTTTACTGTGCTCTGTTTATACTTATTTTTACTTAGGTTTATAAATTTTAAAGTAAGTTTTTTTTATTATCTCACAATGCTTCGACTGTTCGTATTTTGGCAAACATTAGAGCGTAGAAAGAAGTAGCTATAATAAGTTACGTTTTATCAACATTAAGTGGTTTACCTTTTATGTATGTAATATGTGTGTGTGTGTGTGTGTGTGTGTGTGTGTGTGTGTGTGTGTGTGTGTGTGTGTGTGTGTGTGTGTGTGTGTGTGTGTGTGTGTGTGTGTGTGTGTGTGTGTGTGTGTGTGTGTGTGTGTGCGTGTGCGTGTGCGTGTGCGTGTGCGTGTGCGTGTGCGTGTGCGTGTGCGTGTGCGTGTGCGTGTGCGTGTGCGTGTGCGTGTGCGTGTGCGTGTGCGTGTGCGAGTGCGTGTGCGAGTGCGAGTGCGAGTGCGTGTGCGAGTGCGTGTGCGTGTGCGTGTGCGTGTGCGTGCGCGTGCGCTCTCGTGCGCGTGCGCGTCTGTGTGTCTGTGTGTCTGTGTGTCTGTGTGTCTGTGTGTCTGTGTGTGTGTGTGTGTGTATGTATCGCTTTTGTTTTTTTATATACTGGACACCCTGTATATATATAAATATTAAAGTATCTCGTGTCACGGCTTATGGTCGCACTACTCCGAAAGAACTCGAACAACTTTAATGTTTTTTTTTCGTATATTTCGTAGGTATGAGTATAAATCGTAAAGTATATACCACCCTTCTACTTCCACCCCCATTTTATAATCATGATTTTAGTATTTTTGTATGAACTATATCAAATAAATACATAGCAACGGACCCAAGCGAAGCGAGGGTGAGTCGCTGTATAACATTAAGCCAAAGAGATTTTTTCGTAGATTGAATGCAGGGGTAGCCGCGGGCTCTGCTAGTATTAGTATCATATTTAAGTTCTTATGTAACATTTTTTATTTATTAAAAATCTCACAATATTTATTTACAGTAAGCATTTAGTTTAATTTTAAAAACCTTGCGCATGTTATATCGCTGTTTTATGAACAATTACTGACTTCTAAAATGTATAACACGAACAATTACCATAAAAATCAGAACAGTCTGCATATTTAACAGGAAAAGGAAGAAGTAAGCTTAGCATCCCTTAACGGCGGCCATTCCGTAACACGAATGTCGCTAACTTGTTTTATCGTACGGAAACGAATTATCGCGAAAACATAAACTGGAACGTTCGTCAATCCCAGAAAGGCCCAATTTAGGTCGACGAATTCAACTCTATCTGATACAAACGGATTATGGGACAAAGAATAGGCCTCGTCCTTACTACGAAAATCCCCCTGATTAATACTTTCTTTCTTCGTAGAAGTGGAAGTAGTAACAGGCCATTTGTCCGTCTCACTGTAGGCAGATTGCCGCCTACGCTAATGAAATGACTTCCACTAGTTCTGTTTATCTTACAGTTTGGCTATTTTTGAAATATATAATATTAAGATGCGTGTTTTGGTTTCATATTAACTAGTGATCGTCTCGTGGTTGAAAATCAACAATAATTCATTAAGTTTGATCGATATTGAGTCTTTTTTTCAAAGTTATATATATAGATAGCCTATAAAATCCAAAATAATTTTTAAACGGGTCCATAGATTCAGGGATTTGCACGTACAGACAAACAAACTTTTCATCTTTATATTATACATACTCGTATAATATTGATAAAGTTTACCTAACATCATGCTACATCTTTTAGTACTGAAGTAATTATATATAAATAAAATACGCGAGCGGATTCGCGGGTAAAAGAAAGTCAATAAATTTTAGCTTTATGCAGTCCTTATTATTATCCAGTATTAATATACCTATAGATAATACGCATACTGCATCGTAGTTACTGTATTTTGGCAACTTAAAAAAAGGTTTAAGGTGATGTTAGTTTTTTCTATATTAAAGTACATCACCATGTACGGATCGTTATAATTTTTTAATTAATAGATACAACGGTCATATATAAATTATAAAGTCCTTAATAAAATGTTATAAATTAAAAAAAATAGCGTGTTCGATTCAAAACTTGATGACTCTTGTAGTATTAAAAAATGTATATGATAAAAAATCGAATCGTTGTATAATTTGTTTATAAGACAATTAAGATGAAGGGATATCGTATTCTTCTATAAATCATTCTAAGTTCTTATATATCATAGATATATTAATTTTTTGTCCTGATTCCGTTGGAAATAACAGAAAACCCATAGTAATGAATATTAAATCTTCATCAAGGTGATGAATTGTTTATGTCATAACGCTGAGTTTCAATTTGAAGTAGAATAGCAAAGAGCTTATAATCGAAATCCGGTCAGTTGGCTTGAGGTGTATTTCATTTCGATTGATAACTATAAGTACTTATCAGAACTGCCACTTGCGAATAGTTATCTGATAAACTATGAAATGTTTTTAGCAATAATAAGGATTGTTGTTGTTTTAGAAGCAAAGGTGGACTTATATATTTATTAGATACTAGCGACTCACCCTTGCTTCGCACGGGTTTGCTCCTAGAAAAAAAAAACAAATATATCCCAGGGGAACCGTACATTTTACCTAAAGGATGGTCCCATATAAATTCATAAAAAGATACCATCAAATGTCAGATTTACAGAAAGTGCAAATATATTATCTAGTGATCTTAGATCGGTATAATTTTTTTCTTAAAAAATATTATAGAACCTATTAGATTTGTAATTTGACCACTGTTTTGATTTTAAGTATATTACAATACCATACAAATTTTCATACCTATTTTATCCCCTTAAGGGATGATTTCCGAGATTAAAACTATTCTATATCCTTCCCAGGGTTTCAAACTATCTTCATACCAAAACTCATCTAAATCGGTTAAGTAAATCAGAAATTAACCCCTACAATGTCACAAACTCACAATCTCACAAACTTTACCTTTTTATAATATAAGTATAGATTTAAAGATAGATTTTCGCAGCCGAATAGAGGGATTAACTACTTTTGATACTGAAAAATAAACGTACTCGTACTTTTCGGATCTATACTAACATACAAAATGGAACTCTAAATCTACTTGTTCAGTTTGAAAAATTCTTTTTGCCTTTTATAACCTATTTGTTGAGAAAGATTATAAGCTATCTTGTATTACACTACGATTTACGAGAGTGGAATAGTTCTACAAAATTAAATAACACGATCTGAGCCACGAGAAATGTTAGTAATTTAATAAAAAAGTAGTCATGAGGACTGCCGACTGAAGTGAAATCTTAAAACTATAAGCAAACAGTTGTTATTTTTGGATGTTCAAATTAATTACACTAAAGCATTTACCTCATATTTTTGAAATCAGTCAAAAATAAGTTGATACATATCGTTTCACGTTTGGCTCAATTTATAGCGACCCTACTTACTGTGCCAGCGGTCGCGGGTTCGAGTCCCGCTGGGGGCATTCATTTGTGTGATGAGCACGAATGTTTATTCTAGTCATGGGTGCTTATATTTATAATATGTATGTATTTAAAGTTATATATGCGTAGTGTATCAACTATCTAGTATCCATAACACAGGCCTCGAAGCTTACCATGGAAATAAAGAGTTCGTAAATAATTATGGTTTCACGGTTGTCCAGCTGACTGATTTTAATGGGAAAAATTATTTATTATCTCGAGAAATGTTAAGGATCCCGCGAATTAGAAAAATAAGGAACGATTTTAAAAAAATGTAGGCTTATCTATTCCACTTGGCAGGAAAAATGGTACTTTGAAAAAATAATATTGTATAATAATAGCAAACGCATGTATGAGTTTAATTTGTTTCAATTATGATCTTTACCAAGATAAATATAGTTAGCTGAATTAAGTATGAAATTTGCAAAAATCAAATATGTTAGTGACGTATTCCACTCATGCAATGCTAATTGCATTTCTCATTCCCTCTGAAGTCGTTCTAATTTACACGAAGCACAATTGTTGCGTGTAACGAAATAACAAGGGTTGCGAATTGCATTAAAATGTATATATATTTTTTAAATATTCACTGGAATATTTTTTTTTTTTATATTAATAAGTTATTGTATTTTTTCTAGGTGGATTATTTTGACATATATAATGTGGCATATCCTGGCACTGCCGTATATATTATGCAGGTTTACCACAAATATATGTATATATAATATTTGCTTCGGTTAGAAGTATAATTATGTGCCTGTGTAAAGTTATTCTTAAAATGGAAAGATTACGATTAAGATACGTCCGTTTGCAAAATTTATATCGAAAATAAAGTAATATCAAAAATAAAATTAATTACATCACTGTAATAATTATTATACAAAATAAATAATTAATATTTTTTTTTTTTTTTTTTTTATGGGACTAAGGGGGCAAACGGGCAGGAGGCTCACCTGATGGAAAGTGATCACCGCCGCCCATGGACATCTGCAACACCGCAGGGCTTGCAGATGCGTTGCCGGCCTTTAAGGAAGGAATACGCTCTCTTCTTGAAGGTGGCCAGGTCGTAGCGGTTCGGAAAGACCGCCGGCGATAGCTGGTTCCACAGAGTGGTTGTGCGGGGCAGAAAATGCCTTAAAAATCGCACAGTTGTGGAACGCTGGACATCGAGGTGGTGTGGATGGAATTTACTGTTTTGGCGCGATGTCCTATGATGAAATTCAGCAGCCGGGATCAGTCCGAACAATTCCTCGGAACACTCCCCGTGATAAATGCGGTAGAAGATGCAGAGTGATCCAACATCTCTACGCAGGGCTAAAGGATCAGGCCGATCAGAGAGAGCTTGATCGTCGATAACTCGAGCCGCCCTACGTTGAATGCGGTCAAATAGAAGTAGCTGGTACTGGGGAGCTCCCGCCCAAAGATGAGAACAGTACTCCATGTGGGGCCGAATTTGCGCCTTATAAAGAATAAGACGCTGACGCGACGTGAAGTACTGTCTCGCCTTGCTGAGCACACCAAGCTTCTTTGAGGCCAGTTTGGCCTTACCTTCCAATTGACCACGGAACTGGACGTTGCTCGAGATATCGACGCCAAGTATTCCGATACTGGCTGTGGTAGACAGAGGAGTGTCCTCAAATTGAGGAGCTACGATAAATGGCGATTTTTTAGCGGTTAACGCGCAAACTTGTGTCTTTTTGGGGTTGAATTGGACTAAGTTTAGACGACCCCAATCCGAGACTTTGGTTAACAAAGATTCGACTTCAGACACAAGTTTGTTCCGGCTCTCGTCGACGTATTCCCGAGAAATATTAGCGCGGCCAGTGTACAGGGCATCCACAGTGCTATCGTCTGCATAGCAATGAATGTTGCTAATTTGCAACATGTCATTGATATGCAGAAGGAACAGAGTAGGAGACAGTACGCAGCCTTGTGGAACACCAGCATTGACATATTTAGGATCAGAGCAAGCACCGTCGACAACGACCTTGATGCTCCGATCTGCCAAAAAGCTGGTGATCCAGTTGCAAAATTTCTCGGGGAGCCCATAGGAAGGTAGCTTCGAAAGAAGCGCTTTATGCCATACCCGATCAAAGGCCTTCGCTATGTCCAGACTGGCTGCAAGCGCCTCCCCCTTGGTCTCAACTGCTTCTGCCCATCTATGTGTTAGGTAAACTAGAAGATCACCGGCTGAGCGACCTCGACGGAAGCCGTACTGGCGGTCGCTGATCAGCCGGTGCTCTTCTAGGTACCGCAGGAGCTGGCAGTTGATAATGGACTCCATTATCTTAGAGAACAAGGAGGTAATTGCTATAGGCCTGTAATTGGACGGATCCGAGCGGTTGCCCTTTTTTGGGATCGGGTGCACTAAAGCGGCCTTCCAGGATTTCGGGACTACGCCTAATGAATAGGAGTACCGGAAGAGACGCGTTAAGACCGGTGCCAACTCCGGAGCACATGTCTTCAACACGATCGGAGGGATGCCATCGGGCCCACTCGACTTATGAATGTCCAAGGAAAGAAGTGCTTTCCGAACTGCACTTTGTCGGAACTGAACTTCCGGCATGGTAGTGTCACACCGCGGAATTGTCGGCGGTGAGTTTCCTTGGTCATTCAGAGTCGAATTTGACGCGAAGAGAGTGGCCAGTAGTTCGGCTTTCTCCTTCGCGGTATGAGCCAGCGAGTCATTCTCCGTGTGCAGAGGTGGAAAGGAAGGCTTACAGAAATTCCCTAAAACAGCTTTGGAGAGAGACCAAAACGCACGCGTTCCTGATGGGAGACGCCCCAATCTCTCGCCAATTCTGCTGATGTGCTTCGACTTCGCATTAGCAATACTATTTTTGAAGGACCTGGAGGCAAAGTTATACTCCTTTTTAAAGGCGCTGGTATTTACATCACTAGACGCCGACGCGACAGCCCAGGCTTGGTAGCATTCCAGCTTTCGGCGAGATGCCGTCTTGCAGGAGTGACCAAACCAAGGCTGGGATTTGCCTCCGATGGGCACTGCAGAGAACGGAATAAATAATTCCATACCCTGAAGTACCACATCGGTGACAGAGTCAGCAACGACGTCTGGATCATCTGGCGAGAAGCAAATCTGCCCCCATGGGTAGGACGCAAAGAATGACCGCATCCCGTCCCAATCCGCTGACCTGTAATGCCATACACGGCGACAGCCCGCAAAGCGAGGCCGCGTTGAGCGCGTAACTGGCACTGTACTCCGAACAAGACAGTGGTCCGACGAACCAAGAGGAGGATCGACGGAGACCAGGTAGCCGTCCGGATGAGAGGTCAACAGAAGGTCCAACAGGGAAGGTGTATGATCTTCCACATCAGGGATTCGCGTTGGCGAGGTAACCAGTTGTGTCAGATCATATGCCAATGCGAAATCGTGAACAGATCTCCCCGCATGATCGGTAGTACGTGATCTAAGCCATTCAGCATGATGGGCGTTAAAGTCGCCGAGAATCACGATCTCTGCGGATGGGATCTGCTGGAGCACGGAATCTGTAGCCATTTGCATATGCTCAACGAGTCGGTCAGTTTCGGTATTGCCGCTATGAGACCTATACAGGCATGCGTAGATTCGCGGATGGTCATCGCAGTCTACACGTAGCCAGAGGATGGATAGGTCCCGCCCTTCAAGGCTGCCGAGGCGACGAGAGCAGATGTCCTCTCTGACGTACACGCACACTCCAGCCCGCGGTACAAAGGAGTGCTCCAGATTATACCCTGGGTAAGAAAGGAAAGACGTGTCAGCCGGGGATGATATCTGCGTCTCAGTTAGGAAGAGCAAGGCCGGCTTCGCCGTCTCAAGGTGGAAGTGGACGGCGTTCAAGTTGGAATTTAGCCCCCTTATGTTGCAGAAGTCCACAGCAAGCGTGAAAGGGGTAGCCTCATGTTGCCTGCTTCGTTTGCCCCGAACAGAAGACGAGAGCGCAAAATTGCCCCCCCCAGAATTCGGAGGGCAGCCTGGGCACCCACGCTCAGGTAGTGTATGAGCTGAACATGGATGCCCAGAGAGGGATTCTCCACCGCGGTGTGCGCTGGTGGTACCCTCCTGGGGTAGACTTACCGAATTTCGCACTATCATGGTATTTAGTGTTGTGGGGGAGGGGTGGAGAGTGGGCCACCCGGGACTCTAATATCATGAATAAATACATTTATTAATTAATAATTAATAAAAAAACACACACAAGACGGAGGAGGAGAGGTACGGGTCGTAACACCGCCCAATTCTGACCCAAAACTGGAACCCAGGACGCCAGGATCTACAGCCGTTTTTCATTATAAAAAATATTTTTGTTAAACTGCCCCCACGTAGAAAGATCTATAAAACAGACAATATAATTGACAATGGGACAAAAATATTATTAAGTTCATGTAGAAGTTATCATCTTATAAATTTTTTAAAATAGGTATAGTTATTATTAGACAATTAATATTTTATTATTTTTTTTTATTTAAAAATAAAATGTGTTTTTTTTTTGGATAACTTATTATTTATATGATGATCAGAAAAATAAAAAAAATAAAACACTATAAATAATACAAGGTTCCTGTATGTTACTTTGTTATATATTCAATATTCAGTCCTTTATTTTCATTCACATAAAAAAATAACTCATAAAATTAAGTGGTGCTAGTACTTGACCCTAGCAATTTGCTTATTCAGATGATTCCCGCTCTAACCTACAACACACAGCACTATACATAAATCGTATATAGAACGTTTATGCTGTATTTATATAAGAATTTAACGGTCTGGATGATTCATTATAAAATAAATTAATATTTTAAGTACATAAGGACATGAATTTAAACAACTACACTTAAAGTAGTCAAATAGAATAACATAATAAATAAATAAATAATTTAAGAACCCCTAAAATAGTTGTACTACTTTCTTAACTTCAACCTTTTTTATGAAACATATGGTATATTTTCCACCATCTATTTAAAAACCCATGAGAGAATTGAACTCTAAATATAGAGTAAGAAAACAATGCCAATTCACTGTTATTATTGAAATATTGCTGAATAAAAATTTGAGTAAATATATCTGAACAACATTTTATGTAAGAAGAGTGTAGAGATATGTTTTCTCACGCTCTTTCTTTTAATATGGCGGGCACGATGTATGCACTGTAGTAAAAAAACTTGCCTTCTAGCCTTTCTATTATTATGTATATTAAAAGTTTAGTTATTGAGTCTTTCTGTATATTATAGTCTCAATGAGATTGGCCGCCGTGGCCGGAATCGGTCAGGAGAACATCAATTATGTATAATGTATGTATATATTGTAATTTATAGTTATTTATTCTGCTGTAGTTGCTAAAAGGCCTACTTAATGAAAGAATTGAATTGAACCGCAAACCATTTTTATACAATTTACCACTACATTGTATAAACTACTAAAAGCTGTTAAAATAAATGATTATGCAAAATCTAGAAGTAATATGCTCACTTTCAGATCTTCCAAACAGATGATAGTTTTAGCTTCTAGTGTAAATATTAGTGTAGGTACCACAACGAATTGCTTTAAAAAAAATTCTTGAATAGATTTTTTCAAGGGTTATGCTTCTGATTCCACAGCTGGTCTTCACGCACCGTCTACTATATTATTCAAAGACACCCCTACCATGAAACTCGTGCCGGTTGGTACAGAATTGTAACGTGGCTAAAGGCACACTGAACATTTCTCAACTGCGTATTTTTATGTAAATTGTAAATTTAATACATTTTTTATTACACTAATATTTATTTCCTTATACTACTTATTAATAATAAACTTTTGTTTATCATTATATGAATATGATTATATTTCAAACAGCTAGATTTTGCCATTTGTGATTTTCGTTTTTTGGTACTGATATATGATATGATACATATCATAATATGTAATTTATATTAGCCGTACCCACCCGTACAAAGGTCTGACCACAGAGTCAAAGAGAAAGATTTTTCCGCCTCGCCAGGGTATTGGATTTCCATAGCGTTCTCAGGTACCTAAAGCAGCGTTGGCTTTGTTATTCGTGGAATACATACACGTACAATATAAAATAAATTTGGAAATTAAGAAAAACAAATATAAGCTTACAGATATTTTTAATCGTACCTCAATTAATACAATAATTAAAATTATTCATTATATATTATACATCATATTATAGCTTTATTTTGTCTGTCATTGTACATGGGCTAATAAATTGATTCCTTATATGATGAAATTTATAAAGCCATTTAGGCAACAAAGCGTACTAAAAAAATATACGTGTGCTTATGTAATACATTCATATATATGTTCACTTAAAAAATATTACCCTCCATCTGCGGCAATCAGGTAGAAAGCTTTTAATTGACACCCCGCATGATAAATAAACTTTATGTTATGAAACTAGCGACTCACCCTCACTCCGCTCGGGTTCGTTTCTAGTTACGTTTTAACGTTTAGTATAGATTTTTCAGAGATGTTATTAAGTTATTTTCCGCAGTAAAAATGATGCTTACCCGAATAACCAGCTATTACCATACAAAATTTCATCATAATCTCTAGTGGGTTTTCCGTGATGCGGTCACAGACAGACATACTAAAATTCGAAAAACTATAGATTCAGTCTCTGTATCGATGATAATGTTAATTTCAATAAGATTTATTTATTTCAATAATTTTATATGTATAGATTTGAATCTGACGTAATATACGTAAAATTGGCTTTTTATGAATGTGCCAAATTCTATCGTACTCGTATATGGAATCGTCTACTGATTTCATATCGGAATTATAAGTATCTTCGATATACATACATACATTCGTTACGATGGAGCGAGATAAAATTGTACATGTATTGAAATTGTAAAGTATAATATTTTAAATGAAAAGCTTAAAAAAATTTGCGTTTGTCATAACATTTAACAGAGGTTCATTTCAGAAAATATTTTTTAACGAGAAATCGATTTCTACTTGACAGAACCAGCCATGCTTTGTATAACGTAACCGCCGGAAGGGTGAAATCATATGTGACTGAGATATAATAACATGGAAAATTGTTCACGCATGTATAATGTGTATAGTTCCATGACCAGAATTGTTTGATATTTTTAAATTTGTTCTCTTAAATCCAATGTCAATATTATTTTTATTAGTGATTAATATTATTTTTATTAGTCCAGCTATTGACTATTAAATATAAATATTTAACTGTTAAATAATATTGACATGTTAAATAACATAAAGCAATTATGATATTAAACACGTTGTCCAAGTCGGGTCTGTCACATAATCGAAAATTAAATTTTACAAATAACTAATCTTTTATCCAAAAGCTCTAAATCTACACAGATAAATAAAATTGAAGTGTTTGTTTGTAATCTCAAAATAACAGCGTTTAAATAAGCGCAGATGAAATTATATACGGTACTTATAAGAAAAACACATTTTTTTATATCTTTGTCTCTCTGTCTGTTTGTTCTGAATAATCTCTGAAACGGCTGTAGTGATTTTGACGGGATTTTTACTGGAAGATAGCTGATATTATAGGGAGTAACATAGGCTTCTTTTATTTTAGAAATAGAATTAGGGTTCCGCTCAAAAGAAATAAAACTTACCTAGAGAGGAACCCGAGCGAAGCGACGGTGAAACACTAGTTTAAAATAAAAACAAAACAAAATAAAATAGCTGAACAAATAATTATTAATTAGCCGTACAGTAACTGGAATAATAGTCACTTTCGCGATAGTTTAACTAATTCATACGGATTTAGTTACTTTTATTGTGCAGTTACGCTTATTGTAAACTAATAAAATAATATTTTTTCACTCTTGTATTAAGTAGTAGTAAAGAAGAATGTAAATGTTTGCTAACTAGCTAAGTAAAACAATTCAGAGTTATTTATATCAAAAGGACAATAATCTATACAAATAATAAAATTGTAACTAAGTCGAATCTGTACATTAAATATTTTTTGGAAAATCTTATTGCAATAGACATTATTATCGATACAGAATCCGAATCTATACCTTTTAGAACTTTTGTCTGTCTGTCTTTTACCGTATCACGGAAAAACGACTGGAGGGATTTTGATGAAATTTGGTATGGTGACAGCTGGTTATCCGGGTCAACATATAGAATACTTTTTATCGCGGGAAAATATCTCATTTTTGAGAAAAAATACAAAAACTGCAATGTAAAAGTATACTAATAGATGTAAAACCTAAAAATTTGGTTTTTGATCATCTGAACACGGGCGGAGCCGCGGGCAATTCTAGTTCAATATTAAATTCATACATTTAGGTACACACGAAGTTTTAAAATAAGTTACACGCTGACTGAATACAATTCTTTATTCAAACTAAAACTAACAGGTATGTGCGGAAAACCAAATAAAATTCAAAACCGCACTTCGTGAGTTACATACATTTGATTTGAATATTTACATTCTTTTACAATAAGTTTTACACCAGCATTACTTACTTCTAGTATTTTTAACACGTGTTATAAGATTAAAGTGTGCATCTGTGTTTGTTGTGTCTGTGGCATCGTAGCACCCAAACGGATGTACCGATTTTAATTTAGTTTTTTTTTTGTTTGAAAGGTGACTTGATCGAAATTGTTCTTAGCTATAAATCCAGAAAATCCGTTCAGCTGTTTACAGTCCATCGGTCCTTTTCTAGACGGTAACAAGATATGAGCAACTTCGATAGATCTAATCCTTTAGACTCTTGATAACCCCTTACTTCAATAACTTTGCAACGATATGGTAGCCTTGACTTAATGCTGCAGCATCACTTGTAATCTGCAAAATACTATTCACATATAATTTTTTATTTAATTGTTATGCCACGACAAAAAATTTTTTTAAGAGTACAGCTCTAGAGTTACATAGCACTGCTGGGCGAGTAAATACTGATTTATACTAAATTAAATGTTTTTGGCTTTGACTATAATATAATACTAACTGATAAACTTCCAGTCCTGATACCTATCTGCTATGTCCTTTGTACTTTATTTTAATGTAAACACAATAACAAAGATGCGACCCATATTTTAATGCTTAAGAGATCATCTGTTATGAAACTAAAGCCATATTATACTTTATTTAAAAGAGAACTATCGTAGGCCCAAAAGTGCTATATTTTAAGTCTCATTTTCTCACCTCCAAATTCGATTTTAATATGAAAGATATCTTGGGTCAAAATCAAATGTGTCGTGATGTAGACCTGACCTTTGTCAAACGGTAGTGCCTGTGTCAAAAGCAGGAGCGAGGTTGGAATAAATTTGAGTACTGCTCACTAAGCGATGAACATATTTGAATAATTCAAACAAGCATTTTTATTGTATTGTACAGCTCTTTTGTACTCATTTGAAAGACTCGTTTTTTTTTTCTTTATTTGTTTACAGTTTTTAGTATATATAATTTATATTTGAACTAGTTATCGCATACGGTTTTCCCAACTGTTATATTTTAAAAATTATAAATGGCTTAGTATGTGAGCACGCAGAAAGAGCTCAACTTGCAATTTTGGATCCATATAACTAATGAATTGATGAAAAGCTGTCGAGCTTTTTTTCGACACTTTCATTTTACCCAATATTTGTACTGTACTACTATAGTATTATATGATCTGTTAAGGAGTTCTCAAAAATGGGCGATGTCTGATTTATATTATGTACAGACAGACAAAATAAAAAGATATATCCAAATATAAAGCTTCTGAGCTTAGCATGCTCTGCCATAAAATGTTGTGTTTTATAAGTATATATTAATACAATATTACAATAATAATTATCATTATTAATTAATTATTATAATAATATTATTCATATTTCATATTTGAAACATCGAATACTTAAATTAGTTGAGTACATATATACATAAAAACAAAATAATATAATAAAAATATGGAAAATACGAGTCGAACTCACATGTACATTATATAATATTATAAAAAATCATTTTATAGAAAAAGTAGAAATTATATGAGCATATTCTTTTTGTCTTTTGCCTCCTAAATTGAAATGGAAGCTTATTTCTTTAAAAACTCATTCACTTTCGGAGAAAAAGGTACTAAAATACTTTGCTTTAGTTTCGTAATAATATATAATTAAATTATAAAAACAATAATAAGTAATTATGTGTATGTATGTGTATAATTTAGTAATTATAATAATTTAATATATAATTTAGTCTATCAATTCAGTACAGCGATTAAATCAAAGTATTACAATCTAATACATTATACTAAACCAAATAGGTGTCAAATCTCACACAGGGATTACTCGTATTTCGCAAACAGACCCATTCAAAGTCCCTCGTCAAAACGTTCCAGGTCAGTTCGGTACAGATACTTGAATACGCGAATGAAACAAAAGAAAGAGGTCGAGAGTATGCTCGCTGTAATTTTATTAATATAGGTATATTTATTTCATTACTCTAATATTGATAGTCGGATATCAAGCATTTTCATTTTTCGCCATGGCTGCGTATATCGGCGTGTGGCCTATAATTCTCTTAGACTCCTGGCATCGATCTGACCAAACAACCTTACCATTCAAAAACTGAAACGAGAATGGCATTACACAAAACTTATGGCCTATTCTGTATCGAATCAATGAAGTATATAGTATAAAGTAGTCTAAGTCTGATTAAGACATAGAAATACTTAATTTAGGTTGATTATTGGAAATTGTATTAATTACGTTTAGTTATTCCTATAGCGGTGGCATGATTGTTTCGTGACCAAACCCTTTAATAATTAAAAAAAAATACCTTTAAATAAAGATTAAAAAAACGCAACTTTGATGTCCATCAATAGCATTATCATTTTACTACTTCTTACAAATATAATTTATATTTAAATCACAAAAATTATATAAAATAATAATAAATCTCAAGGACATATTATGTTTTATAACCTTCTTAAGTTAATTATTTACTAATCTTCATAAATTTTATCGGAAATTATAAACTAATATTACAAAAGCTACAGTGATTAACTAAAATCGATTTTACATGAAAATAATAATTATAAAAATATATTATAAAAATGTATTAAAATAAATTCTAAAAGTAATTAAAAACTATAAATCAGATTATATTATTATCCTAGAAGCGACTCACCCTCGCTTCGCTCGGGTTTGTCCCTAGGTACGTTTTAGTTTTTTTAAGGGGAACCATAATTATTTTTCTAAAATAAAATTATGTTACTTCCTATAACATCAGCTACTTTCCAGTGAAAGCCCCGTCAAAATCAGTCCAGCAGTTTCAGAGATTATCCGGAGCAAACAAACAGACAGGCAGACAAAAATTAAAAAATGAGCTTTTCTTATAAGTACCGTAAATAATTTCATATGCATTTAGTTAAACGCTGTTATTTTGACATTACAAACAGACATTTTAATTTTATTTATCTGTATAGATTTTACTCACTTATTTTACAACTAGCGAATCACCCTTGCTCCGTTCGGGTTCGTCCCTATAGTTATGTTAATTTTAAGGCTTAGTATAGATGTCTCATAGATGATATTTTCGTAATAAAAAGTATCATATATATTGACCCGGATAACCAGCTATTATCATACCAAATTTCATCAAAATCTGTCCAGTGGTTTTCTCGTGATGCGGTCATAGACAGATAGACAGACAGACAGAAAATCTAAAAACTATAAATTCGGCTTCTGTATTGATAATAATGTGTATTTCAATAAGATTTTCCAAAAAATATTTAATGTATAGATTCGGATTAGTTAGAATTTTGTTATGTGTATAGATAAGATGTTGATTTAAAATAACAGAATATTAATATAATTTGTTACCAATATTTAAAACTAGATGGCAGAATAATCGCGCACCCATATGTATTTATACTAATAAAATGTAACCAAAACCTAATCGATAGTTATTTCACCAAGTTATTCATACCTCAAGGATGATCAGAAAAAAACCATTCTCTTTTACTTTATTTTTATTTCGGGACTTTTATCCTTTTAGGACAGGCCAATCCCATCGTATCTTAGCCAAAGTAGGACATCACAAAAAAATCCGTTTTTACAGTGTACCTACGAGTATTTAACTAAAGTATATATAAAATGTTTGCTGTATCACTTTATTGACTATAGTTTAAAAAGTTATATAGATTGTCTTAAAATAATAATATATCGAACAATTCGTAGTCCTTTAATAATTTTAAAGTTGCTTTCAAATATTATTTTTCTAAACAATATTTTAGATATAATTTTTAATCAATTAAAAATTATATCTAAATATGTAGAATATAGATAGCATTATAATACAATAACTGAAAACATAAATAAAAATGACCATTTTGAAATATTTCTAACTAAATGAAATAGTAATTAAACAGACTTTCAAACTAAAGTATAAATTCATGAACGAACTGCGACTTATATTCGCTAAATCGGAACTTCGTTAAACCCGCACCCATTGTCAATAATTAATGGCTTTATCTGATTTCCGTCACATAAATTAACCACAAATCTACTGCTGGTTAAATATGACGTTCCGTTAAGATTTATTATTATATGCTCCTTCATATTTCATAAAACATAGTTAAAAATTTCTGTAAAATCGATATCTTATATTTACATACTCGTACATATTGTAATAAAATTCTGAATTTCTACATTAAATATTTTTTGGAAAATTTTATTGAAATAGTCTCTATTATCAATACAGAGGCCGAATCTATAATTTTTAGAATTTCTGTCTGTCAGTCTGGGAATCTGGGGATGCATCACGAGAAAACCACTGAACAGATTTTGATGAAATTTAGTATGATGATAACTGGTTATTCGGGTCATATAGGATGCTTTTTAGTGCGGGCAAATATCTCATCTCTGAGAAATCTATACTAACCGTTATAACATATCTAGGGACAAACCGAGGGCGAGTCACTAGTTATTAACATATATAAAACAAAATGTTAGTTACACTATTTATAACTCAAGAACGGCTCGACCAATTTTTATAATATTTGATTTTTTGGATTTCTCTTAGTCTGAAATAGGATAATAAGTATTAAGACATCAGAAAAATTAACGAAAAAAAATATATGGCTAACGCTGGTAAATAACTATTTATATCTATTTAAAACGTACCTCGGGACGAACCCGAGCGAAGCGAGGGTGAACCGCTAGTAAAATAATAAAAATGTCGTCATTAAACTAATTACGACTTGTCACATCTATTTAATATGTCCCACATAAAGTGAACAAAGAAAATAATACAAATTTTCTTTCACAATTTTTAATATCAATAATAAGTACTAAGTAACCTATTTTAGCTCTACGTCATTTGCCAATTTAGTAAGATGATGTACACAAAGCAACATACATACATATATATATATATATATATATATATATATATATATATATATATATATATATATATATATATATATATATATATATATATATATATATATATATATATATATATATCTTTCACTAACAAATCAGCAATAAAAACTAAAGCCAAGCATCAATTTCCGTATATTTAAGTTTAAAAATCCTAGTATAATTTAGTATAATTTAATATTAGACTTTTTAAATAAAACTATCTTTTCGGATTTTTTCGTTGAGTTGTATTGATTTTTGGTTTCCGACACTTCAACTGCTTTACAGCAATCATGGTCATGGGAGATACAATGTAGCTTCCAAAAAATTAGATTTTTCCCCCATATTTATCCCTTCTACTGGCAGAATTTTCAAATGCTCTCAATTGTGTTTACTATAAAAATCTTATGCAAAATTTCGTTTTCATAAACGCAGCGGTTAGACTATGCGTTGTCTTTCAGTCACTAAGCATATAATAGAGCTTTATTAAAAAAAAAAAAAAAAAAAAAAAAAAAAAAAAAAAAAAAAAAAAAAAAACAGTCTTTATTTAAACAACACAATGGTAACAAATACACACAGCCCTAACTCCTGAACTAGAAAACTGTGTTTCAGGAGCTAGTACCTTCCCATATCAGGCGTACATATTCATTGCATGAAATTACGTTATAATAAGGTAAGTTAATGTAAACAAAAAAGGAAAAAGAGAAAAAAAAAATATTAAAAATTAAATAAATTACTTCTAACTTACAAGACACAGAGAGAGAGAGAAAAAAAAGTGTGTATGTGTGTATACGAGTGTGTGAGTGTGTGTGTGTGTGTGTGTGTATGTGTGTGTGTATGTGTGCGTGTGTGTGAGTGGGTTTGGTTGTATGATTGTGTGTGTTGTGTTACTATTACAATTTGTATATATTAGCATTTATTTTATTTATTCATTTTTTTTTATACTAGCACAAGGTTTTCAGTTTGTTCATACGTTAGATTAATTAGCCATTCTTTTAAAATTTCTTTTATTTTATAGTTGCTTAGATTTTTCACAGTATAAAGGTCATTGAATTTATTATAGATAAATGGAGCAATAGTATCATAGTGCCTTTGGGCGAAGACACTTCTTGTTCGTGGAAGCGGACAGCGGTCATGTCTTTTATTATTTTTAGGTAAAAGTGGAACAGTAACCTTATGATATCTACGAATACACTGATATATAAATAGTTTTCTTATCGTAAGAATATTATTATTTATATTATAAATATTATTGTTATTTGAAATAAAATATTTAGAGATCAGACGACTCGAGACTCGACAGAGAGGCGGACTCGCCCACCGATGGTTCCGTACAAATTTGCAGAAAATCTGTTTAACTTAAATTTTCAACTTTTTTTATTTATTGGATTTTTTTTCTTTATTTGTGTTGCAAGTCCTTGCTTTTTACCAAATTTCCTGATTCTAGATCAATGGGAACTACCATATAGGTTTTCGACCCAAAACCTATAGGGTACTTCCGGTTGATCTAGAATTGTCAATTTTGCTTAAAAGCAAGGTCTTACAGCACAAGTAAAGGGGAATTACCGAAAAATAAAAAAAGTTTAGATTAAGGTAAATTTTGGTACTCACAAGTTTTTGCAAAAATCTAAATTTGCTCATATGTTTTTCGTGTTGGCTTTTATAAACCTAATAGGGACTATAGACCTCAGTATCTGGTATAATTTTCAACTTTCTAGGTCCACCTGTTCTGAAAAAATCGGTGATGACACATGGACAGACAGACAGGCACGACAGCGATCTTTTAAGGTACGGAACCCTAAAAAGGATACAGATTTTCAATTCTACTTAGGCTTTGATGTCGGATAAAATACAATTTTAATATGGAGTATGGAGAAATTTAATTTACATGTTAAAATGATACCTAAAATTTATATTAAAAGTTTCCAAACAAAAAATATAATGAAATTATGAAGTCACGAATTCAAAACGTGAAGCCACAAAGCAATCAAGTTTCCATCAAACAAACCGTTTCAAATATCTGATAGTACCGCAAAACTGCAAAACGCGTAAAATTGTAAAAGTTAAACGCCCCAATCCTTTCAAAGAAGCTTACCTAAATATAAACATTTTGAGAGAGGTTAATGAAAACCGCACAGATCCTTTTGTGAATAACTTTAATAATATTATTTGAATAAGAAATATTTTTTTGAAATTGGCAATTACGAAGTTAATTTTTGAATTGTTATTATTTAATAATGGTGATATTGAAATATATAGTTGAAAATAAAGACGATACACCTCATGACAGATTAAAAAATAAGATCGATATTGTAGAATTAGAAAATTTAAAAACAATGTAATATGACCTTGATGTGCGAAACCTATAGGAATAATTAAACGCCATTTCTAATCGACGAAAAAAGAAGGAGGTTCTCAATTTGACATATATATATATATATATATATATATATATATATATATATATATATATATATATATATATATATATATATATAATATATATATATATATATATATATATATAATATATATATATATATATATATATATATATATATATATATATATATATATATATTATATTTTAAGGTTTTATTTTATGTTTGACCACGCATAGCTTTTTACAGTGTAGTCTGATTTCGATGATTCTTTTTTTATTGAATAGGGTACACCTAAAAGTTGGTCCCATTTAGATTTGAAAAGAATCCACCTTTAAGTGTAGAAAATAGGGGATAATTGATATTTCACCTACTAAATTTTCAAAATACTTTTTCTTATTTTACTATTATGTCTACACTAAAAGTGGAAAAATAAAAACTTAAAATAATAAATAAAACCGACTTCAAAAAAAAAATACACTACAAAATAAAAGTACTGATTGGTATTTTTTATGTAGTGTAACTACCTAATTACATATTTTCAAAGTCAATGTACTTTAATTTGTATCGGCTGGCACCGAAGCACGGTGGTGAAACACCACCAAATTTCCAACTCCGGGCGTTTACTGAGACTTACTAAATAGAAAGACTCAATAACTAAACTTGGCCCGCCCCGAAATTCGAACCCAGGACCTCCGGTTGTGCAGACGGCTGATTGGTGTAGTGACACCACCGAGGCAGTCGATAATAGGTAGTATTCGAAAGTGTTTGTGTCCTTAATAAAATAATGCTTTATATTTAAAGTTTAGGTGCCAAATTGATGTAATAAATTGTATGGCACTAAATCTTTCTCCGACTTAACTGAAACTCGTATTATTTTTAAAATTGTGTTATTTCTTTTTATAAAGTTTTTTGGAGCTTCGTGAGTAGAATAATAAACAAGGTTTTGCTTGATTTTATTTCTGTAAATCATATTATGTTAAAAAATTTCTTATAAAGTCTAAAGCTGAAGATAATATTAGAACTACTGCATGTAAAAATATTTTAAAATTGCAAAGTTATATAACTTGTAGGGGGTAACCCCTACAAGGTCACAAGCTCACAAACTTCACCTCTTTATAATATTAGTATAGATAAAACATAACATCAAATTCAAATAACATATATTTCTAAGAATATATATCGCTCAAATAATACTATGTACATAATATATTAATTATTCATCATTTTAGAATCTTCGATACGCAATATAGTCAGTATAAAATAAAAATGAAACACATAAAACATGAAAATAAAGACTGAATTCACAAGAACGTGAAATAATCAAAAGACCTGAAAATATCTCAGCATTAGTATCTTCAACTTATTTAAAATATATTTGAAAATATGCAGTACAGTTTCTGCCAACATAAAATAAGCACAGCATGTCTGTTGCAAGTATAAGCCAATTTCATATTTGCAGCCTTAAAGCGCTTTCTTGTAAAAGAAATGCTTTAGGCAAAGAATAAAATATGTAAGTGTAATTGTTTTCGTAGGTTTTCGCGAATTTGTTTGGATTTTTGACCAAAACCAAATTCTTAGGTTTGACATATTAGTATATATACTCTTACATTACAATTTTTGTATCTTTCTCAGAAATTAGATATTTTCCCGCAGTAAAAAGTACTTATCCTATATGTTGACACGGGTAACCAGCCATCACCATACCAAATTTCATCAAAATCCCTCCAGTGATTTTTCCGTGATGCGGTAACAGGCAGACAGACAGACAAAAATTCTAAAAACTATAGAGTCGGCCTCTGTATCGATAATAATGACTATTTCAATAAGATTTTCCAAAAAATATTTAATGTACAGATTCGGCTTAGTTACAATTTTATTATATGTATAGATAGATGTCAAATATTCGCGTAAATCTAAGAAAGTATTATGTTTTCGTATACTTTATTTAAATCAAGATATGTCTTTAGTTAAAATGTTAAAGTATAAAGCTTCTCTAGTTCATTAAGCTTTATTTTGTTAATTGAAAAGAAAGAAAAAACGATTTGTATAAGAATTATTAATCAAACACAGTATTTGAAAAATGCAATGTTATTCATTCTATTATTTTAATTTCATACTATATGTATATGAAATATCTACATGCCAGAAATAAGATAACACAAGTAGTTCTCTTAAGGTTACAAGTCTTTTAATCTATAGGTACAGATAAATAAAATTAAAGTATTTGCTTCTAATGTCGAAACCTTTTACTAAACGTATATGAAAATATATACGATACTAATAAGAAATGCACAATTTTTTAAATTTTTGTCAGCTTGCTTGTTCTGGCTTATCTTCAAAACAGCTGAGCCAATTTTAACGGGGCTTTCACTGGCAGATAGCTGATATTATAAAGAGAAACTTAAGCTACGTTTATTTTAGAAAAAAATCAAGGTTCCGCGCAAAGAAATTAAAACCCATGAAATTGTGAACAAAACCCTCGTATCTAGAGACGCATCCGAGCAAAGCGAGGGTAACTCGCTAGTATGTAAATATAACTAATAGAAAATATTATTTACTGACCTTTAAATGTGCTTAATACCAATGTCATTTCTCCATACAATTTATTCTACATTGGAGCTCGGTTATACCAGGTGGTAGTTCGAGAGGTAGATAAATAGAGAGTTCGCAAAGTTATTTCAAATTCGCATACTGCCTGGATCTGATAGAATTTGCTTTTTATACTTTACTGCAGAACTAAGTGTCTTCGTCGATGTTTTTCCTATTTGTATTACAAATCGGATTTTCATATGAATAGATAATACGTAGATTTTAAACCTTAGATAAAATATTTTGATATTTGTTTTATAGTTTTAAGAAAATTATATAATTTATAGTTAGTCTATACTAAGATTTTTTTTGTTTGTTTGTAGGGAATAAGCTCCGAAACTACTACAACTCAACTGATTTAGATGAAATTTTGTAAGAAGATAGTTTGTAAGGACATAAGATAGTTTTAATACCGGAAATCATTCCTTAAAGGGGTGAAAATGGGGATGAAATTTTGTATGGGGAAACAGCCTAAATACGAACCCGATCTTAGCAAGGGTGAGTCGCTAGTTACTTATAAATATACCTATAGTTTAAATTGAGCTTTCCACTACGAGAACATATATACAAATATAACTTTCAAACCTACACAATATTAAAAGATGCTATTGAATACCTGTGAATGATTGGAAATCATAATTACAAATATGGTTATCGGTTTTGCTTTGTTCTTCCATAACATTTTAACAAGTATTGTTTCAACTGCAGGTAAAAGTTAATTAAGTCGCGAACGATGCGGGTTATAAATCACAATCTATCTCCGTCAACGAGTAATTTCGTCAAAGAAAGCCGGCTTATCTATGTATTTATCTTTATTCGTTTTTTTTTCTACGTAAACAAAGATGCTATTTTAGTTTATTACTTTCGTCATGAACCCTTTGTTTACGATTTCTGATTGGCAAGTTTTGATAAAATATGTATACATCTATCCATTATATAAGAGATGTAGCGAGTTCCAATTACGGATTTTCATATTAATCTTTTTATTCTATATCGTTTAATTAGAACCGTTTCGGGGATACACAAAATAAACTGTAATATAATATATAATATACAAATATTATTCGTTTAATATTATAAGATACAATTACAATAAATACTATTTTAAATATTATGGCTGGACAAGTTGAACAAGATGAAGTCAAGTAGATAGACAGACTATGACCATGAGGCTGAAGTTGCCAAAAGGTGGCGCTGCCCGTATATTTAATATTATAAATAGCAAAAGCACCTGGGGACATCTAAAGGAAGAGAGAGTATATCAATATTTATACCAAGATTATAAATGTGAAAGTGTGTTTGTTTGTTTGTTTGTTTGTTTGTTTGTTTGTTTGTCCTTCTTTCACGTCAAAACAAAGTGACGGGTTGGCATGATTTTTTGTGTGGAGATAATTGGAGGGCTGGAGAGTGACATAGGCTACTTTTTACCAAGGGAAATTATCTCATTCCCACGGGGAAACACTTTATAATATATGTAACTCAAAAAAAATTATGATCAGAATTAATTGAAACTTGGTATTAATGTTCTTCAATACAATTAAATAAATACGTGTTTTAGCGAAATTCATCCTATAAGGAGGATGAAAGATTATATGAAACCTACCTTTTTAGTTTTTTTTCGTAATTTTAGCGCGATCGAAGCCGCGGACTCTGCTAGTTTAAGAATATTTCTAATTCCAGATGAATATAAATAATTTATCAAAGTTCCACAAATGTGCCACCCAGTATACATTCTCTCAACTATGGAAGACGCAGTAATGCTCTAAGCATGAAAAATATACATAAAATGTTAAACAAACGTAAAGGTCTGCAAAAAACCTCGTGTTAGTAAATTTTAAACTATGAATCTACAGTGAAATAGTTATTTATAAACGTATTTATAATCAGATCAACTTCATGGTACCAAAGTAATTCTTATTAGTTGATATCAATATCGAGAAGCACTTCAAAAATAAATTATAGCCAATAAACGGTAGCATTATCATGTACCGAAAAGATAGACATATTTTGTCACAGAACATAAAGAACAGAGTAAGTGGATTAGTAGTTCCTGAGATTGCACGTTCAAACAAACAGACAAACTCTGCCTCTTTATAATATCAGTATAGATATAAAAACTTAAACTAGTAGGTAATACATAACATTTATTTGTACTTAAATTATAAAGTATAATCCAATTAAGATAAGATTATATAAAACAATTAAATTATAAACAATCAATCTACATATAGAATTTTATCTATCTAATCAGTGAGTTGTTTATAATTGTATTAGTTTGAATTCTAGATTTGTTAAAATTATCATTACAGATAAAATGTAAATAAAAATTTAATCGTATTTTTATTTATTTGTATTTATTGATAACTAGGGACTTCCCTCGCGTCGGATGTAGGTCGTCTCTAGGCCTTTTAAATAGATAAAAATAGTTATTGTTGGAGATACACACACGCTATCGCAGACTTTTTCGTGAATTTTAAAAATTGAAATATTGCGTAATTTTTAAGGGTTTTCTATATTCACGCCAGAACCCTTAATATTTCTTATTATTGAATTTAAACATAACCTATATGTAGCCCTACAAACTCTTCTATCTTTCAGGATAGCCCCATTACAATCGGTTAAGCCGTTCCAAAGATTTTATCTTTACCTATGTCATTAATATGAAATATCTTTATTATTTTTCATAAGTGCAATAACCAATATACATACCTACATATTATATAAAGATTACCTCGGACAAACAGAAACATAGACAAACAGACAGTATTTTAAAAAAAAGGTTGCTTAGGTACCAGTATATAATATCATATAAATAACTTTATGTACTTAAGAAAACATAATTATTTTAAGATCACATACAGACATTTTAATTTTATTTACATATACATATGTGTAGATTAGCATATGTATGTTTGCTCTAAAGCAGATTGCGCATAAAGAACTTTCGTATATATAACAGTTCGATTAAAATTAAAAAAGAACTAAATGATAAACGCTTTTAACAAAATGCAATATATGGGACGTCCAACAATTCGGCTTTTAAGTATATAATTTACGAGAACGTTATTGAAAATATATATATGTATATGTGTATATATATATATGTATATATATATATATATATATATATACATTGATAACATTAAAATATGTAAATACATTTCCCAACATCACTCTTTTCACATTTTTCATATTAATGTAATATATGACTTATCTCCAAACTAATACTACTATTCGGAAATATTATTAAGGGTTATTCGATAGCTTATGTCAATATCCTGAGGGCTTGTTTTGATTAAATTATACGAGATTTATTTGTATATAAATAATCTATATCAACATGTAAACTTATAATAAAAGTGTAACTGATCGCTGTCTGTACATGAGATTTTTGAGAAAAACTATTATTGGAGGTCTTTATTAACGCAATAGAACCGAAAATAATTATTTTTAGAATTTATGTCTGTTTGTCTGTGCGTTTGTGCGCGCTAATCTCAGAAACAACTTATTTTAGTGCAGTTTTCACTAATGTATTTTACTAAGCTTCACTTAACATTTAGTATTAAAAGAATCACCTAGCGAACCCGAGCGAAGCGAGGGTGAGTCGCTGCTCTATACTAATATTATAAAGAGGTAAAGTTTGTAAGTTTGCGAGATTGTAGGTAATCTCTGGATCTACTGAATTGATTTCGATGAAATTTGACAAGTAGATAGTGTGAGGCCCTAGGAAGGACATAGGACACTTTTTATCCCGTAAATCATCCCTTAAGGGGATGAAAGTTTGAATTGGGAGCCAAGCTAGGGACGAACCCGAGCGAAACGAGGGTGAGTGGCTAGTATATAATAAAGCCAATAAATACATTATGAAGTAATCGTAAATACACAATATAGGGATTTCGTTTGATATTTCTTAGTAGTAATCCGAGATTAATTTACTGAGATATAGTACATCTATATACCAAAATATTCTACAAGTATTATTATGTAATATTCGTTCTGATTCAATATACCCGACTTAGTTTAACGCCTAAACGAACATGGGACTTAATACAAAGTTTGCGGGACGGTTATTCCATTTGCGATTCTCCCAACAATTAACCAATTTCGCAACGGCATACGCGTCTATAAATTAACATGTTGTATGTAATGGTTTGCTTTGGTTCGGACGCAACAAATATTTAGTGTTCGTAGATTACATATTGTAAGTATTCTTTTAAATGTCGCATTTAATTTCACCAAAATTTTGTATAGGTAATAAAATGTTATGATTTTAAGTAAAACGTTAAAACTAGGTAATATATGGATAAATAAGTGTGTAAAGTAATACTATTTGTTTTCTCACATTAATATGAATTACAGTATTCAAGGAATACTCATCTAGTTTAAGGAGTAATGGGTCTGCACTTGTATTATGAGTAAAATCGTTTCGAACTGAGGGATTTACACATGAAATTACTCAACAAGGTAAATTCCTAAGACTTTTATAATAAAATTAACGTTTAGTATAGATTTCTCAGAGATGAGACACTTTCCCGCAGTAAAAAGTATGCTATATGTCCCAGATAGATAGTTATCATCATACCAAATTTCATGAAGATCTGGCGAGTGGTTTTCCCGTGATGCTTTTCCAGACAGACAGACAGACAGACAGACAGACAACAATTCTAAAAACTATAGATCCGACCTCTGCATCGATAATAATGACTATTTCAAAAAAATTTAAAAAAAAATATTGAATGCGCAGATTCGACTCAGAATTTTATTATATGTATAGATAAACATAACTAGAATAATGTATGAATAAAACAAAATTTATTCATTTTCATTTATTATATATTTAAAGCAATATTTTTTCCCTCTACAAATTTTATCTAAATATTTTCTCAATATTAGAGTTTCTTGCGAGTATTATGTACTACGCAGTACATTCGACAATGTTAATTATAAAACGTAATACCTATCAATTTTTATCAAGATCTATAAATTGCAAGTCTTATCTTCTGTGAATCCCCTTAATAGGTAATAATCTATATATATATATATATATATATATATATATATATATATATATATATATATATATATATATATATATATATATATATATGTATATATATATATATATATATAATAAATCTGTAACTAAGCCGAATCTGTACATTAAATATTTTTTGGAAAATCTTATTGAATTAGACATTATTATTGATAGAGAGAGCGTTTCTATGGTTTTTAGGATTTTTGTTTGTCGGTCGGTCTGTGACCGCATCAAGGAAAACCCTTTTAAGGGATTTTGATGATATTTAGTATGTTGATACCGAGTTGTCCAGTCCAGAAATACATTAGATTTACTTTAAAAACGTATTCAGAGGTTATTAATTTTATTAGAGGAATGGATACTGTTTCCTCTCGAGCACATCCAGCAAACGCAAGTAAAAGCCCCCAAAGATACTATTTCATACTAATCTATCAAGCCGTTGTAGCATGAAGGTGATATACATATAAACTTTCAAATATATAATAGTAAGTATGACAAATATTCACTCATCATACCTAATATCGTTTTCTGTATTTGAATTGACCAGATCACACACTTTAGTACAGATACTGAAAAATCCCCTGGCGTAGGCGCAAGCCTTGAAGCCACTTGACACGTTTGATATTATTGTGTTGTAAAGCTAATAATAGGAATATTATTTATATGCGAAATGAATAATACTTTTATTACTTACAATTCTTGTACATTAAATAACTCAAAAAACTGTTATTTTGGAGATACTATATAATTGTTCTTTAAACCTTATTACTGTATTTGCTTGGAAATAATTAAAAGCCAAAGTACAAAGATATATATATATATATATATATATATATATATATATATATATATATATATATATATATATATATATATAAAATATAAACCAACTTCTAGGCACTAAAAAGTAAAAAATAACTACACGGGGTTTTCATTTAGAATAGATACCTAATTAGATATTTTCAAAGGCGGTGCCAGCCGATGCTAAGCAAAACAAATCTATTTCGATACGTATAAATACGTCACAAAATGATGTATAATATTTTAACTACAATTGGATATCTTGTCATATTCACCTATTAGATATTCGTATCTCAAAGCATTGTCGACTGACAAAGAAAATGGGAAAATATGTCGTTATACAAATAAGTTCTAAAGTCATTTTACTCTTTTGTAAAAATTCATATTGTAAGTGTCAGTATATACTCTAAACTATAACGACAATAAAAACTGTCAAAGCATGAGAGATGTATATAATATAATACTTAATTATGTACTTTTTAAATGAATAATGGACAACGAGATCAAATTAAATTTATAGACGAGATATACAAACATTTATGTACATCTCGCGGCAAGAATGTAACGTGTATGTCTCCGACTGCATAATACTACAAATATATTCATTCGTGAACTTGTTTTCATCTTTTTAGTTAGCTTTTATGCAGTCGGGTTTTTTGTTTTGATAATATACTTTTGAAGTTATACTTCTTTTGGAACGTTAAGAAAAAAGTATGAGAGTAACATTTTTACGATCCGCGCGCACACCGACAGCCAAAAAGCGACATAACAAAGTTAGCGGCATCCCTTTTACAAACAGAGAGTTTTGACATACGGGATGAAATCTTTAGCTATTTTTGTTCTGTTACGCCAAAGATGTATAACTTCTTACGTGCTTACATTAGTACACCCACACACACGTTTTTTTTATGTATTTAGTTGTTAAAGGAACCACGAATAAAAGTAAACACTTTTTAACGGGCAACGCACGTTGATAGTAATATGCGGACGAAACCATGGATGCAGTCTAGTGTATATTAGACTTTCAATTGCACTTATTGTTAAGTATTATACAAATACTTGTAAAATAACACTTATCTTCACAAACCTTTGTATAAAAACGATTAACATCGCAGAAAATCCATTCAGAAACTAAATAAACATGGGTATCAAAAGTTTCATTCTTGTGGTTGCTCTATTCGCACTACTGTTCGTAGTGCAAGCTGCCCCGACCGAAGAACAAGATAAAACACTCCCAGGTAAGTTAGTGCTATTTCTATAAATATTAATGACATTTATTTAAAAATGTGTAAAATCATAATTTCTTAGAATAACCCTTCTTTGCCTGGGTGCGTCTTAATATACCTTTTGTATTTACACTACACAGCCAGGGCCACTTTTTTAGCAAATTTTATTATTAACAGAAACCTTTGTTACTACAAATCAGTTGTATTATTTTTGTGTACCCACCAGTGGCGAAGGGTGAAATTTTATTAGAGGTAAGCCGTTCTAAAGATATTCAATTTTTATGTATGTATTAATGCAGAAAGAAATAAAGCTATTATTATATATATTATATTTCCAAAACAACATTCATACATTTAAAAAATTAAATGTGTGTAAAATTATAGTAAAATAATTTTAAGGTGTATGGACCCTTCGCCACTGGTATCCACTAAATTTTATCCAAATACGTCTAGTCGCGAAGGAGTAACAAGCATTCACACACAGAATTTGCATTTATTATAAGGTTATGATTTTATTTTTAAAATATTACTTATATTACCATTTTATTATTATTACCGTCTCTAAACTATTATAATGAAATTAGTTTTGCTTTGAAAATAATAATTGTTGTTCCTATTTCCTACGAAGTGCAAATGATCATGATTACGGTTTTAAACTCTGGTAATATTTATTTTTGATTCTTTCTTATCAGTCGGTATATATGGTTGTATAAGATAAAAATTCTGCTCCCTAGGCCTTAGATTCAATCTAGCAGATTAATATGATCGTTGATGAACCGACTAAACTAGTAAAGACAATAAGACATACATATTATCTATACTAATATTATAAAGAGGTAAATTTTGTGAGATTGTGAGTTTGTGACGTTGTAGGGGGTAATCTTGGGATCTACTGAACCGATTAAAATAAAACTTGGCAAGAAGATAGTTTGAGAACCTGGAAAGGACATAGGATACTTTTTATCCCGGAAATCATCCCCTAAGGGGGTGAAAATGGGGATGAAAGTTTCTATGGGGAACCAACCAAGGGACGAACCCGAGCGACGCGAGAGTGAGTCGCTAGTATGATATATGATAATAGTAGATTTTGTTTTTTTTTAATTTCAGATATATTGTTCATCAAAAATATAGATACCCATCCCACTATTCTGAGTCCTTTGGAGGTTCTTCAAGATAACATGGAGCGTAATTCATGCCCTGCTTTACTGTGCTCTCGTGTATGTGCTATTTTAGGCTTCAGATACGGCAGATGCGATTCGAATAATGTTTGTGTATGCAGTAATACTTAAGTGTTTAATTATTATCAATATGATATTCATAATTCAATCAATGTAATGTGAATTTGGAAATAAAGAGTTATCGAGCATTACCTTTTCTTTCTTTTTATTATTCACTAGATTTACTTATTGTAAATATGAGTTTTAATTAAGATTTTAATTAAGAGTTTGTATGTGTGCGTGCGTGCGTGCGTGTGTGTGTGTGTGTGTGTGTGCGTGTGTGTGTGTGTGTGTGTGTGTGTGTGTGTGTGTGTGTGTGTGTATGTGTGTGTGTGTGTGTGTGTGTGTGTGTGTGTGTGTGTGTGTGTGTGTGTGTGTGTGTGTGTGTGTGTGTGTGTGTGTGTGTGTGTGTGTGTGTTTTAGTTAATCTTTCACATTGAAATAGCTGAACGGCTGACTATAACCTGGAGTAACACATAGGCTAAAGAAAGAGGCGGAGTAATACGAGCAAAGCTAGGATAAGTCGCTAGTACAATATAATAATTTAATGATATAACAAGTATAACTTGTCTTTGAAGATATAAAGCAATCTTTTCGGTTTTTTCGCGGATCGATTTATTATTTCGATTATTTTATTTTTCTACCCTTATTATATAATGTATATATCCATACTTAATATTATAAATGTGGAAGTGTGTTTGTTTGTTTGTCCTTCTTTCACGTCGAAACGGAGTTACGGATTGGCTTAATTTTTTGTGTGGAGATACTCGTAGTTGGAGGAGGGCTGGAGAGTGATATAGGCTACTTTTTACCGCGGATAGATTATCTAATTCCTGCGGGAAAACACGTTATAATCTAACATCTAAATAATAACAGGGTAACAAATTATTACATAGCTAAATTTTTTAACATTTTAGAAAACAGGGTACCGGTGTAATAATATTTATTGATCAAATCGAAAAAATGATTATTTTGAATACTTCCATAATATTATAAATACCATAGCATCTAGAGACACCTCTGAGCGAATCGAGGGTGATACAACTCTATTTAAAAAAAATCATTCATTCATTCCCTGACAGGCAACGCACTAAACTGCTTGTATAAAAACATGAAATGCACGAGAGTTCTTTATATTAGTTATAACGAAAGATTGATGTACATTAACCCTTAATAAAAATCGCCATTTTTATGAATGTACTTAAATTCGGGCTCAGCCTTCAGGCTCAGACATTAATTACTTTACAATTACTAGAATATTATAATTTATATCATTATTTTAATGCAAAAATTATTAATTAAGAATTATAAATAGTTTCATTAATGAAAAAAAAAAAAGATTTGTAGACATCAAAGACTTTTAACAAAAGCTTTTATTATTATATTTTTTAACTTTAAAACTTTGTGGCTACGAAGTACTAGCTAGACTTATAAGTATCAATATTGTATTATAATATATTAGGGTCATATTTTTCACTATATACTATTATACTTTAATGTAGATGTAGTTTAACTTTTTCATGTAGGATTCATATGTCACCGTAAAGTTGTAAATACCGTTCGATTATAATCTATCTGGCGAGATTGTAAACTGTTGAAAGATTATGAACCGTAACACACTTTTTACAATTTAACGCATTATTTTTCGTTAGATTATATCAGTAATCAATAATTATTAATTTGATGGTGTTGTGACACCTTCAAATGTTAAACATTTTATTATATTTTGTATCACGTTTTTAGATAATAGGTTATAATGTTTTAAGAACTTTGTGTTCAGCAAATAAATAAATAATATTTAAAACATGCAACGTATGTTTATGTTACTATATATATGGGGGCACGGCAGTGGCCCCGCCAAGTCGAGCAAATAAGACAGACGGGCACGGCCGTCAACTGGTCATTGTGAAATATAACTTTATAATTTTATGCAATCTAATTTGTCGAGGGGCGTGGCTAGGTCGGTGAACATCGATAACTCACTATTTTCTTAACGCGAATGAACTATAGTGCTTATTACTTACAAAATAACTATTAAAAAACAGTCGAATCTGTAGTCCAAACTTTTGATGCTTAATATCACAGCCTTAGTCGTCAACGTCGATTTTTTCTAATCAATGTGAATACGAATGCTTCCACTGATTAATTTTATATCTTAACTAACGACTCACCCTCGCTTCGCTCGGGTTCGTCCCTAGCTATATTCCCCATACAAACTTTCATCATAAAAAGTACTCTATGTCCTTCCCGGGGTCTCAAACTATCTTCTTACGAAATTTCATCTAAATCGGTTTAGTAAATCCAGAGATTACCCCCTACAACGTCACAAACTCACAAAATCACAAACTCATAAATTTTATTACCTCTTTATAATATTAGTATAGAATACAAATATTTGTGACAAATAATCGTATGTATTACTTGTTTTGACTAAGTAACAAGGATGATGGAAGATAACATTATACATATACGTAAAAATATATTGATTTCAAACTAAGTTAGTACTCAATAAAATGTTTATTTCTGTTTTAAAATTACATTAAAACACGTTATCGTCTGCAAAACTAAGTGAGTATTCAATGAAACATTTATTTCGGTTTTAAAACTACATTAAAAACACATTATCTTCTGCAAACGCACACTCTGTTAGCATTGCAGCCGCTCCACCAGAAGCCGAGCGCCGCACACACGCGCGCGCACAAGGCAGGCGTGCAGATGAGGTTGCGCTGGGCGCCTCCCAACAGAGCCTCCTGCGGGCTCAGTATAGTGGGGTGCGTGTCCACGTTGCCGATAAATATTATATCTGGAAATAGCACATTTCATTTGATTCAATGTATGTGCGGAAATATACAACAGCTAAAAAAATGAGGAGTAGAGAGTAAGTGATGAGTGATCATTCAAAGTGCCAAAATTATTCGTAACTAATGCTTGTTAGTTACAAAATAACTAAATTTTATAAAAAAAATAGAGTCGAATTTGAGATTTGAAGTCCAAATAAAATACTTCATGAAACAGTCTTACCAGATAGTTCATTGGTTTTACTCGCAGTTGGCGTAGCTTGCGCTACGAGCAGTAGTGCGGAGAGGGCGACTAAGAGAGAGAAGGTTTTGATCATCATGATGCTTACTTGACGTTAGCTTTTGAATTATGAGTTTGGTGCAATACTGCTGCTATTTATATTAACTATTATCAAGATAAATAATATAATTTATGAAGTACGCGATATAACATTATCTTTTTTGCAGAAATAAAAAATATAGTCTCAAAGATTAACTGATAAAACTCGCAAAATACGATATATCTATTATATGCTATATTTAGAAAGATAATAACTTTAATGAATATTTTAATGTGAAGTTACTAAAATACTACAAATTAGATTAAATACGAAATTGTAATTATTTACATATTATAATAATTAACATTGAACAAACAAGCTAATTTTTGGTGTTAATCCCCACGAGTCGTATTTGTTAATATGTTTTATAATTTAAAAAATATATTTCGTCTAGAAAGAGAGTGAGGGGTCCACCACATACGTCGAAATCTTCTACTATAAAATAATATACCTATGGGAATGACATAACGAATTTTGTCAGTTCAATACAATTTTTAAACTTAACAACAATTAACTAACTAAATAGTTAGCTTGTTGGTTCGTAATAATAATGATATGTAAGTAACTATAATTTCGTATTTAACGTATTTTGCAGTATTTTAATCATTTTAAATTTAAATATTCACTAAACTTATTGTCTTTCAAAATAAAGTATAAAATGAATATATCGTATTTTGCTATTTTTACCAGTTTCTATGAAACTATATTTTTTATTTCCGCAAAAAAGATAAGGTTATAGCGAGTACTTCATAAATTATATTATTTATCTTGATAATAGTTAGTATAAATAGCAGCAGTATTGCACCAAACGCATAATTCAAAAGCTAACGTCAAGTAAGCATCATGATGATCAAAACCTTCTCTCTCTTAGTCGCGCTCTCCGCACTTCTGCTCATAGCGCAAGCTACGCCATCTGCGAGTAAAACCAATGAACTATCTGGTAAGACTGTCTAATTTAGTATTTTATTTGAACTTCAAATCTCAAATTCGACTCTATCTTTTTATAAAATTTAGTTATTTTGTAAGTAATAAGCATTAGTTACGAATAATTTTGGCACCTTGAACTCATTACTTACTCTCAACTCCTCATTTGTTTTAGCTGTTGTATACTTCCACACATACATTGAATCAAATGAAATGTGTTATTTCCAGATATAATATTTATTGGCAACGTGGACACGCACCCCACTATACTGAGCCCGCAGGAGGCTCTCTTGGGAGGCGCCCAGCGTAACCTCATCTGCACGCCTGTCTTGTGCGCGCGCGTGTGTGCGGCGCTCGGCTTCTGGTGGAGTGGTTGCAATGCTAACAGAGTGTGTGTTTGCAGAAGATAATGTGTTTTTAATGTCATTTTAAAACAGAAATAAATGTTTATTGAGTACTCACTTAGTTTAAATCAATATTTTTTAGTATATACAGATACAGGGTCATTTTTATTTTTGTATGAAAATAAAAATTTAAGAAATATTATTGTTTCTTGTTACAGATGTTGTTATGATGTAAATAGTATATTCGGAAAAGGTTTTCAGTAAATTAAAAATTACCCTGTATACATGTATTATCATCCATCATCCTTGTTAGTCAAAACAAGTGCCTAATACATACGATTATATAAATTTTATTATTATTATCTAAATTAATACGTGAAGAGAAAACTTTGAACCCCTTGAAAAAGAATGAGGGATCTACCACATAGATCGGGATTTTAGATTTTAACTATTCAACGAATGTAGAATTACATCTCTTTTCATCTTCTTTTTAATAAATTAAATATGTACAATGTATATCTTTTATTTAAATCTATAAACTTTTTATTAATATCAAAGATTTTAAATTCTGTAGACTAAATTCTAAAAGTTAATGGCAAAAAGACATGTATTTTATTATTTAGTATTAAGAAAAAGTAATTCTTTTTTGTACAACCATACATTCTTACTATTCTTTTTATATATCGATAATTATCAAATAGAAATAATAATAAACATTTTTTTGTTAAATATCTCACAAGTTATCTTAATATATTCGCCTAATCACTTATATCTTCTTTATGCTATACACAAGTCACTGTTTTTATATTGTAAGGTCGACATGTCTCACTCTTCTAAAAACTTGCTTTAAAGGCAAAAACTAACCAAGTCAAATCTTGAACTTTAATTTATCCTAAGTTATCTAATCTGTGCAAACGATTCGACTGTTCAAATTTAAGAAGTTCTATTTTTAAATAGCAAACACTTTTGTTGCAGAGAAAACAAGAAATTGTGTTTTAAAATTATTTTAGAATGTTGTATGTTCTTATGAAAAAAAAAATTGGATTATCTACAGAACTTGGCACTCTTGGAGATCTCGAATTCTTTTGTCAGTGTCAGTGAAGTTGAAAACCATGCGTATTCTTAATAGTCAACTTAGCTCCCATTTTCACATTTATGTTCTTGATAGGATATTGTTTACTGTATATTATGTTGTTTATTGCTCAATAAATTATTATTAAACTATTATTCCTAATAACATTCTAACTATTTTATAACTTTTATACAATATCGAATCTTATAATCCGCTTTATCTATAAAATATACTATTTAAAATCAATGAAGATTGTTTTTCAGGGGATGTACCTACTGACGATAACAATAATTGTAAATCATTTAAATTATCGATAAAAATCTAAATCGCTTGATAAACAGAGAAGAAAAAGGTACTGAACTTTTTGTCCTTACGTATTTATATATAGATATTTATTTTTCACTATAAAACAAAAGTATATATTTTATTGTCTTAAAATTTATATATTCTATATTTTTATTGCAGGAGAGAGAGAAAAAAATGACTACTGCATAGTATCATATTTATTTATATTCTGTATGTTATTTTACAAGGCATTAGTTATCTAGCACAAGCATACACTCTGATAGTGCAGCAAACCAACCTGAAGCCCAGCGAGTGACCCAAGCGCGCGCACAGCACAGGGTTGCACGCACGCTGGACCGGACCCGGCGCCTCCTGCGCGATCAGCACCGCCGGGAACGCGCCGGGGTCCTCAATATACGATACATCTGAAAATATTAAATTATATGTTACTTTTGTTCATTTAAAAAAAATCAATTGATTTTCTATGTTTGAGATATGTTTAATGTAAGTATCCGATAATTATAGTAGCATGTCTAACATATGAAAATAATATTTTAAATTAATGAAATAAATATTTAAAGCGTATGAAGTATTATTACATGCAATATAAGTAAAGTAAATAAGAAAAGAGACTGGATACTATCACAGTAGTTAATTACAAACTTGTAATATTGTAAGGGAAGATTTTGATTACCATGATGATTACTTGAAATTACCTTTTCAACTATACATATATTAAATGCTACACTGAAGCTATTCATATAAGCCGTAATCAAGATAATCAAGTTTTTCCTAGTAATGTGTCACACTCGTATTATTTTGTAGGTACCTATGAGGACTATTGTAATAGAAAGATAAAGGTAACATAGACGGAAAACTGCATAATGTGTATGTATATTAAAATAATTTGTTAGGAATATTAGTAACTTAGTAAAATGAGTTCTTATATTTTATAATTTCTATTATATTTAATGATTCAAGAATTTTATAAACTTTTTAAAAATTAAATAAATAAATAAATATGTTAGGACATTAACACACAGCACCATCTAGTTCCATGGTAATCTACGAGGCCTGTGTTATGGATACCAGATAGTTGATACACTACACATATATTACTTTAAATACATACATATTATAAATATAAACACCCATGACTGGAGTACAAATATTCGTGCTCATCACACAAATGAATGCCCCCAGCGGGACTCGAACCCGCGAATGTTGGTACAGCAAGTAGGGTCACTAGTCACTACAAACTGAGCCAACCGTGTCGTCATTAAAAATTACGTAGAAGACGTTTAAATTAATTAAGTCTAAAACTAAAGTTAACATGTTTAGTCAGCTTACGGAAACTATGACGATATCCTTGAATAACGCGTCACTACTGTATGGTTTCAGAATAGGAACAATGAAGTCGTTTAAGGCAAATTCTAGAGATAGCCGAATATATCAGATTTATTTAATTTTTAACAAATTTGTCATATTGTTGAAACTAATCTATATAGGTATATAATATATAATGCATTTATTTATTTATGTATAATGGCTTTGTCCTGACAGACTGATCCATCAGGATCAACGTACAGGCTAAGCCGCTGGTTGTAGAAACGTAAAATTTGGAGTATGTAATCTGTATATGTATGTATGTATGTATGTTATGGCAGTGGTAGCCCAGTGGTAACGCGCTCGCTTGGGCAACCGAGTGATGCGGGTTCCAATCCCGGGTCTCGCACCTCTGATATTTTCATGTTTATATTATTATATTTTGTCAGAACGATTTCTATTTAAAACTTAAAATAAGTAATTGAAAACCTTTGTATTTATATTGATTAAGAAATACCTACGCTGATTCAGACTGTATGTAGCAAAGTTTATTTTAAACTGTGAGTCGCGTAGCGCTCAAGGTGAGTTCTATGAATACTTACAAGACTGCTAAATTCTTGTGAGGACTTTTTAAATCGCAGTTCCAGGAACAGATGGAAAATCCATACATATAATAAAATTGTAACTAAGCCGAATCTGTACATTAAATATTTTTTTTGGAAATTTTATTGAAATAAACATTATTATAGATACAGAGGCCGAATATATAGTTTCTAGAATTTTTGTCTGTCTGCCTGTCTGTTACCGCATCACAGAAAAACCACTGGAGGGATTTTAATGAAATTTGGTATGATGATAGCTGGTTATCCGGGTCAACATATAGGATACTTTTTACCGTGGGGAAATATCTTATTTTTGAATAAAAATACAAAAACTGCAACGTAAGAGTATACTAATATGTAAAACCTAAGAATTTGGTTTTTGGTCATGTGAACGCGGGCTGAGCCGCGGGCAATGCTAGTATACAATAAGTGTTTACTTAACATATGTATTCACAAACCTGTCAACCGACGCCTGTACGTAAAAGAAATACATTTTATCTAAATATCTATTTATCAAAATATGACCTCTTACTATATAACGCGTGGTATAGACTTATGTTAAATCACATAATTAAGATGTAATTTCGTCTGAGTATTAAATTATGTACATAAGCAAGACGCATATATATATATATATATATATATATATATATATATATATATATATATATATATATATATATATATATATATATATATATATATATATATCCATACTAATATTATAAATGTGAAAGTGTGTTTGTTTGTTTGTGAGTTTGTTTGTCTTTTTTTCACATCAAAACGGAGTGACGGCTTGGCGTGATTTTTGGTGTGAAGATAGTTAAAGAGCTGGAGAGTGACAAAGACTATACTTTTTATTGCGGGTTATCATCTCATTCCCACGAGAAAACACGTTATAATATGAATGTGAAATACTTAAAACTTGGCATTCATGCTCTTTAATACAAATAAATAAATTCGTGCTTTAGCATTTTTCGAAAATCATCCTATAAGGGGGTTAAATAGGGGATGAATTTTTGTTTGAAACTACCTTTTTAGATATTTTTTTTGTAGTTTTAGCGCGAGCGAAGCCGCGGGTTCTGCTAGTACAGCTATATATAATATGCCCAGGTGGTCTAGTGGCTAGCATATATGGTAGCAGATTCAAAGACCCTGGGTTCGATGTCCGGATTTTGTCAAGTTTATTTATTGAGTTCTTCTGTTAAGAAATTCTCAGCCACAGCCCGGAGCTAGGAAGTTGGCAGTGTTTCAAGAAAATTCCTCGGGGCTCAAGTCAACAAGCACTTAGTCGTTTTTATTATTTATATACTGAAAACTTAGGATGAAACCTTTCATTTACACACTTAAGATATCATGACTTTATGTTAAAATGCAGCATCCATAGCAGTAATTAATAAATATCTTTAATATCTGGTTGCATCAACAAGCTTACTTGTAAGTTATATAATTTTCTAAATATGATAGGTTCATAGCTTTTGTTTATAGTATTTTTAAGCTGTTTTTGAGTATTATGACAACAAAAACAGACAAATAATTCAGTAGTTTAGTTCATTAAATACCTACTAATAATAGCATTCGAGTATTTTATAGCTTCAACGACCTATTATTGGAAATGATAATGAGAAATGCTTTTGTCAGAAATTGTTTGTCAGGGGATTTACTAAAGATAACAATTTTACATGGTTATCTTCAGTGCAGCCCCTTATTTAGACTATCGATAAACATGCAAAATGTACTAGAATGTTATTGTCCGATAATAAAACTGCCAAAACTTTGTATGACTCAATGGTAGAATAATAAAAAAAATCTGAATGTAATTTATTTATATAAAAGCGTCAAAGCAGACAAAACAAATTACAAACCCAGACAAAGTAAGAACGCTATCTCGCACCAAACTTATTTTTTACCATCACATTTTCCATCCACAACATCACATACTCGGAATTCCCGGCTATATTAATAAAATTATTTCTTATTTCATAATCTATACTAATGTTATAAAGATGTAAAGTTTGTGAGTTTGTGAGATTATGAGTTTGTGACATTGTAGGGGGTAATCTCTGGATCTACTGAACGGATTTAGATGCAATTTGGTCAGAAGATAGTTAAGACCCTGGGAAGGACAAAGAATAATATATAGAAAATAAAAACTTTTAGTCCCGGAAATCATCCCTAAGGGGGTGTAAATGGGGATGAATGTTTGTATTGGGAAGCAAGCTAGGGACGAACCCGAGCGAAGCGAGGGTGAGTCGATAGTAGCTTATAAATATTTATCTTATTTTAATTATAACATAAATAATAATTTATTCCAGAACAATCCACAGTTATTTTGTCAGGTATTCTAGATAATAGGTTTATTTTATTTAATTATGAATAAACAGGCACTATTTATTAAAAATTATACTTAAGACGCTATTAGTGCTATTCCGCAACCTCAGAGGGGAAGCGGCTCATTTCCTCCTAATAGCTGCAAAATCATCAACATGCGTGTCCGCAAACATTCCAGGTGCAGTGCACATCACATAATTTGTTTTTGAAAACTTATAGGCAAATGTAAAAACTCTGAAAATTTCTAGGGAAATTTTTCCGTGGACCCGTAGCTCGGGCGAATAATCACTTCCTTATTTAAAACGTCAAATATTTGCGTAAATTCAAGAAAGTATTAAACAAATATTACCTTCACAAACGTCTGTGGCCAAAATAAACTTTTTAGGATGAGTTAAAGTTACTATTTCAAAAATAGCAGGTAGAAGAAGGTAATTTTATTAGTATAATAGTGCACTCCAATGCCGTCTATGTACTGTAGTGCGTTCGGGTGACGACTCAGCATCTGAAAAAATAAGTTAAAACTATTTTTGTGATGGAGATTACTTTACTGTCATTACTATATTAAAAAAGTCCAATTTTTAATCCAAACAATTAGACGTAAATCTTTCTGATAATTTTCAAGAAAGCTTTTCTTTGTCGTTATTCGCATCTTATATGAATGATTATATTATACTCAAAGAGCATTGACGCTCTCCCCTTTACTGCATGACAAGAATATGTTGCTTAAAATATTTGACAATATGCTCTAAAGAGACACTGTAATTCACCAGGATACTGAAACTGCCAATACTCACTGTACTATAATTTGGTATTATCGAGTCGATAGGTTGATGGAAGAATTAGTAAGCTAAAGTGGTAGTGGGCTGATCACATTTGTCGCAGAACCGATAACCACTGAAGTAGATGGGTTCTCGAGTGGAGACTACGGTAGTGTAGGAGGCCTCCAGCTAGGTAGAGCGACGATATACGTAAAGTGGCTGGCAGCGGTTGGATGGCTAGAGCTGAAGATCGAGCTCAGTGGCGTGCCACAGGAGAGGTCTTTGTCCAGAAGTGGATGAAAGCAGGCTGATTATGATGATGATGATGGGGTTGATGGAGCCAGGAGGTAAATGGTAGAAGTCATCAATAGCTACTATTAAAACTTTCGAGTTCGGGTTTATTTTAATTGTTTTGACAAAACGTCAGTGTTAGGTTTGAGAGCTCTATTACCGTTATTAACAATATTAATTTATTATGTATTTTTATTTTCTCGGTAAATTATTTATAAATTCATATAACAATTATTATGATGTAACTAATTCTTAATGCTTAGATATTATTTTTAAAGAATAGAAATAACTTTCTTACGCTACATTCTGTACTTTTACTTCTATACTAAAAGCGAAAATATTGTTTTTAAATGTAAACCTACTTCAAGACCTAAATCTAATAAGCAACACATTTGACACATTGACACATTGGCCCTGTGCCATGTCAGGGAGACCGCGTCTAAAGTGGGAGCTGCAGCGGAGAAGGCTGAACTACTTAAGTTTCGTAAATACACCTTCCTTAGTCAAAATTATGTTTTTATTCCATTTGCTGTAGAAACCCTTGGCCCATGGAGTCAAAGTGCTAAGCTCTTCTTAAAAGACATAACACCTCGTCTTATCACCTCTACTGGTGACAGGAGGGCTGGCACATTTTTCGCCCAAAGAATCGGCATTGCCATTCAACGGGGGAATGCGGCTAGCATTCTTGCTTCTATTCCACACGGACATGACTTGTACAGTAATAACTAAGTGTACATATGTTTGTATATATAATTAAGTATATTTGTTATTTTCTTTTTTATAGATAATTAAAACAGGTAAATCTCATAAACAACTAAAAGAGGGTTTGCATTTATAATAGCTATCTTTGGAATAGATATCATCTTTATATTATTATTTATTTAATAATAAATTGCAATAGTATTTATTAACAGGAATATTTTAGACATAAAATCGAACAAAATAAAATGTTACATTGTAACAAAGGATAAAAAAGGGTAAATATTACAAGCTTTTATTTAGTTTCACCTTTCCGGGTCGGCATAATGGAATCTTGCAAGTTGAAGACCCACTTCCCAGTGTCCCATTGAGCTCAAATATGGCACACTAGTTTGGTTCCCGATACAATACACGATGACCGAAATAATGTCATTTTTAATCCAATATGGTGGATGTAGCAAAATGGCGATTTATCATTTCCATAGTGATCCTTATGATATTATCATCAAATGAAAAGACTTGATGAGTAAAACACAATAAGCAATACAACGTCATTATAAATCGAATGACGATGATGAAAAATGACGATTTATTATTTCCACATTAACCCCTACGATATGGGTATCAAATGAACAAGCTAGATAAGCTAAATACGATGAGGAATGTGACGTCATTGTAAATCTAATATGGCGGACGTCGCAAAGTGGCAATTCATGATTACAAACTTTTATTTAGTTTCACCTGTCCCGGTGACTGCCTGTCTGTCTAGAATCAAATCTTACAAGTTAAAATTAAATAGTATAAAATTAAGTACACAACAACTATTTTTAAATTACTGTATTGATTTTTAAGTGCAATAAAGAATAGTAATTAAATAAACGTCATTCTGAACCCAATATGTCGGACTCCAAAGATGGCGGAATATGTTTTTTTATGTACCCCCATGATATAGATATCAAATAAAAGAATTTGCTGAGAAGAATACGAATAAAACAAAAAATACAAAATAAATTAATAGTGAAACAACATTTTTAAAAATAAACTATTATTTCAATGCTCTAAAAAGAAGAAAGAGATTTACCTGTATAGATAAATAAGAATAAAATATTTGAAATAAGTAAATCTCGCGACAAGCTTTTATAACATATAAATTGCGTAATGCAATAAATTGTTAGGTTTGATTTAATTTAAAGCTTATTTTCTTCTTTTTAGAGCATTTAAATAAAAGCTTGGTTTTAGAAGTGTTTTTTTTTTTACTATTAATCGGGGGCACGGCAGTGTCCCCGCCAAGTCGAGCAAAAAAGGGCTTTATTTTAAGAAGAAGGTTGTTGCAAAATAAATGTCTCATATAGAGTCCATAGAAAGTAATTAATTTGATTTCAAGTATGTTATAAAATATATACTTAAAAGTCATATTTTATACTAGCAAATATTATACATACAACACTATTCGCTTCTTTATATCACGCAAGGACTTGTATAATATTGATGTAGGTTATCTAGTATCATGCTGCATCTTTTAGCAGTGAAGTATTTATATATGTATAAATAAAATACGCGAGCAGATTTGCGGGTAAAAGAAAGTCAATAAATTTTAGCTTCCTGCAGTCCTTCTCTATATAAACTTAAGCTATGAAAAAGCTCCATACTCCTCTGTACGTGCAATTATGCTTAAACCCTTTTTAAATTTTTAAAAGTTTTCTCTTCACGTATTAATACAAATACCAGGACGACCGAGCTTCGCTCGGAGGTTTTGGCTAACAAAACATTTCAAAAAAAAAACAATATAAAAATTTAAATCAATACAAAAAAAACAAAAGTAAAAACTTTATATCCGACCGAGATACTAACACCTGTGGTTGCCAAACTTGCGCCTTGGCCGCTTGACCACGATACTTATATCCTAGCGTGCGCATTAGCGACCATATTTTGTGTGAAATAATGCGAAACAAAACCGCACGATAACTCAAAACACGCGTTTTCCCAGACATAAAACTAATCTAGATCAATTTATCGCCCCCGAAACTCCATGTTTACTAACTTTCATGAAAATCGTTGGAGCCGTTTCCGAAATTCAGATTATGTATATATATATATACAATAATTGCTCGTTTAAATATATTAGATATATATAACCATATGTATTACTTGTTTTGCTTAACAAGGATGAGGGAAGATAATACATGTATAGATTAAAAAATATTGATTTAAACTAAGTGAGTATTGAATGAAACATTTATTTCGGTTTTAAAACTACATTAAAAACACATTATCTTCTGCAAACGCACACTCTGTTAGCATTGCAGCCGCTCCACCAGAAGCCGAGCGCCGCACACACGCGCGCGCACAAGGCAGGCGTGCAGATGAGGTTGCGCTGGGCGCCTCCCAACAGAGCCTCCTGCGGGCTCAGTATAGTGGGGTGCGTGTCCACGTTACCGATAAATATTATATCTGGAAATAACACATTTCATTTGATTCAATTTATTTGCGGAATTGTACAACAGCTAAAAGAAATGATGAGTAGAGGGTATTTAAGTAAAGAGTAATCATTCAAGGTGCCAAAATCAATCGTTACTAACGCTCATTACTTACAAAATAACTAAATTTTATAAAAAGATAGAGTCGAATTTGAGATTTGAAGTCCAAATAAAATACTAAATTAGACAGTCTTACCAGATAGTTCATTGGTTTTACTCGCAGATGGCGTAGCTTGCGCTACGAGCAGTAGTGCGGACAGGGCGACTAAGAGAGAGAAGGTTTTGATCATCATGATGCTTACTTGACGTTAGCTTTTGAATTATGCGTTTGGTGCAATACTGCTGCTATTTATATTAACTATTATCAAGATAAATAATATAATTTATGAAGTACGCGATATAACCTTATCTTTTTTGCAGAAATAAAAAATATAACTCCATAGAAAATGATAAAAATTGTAAAATACGATATATCTATTTTATGGTTAATTTAGAAAGACATAATTTTTAATTTTAATTTTTAATTGCTAAAATACTGCAAACTAGGTTAAATACAGAATTATAGTTATTAACAAGTGTTGTTAAGCCAAGGCTGATGCTGTAGATTAAAAAAAATTCTTTCCCTTTTTAAGTATTTGAAATTACCTAAGGAAAAAAAATTGAGAAACTGCTTATCTATACACATAAATAAAATTAAAGTGTCTGTTTGTAATGTCAAAATAACAATGCACACGAAATTATATACGGTATTTAAAAGAAAAATATAAAAAAAAACTATAATTGATACTTGTAGAAACATGACTTTAATTTATAAAATTACCCTATATAAAAAAGAAAAGGGTCCTCTTTCAATGAGTCTTAGTCTACTTAATTTTTGTGTAATTGGAGATTTTGAAAACGTAGGGCAACTCTTCGGCTTTTACCCTATATATTTTTTAAGTTGTTACAACAAATAATTGCAACAAAATTCGGTAGAAAATGAATAATGATATTTTATTTAAAATACCAATATTCCTTAAAAAGTATGCTTTTGTAGTAATTATGGTAATAGGTAAATCCTTTTTCTTTAGTTACCTTAGTTAAAAAAAGTAATAGTTCTGATGTTTTTAAAAATACCGCGTATTCAATTCAATTCAAAAGAATAAGGAGAACGTTTTCATCAAGACATCATGAACTTCACACCGTTAACAGGGTCAATATAACGAAAATATGATGGAATTTGGGGCTTAGTGAAAGAAATTACTTATAAAAATGTTTGAAAAAGTAATAGGATTCACTTTCTAACTTTTTTCTACTATTTTGTAAGTTTTTATATTTTTTTATAATTTGGTATGATATTAAAAGTTGATAAAAATTTATATATATAATCAATAATATCAATTTTAAAATTGTACCCAAGCCGAATCTGTTCATTAAATATTTTTTGGAAAATCTTATTGAAATAAACATTATTATCGATACAGAGGCCAAATCTATAGTTTTCAGAATTTTTGTCTGTCTGTATGTCTGTTACCGCATCACAGAAAAACCACTGGAGGGATTTTGATTAAAATTTGGTATGGTGATATCTGGTTTTCCGAGTCAACATATAGAATACTTTTTACCGTGGGAAAATGTCTCATTTCTGAGAAAAAATACAAAAAGTGCAATATAAGTGTATACTAATATGTAAAACGTAAGAATTTCGTTTTTGGTCATCTGAACGCGGGCGGAGCGGCGGGCAATGCTAGTTTATAAATGAAAAATTAAATTATGGAATTTCTAAAGTATTGATCAACCGTTCTCCTAGATACAAAAGCAAACTTTTTCAGGCATATATTTTTTTTGTCTAACTTATCGATAAATCTATCGAAATTTCATACTCTCTTATCGAAGTCGAAATTCGTGTTGACCTATGTTACGCAATAAAACTGAACATAGTAATTATATCTTAGGTCGCAGCACGACCTTGGTCACACACGCATTTTACCTAGTTGTTTATTTATACAATGCAATTTTTAAATGCCTTTGAGTAAAAACAGTATTTTAATAGCTTCTTATCAGACAGTAAAAAATTAATAACTCAGCATTTCTATCGATAATTATTATAATCTAGTCTTATCTTCAGTAGGTATTTCCCCTAAAAAATACTCCCCTGTCTTTTGCATAATATTACATTTTATAATCTATTATTTTGACATTACAAACAGACGCTTCAATTTTATTTATCTGTATAGATGAAGGTAGCCTATGTAACTTTATCAAAGAATTTCAATAACGTTCAAACGTTTATGTCGAATTTTCACATATTTTCGATGTTTATATTCCGTCTGCTTAGACGACGTCTGAGCAAGTGAGCGAGCGAACGAGTCTAAATGAGCAAGTGAAACTCACTCGACTGTATCCGTTGTTCTAGAGTAATGCTATCCGTAACTAATTATACTCTAAATGCTGTCTACTTCTCTATGCTCTACGTGTACACCGACCGATATTGCGACGACTTATATTGGCATTATAATCTTTCCAAAACACCAATGAATTTTAATGCACCAAAAGATTACCACCGATGACTCAATATTTTCATTAAAACAAGAAAATCACTCCCGAAAATATCAAACATTTTTGTTGGATTTTAATGATTTGGTTGCAAAACCTTTAAGCTGTCTACGTTTTTTTTTGTTATTTATTTTATTTATGTACATCTAATTAGAACGGCGCTGCCACTTACACTCACTAGAATAAAAACTATTACAAACATAAAAGGAAAGAGAAAAAAAAAACTTCTTGTATTCTGAGAATATTAATAACAGGGTTATTCAATATTCTCATCATACCTTAGTAACTCAAGAACCAAAGTCTTGTCTATTTAACTTTATAGTTTTTTTAACTTTTCATTGAATAGGTCCCATAGAGCATTTTTGTCCAAGAACGCGTTGAATGATGCCAATGACCGCGGTATAGGTGCCATGGTTTGGGCAACAGTGCGACAATATGGGACACCAAAAAACTTTTTTTTTCGGGGACGAAGATTTATTTGTCATTGGGGCATGAATACGACACAATTGAACATCAACGCCTCATCACAAAATTCGGCACATAGTTTTTAATTGGTCGCAATTCCGTCTGACTTCCAAGAAGTTGAAACCTAAGCAACTTAACAGAAATTTGGTTGGATATAGAAAATTGAAATTATATAGATAGCATCGTTTGAATAGGTATCTCAAGAAGGCCTTTTGTACCTTTTCTAATATAAGTCATATTAAAAAGGTACAAAATATACATACTTTTCCTCGTACGTTATGAAGACGTGACACGTGACTGCAGAGCTCTCAAATTGCAGCAGCAGAAACAGGTTCAAGTCAAATAAATCAGTTCTTTTAGTTCATTAACTAATAATAATAACATTCTAAATATTTAACACCTTTAATGCAATATCAAATCCGATAATCTGTTTTATCTATAAAATATAGTACTCGTATTTATAAAATCAATGAAGATTGTTTTTCAGGGGATGTACTGAGGATAACAATTGTAAATCATTTAAATTATCGATAAAAATCTAAATCCTTACTGACCTTTTCTGTCTTTATCTATTTATAATATCCTAGAAGTACCTGCGGCTTCGCCTGCGTTCAAAGTACAAAAAAAAATACACTTAACTCTTAACATGAAGCCAAACTTTATGTTATAACTTATCTATACAGATAAACAAAATTGAAGTGTCTGTTTGTAATATCAAAATAACAGCTTTTTTGTATTGAAAAGCATTATTACCAAGTTTCAAGTGATTCTGATCATAAATATTTTTTTTGTTGTATTATAACGTGTTTTCCCGTAGAAATGAGACAATCTCCTGCGGTAAAAAGCCCGTGTCACTCTCCAACTCTCTAACTAACATCACATAAAAAATTACACCAATCCGTCGCTCCGGTTTCGACGTAAAAGAAGGACAAACAAACAAATAAATAAACACTTTCACTCTTTTAATATTAAGTATAGTAAGTATGGATATGGATAGTTGTAGTATATTTGTTTTTCACTGTAAACCAAATGTATATATTTAATTGCCTTAAAAAAATATTTATTTCATATATTTATTTCAAGAAAGAGAGAAAAAAATGAGTACTGCATAAAATCTTATTTATTTATATTCTGTATCTTATGTAACAAAGCATTAGTTATTTGCTACAAACACACACTCCGTTAGCATCGCAGTGGCCCGTCTTGAAGCCCAGCGATTGACACAAGCTCGCGCACTGCTCAGGGTTGCACGCACGTTTGCGCTGGACCGGAGCCAGCGCCTCCTGCTCGCTCAGCACCGCCGGAAACGTGCCGGGGTTCTCAATATACAATATATCTGGAAGTGTTAAATTATTTGTCACTTTTGCTCATATTAAAAAATCTATTGAGTTTTTATGTAGGTGTGTGTAAGAAAAATGTTACTTAGTACATATTGTCTTGGCTCGTCTTGGTGGGGCCACGGCAGTGCCAAGCCAAGCGAAGCGCAAGGGCACTGCCTACCTTTTCTCGAAGCGCTTCGTCCTTGTTTTGATCCCTCATAACTTGGGTTTAAATTATATTAAATAAAGAAAATTCTCGAAATACTTTAGAATTTATTGATATCTAAAAAAACTCCGATTTCATCACTGACTCACTGATGATCATCAAAATTCTTAGGGTACTTCCTGAAGAACGCCACATATTATGACGAAGGTGTAAATTTTGTAAATTAGTTAGGGCTTCTTGATTTAGGGCGTGTTAAGATTCCCCCCCAACGTGTGTTCACCATGTCGTGATGGGGAGGGGGGGGGGGCTTATTAGCGTCTGGCAGACCTTTCCCTCGGAGCGTCCGTCGTGGTTGAGTGCGTAAGCGATCCCGCGACGCCCCATTAGGACGGGGGATGTGTAGAGTGTTTTTGGTGGGATTATTATATCTGATAATAGTAGTATGTCCATAATATGAAAATTATATATTAAATTAAATAAATATTTAAATTACATGCAATACAAGCAAAGTAAATAAGAGAAGAGACTGGATATTATCACAGAACTTACTTACAAAACTGATATAATTAGTTTTTAAACATAAGTAGGTAAAGGGTAAAGAATGCTTACCGGGCAGTTCATCATTTTCACTTGGTGCAGCTTGCACTAAGACCAGTAGTGCGAAGAGAGCAAATAAGTAAGGGAAGATTTTGATTGCCATAGTGATTACTTGAAGTTAGCTTTTCAATTATAGATAATATGTTAAATGCTGCACTGTAGCTATTTATATAAGCCGTAATAAAGATATGTACGTAAGTTTTTCCAAGTATGTGACATACTCGTATTGACATATTCTAAGAATTTTAACTACTATAATAAAAAGATAAAGGTAGCACAGTTAAAATATTTTGTTAGAAATATTAGTCATTTAGTAAAATCAGTTCTGATATTCTATAATTTCTATTGTATTTAATAATTCAAGCATTTTATTATGAACTTTTGTAAAATTAATTAAGTTTATTTAAAACTGATTATGCTAAAATATCGTGTCAGTACATAATATGTATGAATCTATTGTTTCAGAATAAGAACAGTGACTTCGTTTTAGGCAAATACATCAAAGACAGCTGAATATATCAGATATCTTTCTTAATATAATATCAAATAAAACAATAAAATCAATAGTAAAAATAGTATAACGTACGTTACGAATGTTTATAATGTAAGTTTTTCAGTATTTAAAGGTAAAAATAGGTCAAGTGCTAGTCGCATTCGGGCTTTGAGGAATTCAGTATTTTAAGCAAGTTAGAGAAATGTTAGAGAAATAGAAATATCTATATAATTTTTTATCAATACAATTATACTTAAAAGAAATGCAATAAACTACAAATAAGTATGTTTCAGATAAGGATATAATTGCGTCTGTTCACGAAAATATTATTTATCTTGATAGCCAACAGTATAAATAGCAACGGAGTAGCACAAAGCGCATAATACAAAAGCTAACGTCAAGTAAGCATCATGATGATCAAAACCTTCTCTCTCTTAGTCGCGCTCTCCGCACTACTCCTCGTAGCGCAAGCTACGCCATCTGCCAGTGAAACCAACGAACTACCTGGTGAGGACGTTGTTGTTTAATATTGTATAATTATTAATAAATCTTATAATTAGTGGAAAGGAAATAAACTAATTTATTTATTTTCTTTATTTTAAATTCACTTTATTGATCTTTAGACATCATAGTATCTTTTAAAAATATTCGAACGTTGAAACATCCTTACATCACGATGCATATTATTTTAAAACGATTAATTATGGCACCTTGAATGATTACTCCTTACTTAAATACGCTCTACTCCTCATTTGTTTTAGCTGTTGTATATTTCCGCACATACATTGAATCAAATGAAATCTGCTATTTTCAGATATAATATTTATCGGCAACGTGTACACGCACCCCACTATACTGAGCCCGCAGGAGGCTCTGTTGGGAGCCGCCCAGCGCAACCTCATCTGCACGCCTGCCTTGTGCGCGCGCGTGTGTGCGGCGCTCGGCTTCTGGTGGAGCGGCTGCAATGCTAACAGAGTGTGCGTTTGCAGAAGATAATGCGTTTTAGTGTAGTTTTTAAACAGAAATAAATATTTTATTAAGTATTTACGTAGTTTGTTACTCTTAAAACCAATATTTTTTAACCTATACATGGATCATCTCTTTTCGCTATTTGTTAGTTCAAACAAGTAATAGATACGACTATACTTTATCAGAAACATTTCTATTTAACATATAATATAAGTCACTGAAAACCTTCGTATTCAAAATGATTAAAAATAACTACGCTGACTCCGACTGTATGTAGTAAGATTTTATTTTTAAACTCTGAGTTGCGTAGCGTTTAAGGTGTGTTCTATGGATTGAATAAGACCTTGTTACCATGCTTCGATAAATGCTTATACGACTGCTAAATTCATGTGAGGAGTTCACAAACTTGTCAAGCGACGCCTGTTGAGGGATGTGTTTTGTCAAAACTTTGACTATACCTAAAAAGTCTACTTACGATAACGCGTGGTATAGACTTACGTTGAATCACTTAATAGAGATGTAATTTTGTTTGAGCATTAAATTATGTAAATAACTTTAAAAAAAATATGTACTGAATTTTAAAAAACATATGCGTATATATATTTATATATTATGTCCCGGTGGTCTAGTAGCTTGCATGTAGTGTAGCAGATTTAAAGATCCTGGGTTTGATTCCCGGGCTAGTTAAGTTTAGCTATTGAGTCCTTCTGTTAAGAAATTCACAGCAAGAGCCCAGAGCTAGGAATTTGGAGGAGTTTAAGAAATTTCCTCGGGACACTAGTTTTTTATTATGAAACAAATGTATATATTTTCTTACCTTGAAATTTCAATCTCTTTAAATTGATTAAATCATTTAAATTATCGATAAAAATCTAAATCGGTTGATAAACAGAGAAGAAAAAGGTACTGAACTGTTTTGTTGTAACCTATTTATATATAGATATTTGTTTTTCACTATAAATTTAATGTATATATTTTACTGCCTTGAAATTTATTTATTCTATATCTTTAGCGCAGAATAGAAAGAGAAAAATGAGTACTGTATAATAACATACTTCTTAATATTCAGTATATTATTTAACAAAGCATTAGTTATTTGCTACAAACACACACTCCGTTAGCATTGCAACGGCCCACCCTGAAGCCCAGCGAGTGACACAAGCGCGCGCACTGCACAGGGTTGCATGCACGCTGGACCGGACCCGGCGCCTACTGCGCGCTCGGCACCGCCGGGAACGCACCGGGGTCCTCAATATGATGATGATGATGATGATGTTCTACTAGCCGATTCCAGCTACGGCGGCCAATCTCATTGAGACTAGCCAACATACAATACATCTGGAAATGTTAAATTATTTGTCACATTTGCTCATGTTAAAGAATCAACGAAGTTTCTATGTACATATGTGTGTATAAGAAAAATGTCACTTAGTACATTTTATATATATATCAATATATCTGATAATATTAGTATATGCTTAATATGAAAACTATGTTAAATGCTGCACTGTAACTGCTTATATAAGCAGTAATAAAGATAAGTATTTCCAAGTATGTGACGTACTCGTGTTGACATATTGTAAGAATTAGGACAACTGTAATAAAATAAAGGTAGCATAGATGGAAAGCTGTGTTTGTGTATTAAAATAATTTGTTAGAAATATGAGTAAAATTAGCTGTTCTTATGTTTTATAATTTCTATTATATGTATAGTAATATTATAAAGAGGTAAAGTTTGTAAGTTTGTGAGCTTGTGACGTTGTAGGGGGTAATCTCTAGATCCACTGAACTGATTTAGATGAAATTTGGTAAGAAGATAGTTTGAGACCCTGTGAAGGACATAGAATACTTTTTATACCGGAAATCATTCCTTATGAAAATGGGATGAAAGTTTTTATTGGGACGAGCAAGTTAGGGACGAACCTGAGCGAAGAGAGTATCTCTAGTATTTAATAATTCAAGCATTTTATGAACTTTTGTAAAATTAATTAAGTCTGTTTGAAACTAGAGTTTAACATGATTAATCAGCTTACGGAAACTATGACAATATGCTTGAATAACGCGTCACTACATTTTATGTATGTATGTAACTATGGTTTCAGAATAGGAACAGTGACGTCATTTTAGGCAAAGACATATTTAAATTTCGATTAGTCGAATATATCAGATTTCTTTAATTTTTAACTAATTTGTCATATTGTTGAAGCTTATTTCAAATAAAACAACAAAATTATCAGTGTAAGTTAGTTTAAAATAAGTTAACCCCTCCACGACCGCGGACACGTCGGCGTGTCAGTTACAATAGATTTCTTAGAATTTTCATTAATTTCTTAGAAAACCTGGAGGTTTTGAGAATCTTTATAATGAAAGGTTTTCAGTATTAAAAGGTACAAATCGGTCTAGTGACTAGGCATTTGGATTTAGAGGAATTTAGTTTTTTAAGCAATTTAGATAAATGGTGATAATATAAAAATACCCTTTATGAAAAATTTTGTTTGTTGTTGTTAGTTCAGATAAGGATATAATTGCGAAAATATTACTTATCGTGATAGCCAACAGTATAAATTGCAACGGAGTAGCACAAAGAGCACAATACAAAAGCTAACGTCAAGTAAGCATCATGATGATCAAAACCTTCTCTCTCTTAGTCGCCCTGTCCGCACTACTGCTCGTAGCGCAAGCTACGCCACCTGCGAGTGAAACCAATAAACTACCTGGTGAGGACGTCTTTGTTTAATATTGTTGAATTTAAAAAAAACTTATAATAAGTGCAAATGAAATAAACTGTTTTATTTATTTCCTTTTATTTTAAATTCACTTTATTGATCTTTAGACATTTTAGTATCTTTTCAAAATATTCGAACGTTGAAACATCCTTACGTCACGATGCATATTATTTTAAAACGATTAATTTTGGCACCTTGAATGATTACTCCTTACTTAAATACCCTCTACTCCTCATTTGTTTTAGCTGTTGTATATTTCCGCACATACACTGAATCAAATGAAATGTGTTATTTCCAGATATAATATTTATCGGCAACGTGGACACGCACCCCACTATACTGAGCCCGCAGGAGGCTCTGTTGGGAGGCGCCCAGCGCAACCTCATCTGCACGCCTGCCTTGTGCGCGCGCGTGTGTGCGGCGCTCGGCTTCTGGTGGAGCGGCTGCAATGCTAACAGAGTGTGCGTTTGCAGAAGATAATGTGTTTTAATGTAGTTTTTAAACTGGAATAAATATTTTATTAAGTATTTACGTAGTATGTTACTCTTAAAATAATATTTTTTAACCTATACATGTATCATCTCTTTTCGCTATTTGTTAGTTCAAACAAGTAATAGATACGACTATACTTTATCAGAAATATTTCTATTTAACATATAATGTAAGTCACTGAAAACCTTCGTATTCAAAATGATTAAAAAATAACTACACTGACTACGACTGTATGTAGTAAAAGTTTATTTTAAAACTCTGAGTTGCGTAGCGTTTAAGGTGAGTTCTATGGATTGCAAAAGACCTTGTTACTATGCTTCGATAAATGCTTATACGACTGCTAAATTCATGTGAGGAGTTCACAAACTTGTCGAGCGACGCCTGTTGAGGGATGTGTTTTGTCAAAACTTTGACTATACCTAAAAAGTCTACTTACGATAACGCGTGGTATAGACTTACGTTGAATCACCTAATTGAGATGTAATTTCGTATGAGCATTACATTATGTAAATAACAAAGAATTTCAAAAAATATATGCATATATATATTTATATATTATGTCCAGGTTGTCTATTAGCTAGCGTGTACAGTAGCTGATTCAATGATCCTGGGTTTGATTCCCGGGCTTAGTTAAGTATATTTATTGAGTTCCTCTGTTAAGAAATTCACAGCAAGAGCCCAGAGCTAGGAAGTTGGCGGCGTTTCAAGAATATTCTTCGGGATACTCTTGCTTTTTACTATGAAACAAATGTATATGTTTTCTTACCTTGAATAGTCCAGTCATTTAAGCTTAAATTAGGTAAGAATCTCGGAATTCGAGATACTCAGCTGTAAGTCTGTAAATACTTGTATATTGAAACCCTTAAAGTTGTCTCAAAACCTACATATGGTAGGGTGTACGCAACTATTAAATTTCAAGGTCAAAGGTCACAAAAATCGTTTTTTTGCGCTTTTTTGGTATATATCTCATTTTCTATGGGTTTTTTGCTATTTGTATTTTTTATCAATATTATAGAATATGAAATTCTCTACAAATTTTGTTTTAAAAATTTTTTCATACGGTGAACCGTTTTCGAGATAGAGGGCGAAGAGCGCGCGGTCACAGCATCACTTCAGGTCAACCGGTGCCTCCGGTCGAAAACGCGCCATATATAGTTGATGAACTATCGATAAATCAATGATTATAAATATTTGTCAATTTTTATTAACTATTATATTATATTTTATCATTTTCTTTATGCATTAAATCTATATCTATTCAATAATACTGATAACCGTTTCCTAAAATTGAAAAATAATTAAGGGAAAAACTTAAATCATAATATAATTATATTGTAATGGGCAAGCTTGTCTCAATGCTATTGACATTAACGAAGATGGAACCTTTGCCCCGAAATCATGGAAGAACTTAAGACAAATGTCGTTGAAGACGACAATGAAGACCAGTTTGAAATTTACCACCAGCCGGAATACGACGATGAAGAGGAAGAAGATGATTAAAATTATAAATTGTAGTTTTTGTACCCTTTATTCCATTTTTTTACTTTTAATAAAAATAAATGTACTGAATGATATTTTTTAATAAAAAGGTTAATTCATAATTTATTTGTTTTTTTTTTTCATCATGTAAGAAGTTATTAATTTTAATTAGATTAAAATTCAAATATAATTCCTATATTTTCATTAACAATTCTGCAATTTTAAATAAATTAATACTGAATAAAATGTGGATAGGTTAGGAAAAAAATGATAAAATATAATAGTTAATAAAAATTGACAAATATTTATAATCATTGATTTATCGATAGTTCATCAACTATATATGGCGCGTTTTTGACCGGAGGCACCGGTTGACCTGAAGTGATCCTGTGACCGCGCGCTCTCCACCCTCTATCTCGAAAACGGTTCACCGTATGAAAAAATTTTTGAACAAAATTAGTAGAGAATTTCATATACTACAATATTGATAAAAAATACAAATAGCCAAAAGACCCATAGGAAATGAGATATTTACAAAAAAAGCGCAAAAAACCGATTTTTGTGACCTTTGACCTTGAAATTTAATAGTTGCGTACACCCTACCATATGTAGGTTTTGAGACAACTTTTAGGTTGTCAATATACAAGTATTTACAGACTTACAGCTGGGTATCTCGAATTCCGAGGTTAACTTACTAAAATGACTGGACTAACTATAATAAAACAGTAGAGGTCAAATGTCTGTACATAGCAAAAAAATGCTTAAAACCAAGTCAGGGGGATGTAAGAAGACAAATAGAATATATCCAGATTTTTTTCAATTTTTTTGTTTCTCTGTCTGTTTGTCTGTTTGTACGGGCTAATCTCCGAATCTATAGGACCGATTTTAATAAAAGCTTGCATGGTGCTACCTCATATCTCCGGGCAACATCTTAAATAATTTTTATCCCGGAAAATTTAATAGTTCCCGTGGGATAGTTAAAAAGCTATAATAACTTATACAGCTTAGTACACAAAAACTATTGATTGGATTTTAATAAAACTTTACAATAATATAGTTCTTACATGACAATAATAAATCAGCTACTTTTTATCCTGAAAAATTAAAGGGTTCCCGTGGGACAGTCAAAAAACTAATGTAAATTATACAGCTTAATACACAAAAACTACTGAGTAGATTTTGATGAAACTTTACAATAATATAGGTCATACATCAGAATAACAAATAGGTTATTTTTATCCCGGAAAAATATACGGTTCCCGTGGGATAGATGTTTTTGTTTATTTGTAACGTATTATGTGCACAACATAGACCCCAAAACAATAGTTATCAAAAAAATTGGCTGTTTGTCTGTTTTTGTATGAGCGTTTCACGCGAAAAGTAATGAACCGATTTCAACGTTTGGTGAAGTGATAACTTATTACTCGAGTCAACGTTTAGGATACATTTTACTTCAAGAAAATCTTTTTTTCTCACGGGAAGATATTATAACTGGTTGTATCGAGGTCCTCCCTAGAAACCTTCCGGTGGCTAAACCTTAAGACATACATACATCAAAACAATATACTAAACATTGTAGGTCTTGAAAAGTCCTACAGGAAAGTTCTGAATAGTATATGTATATCTCACACACACGCATTTTACCTAGTTGTTTATTTATACAATGCAATTTTTAAATGCCTTTGAGTAAAAACAGTATTTTAATAGCTTCTTTCTGCCAAGACTTCCAAGAAGTCGAAACCTAAGCAACTTAACAGAAATTTGGTTGGATATAGAAAATGGAAATTATATAGATAGCATCGTTTGAATAGGTATCTCAAGAAGGCCTTTTGTACCTTTTCTAATATAAGTCATATTAAAAAAGGTACAAAATATACATACTTTTCCTCGTACGTTATGAAGACGTGACACGTGACTGCAGAGCTCTCAAATTGCAGCAGCAGAAACAGGTTCAAGTCAAATAAATCAGTTCTTTTAGTTCATTAACTAATAATAATAACATTCTAAATATTTAACACCTTTAATGCAATATCAAATCCGATAATCTGTTTTATCTATAAAATATAGTACTCGTATTTATAAAATCAATGAAGATTGTTTTTCAGGGGATGTACTGAGAATAACAATTGTAAATCATTTAAATTATCGATAAAAATCTAAATCCTTACTGACCTTTTTGGTCTTTATCTATTTATAATATCCTAGAAGTACCTGCGGCTTCGCCTGCGTTCAAAGTACAAAAAAAATACACTAAACTCTTAACATGAAGCCAAACTTTATGTTATAACTTATCTATACAGATAAACCAAATTGAAGTGTCTGTTTGTAATATCAGTATAACAGCTTTTTTGTATTGAAAAGCATTATTACCAAGTTTCAAGTAATTCTGATCATTAATATTTTTTTTTTTGTTGTATTATAACGTGTTTTCCCGTACAAATGAGACAATCTCCTGCGGTAAAAGTCCGTGTCACTCTCCAACTCTCTAACATCACATAAAAAATTACACCAATCCGTCGCTCCCGTTTCGACGTAAAAGAAGGACAAACAAACAAATAAATAAACACTTTCACTCTTTTAATATTAAGTATAGTAAGTATGGATATGGATAGTTGTAGTATCTTTGTTTTTCATTGTAAAACAAATGTATATATTTAATTGCCTTAAAAAAATATTTATTTCATATATTTATTTCAAGAAAGAGAGAAAAAAATGAGTACTGCATAAAATCTTATTTATTTATATTCTGTATCTTATGTAACAAGGCATTAGTTATTTGCTACAAACACACACTCCGTTAGCATCGCAGTGGCCCGTCTTGAATCCCAGCGATTGACACAAGCTCGCGCACTGCCCAGGGTTGCACGCACGTTTGTGCTGGACCGGAGCCAGCGCCTCCTGCTCGCTCAGCACCGCCGGAAACGTGCCGGGGTTCTCAATATACAACATATCTGGAAGTGTTAAATTATTTGTCACTTTTGCTCATATTAAAAAATCTATTGAATTTTTATGTAGGTGTGTGTAAGAAAAACGTTACTTAGTACATATTGTCTTGGCTCGTCTTGGTGGGGCCACGGCAGTGCCAAGCCAAGCGAAGCGCAAGGGCACTGCCTACCTTTTCTCGAAGCGCTTCGTCCTTGTTTTGATCCCTCATAACTTGGGTTTAAATTATATTAAATAAAGAAAATTCTCGAAATACTTTAGAATTTATTGATATCTAAAAAAACTCCGATTTCATCACTGACTCACTGATGATCATCAAAATTCTTAGGGTACTTCCTGAAGAACGCCACATATTATGACGAAGGTGTAAATTTTGTAAATTAGTTAGGGCTTCTTGATTTAGGGCGTGTTAAGATTCCCCCCCAACGTGTGTTCACCATGTCGTGATGGGGAGGGGGGGGGGGCTTATTAGCGTCTGGCAGACCTTTCCCTCGGAGCGTCCGTCGTGGTTGAGTGCGTAAGCGATCCCGCGACGCCCCATTAGGACGGGGGATGTGTAGAGTGTTTTTGGTGGGATTATTATATCTGATAATAGTAGTATGTCCATAATATGAAAATTATATATTAAATTAAATAAATATTTAAATTACATGCAATACAAGCAAAGTAAATAAGAGAAGAGACTGGATATTATCACAGAACTTACTTACAAAACTGATATAATTAGTTTTTAAACATAAGTAGGTAAAGGGTAAAGAATGCTTACCGGGCAGTTCATCATTTTCACTTGGTGCAGCTTGCACTAAGACCAGTAGTGCGAAGAGAGCAAATAAGTAAGGGAAGATTTTGATTGCCATAGTGATTACTTGAAGTTAGCTTTTCAACTATAGATAATATGTTAAATGCTGCACTGTAGCTATTTATATAAGCCGTAATAAAGATATATACGTAAGTTTTTCCAAGTATGTGACATACTCGTATTGACATATTCTAAAAATTTAACTACTGTAATAAAAGATAAAGGTAGCAGAGATGGAAAGCTGTATATGTACATTAAAATAATTTGTTAGAAATATTAGTCATTTAGTAAAATCAGTTCTAATATTCTATAATTTCTATTGTATTTAATAATTCAAGCATTTTATTATAAACTTTTGTAAAATTAATTAAGTCTGCTTAAAACTGATTATGCTAAAATATCGTGTCAGTACATAATATGTATGAATCTATTGTTTCAGAATAAGAACAGTGACTTCGTTTTAGGCAAATACATCAAAGACAGCTGAATATATCAGATATCTTTCTTAATATAATATCAAATAAAACAATAAAATCAATAGTAAAAATAGTATAACGTACGTTACGAATGTTTATAATGTAAGATTTTCAGTATTTAAAGGTAAAAGTAGGTCAAGTGCTAGTCGCATTCGGGCTTTGAGGAATTCAGTTTTTTAAGCAAGTTAGAGAAATGTTAGAGATATAGAAATACCTATATAATTTTTTATCAATACAATTATACTTAAAAGAAATGCAATAAACTACAAAAAAGTATGTTTCAGATAAGGATATAATTGCGTCTGTTCACGAAAATATTATTTATCTTGATAGCCAACAGTATAAATAGCAACGGAGTAGCACAAAGCGCATAATACAAAAGCTAACGTCAAGTAAGCATCATGATGATCAAAACCTTCTTTCTCTTAGTCGCCCTGTCCGCCCTACTGCTCGTAGCGCAAGCTACGCCATCTGCCAGCGAAACCAACGAACTACCTGGTGAGAACGTTGTTGTTTAATATTATATAATTATTAATAAATCTTATAATTAGTGTAAAGGAAATAAACTAATTTATTTATTTTCTTTATTTTAATTTCACTTTATTGATCTTTAGACATTATAGTATCTTTTAAAAATATTCAAACGTTGAAACATCCTTACGTCACGATGCATATTATTTTAAAACGATTAATTTTGGCACCTTGAATGATTACTCCTTACTTAAATACCCTCTACTCCTCATTTGTTTTAGCTGTTGTATATTTCCGCACATACATTGAATCAAATGAAATCTGCTATTTTCAGATATAATATTTATCGGCAACTTGGACACGCACCCCACTATACTGAGCCCGCAAGAGGCTCTGTTGGGAGCCGCCCAGCGTAGCCTCATCTGCACGCCTGCCTTGTGCGCGCGCGTGTGTGCGGCGCTCGGCTTCTGGTGGAGCGGCTGCAATGCTAACAGAGTGTGCGTTTGCAGAAGATAATAAGTTTTAATGTAATTTTTAAACTGGAATAAATATTTCATTAAGTATTTACGTAGTTTGTTACTCTTAAACCAATATTTTTTAACCTATACATGGATCATCTCTTTTCGCTATTTGTTAGTTCAAACAAGTAATAGATACGACTATACTTTATCAGAAATATTTCTATTTAACATATAATGTAAGTCACTGAAAATCTTCGTATTCAAAATGATTAAAAAATAACTACGTCGACTCCGACTGTATGTAGTAAAAGTTTATTTTAAAACTCTGAGTTGCGTAGCGCTTAAGGTGAGTTCTATGAATTGAATAAGATCTTGTTACTATGCTTCGATAAATACTTATACGACTGCTAAATTCATGTGAGGAGTTCACAAACTTGTCAAGCGACGCCTGTTGAGGGATGTGTCTTGTCAAAACTTTGACTATACCTAAAAAGTCTACTTACGATAACGCGTGGTATAGACTTACGTTGAATCACCTAATTGAGATGTAATTTCGTTTGAGCATTAAATTATGTACGTAACAAAGAATTTCGAAAAGTATGTGCATATATATTTATATATTATGTCTAGTAGCTAGCATGTAGTGCAACAGATTCAAAGATCCTGGGTTTGATTCCCGGGCTAGTTAAGTTTAGCTATTGAGTCCTTCTGTTAAGAAATTCACAGCAAGAGCCCAGAGCTAGGAATTTGGAGGAGTTTAAGAAATTTCCTCGGGACACTAGTTTTTTATTATGAAACAAATGTATATATTTTCTTACCTTGAAATTTCAATCTCTTTAAATTGATTAAATCATTTAAATTATCGATAAAAATCTAAACCGGTTGATAAACAGAGGAGAAAAAGGTACTGAACTGTTTTGTCGTGACCTATTTATATATAGATATTTGTTTTTCACTTTAAATTTAATAAATATATTTCACTGCCTTGAAATTTATTTATTCTATATCTTTAGCGCAGAATAGAAAGAGAAAAATGAGAACTGTATAATAACGTACTTATTAATATTCTGTATATTATTTAACAAAGCATTAGTTATTTGCTACAAACACACACTCCGTTAGCATTGCAACGGCCCACCCTGAAGCCCAGCGAGTGACACAAGCGCGCGCACTGCACAGGGTTGCATGCACGCTGGACCGGACCCGGCGCCTCCTGCGCGCTCAGCACCGCCGGGAACGCGCCGGGGTCCTCAATATGATGATGATGATGATGATGTTCTACTAGCCGATTCCAGCTACGGCGGCCAATCTCATTGAGACTAGCCAACATACAATACATCTGGAAATGTTAAATTATTTGTCACATTTGCTCATGTTAAAGAATCAACGAAGTTTCTATGTACATATGTGTGTATAAGAAAAATGTCACTTAGTACATTTTATATATATCAATATATCTGATAATATTAGTATATGCTTAATATGAAAACTATGTTAAATGCTGCACTGTAACTGCTTATATAAGCCGTAATAAAGATAAGTATTTCCAAGTATGTGACGTACTCGTGTTGACATATTGTAAGAATTAGGACAACTGTAATAAAATAAAGGTAGCATAGATGGAAAGCTGTGTTTGTGTATTAAAATAATTTGTTAGAAGTATGAGTAAAATCAGCTGTTCTTATATTTTATAATTTCTATTTATGTATACTAATATTATAAAGAGGTAAAGTTTGTAAGTTTGTGAGCTTGTGACGTTGTAGGGGGTAATCTCTAGATCCACTGAACTGATTTAGATGAAATTTGGTAAGAAGATAGTTTGAGACCCTGTGAAGGACATAGAATACTTTTTATACCGGAAATCAATCCTTATGAAAATGGGATGAAAGTTTTTATTGAGACGAGCAAGTTAGGGACGAACCTGAGCGAAGAGAGTATCTCTAGTATTTAATAATTCAAGCATTTTATGAACTTTTGTAAAATTAATTAAGTCTGTTTGAAACTAGAGTTTAACATGATTAATCAGCTTACGGAAACTATGACAATATCCTTGAATAACGCGTCACTACATTTTATGTATGTATGTATCTATGGTTTCAGAATAGGAACAGTGACGTCGTTTTAGGCAAAGACATATTTAGATTTCGATTAGTCGAATATACTCGTATCAGATTTCTTTAATTTTTAACTAATTTGTCATATTATTGAAACTTATATCAAATAAAACAACAAAATCATCAGTATAAGTTAATTTAAAATGAGTTAATCCCTCCACGACCGCGGACACGTCGGCGTGTCAGTTACAATAGATTTCTTAGAATTTTAATTAATTTCTTAGAAAACCTGGAGGTTTTGAGAATCTTTATAATGAAAGATTTTCAGTATTTAAAGGGATAGGCATTTGGACTTAGAGGAATTTAGTTTTTTAAGCAATTTAGATAAATGGTGATAATATAAAAATACCCTTTATCAAAAATTTTGTTTGTTGTTGTTAGTTCAGATAAGGATATAATTGCGAAAATATTATCTATCGTGATAGCCAACAGTATAAATTGCAACAGTATACCACTAAGAGCATAATACAAAAGCTAACGTCAAGTAAGCATCATGATGATCAAAACCTTCTCTCTCTTAGTCGCCCTGTCCGCACTACTGCTCGTAGCGCAAGCTACGCCACCTGCGAGTGAAACCAATGAACTACCTGGTGAGGACGTTGCTGTTTAATATTGTTTAATTTAAAAACAAATTATAATTAGTGTAAAGGAAATAAACTGTTTTATTTCCTTTTATTTACGATTCACTTTATTGATCTTTAGACATTTTAGTATCTTTTCAAAATATTCGAACGTTGAAACATCCTTACGTCACGATGCATATTATTTTAAAACGATTAATTTTGGCAGCTTGAATGATTACTCCTTACTTACTCTCGACTCCTCATTTCTTTTAGCCTCTGTATATTTCCGCCCAAAAATTGAATCAAATGAAATGTGCTTTTTCCAGATATAATATTTATCGGCAACTTGGACACGCACCCCACTATACTGAGCCCGCAGGAGGCTCTGTTGGGAGCCGCCCAGCGTAACCTCATCTGCACGCCTGCCTTGTGCGCGCGCGTGTGTGCGGCGCTCGGCTTCTGGTGGAGCGGCTGCAATGCTAACAGAGTGTGCGTTTGCAGAAGATAATGTGTTTTAATGTAGTTTTTAAACTGGAATAAATATTTCATTAAGTATTTACGTAGTTTGTTACTCTTAAACCAATATTTTTTAACCTATACATGTATCATCTCTTTTCGCTATTTGTTAGTTCAAACAAGTAATAGATACGACTATACTTTATCAGGAATATTTCTATTTAACATATAATGTAAGTCACTGAAAACCTTCTTATTCAAAATGATTAAAAAATAACTACGCTGACTCCGACTGTATGTAGTAAAAGTTTATTTTTAAACTCTGAGTTGCGTAGCGTTTAAGGTGTGTTCTATGAATTGAATAAGATCTTGTTACTATGCTTCGATAAATACTTATACGACTGCTAAATTCATGTGAGGAGTTCACAAACCTGTCGAGCGACGCCTGTTGAGGGATGTGTTTTGTCAAAGCTTTGACTATACCTAAAAAGTCTACTTACGATAACGCGTGGTATAGACTTACGTTGAATCACTTAATAGAGATGTAATTTCGTTTGAGCATTAAATTATGTAAATAACTTTAAAAAAAATATGTACTGAATTTTAAAAAACATATGCGTATATATATTTATATATTATGTCCCGGTGGTCTAGTAGCTTGCATGTAGTGTAGCAGATTTAAAGATCCTGGGTTTGATTCCCGGGCTAGTTAAGTTTAGCTATTGAGTCCTTCTGTTAAGAAATTCACAGCAAGAGCCCAGAGCTAGGAATTTGGAGGAGTTTAAGAAATTTCCTCGGGACACTAGTTTTTTATTATGAAACAAATGTATATATTTTCTTACCTTGAAATTTCAATCTCTTTAAATTGATTAAATCATTTAAATTATCGATAAAAATCTAAACCGGTTGATAAACAGAGAAGAAAAAGGTACTGAACTGTTTTGTTGTAACCTATTTATATATAGATATTTGTTTTTCACTATAAATTTAATGTATATATTTTACTGCCTTGAAATTTATTTATTCTATATCTTTAGCGCAGAATAGAAAGAGAAAAATGAGTACTGTATAATAACATACTTCTTAATATTCAGTATATTATTTAACAAAGCATTAGTTATTTGCTACAAACACACACTCCGTTAGCATTGCAACGGCCCACCCTGAAGCGCAGCGAGTGACACAAGCGCGCGCACTGCACAGGGTTGCATGCACGCTGGACCGGACCCGGCGCCTACTGCGCGCTCGGCACCGCCGGGAACGCACCGGGGTCCTCAATATGATGATGATGATGATGATGTTCTACTAGCCGATTCCAGCTACGGCGGCCAATCTCATTGAGACTAGCCAACATACAATACATCTGGAAATGTTAAATTATTTGTCACATTTGCTCATGTTAAAGAATCAACGAAGTTTCTATGTACATATGTGTGTATAAGAAAAATGTCACTTAGTACATTTTATATATATCAATATATCTGATAATATTAGTATATGCTTAATATGAAAACTAACTAAACTAGCCGTAATAAAGATAAGTATTTCCAAGTATGTGACGTACTCGTGTTGACATATTGTAAGAATTAGGACAACTGTAATAAAATAAAGGTAGCATAGATGGAAAGCTGTGTTTGTGTATTAAAATAATTTGTTAGAAATATGAGTAAAATTAGCTGTTCTTATGTTTTATAATTTCTATTATATGTATAGTAATATTATAAAGAGGTAAAGTTTGTAAGTTTGTGAGCTTGTGACGTTGTAGGGGGTAATCTCTAGATCCACTGAACTGATTTAGATGAAATTTGGTAAGAAGATAGTTTGAGACCCTGTGAAGGACATAGAATACTTTTTATACCGGAAATCATTCCTTATGAAAATGGGATGAAAGTTTTTATAGGGACGAGCAAGTTAGGGACGAACCTGAGCGAAGAGAGTATCTCTAGTATTTAATAATTCAAGCATTTTATGAGCTTTTGTAAAATTAATTAAGTCTGTTTGAAACTAGAGTTTAACATGATTAATCAGCTTACGGAAACTATGATAATATGCTTGAATAACGCGTCACTACATTTTATGTATGTATGTAACTATGGTTTCAGAATAGGAACAGTGACGTCATTTTAGGCAAAGACATATTTAAATTTCGATTAGTCGAATATATCAGATTTCTTTAATTTTTAACTAATTTGTCATATTGTTGAAGCTTATTTCAAATAAAACAACAAAATTATCAGTATAAGTTAGTTTAAAATAAGTTAACCCCTCCACGACCGCGGACACGTCGGCGTGTCAGTTACAATAGATTTCTTAGAATTTTCATTAATTTCTTAGAAAACCTGGAGGTTTTGAGAATCTTTATAATGAAAGGTTTTCAGTATTAAAAGGTACAAATCGGTCTAGTGACTAGGCATTTGGATTTAGAGGAATTTAGTTTTTTAAGCAATTTAGATAAATGGTGATAATATAAAAATACCCTTTATGAAAAATTTTGTTTGTTGTTGTTAGTTCAGATAAGGATATAATTGCGAAAATATTACTTATCGTGATAACCAACAGTATAAATTGCAACGGAGTAGCACAAAGAGCACAATACAAAAGCTAACGTCAAGTAAGCATCATGATGATCAAAACCTTCTCTCTCTTAGTCGCCCTGTCCGCACTACTGCTCGTAGCGCAAGCTACGCCACCTGCGAGTGAAACCAATAAACTACCTGGTGAGGACGTCTTTGTTTAATATTGTTGAATTTAAAAAAAAACTTATAATAAGTGCAAATGAAATAAACTGTTTTATTTATTTCCTTTTATTTTAAATTCTCTTTATTGATCTTTAACATTATAGTACCTTTTAAAAATATTCAAAAGTTAAAACATCCTTACGTCACGATGCATATTATTTTAAAACGATCAATTTTGGCACCTTGAATGATTACTCATTACTTACTCTCTACTCCTCATTTCTTTTAGCTGTTGTATATTTCCGCACATACACTGAATCAAATGAAATGTGTTATTTCCAGATATAATATTTATCGGTAACGTGGACACGCACCCCACTATACTGAGCCCGCAGGAGGCTCTGTTGGGAGCCGCCCAGCGTAGCCTCATCTGCACGCCTGCCTTGTGCGCGCGCGTGTGTGCGGCGCTCGGCTTCTGGTGGAGCGGCTGCAATGCTAACAGAGTGTGCGTTTGCAGAAGATAATGTGTTTTAATGTAGTTTTTAAACAGGAATAAATATTTTATTAAGTATTTACGTAGTTTGTTACTCTTAAAGCAATATTTTTTAACCTATACATGTATCATCTCCGACTGTATGTAGTAAAAAATTTTTTTTAAACTCTGAGTTGCGTAGTGTTTAAGGTGAGTTCTATAGATTGAATAAGACCTTTGTGACTATGCTTCAATAAATATCTATACGACTGCTAAATTCATGTGAGGAGATCACAAACCTGTCGAGCGACGCCTGTTGAGGGATGTGTTTTGTCAAAACTTTGGCTATACCTAAAAAGTCTACTTACGATAACGCGTGGTATAGACTTACGTTGAATCACCTAATTGAGATGTAATTTCGTATAAGCATTAAATATACAGCTTAGTATACAAAAACTATTGATTGGATTTTAATAAAACTTTACAATAATATAGTTCTTACATGACAATAATAAATCAGCTACTTTTTATCCTGGAAAATTAAAGGGTTTGCGTGGGACAGTCAAAAAACTATTGTAAATTATACAGCCTAATACACAAAAACTACTGAGTAGATTTTGATGAAACTTTACAATAATATAGGTCATACATCAGAATAACAAATAGGTTACTTTTTATCCCGGAAAAAGGTACGGTTCCCGTGGGATAGATGTTTTTGTTTATTTGTAACGTATTATGTACACAACATAGACCCCAAAACAATAGTTATCAAAAAAATTGGCTGTTTATCTGTTTTTGTATGAGCGTTTAACGCGAAAAGTAATGAACCGATTTCAACGTTTGGTGAAGTGATAACTTACTCGAGTCAACGTTTAGGATACCTTTTACTTCAAGAAAATCTTTTTTTCTCACGGGAAGATACAATAACTGGTTGTATCGAGTCCTCCCTAGAAACCTTCCGCAGGCTAAATCTTAAGACATAATATACATACATCAAAACAATATACTAAAAATTGTAGGTCTTGAAAAGTCCTACAGGAAAGTTTTGAATAGTATATGTATATCTCACACACACGCATTTTACCTAGTTGTTTATTTATACAATGCAATTTTTAAATGCCTTTGAGTAAAAACAGTATTTTAATAGCTTCTTTCTTCCAAGACTTCCAAGAAGTTGAAACCTAAGCAAGTTAACAGAAATTTGGTTGGGTATAGAAAATGGTTACATCCATAGCAACGTTTGAATAGGTATCTCAAGAAGGCCTTTTGTACCTTTTCTAATATAAGTCATATTAAAAAAGGTACAAAATATACATACTCTTCCTCGTACGTTATGAAGACGTGACTGTAGAACTCTCAAATTGCAGCAGCAGAAACAGGTTCAAGTCAAATAAATCAGTTCTTTTAGATCATTAACTAATAATAATAACATTCTAAATATTTAACACCTTTAATGCAATATCAAATCCGATAATCTGTTTTATCTATAAAATATAATACTCGTATTTATAAAATCAATGAAGATTGTTTTTCAGGGGATGTACTGAGAATAACAATTGTAAATCATTTAAATTATCGATAAAAATCTAAATCCTTACTGACCTTTTTTGTCTTTATCTATTTATAATATCCTAGAAGTACCTGCGGCTTCGCCTACGTTCAAAGTACAAAAAAAAATACACTTAACTCTTAACATGAAGCCAAACTTTAAGTTATAACTTATCTATACAGATAAACAAAATTGAAGTGTCTGTCTGTAATATCAAAATAACAGCTTTTTTGTATTGAAAAGCATTATTACCAAGTTTCAAGTAATTATGATCATAAATATTTTTTTTTTGTTGTATTAGAACGTGTTTTCCCGTAGAAATGAGACAATCTCCTGCGGTAAAAAGCCCGTGTCACTCTCCAGCTCTCTAACTAACATCACATAAAAAATTACACCAATCCGTCGCTCCGGTTTCGACGTAAAAGAAGGACAAACAAACAAATAAATAAACACTTTCACTCTTTTAATATTGAGTATAGTAAGTATGGATATGGATAGTTTTAGTATGTTTGTTTTTCACTGTAAAACACATGTATTTATTTAATTGCCTTAAAAATTTATTCATTTCATATATTTATTTCAAGAAAGAGAGAAAAAAAATGAGTACTGCATAAAATCATATTTATTTATATTCTGTATCTTATGTAACAAGGCATTAGTTATTTGCTACAAACACACACTCCGTTAGCGTCGCAGTGGCCCGTCTTGAAGCCCAGCGATTGACACAAGCTCGCGCACTGCTCAGGGTTGCACGCACGTTTGCGCTGGACCGGAGCCAACGCCTCTTGCGCGCTCAGCACCGCTGGGAACGTGCCGGGGTCCTCAATATACAATACATCTGGAAGTGTTAAATTATTTGTCACTTTTGCTCATATTAAAAAATCTATTGAGTTTTTATGTAGGTGTGTGTAAGAAAAATGTTACTTAGTACATATTGTCTTGGCTCGTCTTGGTGGGGCCACGGCAGTGCCAAGCCAAGCGAAGCGCAAGGGCACTGCCTACCTTTTCTCGAAGCGCTTCGTCCTTGTTTTGAACCCTCATAACTTGGGTTTGAATTATACCAGATAAACAAAATTCTCGAAATACTTTAGAATTTATTGATATCTAAAAGAACTCCGATTTCATCACTGACTCACTGATGATCATCAAAATTCTTAGGGTACTTCCTGAAGAACGCCACATATTATGACGAAGGTGTAGATTTTGTGAATTAATTAGAGCTTCTTGAGTTAGAGCGTGTTAAGATTCCCCCCCAACGTGCGTTCACCATGTCGTGATGGGGGGGCTTATTAGCGTCTGGCAGACCTGCCGTCGGAGCGTCCGTCGTGGTGGAGTGCGTAAGCGATCCCGCGACGCCCCATTAAGACGGGGGATGTGTAGAGTTAGAAGCTTGGCTCGCCATGAGATCTAATAACTTATTGACAGTGTGAGTCATATGGCCTAGTCTTGGCAACATTAACATGAAAATGTTTTTGGTGGGATTATTATATCTGATAATAGTAGTATGTCCATAATATGAAAATTATATATTAAATTAAATAAATATTTAAAGTATTATTACATGCAATAAAAGTAAAGTAAATAAGAGAAGAGACTGGATATTATCATAGTACTTACTTACAAAACTGATATAATTAGTTTTTAAACATAAGTAGGTAAAAGCTAAAGAATGCTTACCGGGCAGTTCATCATTTTCACTTGGTGCAGCTTGCACTAAGAACAACAGTGCGAAGAGAGCAAATAAGTAAGGGAAGATTTTGATTGCCATGGTGATTACTTGAAGTTAGCTTTTCAATTATAGATAATATGTTAAATGCTGCACTGTAGCTATTTATATAAGCCGTAATAAAGATATGTACGTAAGTTTTTCCAAGTATGTGACATACTCGTATTGACATATTCTAAGAATTTTAACTACTATAATAAAAAAATAAAGGTAGCACAGTTAAAATAATTTGTTACAAATATTAGTCATTTAGTAAAATCAGTTCTAATATTCTATAATTTCTATTGTATTTAATTTTTCAAGCATTTTATTATGAACTTTTGTAAAATTAATTAAGTCTGTTGAAAACTGATTATGCTAAAATATCGTGTCAGTACATAATATGTATGTATCTATTATTTCAGAATAAGAACAGTGACTTCGCTTTAGGCAAATACATCAAAGACAGCTGAATATATCAGATATCTTTCTTAATATAATATCAAATAAAACAATAAAATCAATAGTAAAAATAGTATAATGTACGTTACGAATGTTTATAATGTAAGATTTTCCGTATTTAAAGGTAAAAATAGGTCAAGTGCTAGTCGCATTCGGGCTTTGAGGAATTCAGTATTTTAAGCAAGTTAGAGAAATGTTAGAGAATAGAAATACCTATATAATTTTTTATCAATACAATTATACTTAAAAGAAATGCAATAAACTACAAAAAAGTATGTTTCAGATAAGGATATAATTGCGTCTGTTCACGAAAATATTATTTATCTTGATAGCCAACAGTATAAATAGCAACGGAGTAGCACAAAGCGCATAATACAAAAGCTAACGTCAAGTAAGCATCATGATGATCAAAACCTTCTCTCTCTTAGTCGCCCTGTCCGCCCTACTGCTCGTAGCGCAAGCTACGCCATCTGCCAGCGAAACCAACGAACTACATGGTGAGAACGTTGTTCTTTAATATTATATAATTATTAATAAATCTTATAATTAGTGTAAAGGAAATAAACTAATTTATTTATTTTCTTTATTTTAATTTCACTTTATTGATCTTTAGACATTTTAGTATCTTTTCAAAATATTCGAACGTTGAAACATCCTTACGTCACGATGCATATTATTTTAAAACGATTAATTTTGGCACCTTGAATGATTGCTCCTTACTTACTCTCGACTCCTCATTTCTTTTAGCCTCTGTATATTTCCGCCCAAAAATTGAATCAAATGAAATGTGCTATTTTCAGATATAATATTTATCGGCAACTTGGACACGCACCCCACTATACTGAGCCCGCAGGAGGCTCTGTTGGGAGCCGCCCAGCGCAACCTCATCTGCACGCCTGCCTTGTGCGCGCGCGTGTGTGCGGCGCTCGGCTTCTGGTGGAGCGGCTGCAATGCTAACAGAGTGTGCGTTTGCAGAAGATAATGTGTTTTAATGTAGTTTTTAAACTGGAATAAATATTTTATTAAGTATTTACGTAGTTTGTTACTCTTAAACCAATATTTTTTAACCTATACATGTATCATCTCTTTTCGCTATTTGTTAGTTCAAACAAGTAATAAATAAATAGACCTTGTTACTATGCTTCGATAAATGCTTATACGACTGCTAAATTCATGTGAGGAGTTCACAAACTTGTCGAGCGACGCCTGTTGAGGGATGTGTTTTGTCAAAACTTTGACTATACCTAAAAAGTCTACTTACGATAACGCGTGGTAAAGACTTACGTTGAATCACCTAATTGAGATGTAATTTCGTATGAGCATTAAATTATGTACGTAACAAAGAATTTCGAAAAGTATGTGCATATATATTTATATATTATGTCTAGTAGCTAGCATGTAGTGCAACAGATTCAAAGATCCTGGGTTTGATTCCCGGGCTTATTAAGTTTAGTTATTGAGTTACTCTATTAAGAAATTCACGACAAGAGCCCAGAGCTAGGAAGTTGGCGGTGTTTCAAGAAAATTCTTCGGGATACTCTTGTTTTCTAATATGTAACAAATGTATATGTTTTTTTTTATTGCCTTGATTTTTCAATCTCTTTAAAATGATTAAATCTTTTAAATTATCGATAAAAATCTAAATCGGTTGATAAACAGAGGAGAAAAAGGTACTGAACTGATTTGTCTTAACCTATTTTTATATAGATATTTGTTTTTACTACAAATTAAATGTATATATTTTATTGCCTTGAAATTTATTTATTCCATATCTCTATCGCAGAAAGGAGAGAAAAAAATGAGTACTGTATAATATCATATTTATTAATATTCTGTATGTTATTTAACAAAGCATTAGTTATATACATACATCTGCTACAAACGCACACTCCGTTAGCATTCCAGTGGCCCACCCTGAAGCCCGACGAGTGACACAAGCGCACGCACTGCACAGGGTTGCACACACGTTTGCGCTAGACAGGACCCGGTGCCTCCTGCGCGCTCAGCACCGTCGGGAACGTGCCGGGGTCCTCAATATACAATACATCTGGAAATGTTAAATTATTTGTCAATTTTGCTCATGTTAAAAAATCTATGTATGTGTGTATAAGAAAAATGGCACTTAGTACATATTATATATATATATATATATATATATATATATATATATATATATATATATATATATATATATATATATATATATATATATATATATATATATATATATATATATATATATATATCATTATATCTGATAGTATTAGTACATGAAGATAATACCTTAAATTAATGAAATAAATTTTTAAGGCGTATGAAGTGTTAATATATGCAATATAAGTAAAGTAAATAAGAGAAGAGACTGGATATTATTACAGTACTTATTTACAAAAAACTAATATATAAGTATTTATATGATACAATTAGTTTTTAAACATAACTAAATAATAATAAAAAAAGATAATAGCTAAAGAATGCTTACCGAGTAGTTCATTTTTTTCACTTGGTGCAGCTTTCACTAAGAAATAATAAGAAAGGGAACATTTTGATTGCCATGATGATTAAGTACTTGAATAATACTTTCTTAGATTTACGTAAATGTTTGACATTTTAAATAAAACTATCATTTCGAATTATTTCGCGGATTTATTTTGATTTTTGGTTCCCGACGTTTCGAGTGATTTAGAGCAATCGCGGTCACGGGAGAGACTAAGGTTATAGACGTCTCAAAGGCATTATACACTTGTTACAGACAGTGTCTGACCACTATTTTACAAAATTGATTTCAAAAATTCGAAAATGGCAACCAAAGTATTTTTTAAGTACCTACTTGAAGTTAGTTTTTCAACCATATGTTAAATGCTGCACTGTAGCTACTTACACAAGCTGTAATAAAGATAAGTATTTCCAAGTATGTAACGTACTCGTATTGACATATTGTAAGAATTAGGACAACTGTAATAAAAAGATCAAGATAGCATAGACGGAAAGCTGTGTTTGTGCATTAAAATAATTTGTTAGAAATATGAGTAAAATCAGCTGTTCGTATATTTTATTATATCTATACTAATATTATAAAGAGGTAAAGTTTGTAAGTTTGTGAGTTTGTGACGTTGTAGGGGGTAATCTCTAGATCTACTGAACCGATTTTGATGAAATTTGGTAAAAAGATAGTTTGAGACCCTGTGAAGGACATAGAATACTTTTTATTCCGGAAATCATCCCTTAAGGGGGGAAAATGGGGATGGAAGTTTTTATTGGGAAGCAAGCTAGGGGCGAACCTGAGCGAAGAGAGTATTTAAAAAATTCAAGCATTTTATGAACTTTTGTAAAATACTTTTGTAAAATTAATTAAGTCTGTTTGAAACTAGAGTTTAACATGATTAATCAGCTTACGGAAACTATGACAATATGCTTGAATAACGCGTCACTACATTTTATGTATGTACTCGTATGTATCTATGGTTTCAGAATAGGAACAGTGACGTCGTTTTAGGCAAAGACATATTTAGATTTCGATTAGTTGAATATACTCGTATCAGATTTCATTAATTTTTAACTAATTTGTCATATTATTGAAACTTATATCAAATAAAACAACAAAATTATCAGTATAAGTTAGTTTAAAATAAGTTAACCCCTCCACGACCGCGGACACGTCGGCGTGTCAGTTATAATAGATTTCTTAGATTTTTAATTAATTTCTTAGAAAACCCGGTGGTTTTGAGAATCTTTATAATGAAAGATTATTAATATTCAGTATTTAAAGGTAAAAATCGGTCAAGTGACTAGGCATTTGGTCTTAGAGGAATTAAGTTTTGTAAGCAATTTAGATAAATGGTGATAATATAAAAATACCCTTTATCAAAAATTTTGTTTGTTGTTGTTAGTTCAGATAAGGATATAATTGCGAAAATATTATCTATCGTGGTAGCCAACAGTATAAATTGCAACAGTATAGCACTAAGAGCATGATACAAAAGCTAACGTCAAGTAAGCATCATGATGATCAAAACCTTCTCTCTCTTAGTCGCCCTGTCCGCACTACTGCTCGTAGCGCAAGCTACGCCATCTGCCAGTCAAACCAACGAACTAACTGGTGAGGACGTTGCTGTTTAATATCGTTTAATTTATTTAAAAACAAATTATAATTAGTGTAAAGAAACTAATTTTTTTTATTTATTTGCTTTATTTTAAATTCACTTTATTGATCTTTGACATTATAGTACCTTTTAAAAATATTCAAAAGTTAAAACATCCTTACGTCACGATGCATATTATTTTAAAACGATCAATTTTGGCACCTTGAATGATTACTTATTACTTACTCTCTACTCCTCATTTCTTTTAGCTGTTGTATATTTCCGCACATACACTGAATCAAATGATATGTGTTATTTCCAGATGTAATATATATTGGTAACGTGGACACGCACCCCCACTATACTGAGCCCGCAGGAGGCTCTGTTGGGAGCCGCCCAGCGCAACCTCATCTGCACGCCTGTGCGCGCGCGTGTGTGCGGCGCTCGGCTTCTGGTGGAGCGGCTGCAATGCTAACAGAGTGTGCGTTTGCAGAAGATAATGTGTTTTAATGTAGTTTTTAAACTGGAATAAATATTTTATTAAGTATTTACGTAGTTTGTTACTCTTAAACCAATATTTTTTAACCTATACATGTATCATCTCTTTTCGCTATTTGTTAGTTCAAACAAGTAATAAATAAATAGACCTTGTTACTATGCTTCGATAAATGCTTATACGACTGCTAAATTCATGTGAGGAGTTCACAAACTTGTCGAGCGACGCCTGTTGAGGGATGTGTTTTGTCAAAACTTTGACTATACCTAAAAAGTCTACTTACGATAACGCGTGGTAAAGACTTACGTTGAATCACCTAATTGAGATGTAATTTCGTATGAGCATTAAATTATGTACGTAACAAAGAATTTCGAAAAGTATGTGCATATATATTTATATATTATGTCTAGTAGCTAGCATGTAGTGCAACAGATTCAAAGATCCTGGGTTTGATTCCCGGGCTTATTAAGTTTAGTTATTGAGTTACTCTATTAAGAAATTCACGACAAGAGCCCAGAGCTAGGAAGTTGGCGGTGTTTCAAGAAAATTCTTCGGGATACTCTTGTTTTCTAATATGTAACAAATGTATATGTTTTTTTTTATTGCCTTGATTTTTCAATCTCTTTAAAATGATTAAATCTTTTAAATTATCGATAAAAATCTAAATCGGTTGATAAACAGAGGAGAAAAAGGTACTGAACTGATTTGTCTTAACCTATTTTTATATAGATATTTGTTTTTACTACAAATTAAATGTATATATTTTATTGCCTTGAAATTTATTTATTCCATATCTCTATCGCAGAAAGGAGAGAAAAAAATGAGTACTGTATAATATCATATTTATTAATATTCTGTATGTTATTTAACAAAGCATTAGTTATATACATACATCTGCTACAAACGCACACTCCGTTAGCATTCCAGTGGCCCACCCTGAAGCCCGACGAGTGACACAAGCGCACGCACTGCACAGGGTTGCACACACGTTTGCGCTAGACAGGACCCGGTGCCTCCTGCGCGCTCAGCACCGTCGGGAACGTGCCGGGGTCCTCAATATACAATACATCTGGAAATGTTAAATTATTTGTCAATTTTGCTCATGTTAAAAAATCTATGTATGTGTGTATAAGAAAAATGGCACTTAGTACATATTATATATATATATATATATATATATATATATATATATATATATATATATATATATATATATATATATCATTATATCTGATAGTATTAGTACATGAAGATAATACCTTAAATTAATGAAATAAATTTTTAAGGCGTATGAAGTGTTAATATATGCAATATAAGTAAAGTAAATAAGAGAAGAGACTGGATATTATTACAGTACTTATTTACAAAAACTAATATATAAGTATTTATATGATACAATTAGTTTTTAAACATAACTAAATAATAATAAAAAAAGATAATAGCTAAAGAATGCTTACCGAGTAGTTCATTTTTTTCACTTGGTGCAGCTTTCACTAAGAAATAATAAGAAAGGGAACATTTTGATTGCCATGATGATTAAGTACTTGAATAATACTTTCTTAGATTTACGTAAATGTTTGACATTTTAAATAAAACTATCATTTCGAATTATTTCGCGGATTTATTTTGATTTTTGGTTCCCGACGTTTCGAGTGATTTAGAGCAATCGCGGTCACGGGAGAGACTAAGGTTATAGACGTCTCAAAGGCATTATACACTTGTTACAGACAGTGTCTGACCACTATTTTACAAAATTGATTTCAAAAATTCGAAAATGGCACCAAAGTATTTTTTAAGTACCTACTTGAAGTTAGTTTTTCAACCATATGTTAAATGCTGCACTGTAGCTACTTACACAAGCTGTAATAAAGATAAGTATTTCCAAGTATGTAACGTACTCGTATTGACATATTGTAAGAATTAGGACAACTGTAATAAAAAGATCAAGATAGCATAGACGGAAAGCTGTGTTTGTGCATTAAAATAATTTGTTAGAAATATGAGTAAAATCAGCTGTTCGTATATTTTATTATATCTATACTAATATTATAAAGAGGTAAAGTTTGTAAGTTTGTGAGTTTGTGACGTTGTAGGGGGTAATCTCTAGATCTACTGAACCGATTTTGATGAAATTTGGTAAAAAGATAGTTTGAGACCCTGTGAAGGACATAGAATACTTTTTATTCCGGAAATCATCTCTTAAGGGGGGAAAATGGGGATGGAAGTTTTTATTGGGAAGCAAGCTAGGGGCGAACCTGAGCGAAGAAAGTATTTAAAAAATTCAAGCATTTTATGAACTTTTGTAAAATTAATTAAGTCTGTTTGAAACTAGAGTTTAACATGATTAATCAGCTTACGGAAACTATGACAATATGCTTGAATAACGCGTCACTACATTTTATGTATGTACTCGTATGTATCTATGGTTTCAGAATAGGAACAGTGACGTCGTTTTAGGCAAAGACATATTTAGATTTCGATTAGTTGAATATACTCGTATCAGATTTCATTAATTTTTAACTAATTTGTCATATTATTGAAACTTATATCAAATAAAACAACAAAATTATCAGTATAAGTTAGTTTAAAATAAGTTAACCCCTCCACGACCGCGGACACGTCGGCGTGTCAGTTATAATAGATTTCTTAGATTTTTAATTAATTTCTTAGAAAACCCGGTGGTTTTGAGAATCTTTATAATGAAAGATTATTAATATTCAGTATTTAAAGGTAAAAATCGGTCAAGTGACTAGGCATTTGGTCTTAGAGGAATTAAGTTTTGTAAGCAATTTAGATAAATGGTGATAATATAAAAATACCCTTTATCAAAAATTTTGTTTGTTGTTGTTAGTTCAGATAAGGATATAATTGCGAAAATATTATCTATCGTGGTAGCCAACAGTATAAATTGCAACAGTATAGCACTAAGAGCATGATACAAAAGCTAACGTCAAGTAAGCATCATGATGATCAAAACCTTCTCTCTCTTAGTCGCCCTGTCCGCACTACTGCTCGTAGCGCAAGCTACGCCATCTGCCAGTCAAACCAACGAACTAACTGGTGAGGACGTTGCTGTTTAATATCGTTTAATTTAAAAACAAATTATAATTAGTGTAAAGAAACTAATTTTTTTTATTTATTTGCTTTATTTTAAATTCACTTTATTGATCTTTGACATTATAGTACCTTTTAAAATATTCAAAAGTTAAAACATCCTTACGTCACGATGCATATTATTTTAAAACGATCAATTTTGGCACCTTGAATGATTACTTATTACTTACTCTCTACTCCTCATTTCTTTTAGCTGTTGTATATTTCCGCACATACACTGAATCAAATGATATGTGTTATTTCCAGATGTAATATATATTGGTAACGTGGACACGCACCCCACTATACTGAGCCCGCAGGAGGCTCTGTTGGGAGCCGCCCAGCGCAACCTCATCTGCACGCCTGCCTTGTGCGCGCGCGTGTGTGCGGCGCTCGGCTTCTGGTGGAGCGGCTGCAATGCTAACAGAGTGTGCGTTTGCAGAAGATAATGTGTTTTAATGTAGTTTTTAAACTGGAATAAATATTTTATTAAGTATTTACGTAGTTTGTTACTCTTAAACCAATATTTTTTAACCTATACATGTATCATCTCTTTTCGCTATTTGTTAGTTCAAACAAGTAATAAATAAATAGACCTTGTTACTATGCTTCGATAAATGCTTATACGACTGCTAAATTCATGTGAGGAGTTCACAAACTTGTCGAGCGACGCCTGTTGAGGGATGTGTTTTGTCAAAACTTTGACTATACCTAAAAAGTCTACTTACGATAACGCGTGGTAAAGACTTACGTTGAATCACCTAATTGAGATGTAATTTCGTATGAGCATTAAATTATGTACGTAACAAAGAATTTCGAAAAGTATGTGCATATATATTTATATATTATGTCTAGTAGCTAGCATGTAGTGCAACAGATTCAAAGATCCTGGGTTTGATTCCCGGGCTTATTAAGTTTAGTTATTGAGTTACTCTATTAAGAAATTCACGACAAGAGCCCAGAGCTAGGAAGTTGGCGGTGTTTCAAGAAAATTCTTCGGGATACTCTTGTTTTCTAATATGTAACAAATGTATATGTTTTTTTTTATTGCCTTGATTTTTCAATCTCTTTAAAATGATTAAATCTTTTAAATTATCGATAAAAATCTAAATCGGTTGATAAACAGAGGAGAAAAAGGTACTGAACTGATTTGTCTTAACCTATTTTTATATAGATATTTGTTTTTACTACAAATTAAATGTATATATTTTATTGCCTTGAAATTTATTTATTCCATATCTCTATCGCAGAAAGGAGAGAAAAAAATGAGTACTGTATAATATCATATTTATTAATATTCTGTATGTTATTTAACAAAGCATTAGTTATATACATACATCTGCTACAAACGCACACTCCGTTAGCATTCCAGTGGCCCACCCTGAAGCCCGACGAGTGACACAAGCGCACGCACTGCACAGGGTTGCACACACGTTTGCGCTAGACAGGACCCGGTGCCTCCTGCGCGCTCAGCACCGTCGGGAACGTGCCGGGGTCCTCAATATACAATACATCTGGAAATGTTAAATTATTTGTCAATTTTGCTCATGTTAAAAAATCTATGTATGTGTGTATAAGAAAAATGGCACTTAGTACATATTATATATATATATATATATATATATATATATATATATATATATATATATATATATATATATATATATATATATATCATTATATCTGATAGTATTAGTACATGAAGATAATACCTTAAATTAATGAAATAAATTTTTAAGGCGTATGAAGTGTTAATATATGCAATATAAGTAAAGTAAATAAGAGAAGAGACTGGATATTATTACAGTACTTATTTACAAAAACTAATATATAAGTATTTATATGATACAATTAGTTTTTAAACATAACTAAATAATAATAAAAAAAGATAATAGCTAAAGAATGCTTACCGAGTAGTTCATTTTTTTCACTTGGTGCAGCTTTCACTAAGAAATAATAAGAAAGGGAACATTTTGATTGCCATGATGATTAAGTACTTGAATAATACTTTCTTAGATTTACGTAAATGTTTGACATTTTAAATAAAACTATCATTTCGAATTATTTCGCGGATTTATTTTGATTTTTGGTTCCCGACGTTTCGAGTGATTTAGAGCAATCGCGGTCACGGGAGAGACTAAGGTTATAGACGTCTCAAAGGCATTATACACTTGTTACAGACAGTGTCTGACCACTATTTTACAAAATTGATTTCAAAAATTCGAAAATGGCACCAAAGTATTTTTTAAGTACCTACTTGAAGTTAGTTTTTCAACCATATGTTAAATGCTGCACTGTAGCTACTTACACAAGCTGTAATAAAGATAAGTATTTCCAAGTATGTAACGTACTCGTATTGACATATTGTAAGAATTAGGACAACTGTAATAAAAAGATCAAGATAGCATAGACGGAAAGCTGTGTTTGTGCATTAAAATAATTTGTTAGAAATATGAGTAAAATCAGCTGTTCGTATATTTTATTATATCTATACTAATATTATAAAGAGGTAAAGTTTGTAAGTTTGTGAGTTTGTGACGTTGTAGGGGGTAATCTCTAGATCTACTGAACCGATTTTGATGAAATTTGGTAAAAAGATAGTTTGAGACCCTGTGAAGGACATAGAATACTTTTTATTCCGGAAATCATCTCTTAAGGGGGGAAAATGGGGATGGAAGTTTTTATTGGGAAGCAAGCTAGGGGCGAACCTGAGCGAAGAAAGTATTTAAAAAATTCAAGCATTTTATGAACTTTTGTAAAATTAATTAAGTCTGTTTGAAACTAGAGTTTAACATGATTAATCAGCTTACGGAAACTATGACAATATGCTTGAATAACGCGTCACTACATTTTATGTATGTACTCGTATGTATCTATGGTTTCAGAATAGGAACAGTGACGTCGTTTTAGGCAAAGACATATTTAGATTTCGATTAGTTGAATATACTCGTATCAGATTTCATTAATTTTTAACTAATTTGTCATATTATTGAAACTTATATCAAATAAAACAACAAAATTATCAGTATAAGTTAGTTTAAAATAAGTTAACCCCTCCACGACCGCGGACACGTCGGCGTGTCAGTTATAATAGATTTCTTAGATTTTTAATTAATTTCTTAGAAAACCCGGTGGTTTTGAGAATCTTTATAATGAAAGATTATTAATATTCAGTATTTAAAGGTAAAAATCGGTCAAGTGACTAGGCATTTGGTCTTAGAGGAATTAAGTTTTGTAAGCAATTTAGATAAATGGTGATAATATAAAAATACCCTTTATCAAAAAATTTTGTTTGTTGTTGTTAGTTCAGATAAGGATATAATTGCGAAAATATTATCTATCGTGGTAGCCAACAGTATAAATTGCAACAGTATAGCACTAAGAGCATGATACAAAAGCTAACGTCAAGTAAGCATCATGATGATCAAAACCTTCTCTCTCTTAGTCGCCCTGTCCGCACTACTGCTCGTAGCGCAAGCTACGCCATCTGCCAGTCAAACCAACGAACTAACTGGTGAGGACGTTGCTGTTTAATATCGTTTAATTTAAAAACAAATTATAATTAGTGTAAAGAAACTAATTTTTTTTATTTATTTGCTTTATTTTAAATTCACTTTATTGATCTTTGACATTATAGTACCTTTTAAAAATATTCAAAAGTTAAAACATCCTTACGTCACGATGCATATTATTTTAAAACGATCAATTTTGGCACCTTGAATGATTACTTATTACTTACTCTCTACTCCTCATTTCTTTTAGCTGTTGTATATTTCCGCACATACACTGAATCAAATGATATGTGTTTATTTCCAGATGTAATATATATTGGTAACGTGGACACGCACCCCACTATACTGAGCCCGCAGGAGGCTCTGTTGGGAGCCGCCCAGCGCAACCTCATCTGCACGCCTGCCTTGTGCGCGCGCGTGTGTGCGGCGCTCGGCTTCTGGTGGAGCGGCTGCAATGCTAACAGAGTGTGCGTTTGCAGAAGATAATGTGTTTTAATGTAGTTTTTAAACTGGAATAAATATTTTATTAAGTATTTACGTAGTTTGTTACTCTTAAACCAATATTTTTTAACCTATACATGTATCATCTCTTTTCGCTATTTGTTAGTTCAAACAAGTAATAAATAAATAGACCTTGTTACTATGCTTCGATAAATGCTTATACGACTGCTAAATTCATGTGAGGAGTTCACAAACTTGTCGAGCGACGCCTGTTGAGGGATGTGTTTTGTCAAAACTTTGACTATACCTAAAAAGTCTACTTACGATAACGCGTGGTAAAGACTTACGTTGAATCACCTAATTGAGATGTAATTTCGTATGAGCATTAAATTATGTACGTAACAAAGAATTTCGAAAAAGTATGTGCATATATATTTATATATTATGTCTAGTAGCTAGCATGTAGTGCAACAGATTCAAAGATCCTGGGTTTGATTCCCGGGCTTATTAAGTTTAGTTATTGAGTTACTCTATTAAGAAATTCACGACAAGAGCCCAGAGCTAGGAAGTTGGCGGTGTTTCAAGAAAATTCTTCGGGATACTCTTGTTTTCTAATATGTAACAAATGTATATGTTTTTTTTTATTGCCTTGATTTTTCAATCTCTTTAAAATGATTAAATCTTTTAAATTATCGATAAAAATCTAAATCGGTTGATAAACAGAGGAGAAAAAGGTACTGAACTGATTTGTCTTAACCTATTTTTATATAGATATTTGTTTTTACTACAAATTAAATGTATATATTTTATTGCCTTGAAATTTATTTATTCCATATCTCTATCGCAGAAAGGAGAGAAAAAATGAGTACTGTATAATATCATATTTATTAATATTCTGTATGTTATTTAACAAAGCATTAGTTATATACATACATCTGCTACAAACGCACACTCCGTTAGCATTCCAGTGGCCCACCCTGAAGCCCGACGAGTGACACAAGCGCACGCACTGCACAGGGTTGCACACACGTTTGCGCTAGACAGGACCCGGTGCCTCCTGCGCGCTCAGCACCGTCGGGAACGTGCCGGGGTCCTCAATATACAATACATCTGGAAATGTTAAATTATTTGTCAATTTTGCTCATGTTAAAAAATCTATGTATGTGTGTATAAGAAAAATGGCACTTAGTACATATTATATATATATATATATATATATATATATATATATATATATATATATATATATATATATATATATATATATATATATATATATATATATATATATATATATATATATATATATATATATATATATATATATATATATATCATTATATCTGATAGTATTAGTACATGAAGATAATACCTTAAATTAATGAAATAAATTTTTAAGGCGTATGAAGTGTTAATATATGCAATATAAGTAAAGTAAATAAGAGAAGAGACTGGATATTATTACAGTACTTATTTACAAAAACTAATATATAAGTATTTATATGATACAATTAGTTTTTAAACATAACTAAATAATAATAAAAAAAGATAATAGCTAAAGAATGCTTACCGAGTAGTTCATTTTTTTCACTTGGTGCAGCTTTCACTAAGAAATAATAAGAAAGGGAACATTTTGATTGCCATGATGATTAAGTACTTGAATAATACTTTCTTAGATTTACGTAAATGTTTGACATTTTAAATAAAACTATCATTTCGAATTATTTCGCGGATTTATTTTGATTTTTGGTTCCCGACGTTTCGAGTGATTTAGAGCAATCGCGGTCACGGGAGAGACTAAGGTTATAGACGTCTCAAAGGCATTATACACTTGTTACAGACAGTGTCTGACCACTATTTTACAAAATTGATTTCAAAAATTCGAAAATGGCACCAAAGTATTTTTTAAGTACCTACTTGAAGTTAGTTTTTCAACCATATGTTAAATGCTGCACTGTAGCTACTTACACAAGCTGTAATAAAGATAAGTATTTCCAAGTATGTAACGTACTCGTATTGACATATTGTAAGAATTAGGACAACTGTAATAAAAAGATCAAGATAGCATAGACGGAAAGCTGTGTTTGTGCATTAAAATAATTTGTTAGAAATATGAGTAAAATCAGCTGTTCGTATATTTTATTATATCTATACTAATATTATAAAGAGGTAAAGTTTGTAAGTTTGTGAGTTTGTGACGTTGTAGGGGGTAATCTCTAGATCTACTGAACCGATTTTGATGAAATTTGGTAAAAAGATAGTTGAGACCCTGTGAAGGACATAGAATACTTTTTATTCCGGAAATCATCTCTTAAGGGGGGAAAATGGGGATGGAAGTTTTTATTGGGAAGCAAGCTAGGGGCGAACCTGAGCGAAGAAAGTATTTAAAAAATTCAAGCATTTTATGAACTTTTGTAAAATTAATTAAGTCTGTTTGAAACTAGAGTTTAACATGATTAATCAGCTTACGGAAACTATGACAATATGCTTGAATAACGCGTCACTACATTTTATGTATGTACTCGTATGTATCTATGGTTTCAGAATAGGAACAGTGACGTCGTTTTAGGCAAAGACATATTTAGATTTCGATTAGTTGAATATACTCGTATCAGATTTCATTAATTTTTAACTAATTTGTCATATTATTGAAACTTATATCAAATAAAACAACAAAATTATCAGTATAAGTTAGTTTAAAATAAGTTAACCCCTCCACGACCGCGGACACGTCGGCGTGTCAGTTATAATAGATTTCTTAGATTTTTAATTAATTTCTTAGAAAACCCGGTGGTTTTGAGAATCTTTATAATGAAAGATTATTAATATTCAGTATTTAAAGGTAAAAATCGGTCAAGTGACTAGGCATTTGGTCTTAGAGGAATTAAGTTTTGTAAGCAATTTAGATAAATGGTGATAATATAAAAATACCCTTTATCAAAAATTTTGTTTGTTGTTGTTAGTTCAGATAAGGATATAATTGCGAAAATATTATCTATCGTGGTAGCCAACAGTATAAATTGCAACAGTATAGCACTAAGAGCATGATACAAAAGCTAACGTCAAGTAAGCATCATGATGATCAAAACCTTCTCTCTCTTAGTCGCCCTGTCCGCACTACTGCTCGTAGCGCAAGCTACGCCATCTGCCAGTCAAACCAACGAACTAACTGGTGAGGACGTTGCTGTTTAATATCGTTTAATTTAAAAACAAATTATAATTAGTGTAAAGAAACTAATTTTTTTTATTTATTTGCTTTATTTTAAATTCACTTTATTGATCTTTGACATTATAGTACCTTTTAAAAATATTCAAAAGTTAAAACATCCTTACGTCACGATGCATATTATTTTAAAACGATCAATTTTGGCACCTTGAATGATTACTTATTACTTACTCTCTACTCCTCATTTCTTTTAGCTGTTGTATATTTCCGCACATACACTGAATCAAATGATATGTGTTATTTCCAGATGTAATATATATGGTAACGTGGACACGCACCCCACTATACTGAGCCCGCAGGAGGCTCTGTTGGGAGCCGCCCAGCGCAACCTCATCTGCACGCCTGCCTTGTGCGCGCGCGTGTGTGCGGCGCTCGGCTTCTGGTGGAGCGGCTGCAATGCTAACAGAGTGTGCGTTTGCAGAAGATAATGTGTTTTAATGTAGTTTTTAAACTGGAATAAATATTTTATTAAGTATTTACGTAGTTTGTTACTCTTAAACCAATATTTTTTAACCTATACATGTATCATCTCTTTTCGCTATTTGTTAGTTCAAACAAGTAATAAATAAATAGACCTTGTTACTATGCTTCGATAAATGCTTATACGACTGCTAAATTCATGTGAGGAGTTCACAAACTTGTCGAGCGACGCCTGTTGAGGGATGTGTTTTGTCAAAACTTTGACTATACCTAAAAAGTCTACTTACGATAACGCGTGGTAAAGACTTACGTTGAATCACCTAATTGAGATGTAATTTCGTATGAGCATTAAATTATGTACGTAACAAAGAATTTCGAAAAGTATGTGCATATATTTATATATTATGTCTAGTAGCTAGCATGTAGTGCAACAGATTCAAAGATCCTGGGTTTGATTCCCGGGCTTATTAAGTTTAGTTATTGAGTTACTCTATTAAGAAATTCACGACAAGAGCCCAGAGCTAGGAAGTTGGCGGTGTTTCAAGAAAATTCTTCGGGATACTCTTGTTTTCTAATATGTAACAAATGTATATGTTTTTTTTTATTGCCTTGATTTTTCAATCTCTTTAAAATGATTAAATCTTTTAAATTATCGATAAAAATCTAAATCGGTTGATAAACAGAGGAGAAAAAGGTACTGAACTGATTTGTCTTAACCTATTTTTATATAGATATTTGTTTTTACTACAAATTAAATGTATATATTTTATTGCCTTGAAATTTATTTATTCCATATCTCTATCGCAGAAAGGAGAGAAAAAAATGAGTACTGTATAATATGATATTTATTAATATTCTGTATGTTATTTAACAAAGCATTAGTTATATACATATATCTGCTACAAACGCACACTCCGTTAGCATTGCAGTGGCCCACCCTGAAGCCCGACGAGTGACACAAGCGCACGCACTGCACACGGTTGCACACACGTTTGCGCTAGACAGGACCCGGTGCCTCCTGCGCGCTCAGCACCGTCGGGAACGTGCCGGGGTCCTCAATATACAATACATCTGGAAATGTTAAATTATTTGTCAATTTTGCTCATGTTAAAAAATCTATGTATGTGTGTATAAGAAAAATGGCACTTAGTACATATTATATATATATATATATATATATATATATATATATATATATATATATATATATATATATATATATATATATATATCATTATATCTGATAGTATTAGTACATGAAGATAATACCTTAAATTAATGAAATAAATTTTTAAGGCGTATGAAGTGTTAATATATGCAATATAAGTAAAGTAAATAAGAGAAGAGACTGGATATTATTACAGTACTTATTTACAAAAACTAATATATAAGTATTTATATGATACAATTAGTTTTTAAACATAACTAAATAATAATAAAAAAAGATAATAGCTAAAGAATGCTTACCGAGTAGTTCATTTTTTTCACTTGGTGCAGCTTTCACTAAGAAATAATAAGAAAGGGAACATTTTGATTGCCATGATGATTAAGTACTTGAATAATACTTTCTTAGATTTACGTAAATGTTTGACATTTTAAATAAAACTATCATTTCGAATTATTTCGCGGATTTATTTTGATTTTTGGTTCCCGACGTTTCGAGTGATTTAGAGCAATCGCGGTCACGGGAGAGACTAAGGTTATAGACGTCTCAAAGGCATTATACACTTGTTACAGACAGTGTCTGACCACTATTTTACAAAATTGATTTCAAAAATTCGAAAATGGCACCAAAGTATTTTTTAAGTACCTACTTGAAGTTAGTTTTTCAACCATATGTTAAATGCTGCACTGTAGCTACTTACACAAGCTGTAATAAAGATAAGTATTTCCAAGTATGTAACGTACTCGTATTGACATATTGTAAGAATTAGGACAACTGTAATAAAAAGATCAAGATAGCATAGACGGAAAGCTGTGTTTGTGCATTAAAATAATTTGTTAGAAATATGAGTAAAATCAGCTGTTCGTATATTTTATTATATCTATACTAATATTATAAAGAGGTAAAGTTTGTAAGTTTGTGAGTTTGTGACGTTGTAGGGGGTAATCTCTAGATCTACTGAACCGATTTTGATGAAATTTGGTAAAAAGATAGTTTGAGACCCTGTGAAGGACATAGAATACTTTTTATTCCGGAAATCATCTCTTAAGGGGAAAATGGGGATGGAAGTTTTTATTGGGAAGCAAGCTAGGGGCGAACCAGAGCGAAGAAAGTATTTAAAAAATTCAAGCATTTTATGAACTTTTGTAAAATTAATTAAGTCTGTTTGAAACTAGAGTTTAACATGATTAATCAGCTTACGGAAACTATGACAATATGCTTGAATAACGCGTCACTACATTTTATGTATGTACTCGTATGTATCTATGGTTTCAGAATAGGAACAGTGACGTCGTTTTAGGCAAAGACATATTTAGATTTCGATTAGTTGAATATACTCGTATCAGATTTCATTAATTTTTAACTAATTTGTCATATTATTGAAACTTATATCAAATAAAACAACAAAATTATCAGTATAAGTTAGTTTAAAATAAGTTAACCCCTCCACGACCGCGGACACGTCGGCGTGTCAGTTATAATAGATTTCTTAGATTTTTAATTAATTTCTTAGAAAACCCGGTGGTTTTGAGAATCTTTATAATGAAAGATTATTAATATTCAGTATTTAAAGGTAAAATCGGTCAAGTGACTAGGCATTTGGTCTTAGAGGAATTAAGTTTTGTAAGCAATTTAGATAAATGGTGATAATATAAAAATACCCTTTATCAAAAATTTTGTTTGTTGTTGTTAGTTCAGATAAGGATATAATTGCGAAAATATTATCTATCGTGGTAGCCAACAGTATAAATTGCAACAGTATAGCACTAAGAGCATGATACAAAAGCTAACGTCAAGTAAGCATCATGATGATCAAAACCTTCTCTCTCTTAGTCGCCCTGTCCGCACTACTGCTCGTAGCGCAAGCTACGCCATCTGCCAGTCAAACCAACGAACTAACTGGTGAGGACGTTGCTGTTTAATATCGTTTAATTTAAAAACAAATTATAATTAGTGTAAAGAAACTAATTTTTTTTATTTATTTGCTTTATTTTAAATTCACTTTATTGATCTTTGACATTATAGTACCTTTTAAAAATATTCAAAAGTTAAAACATCCTTACGTCACGATGCATATTATTTTAAAACGATCAATTTTGGCACCTTGAATGATTACTTATTACTTACTCTCTACTCCTCATTTCTTTTAGCTGTTGTATATTTCCGCACATACACTGAATCAAATGATATGTGTTATTTCCAGATGTAATATATATTGGTAACGTGGACACGCACCCCACTATACTGAGCCCGCAGGAGGCTCTGTTGGGAGCCGCCCAGCGCAACCTCATCTGCACGCCTGCCTTGTGCGCGCGCGTGTGTGCGGCGCTCGGCTTCTGGTGGAGCGGCTGCAATGCTAACAGAGTGTGCGTTTGCAGAAGATAATGTGTTTTAATGTAGTTTTTAAACTGGAATAAATATTTTATTAAGTATTTACGTAGTTTGTTACTCTTAAAATAATATTTTTTAACCTATACATGTATCATCTCCGACTGTATGTAGTAAAATTTTTTTTTAAACTCTGAATTGCGTAGTGTTTAAGGTGAGTTCTATAGGTCGAATAAGACCTTGTGACTATGCGTCGATAAATATCTATTCATGTGAGGAGATCATAAACCTGTCGAGCGACGCCTGTAGAGGGATGTGTTTTGTTAAAACTTTGACTATGCCTAAAAAGTCTACTTACGATATCGCGTGGTGTAGACTTACGTTGAATCACCTAATTGAGATGTTATTTCGTATAAGCATTAAATATACAGCTTAGTATACAAAAACTATTGATTGGATTTTAATAAAACTTTACAATAATATAGTTCTTACATGACAATAATAAATCAGCTACTTTTTATCCTGGAAAATTAAAGGGTTTGCGTGGGACAGTCAAAAAACTATTGTAAATTATACAGCCTAATACACAAAAACTACTGAGTAGATTTTGATGAAACTTTACAATAATATAGGTCATACATCAGAATAACAAATAGGTTACTTTTTATCCCGGAAAAATGTACGGTTCCCGTGGGATAGATGTTTTTGTTTATTTGTAACGTATTATGTGCACAACATAGACCCTAAAACAATAGTTATCAAAAAAATTGGCTGTTTGTCTGTTTTTGTATGAGCGTTTCACGCGAAAAGTAATGAACCGATTTCAACGTTTGGTGAAGTGATAACTTATTGCTCGAGTCAACGTTTAGGATACATTTTACTTCAAGAAAATCTTTTTTTCTCACGGGAAGATATTATAACTGGTTGTATCGAGTCCTCCCTAGAAACCTTCCGCAGGCTAAACCTTAAGACATACATACTCGTACATCAAAACAATTTACTAAAAAATTGTAGGTCTTGAAAAGTCCTACAGGAAAGTTCTGAATAGTATATGTATATCTCACACACACGCATTTTACCTAGTTGTTTATTTATACAATGCAATTTTTAAATGCCTTTGAGTAAAAACAGTATTTTAATAGATTCTTCCTACCAAGACTTCCAAGAAGTTGAAACCTAAGCAACTTAACAGAAATTTGGTTGGGTATAGAAAATGGTTACATCCATAGCAACGTTTGAATAGGTATCTCAAGAAGGCCTTTTGTACCTTTTCTAATATAAGTCATATTAAAAAAGGTACAAAATATACATACTTTTTCTCGTACGTTATGAAGACGTGACTGTAGAACTCTCAAATCGCAGCAGCAGAAACAGGTTCAAGTCAAATAAATCAGTTCTTTTGGTTCATTAACTAATAATAATAACATTCTTAATATTTAACACCTTTAATGCAATATCAAATCCGATAATCTGTTTTATCTATAAAATATAGTAGTCGTATATATAAAATCAATGAAGATTGTTTTTCAGGGGATGTACTGAGGATAACAATTGTAAATCATTTAAATTATCGATAAAAATCTAAATCCTTACTGACCTTTTCTGTCTTTATCTATTTATAATATCCTAGAAGTACCTGCGGCTTCGCCTGCGTTCAAAGTACAAAAAAAAATACACTTAACTCTTAACATGAAGCCAAACTTTATGTTATAACTTATCTATACAGATAAACAAAATTGAAGTGTCTGTTTGTAATATCAAAATAACAGCTTTTTTGTATTGAAAAGCATTATTACCAAGTTTCAAGTGATTCTGATCATAAATATTTTTTTTGTTGTATTATAACGTGTTTTCCCGTAGAAATGAGACAATCTCCTGCGGTAAAAAGCCCGTGTCACTCGCCAACTCTCTAACTAACATCACATAAAAAATTACACCAATCCGTCGCTCCGGTTTCGACGTAAAAGAAGGACAAACAAACAAATAAATAAACACTTTCACTCTTTTAATATTAAGTATAGTAAGTATGGATATGGATAGTTGTAGTATATTTGTTTTTCACTGTAAAACAAATGTATATATTTAATTGCCTTAAAAAAATATTTATTTCATATATTTATTTCAAGAAAGAGAGAAAAAAATGAGTACTGCATAAAATCTTATTTATTTATATTCTGTATCTTATGTTACAAGGCATTAGTTATTTGCTACAAACACACACTCCGTTAGCATCGCAGTGGCCCGTCTTGAAGCCCAGCGATTGACACAAGCTCGCGCACTGCTCAGGGTTGCACGCACGTTTGCGCTGGACCGGAGCCAGCGCCTCCTGCTCGCTCAGCACCGCCGGAAACGTGCCGGGGTTCTCAATATACAATATATCTGCAAGTGTTAAATTATTTGTCACTTTTGCTCATATTAAAAAATCTATTGAGTTTTTATGTAGGTGTGTGTAAGAAAAATGTTACTTAGTACATATTGTCTTGGCTCGTCTTGGTGGGGCCACGGCAGTGCCAAGCCAAGCGAAGCGCAAGGGCACTGCCTACCTTTTCTCGAAGCGCTTCGTCCTTGTTTTGATCCCTCATAACTTGGGTTTAAATTATATTAAATAAAGAAAATTCTCGAAATACTTTAGAATTTATTGATATCTAAAAAAACTCCGATTTCATCACTGACTCACTGATGATCATCAAAATTCTTAAGGTACTTCCTGAAGAACGCCACATATTATGACGAAGGTGTAAAATTTGTAAATTAGTTAGGGCTTCTTGATTTAGGGCGTGTTAAGATTCCCCCCCAACGTGTGTTCACCATGTCGTGATGGGGAGGGGGGGGGCTTATTAGCGTCTGGCAGACCTTCCCTCGGAGCGTCCGTCGTGGTTGAGTGCGTAAGCGATCCCGCGACGCCCCATTAGGACGGGGGATGTGTAGAGTGTTTTTGGTGGGATTATTATATCTGATAATAGTAGTATGTCCATAATATGAAAATTATATATTAAATTAAATAAATATTTAAATTACATGCAATACAAGCAAAGTAAATAAGAGAAGAGACTGGATATTATCACAGTACTTTACAAAACTGATATAATTAGTTTTTAAACATAAGTAGGTAAAAGCTAAAGAATGCTTACCGGGCAGTTCATCATTTTCACTTGGTGCAGCTTGCACTAAGACCAGTAGTGCGAAGAGAGCAAATAAGTAAGGGAAGATTTTGATTGCCATAGTGATTACTTGAAGTTAGCTTTTCAACTATAGATAATATGTTAAATGCTGCACTGTAGCTATTTATATAAGCCGTAATAAAGATATATACGTAAGTTTTTCCAAGTATGTGACATACTCGTATTGACATATTCTAAGAATTTTAACTACTATAATAAAAAGATAAAGGTAGCACAGTTAAAATAATTTGTTAGAAATATTAGTCATTTAGTAAAATCAGTTCTAATATTCTATAATTTCTATTGTATTTAATATTTCAAGCATTTTATTATGAACTTTTGTAAAATTAATTAAGTTTATTTAAAACTGATTATGATAAAATATCGTGTCAGTACATAATATGTATGAATCTATTGTTTCAGAATAAGAACAGTGACTTCGTTTTAGGCAAATACATCAAAGACAGCTGAATATATCAGATATCTTTCTTAATATAATATCAAATAAAACAATAAAATCAATAGTAAAAATAGTATAACGTACGTTACGAATGTTTATAATGTAAGATTTTCAGTATTTAAAGGTAAAAATAGGTCAAGTGCTAGTCGCATTCGGGCTTTGAGGAATTCAGTTTTTTAAGCAAGTTAGAGAAATGTTAGAGATATAGAAATACCTATATAATTTTTTATCAATACAATTATACTTAAAAGAAATGCAATAAACTACAAAAAAGTATGTTTCAGATAAGGATATAATTGCGTCTCTTCACGAAAATATTATTTATCTTGATAGCCATCAGTATAAATAGCAACGGAGTAGCACAAAGCGCATAATACAAAAGCTAACGTCAAGTAAGCATCATGATGATCAAAACCTTCTTTCTCTTAGTCGCCCTGTCCGCCCTACTGCTCGTAGCGCAAGCTACGCCATCTGCCAGCGAAACCAACGAACTACATGGTGAGAACGTTGTTCTTTAATATTATATAATTATTAATAAATCTTATAATTAGTGTAAAGGAAATAAACTAATTTATTTATTTTCTTTATTTTAATTTCACTTTATTGATCTTTAGACATTATAGTATCTTTTAAAATATTCAAATGTTGAAACATCCTTACACCACGATGCATATTATTTTAAAACGATTAATTTTGGCACCTTGAATGATTGCTCCTTACTTACTCTCGACTCCTCATTTCTTTTAGCCTCTGTATATTTCCGCCCAAAAATTGAATCAAATGAAATGTGCTTTTTCCAGATATAATATTTATCGGCAACTTGGACACGCACCCCACTATACTGAGCCCGCAGGAGGCTCTGTTGGGAGCCGCCCAGCGCAACCTCATCTGCACGCCTGCCTTGTGCGCGCGCGTGTGTGCGGCGCTCGGCTTCTGGTGGAGCGGCTGCAATGCTAACAGAGTGTGCGTTTGCAGAAGATAATGTGTTTTAATGTAGTTTTTAAACTGGAATAAATATTTTATTAAGTATTTACGTAGTTTGTTACTCTTAAACCAATATTTTTTAACCTATACATGGATCATCTCTTTTCGCTATTTGTTAGTTCAAACAAGTAATAGATACGACTATACTATATCAGAAATATTTCTATTTAACATATAATGTAAGTCACTGAAAACCTTCGTATTCAAAATGATTAAAAAATACGATGACTCCGACTGTATGTAGTAAAAGTTTATTTTAAAACTCTGAGTTGCGTAGCGTTTAAGGTGAGTTCTATGGATTGAATAAGACCTTGTTACTATGCTTCGATAAATGCTTATACGACTGCTAAATTCATGTGAGGAGTTCACAAGCTTGTCGAGCGACGCCTGTTGAGGGATGTGTTTTGTCAAAACTTTGACTATACCTAAAAAGTCTACTTACGATAACGCGTGGTAAAGACTTACGTTGAATCACCTAATTGAGATGTAATTTCGTATGAGCATTAAATTATGTACGTAACAAAGAATTTCGAAAAATATGTGCATATATATTTATATATTATGTCTAGTAGCTAGCATGTAGTGCAACAGATTCAAAGATCCTGGGTTTGATTCCCGGGCTTATTAAGTTTAGTTATTGAGTTACTCTATTAAGAAATTCACGACAAGAGCCCAGAGCTAGGAAGTTGGCGGTGTTTCAAGAAAATTCTTCGGGATACTCTTATTTTTTAATATGAAACAAATGTATATGTTTTATTTATTGCCTTGATTTTTCAATATTTTAAAATTAATTAAATCATTTAAATAATCGGTAAAAATCTATATCGGTTGATAAACAGAGGAGAAAAAGGTACTGAACTGTTTTGTCGTAACCTATTTATATATAGATATTTGTTTTTACTACAAATTAAATGTATAGTTAATAACAAAGTATTAGTTACTACAAACACTCACTCCGTTAGCATTGCAGTGGCCCACCCTGAAGCCCAGCGAGTGACACAAGCGCGCGCACTGCACAGGGTTGCACGCACGCTGGACCGGACCCGGCGCCTCCTGCGCGCTCAGCACCGCCGGGAACGTGCCGAGGTCCTCAATATACAATACCTCTGGAAATGTTAAATTATTTGTCACTTTTGCTTGTGTTCAAAAATCAATTAAGTTTCTATGTATGTGTGTATAAAAAATGTCACTTAGTACATATTATATATATCATAATATCTGGCAATATTAGTTATATAATTGAAAACAATACCTTAAATTAATGAAATAAATTTTTAAGGCGTATGAAGTATTATTACATGCAATAAAAGTAAAGTAAATAAGAGAAGAGACTAGATATTATTACAGTACTTATTTACAAAAACTAATATATAAGTATTTATATGATATAATTAGTTTTTAAACATAATTAAATAATAATAAAAAAAGATAATATCTAAAGAATGCTTACCGGGTAGTTCATTATTCACTTGGTGCAGCTTTCACTAAGACCAGTAGTGCGAAGAGAGCAAATAAGAAAGGGAAGATTTTGATTGCCATGATGATTAAGTACTTGAATAAAACTTTTTTAGATTTACGCGAATGTTTGCCATTTTAAATAATCCAAAATCTTTTCAAATTATTTCGCGGATTTATTTTGATTTTTGGTTCCTGACAAAAAGGCGCTCTAGCTTCTATTAGTTCCGTCAAAATTATCTGTCGGGCTTCATTTTAATTGCGGATTATTGCTGAATTATAAAGATAGATCGTCTAATTATAGAAAGAATGACAATATCTTGAAATCAAAACAACATTTAAAAACATCTTGTATTCAGCCCTTTTTTTAATGTCCCACTGCTGGGCACGGGCCTCCCTTCAATACGTGGGGGGATCAGGTCATAGTCCACCACGCTGGCCAAGTGCGGGTTGGCGGGCTTCACACGTCTTTCGAAAACTTGCTAGGTTCTCTCAGACATGCAGGTTTCCTCACGATGTTTTCCTTCGCCGTAAGGCAAACGGTAATCATGTTAGAAATGATTCGCACATGAAAATATCAGAGGTGCGAGACCCGGGATTTGAACCCGCTTCACTCGGTGTCCCAAGCGAGCGTGTTACCACTGGGCTACCACTGCCTTTTAAAACATCTTATCATAAATAAACTAAATTCTTTTAGGAAATACTCATATGAAAGTCATTGTGAAGATCTATGGATAACTATAGATGTTAACTCTAAAAAAAAAATACATTTGTGTGCTCTGTATTTACCTCGTCCATTTCAATGAGAACACTTTGAACATTTCAGAAAGAAGATAAGCACATTTGTAAATGAATTAGATTCAGTCATGATAGTTGGTGATTTTAATATAAGTGGAATATATTTTTTTAAAGGTTAAGAAAAATGTTAAAAAAAATGTTTAAAGTTAAAAAATATTGTAAGGCAATTGGTGCAATTTTCATTTGTTAATTGTGGGTAGGCTGTCTGTAACAACTATACCCTCGAGACATGTAACACCTCAGTCTCTCCCGTGACCATGGATGCTGTAAAGCATTCGAAACGTCGGGAACCAAAAATTAAAATAAATCCGTGAAATAATCCGAAAATATAGTTTTTTTTTAAATATAATTTAATTATCTCATGATTTTCACGTCATAACGCGCTGTATCTATCACTGCGATAGAATAGGTTAGAATCTCGTTTAAGACGAACGTTTATGACGCGACAATTTATTGTGCTTATCCTACCCTAAAAATAAATTGTAAAATTAATCATGTTTGACTTAAGAAAACATAAAACCTATATAGAATTATTATGTTACCGAGCTTTATGTTGATAATAACTATACAACCCACAACCTACCCCTACGTTTCGTATGGTATTCTTGTATGATGTTTTATCCACATAATAAATATATTCCTTTACGTAATAACATTACTTGGCTTTCTTTATTTAGCTAAGTAATTCCTTTGGTAATAAGCTTCTTTTTGTATTTCAAAACCTATTATCGTTAAAGACACACAAAGATACTATACATATTATATAGTACATAGGTTTCGCAGCAAAACATATTAGCATTATCACGTGACATAATTCGCTAAGTGTAAAATATCTTTGATGATTTATTAAAACATCTATACATATTATAAAGTTCTAAGTGAGTCGAATCAGTACCTACATTAAATATTTTTTGGAAAAACTTATTGACGTAGTCATTATTATCGATACAGAGGTCGAATCTATAGTTTTTAGAATTTTTGTATGTCTGTCTGGGAATGCATCACGAGAAAACCACTAGATTTGATATGGTATAATGATAGCTGGTTATCCGGGTCAAAATTTAGGTTTATTTTTACTGCGGCAAAATGTCTCATCTCTGAGAAATCTATACTAACCGTTCAAACGTAATTAGGGACGAACCCAAGCGGAGTGAGGGTGGGGCGCTAGTATTAAATAAATAAATAAATAAATTACGAATAATTATGAATTGGGAGACGTTGGCAACAAACTTCAAACAAGAGCTTATAATAAAAAATAACTTAATATCTTAAGTACAAGAGAAAATGTAAAGAAGTTTGTAAAGTAACCTCTAAAAGATACACAATACGTTCTGTAGAATTTTAATAATTTCATTTAGGGTAACTCGAGAAAAAGAAATATTAAACAAGTTAAGTACTTATTGTATTCTTAAATTTTCTAATGAGAGAAATTAAAGGGAAATTAAATTTTATTGTACATATTTTTATTTAATCCTAAATTTATTAAAATTTTATTTTATTTAAAGTTTCATAGTAAAATCGATAATCGAGTGTAAACATTAATGATTGTTGAGGGATTAATTAGATATTATGTAGGGATCGTGAATTAATAACTTTATTTACAGAATGTAACATAAGCATTAATACTCGTGTGATTAAACTTATGGTTAATGAAGCCACATAACCCTACAACGACGTCCCGATGTATTCAATTCTTATCAATCCAAGAAGTGAAAATTTCAGAACTACGATAACTATAAATTGATTGGAAAAATACAAAATATATCTTTGTTGTTAAAATTAAAACAACAACACGATATCAGCTTTCTATCTAGGTACTAAGCCAGCTGTATCTCTGCTTTATGTTTCTTTGACTGTTTACTATCAGCTAATCCTAATAGTTTGCCCTAAAGGTGCAAATCGTGGTAAATGTCACTTTACTCTCGAATAAAGATAAAAAATAAATTATTATGTTAAATAATTACATTATTATTTCAATATTTTTTTTTATGGGTTTAAGGGGGCAAACGGGCAGGAGGCTCACCTGATGGAAAGTAATCACCGCCGCCCATGGACATATGCAACACCGCAGGGCTTGCTGATGCGTTGCCGGCCTTTAAGGAAGGAATACGCTCTCTTCTTGAAGGTGGCCAGGTCGTAGCGGTTCGGAAAGACCGCCGGCAATAGCTGGTTCCACAGAGTGGTTGTGCGAGGCAGAAAATGCCTTAAAAATCGCACTGTTGTGGAACGCTGGACATAGAGGTGGTGTGGATGGAATTTACTATTTTGGCGCGATGTCCGATGATGAAACTCAGCAGCCGGGATCAGTCCGAACAATTCCTCGGAACACTCCCCGTGATAAATGCAGTATGCAGAGTGATCCAACATCTCTACGCAGAGCTAAAGGATCAAGCCGATCAGATAGAGCTTGATCGTCGATAACTCGAGCCGCCCTACGTTGAATGCGGTCAAATGGAAGTAGCTGGTACTGGGGAGCTCCCGCCCAAAGATGAGAACAGCACTCCATGTGGGGCCGAATTTGTGCCTTATAAAGAATAAGACGCTGACGCGACGTGAAGTACTGTCTCGCTTTGCTGAGCACACCAAGCTTCTTTGAGGCCAGTTTGGCCTTACCTTCCAATTGACCACGGAACTGGACGTTGCTCGAGATATCGACGCCAAGTATTCCGATACTGGCTGTGGCAGACAGAGGAGTGTCCTCAAATTGAGGAGCTACGATAAATGGCAAATTTTTTAGCGGTTAACGCGCAAACTTGTGTCTTTTTGGGGTTGAATTGGACTAAGTTTAGTCGACCCCAATCCGAGACTTTGGTTAACAAAGATTCGACTTCAGACACAAGTTTGTTCCGGTTCTCATCGACTTATTCCCGAGAAATATTAGCGCGGCCAGTGTACAGGGCATCCACCGTGCTATCGTCTGCATAGCAATGAATATTGCTAATTTGCAACATGTCATTGATCATGTCATGTCAGCCCGCAAAACGAGGCCGTGTTGAGCGCGTAACTGGCACTATACTCCGAACAAGACAGTGGTCCGACGAACCAAGAGGAGGATCGACGGAGACCAGGTAGCCGTCCGGATGAGAGGTCAACAGAAGGTCCAACAGTGAAGGTGTATGATCCTCCACATCAGGGATTCGCGTTGGCGAGGTAACCAGCTGTGTCAGATCATATGCCAATGCGAAATCGTGAACAGATCTCCCCGCATGATCGGTAGTACGTGATCTAAGCCATTCAGTATGATGGGCGTTAAAGTCGCCGAGAATCACGATCTCTGCGGATGGGATCTGCTGGAGCACGGAATCTGTAGCCATTTGCATGTGCTCAACGAGTCGGTCAGTTTCGGCATTGCCGCTATGAGACCTGTACAAGCACGCGTAGATTCGCGGATGGTCGTCGCAGTCTACACGTAGCCAGAGGATGGATAGGTCCCGCCCTTCAAGGCTGCCGAGGCGACGAGAGCAGATGTCTTCTCTGACGTACACGCACACTCCAGCCCGCGGTACAAAGGAATGCTCCAGATTATACCCCGGGTAAGAGAGGAAAGAGGTGTCAGCCGGGGACGATATCGGCGTCTCGGTAAGGAAGAGCAAGGCCGGCTTCGCCGTCTCAAGGTGGAAGTGGACGGCGTTCAGGTTGGAATTTAGTCCCCTTATATTGAAGAAGTCCACAGCAAGTGTGAAAGGGGTAGCCTTATGTTGCCTGCTCCGTTTGCCCCGAACAGAAGACGAGAGCGCAAAATTGACCCCCCTCCCCCCCAGAATTTGGAGGGCAGCCTGGGCACCCACGCTCAGGTAGTGTACGAGCTGAACATGGATGCCCAGAGAGGGATTCTCCACCGCGATGTGCGCTGGTGGTACCCTCCTGGGGTAGACTGGCCGAATTTTGCACTATCATAAATTTAGTAGTGTGGGGGAAGGGTGGGGAGTAGTCCTCCCGGGACTCTCACTTACCGAAAGAAACGCGACAGCATAGCTGCCACTTTATGCCGGACTTCTGTGAGAGTGTGGTACTTTGCGGGACGTGCCGGCCCATTCGGCTGCTACCCGAAGGTAACTAGCGTGGCACTACCACAGTTTTGGTTGACTGATTGCACTGGTGGAATAATCTCTGTCACTAGATTATCCCACCAACGGGCGGTGGGGTCGTCACGTCCCGACGCCAAAAATAATTTTTGAAAATTATTTCAATTTTAAAAAACACAATCTCAATGAAATAACAATTATAATAATGGATTATTTATTACTTCATTTATGTTTGTAATTTACTGTGATTAATTGACCTGTTGTAACTGAAACCAATTGGTTATAGCGTATATCGAATCAATTTATTGTCCAATATTTATATAAAATATTGCCATAGTATCATAGTCTAAAAATCATGGTATTATAGATAGTAAAATAAATTTAATTTATTTGAGGGCACGGCAGTGCTCCGCCAAGTCGAACAAAAAAGAGCATAGCCTTAAGAGCTTTCTCTGGAAGTCATTCAGAACAATTTAGACTCCCCTGTTGGTGCGTTGTAGATATAGCTAAAAGCCTAAATTTTCAGTCACTAAGAGGGTATAATATACCTAAGTATATTCCCAAATTACATTCATTTTTTTATTACATTTCGTTGATAAATAGAATGTCTTTGATAAATACAATGACTTGGCCATCGGAAGGAAACAATCACATAAAAAACCTACTATTTTAAATAGACTGGTATAAATAACCCATTATTGTACTCCATCATCTGATATTGCAAGGTAAATACATAATAATATGAATTTAAACTCTTATATTAAATAAATTAAGTCACTAAAACAATATTCATGTTAAGAAATCCCTTATTTTAAGGAGAATTTCATTCGTAAATCTCTTGAGAAATTAATATTTTTTTCTTTTTTCATACAAAGCAATCTGGTATAGTAAACATTTCTAGCCAAGGCCGTGGCTAGTAACAATTTAAGTTCCATTAATATTTGTGTAATAAAAGTAAACTAATCCCTGTCTTTAATTTTTTATTATTCTTTCATTTTAAATGTATACGTAATATATTAGAATGTTGACCAAGTTCAAAAAAGGTGTAGTTACTGAATAAATGTATGTATTTTCCAATATGATTACCACTCGCCTTATGATAAAGGAAACTATCGTGTGGAAACCTCCATGTCTGAGAGAACCTAGCATTTTTTTTCTACTCCATATTTCGTTGTAGGTTATTATTATTAATCATGAAGTCTAATATTATGTTTCACATCTGCCGAGCCTCCCGTGACGGCCAACTTTTTTATAAAAGAGATTTTCCTTTGATTCACATAAAGAAAGGATAATTAAATTGAGTGACTTAATTACATAGATTTATAATTAACTTTTGTAGTACTTCATTAGTGCACAACGCATCTGCAAAACTTTACTTATTCTGCGAGTTTTAAGTCTTAAGTGTTTTTATCTAAAGTTAAACAGAATCTTGAGCAGAAATTCCTTTGTTAGGTTTTTTTTGTAGAAAGGAATTTATTGTATGTGCAGTGAAAAGTATTTACTTTCTAAGTAAATACTTAAAATACATACATTTTGAAATTTTGATTGTTAAAATATTTTATATTAACTATTACCAAAAATTGACTGAAATAATCAACTTCATTACTTACATTTCATGCATATTTTTGATTATTTATATTTTACAAAATATTGTTTTGTTAAGAAAATTTCATAAGTTATGTAAATCATAAAATGATTGTTGTTTGATTAACCAAGCCACGGCAAAGATGGTGAACAATGACTGCATAATCAGTTGTAGCCCACATCAATATGAAAACAACCATTTCAGGTTTACGAGAGTTAAGCCAATAATAGTAGTGATTAAGCTACCGACGACAAAAACTAAATACAAGTGTATGTTTTTATTGTGAATGTTACGCGATGACTTCGCCGACTATGAACCAGTTTTCATGATTATTTTTATTGATTATGATATGTATTCAGGTCTTTTTAACGTCCCACTTCTGTGCACAAGCCTCCTCTCAATTCGAGGGGGATCAGGTCATAGTCCACCATGCTGACAGAAAACATACGAAGTTCCCTCATACATACAAATTAATAATAATAATAATAATAATTAATTACCTCACAACGTTTTCCTTCACCCTAAGGTAATCAAATTGAAAAAATGATTCGCACATGAAAATATTAGATGGAATTTGTTATTTGGACTAGTGAAATAAGATCCTGCATTTTATATTTTGGAGAATAAAACAAATCAGATACTATTATTATTTGTAAAATTCAATTATTATCTCGATATATCACCGGCATATGTATCAAATCAAAAAAGAACAGCAGATATCTGAGTAACCCATAGGGAATTGCCAAATATTATAACTTTGAACTTTATAGTTACTATAGATGACTCGCCGCCCTTAGTTGACCAGAGCCTATATATGTACATATGTACATATAGCTATATTAATAAAGGCGAGTGAAATTACACGAGCAAAGCTGCAAGCAATGAAATGTGTGTTTTGTATTAATATTGTTTGTATAATAATGTTATAGTAAAGCCAATGTTGCGTTAGTACAAGAAAGGATCCACGTATAAGCCAAGGTCCACCTACATGTATTTATAATTGCGTCATTTTTTTAATGAAACTATCAAGCCCTAATACTTAATACGATTCCTTTGTTTATTCAGTTAAAAAATATAAATAGTATTTTTGCACAAAAACTTCAGTATCCAGTTCGAATAGTGATATCTACAGAAAGTTAATATTATTTTTCATTGGAAATAAAATTTAAATTACGTAGTGAAATAAGAAACCTGGTATTAAGGAGTATTTTTATATAAACTTACAAAATCAATTATCTTTATTAGTTTTAGAAGAGTTTGTTTTCTTTCAATTTTTAATTTAGTTCAAAATTCACTGGTTGGTTTGTAAAAGGTAGGTTTTTAACATTTACTGTCTTCGACTATTGTAGAATGATATCTTGTTTAAACTATGACAACCTATTTTGTGTAAGTATTGTTATTGGTAATACTACTATATGAATGGGTATTTATTGGTTTGTCCTGCTTGTCTTACTTCCGTCGTTTTTTTTGACCGACCTCGGTAAATAAAAGAAGTAAATACTCATTTCAAATGTATTTTTGTGTCTGTTACAGTGTTACGCGTCATCTTGGACATCTTCTAGGGCCATATATTTTAAAATATTCCACCCCTCATAAAATATTTAATGTACAAATTCGGTTTAGTTACAATTTTAGTATACGTATAAATAACTGAGAGTGAGTTAGGCTAGGCTACTTATTATTATTCTTACATTTTCATTATCCCTTCTTTTGGTGACATTAAAATTTTGTGACCTCAATATAGTTTCTTCTTCTTCTTCCGGCCCATTTCCCAATTGTTTGACCCTTAAAAATTATATCGTGTAATATTAAAAAGATATTAAGCAAATTAATCTAAATTAACTAAAATAACTGTTTGTATAAACATTTCTATTTTTGTTATAGGAAAAAAAAACTAAGAAACTACTCAATCGATTCTACAAGATATCTCACTTTTAAAATGATACATAATTTCAGAATAGAGCTTTTTATTAACGTATCATGTAAGCGGAGGCACGAGTTATAATTGGTAAAACGAGTATAAAATAAAACGTAATGTGATACAGACATATTAATTTTCCAAAGGCTGGGTAATATAGAGCAAGCAGGTCTGCTGGACGTGTCTGAGCACACCCTGTTGTGCACGGCAACTCGGATTTAGTTTCGCAAGGGATAAAATATTACCCATTTAGGTAATCCTAAATGTCATCACTTTTAAAGCTTTAAAAATATGACGTATGGAATTTAAAAATATTAATAATAAAAATAGTTATTTTCATAGAAATTACACCCAAAATATTCTTACAAAATATGAAACGTGTACTAAACATTCATAATGCCTTAAACCAGACGCAGTTTAAGCGACCAAAGATGAAAAGTTTTATCCACTCGCCAGCTTAAATATTACCGTTCTTATAAAACTTTATTTACCTGCAGTGTCCAGAACAACAACGCTACAATTCAATTACATACACAGGTACTGTACAAATATGTTGTAAGTCTCTAAAGAGAAATTCTAGTTCTTTTCCGAGTTTTATCAACGTTACTAAAATTTCAAGATCCCTTGCAAAAGCTAAGCGACATTTCTTCGCTATCAAATAAACTGAACGGAGTGCAGCGTTTTAGAGTTTTACGAGAGACCTCGTCACTGCTATGTAATATGTATCGAGCAACGCCTATTGGGATTTACGTCCCGTCTTCAACGGGTTTAAGTTTAAGCAGTGCTCTGGATTATTTAAACTTCCTTATATTTTATGATATACAGCTTGCACAGTCATTCTTAGTGCTTTTAATTCTTTGTGCACGTGAGTCATTTTATTTAATCAGCTAAACATAATTTTGTTTTTCATACTGCCATACCATATGTGTTTACGACCGAAGAAATGCAAGGTCGGGTATGTGAACCCGTTTTACTGTTTTCTAAGCGTTTTGCCATTGGGCTACCACTCCCACATTTCGGTAAAAGAATGTACTCACGTAATAATTTTTAATTAAAATGTAATCTATATAAATAAAAATGAATGACCGAAATGCATGTACGCACATGACTTCCAATCGACTGCACCAAATTGATTTTTTTTTTAAGAAAATAAAAAGATTTTTTTTTTACTAAAATAAGTTTTTTTTTTAAATCACATGATATGAAGAGTGAGTGAAATAGTTTTTATCCCGGAAATCATTCCTCAAGGGGATGAGAAAGGGGATGAAAGTTTGTATGGGGAAGCAAGCTAGGGACGAACACGAGCGAAGCCAGGGAGAATTGTTAGTATATAATAATTATCAAATGAATTAAATTCTAGAAAACACTCAAAGTAGTTAGACAGAGAGTGATGCATTAGATTACCAAATGCTAAACAAAAACTAAATCAACTAACTTATCATTAAGACTTGGTAAAAAAAATTAAGCACTAGTGAACTTAAAAGTATTAGGTGAAGTTTTCACTCGCTATATTTACTCCGAGAACGATTAACGCTTGGAAATATCTTTTGTTACTTCAGCTTAAGCCACTGAAATGGAGGAAGTTCTGAAGTACGCCTTTAATAGTAAACAAAGATCTCAACAAACTTTTATATATTTTACCCTAATACGTTTTATTACTTTACTTTTAATAATAAATAATAACAAAACATATTTTTTGTTAGGTAAACACGCAGTAACATTAACTACAAAAGATAAAATTACCTATTCACGACTAAAATGCTGACCTGACCTCAATAAATTGAGTGTGTAAGGTATGAACAGCTTCTTTATTTTCCGACGTATTTTTAGCTTCGTTGTTATACTGACATATTATATTTTACTAGTATTGCCCGCGGCTCCGCCCGCGTTCAAATGACCAAAAACCAAATTCTTAAGTTTTACATATTAGTATACTCTTACTATGCAGTTTTTGTATTTTTTCTCAGAAATGAGATATTTTCCCGCAATAAAAAGTATCCTATATGACCAGGATAACCAGCTATCATCATACCAAATTTCATCAAAATCCCTCCAGTGGTTTTTTCGTAATGCAGTAACAGACAGACAGACAAAAATTCTAAAAAGTATAGATTCGGCCTCTGTATCGATAATAATGTTTATTTCAATAAGATTTTCCAAAAAATATTTAATGTACAGATTCGACTTAGTTACAATTTTATAATACATATAGATAGTATGTATTATATTTTTAGTATATTTTTAATCAAGTTCAAATAGGAAGGAGTAGTAAATTTAGGTCTTTGGGTTTTTAATATACGTCACGCTGATAATTGTGAATAATTTTTTTGTCCCATCCCAAGGGTGAAATGTGTATTTCTAAAGAGATATTGCCTTATAAGTATAGATTAGATATGTTTGCTGATTGATATTGATGATAATATTATTACAACGAACTTTTTTCTTTAACTAATTCAATATGGATAAAGCCTAGTTCGCATTAAGCTAGTATTTCAGTCTAGTAGCTAGTAATTTAGTAACTAAACGTGTCTGAACACTAAAAATTTAGTCGATTAGTTTAGTAAGTAATTTAGTCGAGTCAATCCATTTTATTCCATTTTTTTGGGCGAGTAGCAGCCCCCACCACGCGTCCGAGGTCACTGGTTCACCGGCTAAACAAGTACGAACCTGTCGAATTAGTCGAGTTCATTAATTGCCGCCATAATCTCGTTTGTACACAACTTTCGGACATTCTCAAACTATCGAAGTACTCTTTGGGATCTTTCAATGCTAATTCCTTCAGAAGACAATTAGTAGCTCCTAGTTTATCTCGTCTTTCGATCCATTTTCGTACCCATAGCTTCTTTTTATTAATCACACAAATTTCCTCATCCACCTCTTCTAAAATAGCCGTTACGATCAGCTAAATCAGTTTATTTACTTTATTGCGTTGTAGGCTGTTCATCTTGCAAAACACCACTCACTTGTAAACTGTACTCGACCAAAGTGCGAACGATTTTTGGTGAGTAGCGAGTAATTTAGCTACTAAATTACTCACTACTAGACTAAAGTACTAGCTTAATGCGAACTAGGCTTAACAACACTGGCATATTCTACAGAGACAAATTGTATGCATATATAAATGAAAATGAAAAAAATAAAAAAATATAAACCTGTTGAAAAAATTGATTTTAATAAACTTTGAAACTGTACATAAAATGTTAACAATGACGTAAAAGAATAACATCGTAAGAAAACGTCGAGGAAATTGTGTAGGAAATCTCTAGGCGTGTTAAAATATGACAAGCTTGCCAACTTTGTATCTTTCTAAAGTAATTGCACAGCATATAACAATAATATAAACTTACATTGCCATTCTAAGTTTTACAAACTGAGAGAAGCTAAGAAACAAATACATATTTTCATACAATGGATAAAAATATAAACACCCAATAAAAGAATCTACAAATTTGAATCGCCAAAAATTAGTAGAAAGATATAAATTAGAGCCAGAAACCTATAAATAATTGTTATAATTTTTTTTATTAATCAATGTATTTATCTACATAAAACATGTAACATGTAAAAATTTATTTCCGTCTTTTGTGATTTAAAAACAGCACTAGCACAGTAATATTTTATAACGTAACCGCCATAAATCACGGGTAACCCCATAATTCCAAGGCCCACTCGCATTTTACCTCTTACGAAAAATACTCCCTTGAATAGATTTAATATCAATCACATATTTTACATGGGAAAGGAGAAATATCTAGAATCTATCTCTTCAACTAAAGTTTAGAAACTTAAATAAGCCCCTTAGTTAATTCATATATATTTTGATTTATATCTAAATATAAATAATGAAGAAGAAAAAGTCGTATCCGGTTCAAAATTTCAATTTGCGTTGCATTGAGCAGCAGCAGAAAGTGGAACATGGTTTCAACTTAATAGAATATTATAAAATATTATAAATTAATACAGTTTTTTATATTTTATGTTAGACTAGCGTCCCACCCTTGCTCCACTCGTGTTCGTCCCTAGTTACGTTTTAACATTTAGTATAGATTTCTCAGAAATCACATATTTTCCCGCAGTAAAAAGTGTCTTAATATATGTTGACCCGGATAACCATGCTAACATCATTCCAAATTTCATCAAAATCTGTCCAGCAGTTTTCTTGTGATGCTGTCATAGACAGACAGACAGGCAGAAAGACAAAAATCTAAGAACTATAGATTCAACCTCTATATCGATAATAATGACTATTTCAATAACAATTTTCCAAAAAATATTTAATGTACAGATTCGACTCAGAATTTTATCTTATGTTTATACTAATAGTAATATTTTACTTCGTATAGGTACTTTACTATTTTATTATTTGACGTTTCGTTAATATTGTATTTAAGGCAGAGAGATATACCAGATTAATTGAGAGCATACACCATTTTTTTTTTCTTAAAATATGGGATTTCTTAGGGTGGGAATTATTCATTCAAATTTATGTGAAACCATCCTTGTAATATTTTTCAAAGACACAAATTGGCGCCTGAAATTCGCCATTTTGATTTTTAATAATATCCATATCAACACTTGCGTTATCAAAATAAATCTAACAACGTAGGTATGATATATTTGGATGATTTGAACAAAAATTAAAATGGATATCGCGTAATATTCACAATAAACAAACGTTCTGAATATCTCCTCTTTTTGTAGTCAGCAAAAACTAGTACCTAAGTAACTCACTTTTTAGCAAAGTTTCTTTGAAACAGTTTTAATTAATTTGGGAGACAAAGTGCCCTACGCCTTTTTGCCACAGCCTTTAAACTCTAAGAAGCGAAAACTTTACTAATAGCCCATAATTTAATGTTCAATACTTAGATATACTCGTACCTAATGCACAGGACAATATTGTAAAAAAAAAAAAACAAAATGTTTTAAGTAATTTAGTTTTTTAAGTATTCTTTATTTATTTTGTTATGTTCTATCTTTATATTATCGCAATTGTGGTATTTATACTGAGCTTGTACTATTTTCCGCGATCTGGGATTCTGTGAATGTTTCAGACCTCGCCGCCTCTGAGTCTTTAAAAATGAATTTAAAGTTATATAAACCTAAAACTACATATTTCACTTTATAAATGTAACACAATAGCAACAAATTTTCTGCGGACTCATAAATAAATGTCATTGAAAATGAAAATCTTGGGAAACGACGCACGTTCCGGAGTCGGTAATTTAATTAAGTTAAAAATTTTATAGCATACGCTGTAAAAGTGTCTGGAAGACGTTCATATTAAATATGTGTCTAGTCAAAAAGTTTTAAAGAATTGGTAATACATATGAGGTTCAAAATTATAAGCGTACAATTTATAACGCCATTTTACTTTTTACTTACTATATTTACGTACGTAACTTTGTCTAAGCGATTCCCTATAATTTAATTTTATATTTAAAATATTTAAAGTTTCATTTTCCTTAAGTTCTTCTAATACCTACAATTAATTAAAAAAAATGTGTTTAAGATTAACTGGTTTTTTTTTCGATCAGGTGCTTCCAAGCGTTTTGACCGACTTTAGAATTCTAATAAGGAGGTATGTCCGAGGCGCCGATGGGTCTGCTGGCACTGACCCCAAAATATCTGATTAAATCTCTATTGTACATGACAAAATCCTCTTAATTTATTTTTTGTCTTTAAGTTGTTTTGGTTAAAAAAAGATATTTTTTTTTAAATTATGACGACATATTGGTTATTTATAAAATAACATGAACCCAAATATTTTATTTAATTATATTATAAGAGCCATTGTAATCGGCTGATACTCGTATTTTATTTACTTCAATATTTCCTGTGTTCATTATAACCTTCTTAAATCAAAAAGTAAATAAAACAACTGTCATCGTTTAAAACAGCTACGTCCGGAATTTATTTTACACCCATATCTTCAATTTCATACTTATCATTGCTTTTCGACACAGTTTATAAAATATTTTAGAAAAACATCGAGTAGTATCAAAATAGAATATAATTATAAATTAAAAACTTTAAAAACCCTCTACGCAAATTAATTGTCATTTAACGTTTTCACTGGCACTCGTAAAACACTTAATCGAGTAATCATACGCCAAAATGCCTTACATCATTTAGGAAAAGAGCTGATACTCTTACACTGCTGAACCGATATTAACCAAACACAGCTAAGAACCACCGCAAAGAAACCGCATGTATGGCTTTGAAATGAAAAAAAAACCGTATCGATATCGGTCCATCCGTTTGAGAGCTGCGATGCCACAGACAGACACACATACATACACACAGACAGACATCGACGTCAAACTTATAACACCCCTCTTTTTGCGTCGGGGGTTAAAAAAATAAGCACAGAGAGATTAAATCGAAAAAACTACGCATGTAAAGTCGCAAGAATATAGTCTATAAGAAAAATTGATTGCTCATGGGAGCCGTCAAGATAAGAATGGCGTTCTGCTATCGCCCTAGACTCTTTCACATTACATTTATGTCATACGATTCTATATATTACTCAGAGCCCCATTCGTAGATATCGTATTCCGCTCTTTGCATTACATGACAGTAATATTTGTTCTGTTTAAAATATTTGATATTGTCATAAGTATATAATGTTAGGTAGGTATATCTTGAAAATTTATTTGAAAAATAATTTTTAAAATTAGCTGCTAATAAAGGATAGCTTCATAATCCATCCATTCACAAAGTAGACAAATCCATCTCTGAGTTCGACCATCTGTTTAGAACTATAATTTGTCATCTGTTTAGAACCTTTCTTTAGAACCGAAATTAGTGGTCGATTGAAATTGAAATATTTTTAGAATTTAAAAGAGAGCTTGGCCAGTCAGCAGTCAGCCAGAAAATAAAAACTTGCTGACTTGTCAAATCAAATCGAGTCAAATCCTCCGATGGGACGACTACTCGACACGACCGGTGAGAGTTAAAACACAGGGCCGACGGCTTTGCGGCTCTCCGAGGCACATGAGTTCTTGACAGGAATACTCAATAACTGAACATGGCCCGATCAGGGAATCAAACTCCCACTACACGGGGTCCACTAGACCATCCAGGCAGTGCATAGTATCAGGCAGTCACTACACAGCTTGAATGAGTAATACGCATTTCATCTAGAATCGAAGTTATATGGAACGAAGAGATAGTTCCTTCGAAGCGAGGGCGCTATTCAATTCCGTAGGGAATGTTTGCGGTGTAGTGTCGTAGGGAGGCGATTAGGCCAAATGGAAAAAGTTGTCGTTTCATATAATGGTGCAATTTTTTCCTCGCGTGTAACCGTTATGGCTATGGAAATTATTATGATATAGGTACGTACATATTATAGATAAATTGTATTAAAATTTCTATAATTTTACACTCGATTCAAGGAAATCATATGTAAAACAATAAACGTAAACAAAATAAGCATATTTAATAAGTATTATGAATTCCGTCATACATATTTCTTTTATAATTTAAGTAAACATTGATGTAAGTGATGAAAATAACATTTTTTCAGAACTTTTTTCAACGAGTCTCATAGGATTAATTCTTTATACATCATCGTGAGTCTTAAGACTTCCTCTCCGTGCGAATAATAACTGGAGTTATAATTTACTGGATCTTATATTGTTTCCTTCCGTAAGAACGCTCTACTATATTACATTCTCTAAATTAAAAAACATAAATAGAACAGTTATTATATTTAAAAAAAAAGTTATCTTTAAAGACGTTTAATTTTATGAGACAGTTTTATTAAAAAGGTTTTATATATTACTGACTACTCAGCCTCGCTTCGCTCGGGTTCGTCCCGAGTGGAGAACAAAAACAAATCTATCCCTCGGGAATCGTATATTTTTCAGGGATAAAAGTCACCTATGTGCTATTCCAGACTATGAACTATCTCTGTGCAAAATTTCATCCAGTTCCGTTCTGACTTGATTTAATAACAAACATCCATTCAAACTTTTACATTTATAAAATTAATTGAATTTAAATTAATTCAAAAATTACAAATATATTGAAATATTAATTGTATTAGTAGTAAAAGTAGTAGTAGTAATAATTAGTAAAAGTAAAAATATATTGAAATATTTCTTTACGATCTTAGATATTAGCTAAATTTTTTTCCTACTTTTTCAGTTCTAGCGATCTATATTCGCGTCGTGACGTCACACACCCTTCATTGTACTCTACTCAGGGACTCATTACATATTCAAGAGCTGTTTAGTCATTATCGTGTAACACCTGTTGTCGCCATAAGGTTGCGCCCACAAGGGAACCTTGATATGATTACTCTTATCACGAGCAACCATCAGTTATTAACTAAGAATAACTTAAGGGTTCGAATAACTCATTACAGTTTCGGTAAGTCACTGTCGAATGTCTTGCTAATCTAATATATTTAAACGAGGAATTCTTCCATTCAAATCTCAGAAACGGCTTCAACGATTTTCATGAAATTTATCTCGCGGCGGGTTTCGGGGGCGATAAATCGATCTAGATTAGTCTTATGTCTGGGAAAACGCGGTTTTTTGAGTTTTCATGCGGTTTTCTTTCGCATTATTCCACTCAAATTATGTTCGATAATTTCGCACGTTCGACTATAAGCGTCGTGGTCAAGCAGTTAAGTCGCAAGATTGACACTCATAGGTGTCCGGGTAAGAAACCCGGTCGGTTATTTTACTTTTTCTTTTTGTATTTATTCTAGATTTTTTTAACGAAAATTGTACCTTTTGGCCAAAAACTCCGAGCGACACTCAGTAGCCCAGGTACTATTATAAAAGCGAAAGTGTGTTTTGTTCTGTGTCCGTTTGCTTGTTTGCTTGAATTGATTTTTGCGCGTGATATATTTTTCTGTGGACATACATATGCGTAAAATATTACACTTTTTAAAATAATTAAATAGTTATGCACTAGTTAAAATGAGAAAATATCAAAAGGAAGTGGCCTACTCGTTATAATCTTTATTTCCGCTTAAAAATAGCTGACATATTATGCTATAATACGAAATAAAATACTATGCGAATTAAAATATTTAATTTTAAATTCATATTAGTTGTTTAGAAATATTATACAACAGTATTATGTGATCTGTGCTACAGTTTTTATAACCGAGACAATTTTTACGAAGGCAGCTTACTAATATTTCTACAAATCTATCTATATTATCTATACCTACATATAATAAATTTGTAACTAAGCCGAATCTGTACATTAAATATTTTTTGGAAAATCTTATTGAAATAAACATTATTATCGATACAGAGGCCGAATCTATAGTTTTTAGAATTTTTGTCTGTCTGTCTGTCTATCTGTCTGTCTGTTTTTCTCTGGGATTCTGATGAAATTTGGTATGGTGATAGCTGGTTATCCGGGTCAACATATATTCTGAGAAAAAATACAAAAACTGCAATGTAAGAGTGTACTAATATGTAAAACCTAAGAATTTGGTTTTTGGTCATCTGAACGCGGGCGGAGCCGCGGGCAATGCTAGTATTATATAAAAATCATTTGCCGTTAGTTAGTCTCGGTAAAGCACAAAAGTGGCTGGATCGACCTGAATAATTCTTTTTTTTTTGTTTTGTTGTGGGATGTACCCACACGAGGCTTGCTTAAGTATAAAAAAAAATAGTGAAAATCCAAAAAAACAGCTGGAAAATCGAAAAGTTCAAATGTATAATGTATATATAATATATAGTCTATCTATTCCATACTAACCGTTAAAATGTACCTAGGGATGAACCCGAGCGAAGCAAGGGTTAGTCACTAGCTGTATAATAAAAATTTTCCATAATGCACATTTAGAATTTTTTCTTTATATATATAATTTTCTACTATTGCACTTATAAATGCGATAGTTTGTAAGTGAGCGAAAGTCGCTGAAACGGCTAAACGTATTAGAATCGAGTTTAATATGCAAATGATCAGGATGCTACATAAAGTTATACCGTTAGGCAGCTAGGAACCCACGTTAATCACTAGTTTTCTGTAAAGCGGTCCTCTAAATAAATAATCTATACATATAATAAAATTGTAACTAAGCCAAATCTGTATATTAAATATTTTTTGGAAAATCTTATTGAAATAAACATTATTATCGTTACAGAGGCCGAATCTATGGTTTTTAAAAAAAATCTGTCTGTCTGTCTGTTACCGCATCACAGAAAAACCACTTTAAGTATTTCGATGAAATTTGGTATGGTGATAGCAGGTTATCCGGGTCAACATAAAGGATACATTTTACCGCGTGAAAATGTCTCAATTCTGAGAAAAAAAACAAAAACTGCAATGTAAGAGTATACTGATATGTAAAACCTTTGGTCATCTAAACGCGGGCGGAGCCGCGGACAATGCTAGTACTTCAATATTTTAGAAAATTATCTAATAGGCTCTATTACAATAATATGACAAAAATTAAAAAAAAATAAGTCCCCGACCTAAGAGATTTGTATAGAAAAAGTTTGTCTTTATGTAACATACATTCTTAGCACCTGCTATTGAACTTCTCCCCATCCAAGCGTTCGCCGAGAAACGGCAATTTGAAATGGGAATGGCTGATTTTTTCATATAACAAGACATCTACAGCTTCTATAATGCGCCACTACACGGTAAACTCACCGAGAATAGCGGATTAAAGGCAAAAACACCACATACTCGTAACAATGTACTTGTACATTTATATGATATTCAACTTTATTCATTGGGAGTGGTAAAAAATAATTTTACGCTCACTCTCGATGTAACGCGATTTTATCTTATGTTCGCTTTCATAAATTCCTCTTTAGTGCTATTTAGGGACTTTCAGTATTGTTTACAATATGTACCAATAAATGAAAATTTATTTGATTTGACGGAGACATAAAAAATTATTGATACTCAAAGTTTTGTACGATATCTTTTAGTTTAAGTGTACCTATAATATGATCAGACAACAGATAGATACATTAAGTTTTATTTCTTATCTGCATACAATGAAAATTAATTTAATATATATCCTCAATTAGGCAGTGTAAGTCCAGTGGAAACGAGCTCGGTTAGGAAACCGAGTGAAACGGATTCAAGCCCCAGGTCTCACACATCTGATATTTTCATGTGCGAATCATTTCTAACATGATTACCACTTTTCTTAAGGTGAAAGAAAACATCGTGAGGAAACCTGTAAGTCTGAGAAAACCTAGTAAGTTTTCGAAAGACAAATGAAGTCCGCCAACCAGCACTTGGCCAGCGTGGTGGTGGTGGCCTGATCCCCCTCGTATTGAAGAGAGGCCTGTGCCCAGCAGTGATACGTAAAAAAGGCTTAATTCATAACCTAAATTACTATATGAAAACAAATGTCTTAATTATATCATGTAGGTACATATGTCCGTTTGATTCTGATTAATTCACAAACTCAGCTTAACTTCAAATCTTATTGAAGCCTACTATCTACAGGTACATATAATAAAATTGTAACTAAGTCAAATCTGCACATTAAATATTTTTTGTAAAATCTTATTGAAACAGATATCTTATATTATCGATACAAAGGCCGAATCTATAGTTTTTAGAATTTTTGTCTGTCTGTCTGTTACCGCATGACAGAAAAATCAATGGAGGGATTTTAATGAAATTATTTTTTTTATAAGATTATCCGGGTCAATATATAGAATACTTTTTACTGCGGGAAAATGTCTCATCTCTGAAAAATCTATACTAAAAGATAAAACGTAATTAGGGACGAACCCGAGCGGAGCGTGAGTTGCTAGTTATAATATTAAACTAAAACAACGCACTAACCTACTATAATGTGACGACAAATATACTTGTAACAAGTACAGAAGACATGTTTTACCAAAACCAACTACACGTTCAGTAATTTTATAATCACGTTCCACGTAAATGTTATAAAACTTATATATACTTACATAAAAATATTTCCCATTTATAAATTCAATGAGAATTTTTCATGTGCAAATAGGGTTTATAATAGAGGGTATATTATGCAAATGATGACTCCATCATTTCACAGCTATAGCCGTATGTTAAATGCATTTTGTGACGTTGGCTGTTTTCTCTGAATATTCTATTCTACATCGCGCCTGTAGTGCGGTTTTGCTCCGACTCGCCTTTCAATGTCAATCTTTTGAAACGAGATTCTGTTTGACTTAAAGTAAGTATACGTTTTGTCGAGTTGTGTTGTGTTAAACACTATGTTTTAGAATACGGAAAATTAAATTTGTTTTAAGACTTGTCGTGTTTATTTCTGTATTAAAAGTTAATATCTTACGAAAAAATTACGTATTCTCGTGATACTAAATGAAAATTGAATCGATTTTCCCCTATGCTGTTGCTAAAAAACTATATTTTTTCTGACCTTACATATGAGAGGCGTGATCTCACTTAACCCGTGAGATAGCGCCCTACAAATTACGCGGATACGCTCACGTTAACAACATATGTATTATAACATTTTGGATACGACTCGCAATAGGGGTTGCTCCTGAGGTCTTAATGATGAACACAGGAAGATGCTGAGAAGCTTGTGACGACATGGTATTCATAATATTAAGAATAATTAGAAAAAAAATGCGTTACTGATTTGGTCACAGCCTTCCCTGTTCTAATTTGACTGTTTCTATTTTATTATACTTATATATGTACTTATATACTTTTATATGGACGAGTATACTATTATGATATAAATAATCAATCCTAAAACTACAGAATACATAATAAAATAAAAAAAAATAATAATAAAATGACGAAATATAACTTCTTTTAACGACAAAAATTTATCCATTTCATCTAACGACGAAAATAACAGAATATCTAGTTAAGTGTACTGCAGTAAAAAGCAAGAGACAAAGCTCGTTCGACGTATCATTACGTAAGTTATCTTGTTAGTGTATAAACAAATGGTTACCAACTAACAAGCGAGAATTTTTCATTGCAAGAGGATTTTATTCTGGAACATATTTTGATAAATTTATAACGGTTTGTTATCTGAAGAACCAGTGGGGTGTGTAAAGCTCTCGCGTGAAATGATTTGATATGCAAGCAAGTGGATATTTCAGTATGTGGCTTCTTTACATTTAGCTTACACACGTATGTAGAGCCTTCTTGGCTTAGAGCTTAAGTTTCCTAGAAATAAGGCGCAAGCTATCGATATTTTATAACGATACTTTAAACCAATATTCTTTTACCAACAATGCCAATAATTTCATATTGCTTTTGATTATCGGTTTAATATTTAGCGATACGTTAATTTTGAACAAGAAATAGGTATTATTACTTCGTAAAACTTTGTTTTTTTATTTTGTTACTCCAAATATGTCTAAAGTAACACATTGTAAATACTTTACTTTTTAGAGGTAATCGAACCCACTATATTATCTAATCTAATCTAATATTTAATCCAATAAAAGAAATAAACAAGTACACTACTATCACACGAGCTGTAGTAATTTCACGTTAGCCTTAAACTAATGAAGTTAAACTTATGACTTTCTCAAAGTAAACTAAGAGGTAACTTACAATAAGCTCAAGAAACATTTAAGTAAAATGGTAAATCAATACTAATTTCACTTTAAGTCGTCTTTAAGTTTTCCGTCCTTGATCGTAAGAGTATATATCGATTCCCTTCGGATACGAATAGTCTTTAATTACTTCTAACGTCACCTAGAGTGATGAATGTTTAGAAGTTTCATCAACACATGTACTTATAATGAAATGAATACAGTTTCTGCTGAGGACGAATTCAGCATCAAACATAGATGAAATAGATATGGAAGTGGCATATTATATCTATACGAATATTAAAAGAAATATTAGCCGAATTGGTCCAGCCATTCTCGAGTATTGCACTTAGCAACATATTTAGCCATTGATTTTTCTGTATAAGATATTTTTTCTTTATATTGTTTTTTTTTTAATAAAATTACATTTCTACCTAATTTTAAAATAACTATAGGTATATAGATTTCCATATTTTTTTCAGGCAGTGGTATCCCAGTGGTAACGCGCTCGCTTGGGAAACCGATTGAAGCGGTTTCAAATCTCGGGTCTAGCATCTCTGAAATTTTCATGTGCGAATCGTTTCCAACATGATTACCACTTGTTGAAGGCAAACATCGTGAAGAAACCTGCATGTCTGAGAGAACCTAGCAAGTTTTAAAAAGACTATGACCTGATCCCCCTCCTACTGAAGAGAGGCCCGTGCCCAGCAGTGGGACCATAACAAAGTATGAATACAATATAGATTTCATGTTCATAAGTAATAAACAAGAAAATAAATAATTCATTAAATAAATTAAAGGATTTTCCTCATCTGTGAATCTCTCAGTTCAAACTTATTAAAGGATCTAGCTGAACTTGAATATAATATAGTGAATAATCTACGGGGGATTAATCCAGCAGATCTTACAATGGAACAGTAATACGATTTACTGTACCTATTTTCATATTATACGCCTAATCTTAATTAGTAATGCCGAAACTTATTTGATACATCACTAGGTACTATAAAATTAATTTTGTTTTTAACTAGGATGATAGAGAATGGGTTTATATTGAAATTATACGAGACTATCGACTCACTTTCGCTTCGCTCGGGTTCGTCCCTAGTTACGTTTTAACGTTTAGTATAGATTTCTCAGGAGATAAGGTTTTTTTCATTTGATAACCAGCTATATCATGATAAATTTCATCAAAATCTGTCCAGTGTTTTTCTCGTGACGCGTTCCCAGACAGACAGACAGACAGACAAAAATTCTAAAAACTATAGATTTGGCCTCTGTATCGATAATAATGTTAATTTTAATAAGATTTTCCAAAAAAAAATTAATGAACAGATTCGGCTTGGTAACAATTTTATTATATATGTATAGATAATAGATAAGAATCATCCCTATATTGATTACAGAAGCTTAATTTAATACCTTAAAGGTAAACTTAACGTTTGACGTTTATAATGGTTGTTTCTTGCATATTTTATATTCTCGATTGCCTTCCTTCATTATGAGCTTGATTCTTAAGTATTCTAGAAACTTACAAAATTCTACCTTGTAACTTTTTCCTTGAAACAGCAATTAGTGAGTGCTTTTAAATGAGCGTTAAAATGAAAATGAATATAATCATGTCTTTTGCCCATTATAAGTAAATTTCTAGACTTAAATAGGTAAAGCAAGTACATAAACAAACATAACCATAAACAATTTTTTATAGGTGTTCGAAGAGACTATATACGTATAAATTAATATATTATTATATTGTTACCAAAGTTATATAGGTATACCAAAGTTTATTACTAACAGATTCCGGTTAGTGCATTAAAAATTACAAAATGGGAATGAATTGTGAATGCCAACCACATTATTTTTTTCAGTTTTCGGTGGGAAGATAAACGGTGTTTTATAAGGATAGAGCAATTCAAATAAAAAATATCGACCTGTGTGTATGTGGCGTAAAAAAAAATTTAAACGTTTTTAAAAATGGATCGATAAAACAGACGATCGAGCGAAATAAATAAAATCTTATAAAAATCTAACGATCCATTAGAGCTTTAGTAAAATCAGCCCCGTAATTCCTTTGAGCATTTTCCGCCTTCCCATTCCCATAGCTCTGGATTTTGCCATCTACTTAGTTAGGCCCACATGAAAAATTCATTCCACAGTGAAAATCAAATAATTTAGCCCGTAAAGGTTGGTAATATTTTCTATACAACCATTTTACGATATGATATTATTATATTTTTATTTTAGTCCTTTGTGTCCAAGTTGGCACGTTCATATAATTGTCTTTGTTGAAACATTTGTTAAAATGTTTACTTTAAATATAATAAAGTTCTATTTCATGGTTGGTTAGAAAACGGGCAGTTCATTTTATTCGCTAAATAAAGAGTGGCCTCATATTTAAATGAGAAAATATTTTTATACTTTATGTCTATGTATATTTACATATTATTTAAGTTAGAGGTGACCTGTTTACTGGATGCAAGTGCGTCACTGGTAAAATAAAGAATAATTAGCCTCGGTGGAGTAGTGGCTAATATGTGCGGCTGCACATCCGGAGGTCCTAGGTTCGAGTCCCGGGTCGGATACCTACCCGACCCGATCCTACTCCTGACTCCGACTCCTGGTCGGGTTAAGTTATTGAGTTCTTCTGTTAAGGAAGTTACAATAACATCCCGGAGTTGGAAAGTTGGCGTTGTTTCACCCCCATGCCTCGGAGAGCACGTAAAGCCGTCAGTCCTGCGCTTTAACTCTGACTGGTCGTGTCGAGTGTAGTCTGTGTCTGTGCGTATATTTGTGCACTACAATATCTCCTGCGAAGATGGCTAGTCTCAATGAGATCGACCGCCGTGGCCGAAGTGATTTGGGAGAACATTACAATATAATTTGGATGGAATCACTCCATCTGAATTTCTACTTATTACAAGCTACGTATAACTTAATAAGACTTAATAATAAATAATGTAATTTTAAGCAAACAATATACCTATCTAAAACCTAGTATACCTATGTAGTCACGGTCAATATTCATGCGCAATGTTATGCAAAATTGCAAAAAGATAAGGAAAATTCTTTATCGTACATTAGTATAAACAACGCAGTGACATACATTCATTTGTAACAAATATATGATTATTTACGTAATTTTATAAGAAATCCCCTTTTACTCGCATTTCTTTTACTAGCATATAAAACATTCCTTGAATTAGCACCTCACACATTTTATATAATTACAAACATGAGAATCTACCTACTTTTCTTTGGTCTAATTTGTGTTGTGGCATATAATACTCATGCATACTCAGGTAAGTTACTTTATACGTACTACTTTTTAAATAATATTTTCATTCTAGATATTTTTTACTTTATATTCTTTACATTTATTACATCCTATAAAGTTTCGACTCAATTTCGACTTGTAACGTCAATTTTAATCCCTCCACGACCGCGGACACGCCGGCGTGTCAGTTAACAATAGCATTCTTAGAAATTTAATTAATTTCTTTGAAATTTACCTGGAGGTGTTACATATTATGATTGTTAATATGTCACATGGAGGTCTGTACTAAAACTTGGTCAAAAATTATAGTATACTTGTTTAGCCCAATTTTAGTATATGTTTATATATTTTGTTTATTAAGTAGCGTATCAATATAACAGTTTGAGTCTCGCACATGCCACACTGCGTTACGACACCTGTCGAACATTTTAATATAGTAAAAAATATTTTTAAATAAAATAAATATTGGCAAAACATTATGGAGCTTACTTTATATTTTATAATTTTTTTTCAAGCTAGGACAAAAAAGAAATAATAATTTAGTGTTTACAATCAAAAATCTAAATATTATCGACATTCCTAAAAAACAACATTATAACTCATATTGAGCAAATTTTATTTAATTTAATTTTAAATAAATATACATATCTCTCGGATATTTATAGTACAAACTCAAATTGCTACAATGCTCAAATTGTTACAACATTGTTCCACTCAGTTGTCGATATGTCCTTTATTTACAACTAGCTGCCTACGCTGCTACTGCTTTTTGTTACTTTTTCTAGTAAGTTAATATTGAATTTTCATACTAACTTTTCCTTGCTACGGCTTAAGTTTAAAAAAATCTCGTTTAACAGTTATTTTATTTTAGTGAAGTCTAGTTTTTTGTCAGCTTTAGTCGAGGTCCAGTGATTTGAATTTCATACCTGTAACACTTAGTATGCTCTCTTTCAAATGTAACCAATATACATATGTATGCAAGAAATCAGACTAAATTCGGGTATTTCTACATTAACCATCTCAATGTCGTATATTAAATAAATTATGTTGAGAACGTGTGCAGTTAATGATAGTTGTAAGAATAATAAATTATAATTTAATTACAGATTTTGAACAAGGAGGTCAACCTCTAAATGAAGTAAGACATCCAGAGGGGAAAAACCTTGACCATCATATAGTAAAGAGAAGCTTTTGCAAAAACAACAAGGAATGCGATGATTTTTGTACTAAACTCCTCTTTTACAAAAAAGGAGTTTGTCATTTAATTTGCTTTTGCTCTTAAAATATCTGAAACATGAAAATAATCTGACATAAAGTTTACAGTTTTTCTTAAATTTGTTATAATACAAATAATATAGAAAATATTTAAAATAAACTTTTCAATATTAAGTCAAATTTTGGTCTAAATACACTAAATTTACAGTGTTACGCACAGGCCTCCCTTCAATACGACGGGGATCAGGTCATAGTTCACCACGCTGCCCAAATGCGGGTTGGCCGACTTCACGTGTCTTTCGAAAACTTGCTGGGTTCTCTCAGGCATGCAGATTTCCTCACAATGTTTTCTTTCATCATAAGACATGTGGTAATCATGTTGTAATAGATTCGAACATGAGAATATCAGAGATGCGAGACCTAGGATTTGAACCCGCGTCACTCGCTTTCCCAAACGAGCGCGTTACCACTGAGCAATCATGAGCTTTACATTTTATTAAGGAAGCTAACATTTTACTAGGCAGCTGAATTTCCCCGTACTTCCCCGAAAAGCCGTTACGTAAGCATACTGTGTATTTTTGACCTTGAACTGTCATATATCTACGTACGTAAATCCACCTACGACATTAAGCTTGCTACGAGTTAATCAAATTTAAATGTAAAAGACGTGTCTACTGATAAAATTAAATGTCTATGTGAAATACTCTTTTATTTCAACCTTAATTAAACATTTTACTTACGTTTTACCTCTTTATACTTGTGTCTCTCCAAGTCTTTGAATTGTTAACAAAACAATTGTAAAGACGCTTTGGAATAATAAACATTAGCTAGATACTACATTTTACACGAAATTATAAAACTTCTTGTGTATGTAATTCCAATTTATTTCAAGTAAAAATATATTTTTAGAATAGTTAAAAAATTAAAAATTACATAAATCATAAAAGTATTCTTTCTATATCGCCGGAATTATATTAAGTATCTACCTATATCGAACTATTAAATTAAAAAAAAATATTACTTGTCATTATGATCGTTATGTCATAGAATTATACTTTTAATCACTCCCATAATATATTCTTCCTTTAAAAGTCATATAACAAAGAATTGAATATATTTTTTTTATTTTCTATACTTCAACGATTGCAGAATGACATCTTGTCTAAAACCCCAAATTAAAATTAAACCCCGGTAGTAAAAAATATTAGAGAGTATTGCTAATTTATGTCCATAAACTGATACGAATAGTACCCACTACCCACTATTTCATAAATAGCAATTTTAGGCACAATTGTGGAGTTAAACAAAAACCACTTAAATGTCAGTTATAATAATTGTATTGACACTTCATTGCTTATGTATAAATTTCTCTTATCTTAACTTATTTATCGCTCAGATCAAACCGTATATTCTTATAAAGTGCAAAGTCAGCTAGAAAAGGGACTTTTTAAAGTCGATATATGTACATAAAAGGTTCTAGAAAAGTTTATAAACCAAATTAATATTTGAGTATCAAATATATATATATATATATATATATATATATATATATATATATATATATATATATATATATATATGAGTAAATATATACTCACTAAAATTATAAATGTCAATATGTTTATTTGTTGGTTTGCCGTTTTCTTCTCGGGTAGGATCGACTTAATTTTTTCCTAAAAATAGTTTTCTTCGGTTGGCCCATCAAGCCATACCAGACGATTCTACCGGAATAAATATTTTCAGCTCAAAATTGTTGAGGATTTGAAAGAATGAAAATTTACTTTAGTAACTATCAGTTCTCACCAAGATAATTATTTGAGAGAATGTCTACGTGATAATCATACTGTTGCCAAATGAGCAGGTGTCTACATAAACCAGTTAAAAGTTCATTCTTCCGGAGAAAACAGTTTCCAAGAAAAAAATTTTTTTTGTTGCCATCTTCATTTAATGCACAAAATAAGCTATCTTTAATTTAGTGAATAAATAGTTTTATAATAAAAAAATATTGACTTCAAGCTAAAGTAAATTTCAAAGTTTAAATAAAGTGTAATTTATGGTATTTTATTGTTCAGCTAAAAGGGAAGAGATTACTTATCCTTTTATGAGGTCACTTTATGGCATGCCAACATTGTATCTAGATTTTATACTTTTTAAACCTCTTTAAAGATATTATGTTCAAATAAAATTTTAGCTTATAAAATAGTAACTTTATAAAAATATGTTATTTTAAAATTTTTAGGTATTTATTAATATAAGCGTTTGAATATTTTTGACTCACTTTAAAAAAGGTTCTCAGATCGGGGTGTAAATTTTTTACATGATATTATATTCGTCTATTGGGAATCGATTTAGATATTTTTAATATGTGTAGTGTAGTGTGAAGGATTAGGTATATTTATGAACAGTACATAATTTGTACAAAAATTTTGGTTAATTTAAGTTGTAAAAGAAAATTTCATTTAAAGTAAGCAAAACATAATATAGTACAATCTTAATCCGATTTGGGAACAAAATATTGAAAACCTGAAGTTTTATGACTTTAATATGTTAACATAAGCTATAATCTATACATATAATAAAATTGTAACTAAGCTAAATCTGTACATTAAATATTTTGTGGAAAATCTTATTGAAATAAACATTATTATCGATACAGAGGCCGAATCTATACCTTTTAGAATGTTTGTCTGTCTGTCTGTTACCGCATCATTAAAAAAAACCACTGGAAGTATTTTGATGAAATGTGGTATGGTGATAGCTGGTTATCTGGGTCCACATATAGGATACTTTTACAGCGGGAAAATATCTCATCGCTGAGAAATCTATACTAAACGTTAAAACGTAAGCAGGGACGAACCCGAGGGGAGCAAGGGTGAGTCGCTAGTATTTCATAAATAGTAATTTACGTCGATCGGCTATAATATCTAGAAGATATTAAAAATAATTAAAACATAAAAATATCAACTTTAGATTTAGTTGCTTAAATATTACTCAAATAAATTGCTCAGTTAAGCTTTCGACAATCTTAAAATTTCAACTGCTTATTCAAGAAACTCATAACAATTTTGTGGTAAGCACGAGTTACAAACTTGTTTCTTAGTATCCGGAAAACTTAAGAATTTCTACTTTAAGTTTTTTCCTGAAACTAGTTTATTATTCTTTCAAGGCATTAAGTATTAAGTAAAAGTAAATAGTGTTTCTAAAAGAAACATTGCGAAGTTAAAAAACTGAAATCAGCTTTTGCCTATAACATAAATGTATATAATGTATGTACATGATACATCTAATTTTTAGTTATTCTACCAACTTATTATAAGAATTAATTACTTAGATCTACTTATAAATAACATAAATATATAAGTAGGATTAAGTAATTAAGCCCCCCCCCCCCCCAACGTGCGTTCACCTTGTCGTGGTGGGGGGGGGGGCTCAGTAGTGCCCGGCAATACAGCCGGGCGCGAAGCCAAGAAACGCACAGGCAGGTGGCCCGCTTCGGTAGGCGGTGGGAGGCGGCCCTCTTTGGAGGGCGGTATTCCATGCGGGTTGCTCCTGGTACTTCTCTGATAGCAGAGTGGACCTTGGAGCAACCCCGTGGTTGTTGTGGTCTGCTTCGGCAGACCTGCCGTCGGGGCGTCGTAGTTGAATGCGTAAGCAATCCTGCGACGCCCCATTAAGACGGGGGAAGGCTTTGTTGGGTTTTAGTGGGTAGTACTGGGTTTGCTGGTGAGTCCCACACCTCGTGCGTAAATGCATTTCCCAACGTTAAAAAAAGAAGTAATTAAAATGTTCGTTGGACTTCAAAACGTATTACCTAAACATGTTATTTACCGAATAAGTACACGGTTTTTGCACAATACCATAAGTAGAACCACTGAAGAGGGCTAGTTTACAATATACAAATTATATAATATACAAAACAATTTTTCATACTGTTTGTATCAAATAAAGCAATTCTTAGTTAAGTCAAATATAATCATTTGAAATAGCCATTTAAAAATAGTTTCCTTGACCACAATCTCTTTTAAAAGCGACATATCGGCCACTAAGAGGATTGTATGGACTAGGTTTGTTCCACTCCACTGTCTTTGACATGTTACTGGCTTTTAGAGTTAGGTTCAGTAATTCTTATGTTGAAATCGAGACTGGCTTAAGTTTTATTTCTCTTTCTATATAACATGTGGTTGTTATTAAGATAATTACTTGTATTTATATATTTAATAATTTGTATTTGCTTCCTACAGTGACTCCGATAAGGTTTCCCATTGGCAATATCGATTTCTGAATGGGCCTTTAATTAAAAAAAAAATATATTAATAATTAAAAGCAAAATACTATTACTACTACCTAATCATACATATGTTACTCATTTAATTTGTATAAAAAACTAGCATTGCCCGCGGCTCCGCCCACGTTCAGATGACCAAAAACCAAATTGTTAGGTTTTACATATTAGTAAAATCTTACATTGCAGTTTTTGTATTTTATCTTAGAAATGATATACCATCTATCACCATACCAAATTTCATCAAAATCCCTCCAGTGATTTTTCTGTGATGCGGTAACAGACAGACAGACAGAGAAAAATTCTAAAAATTATAGATTCGGCTTCTGTATCGATAATAATGTTTATTTCAATAAGATTTTCCAAAAAATATTTAATGTACAGATTCGGCTTAGTTACAATTTTATTATATGTACTATAGATAATTAACATACATTACAAACATCATGAGATGTTTGGCTCAGTTTGTAGTGACCCTACTTGCTGTGCCAGCGGTCGCGGGTTCGAGACCTGCTGAGGGCACTCGTTTATTGATAAGCACGAATGTTTGTAGTCCAGTCATGGATGTCTATATTTATCATATGCATGTATTTAAAGTTATATATGTGCAGTTCATCAAAATAATAGTTGTAAATAAATATCTATAATTACAATCAATATTTATATAATAGATTTACAGCTTCTTTTGCGGATAACAGCTTTTTTTCTTTACAGCAATCCTGGTCACGGGAGAGACAAGGTTTTAGACATCTCAAAGCTTTCGAAACGTCGGAAATCAAAAAATCAAAATAAATCCGCAAAAAAGACAGTTTTATTTAAAAGATTAGATTTTTATATACAATACTTATCGGCAATTACACAGAGTCAGATAAAACCGATAGGGAGCGGAGTAACGACCCGACCAAATTCCCAAGCCCAAATCTGTCGTTACTGATAGCGATTCCCTGTTTTATAAGAAATCTCAGACCGTCCCACCTCTGATTACTGTTTTAGCCATGTCATGTAAATATATTATCTTTACATAAAGTAAATTATAAATTGTACAAAATGTGGCTTTTATTATTCCTATAATTCACGTAATTATTTAATAAATAATACTTATTTTAAGCTAAAATCCCTATTTAATTAATATATTACTTAAATAACTTCACATTAGACATAAGTGCACTATTCTTTATTTTTCTCTCTCAAACTCCGGTGAGACGATAATTCGACACGTTATCTCCGAAGCATGGCGCAGAAATACCGCTATCTTCCGAATACAAGACAAGCAAATATTTAAAAATAAAGCGCATAAACTAGTTTTAATTAGATGTGACAAGTACAAAATCCATGGAAACTACACACTATTTTTCATTTTATGACTGACAAAAACTTATTTCATTATGACCTCAACATATTTTTTGAATATTTAATGTACACCTTCGACTTAAAATATAAATTTAATTATGTATTATTATAGATGTTCTTCATTTAAAGCATTCTTTAAACAACCTGCAATATTGTAACCCAAAATGAAGCTAATATATCAATTTCATTTACAGATAAACATAATATTTACAAATAAATCAACATGTATTACTTATATCCAATTAGCCGTGTTAAAAGCGATAAGATATAAAAATAAATTCATTTCACATACACTTTTTTATCAATATTATAGCGAAAAGAGACACAATTTACTAGTAATTGGGGGCTTAGACAAGATAACAGTGTACAATCGGTTTTAAAAAGAAATGTTAAAAGAAACATGGAATGAAACATATTATGATTTTGATGAAATGATAAGACTTGAATTTGTCTATTTATGAATTTATATATTTGTTTAACGATCCTGTAGCTTACTTTCCTGCTGGAGTGGTTTTGCCTACCACGTCTTCACACGAATCAAACCCGTTACGGGTTTGATTCCCGCAAAAACAAAGACTATTAAATTTATTAAGACTAAAAAAATTATAATGACACCCAAGTAAATTCAAAATATTAATTAAATTAGCCAAAGTAATGATGAATGAAAATAAGTCTGAAGTACAATTTTAAATTAAATATTTTAACTAATTAATTGCTTGAACAAAGTCTAAGCATGTAATTGTCTGAACAGCTTGGTTTGTAGGTCTCGAGCCAGATTAGCCCGTGTTAGTCAATTTGTGCCAAGGGATTAGGTATACAGTTTAGCTATTTTATTTGTAGAAAAAACTTATTAAAACTTTCTTAAAGAGAAATAAGTTTTAATGGAAATATAGTGATATCTAAGAAAGATACATAGCATTACTTTATGATCTTAAAATATAGGTTTTAGTGCAAAGTTGGCTGATTTCTAAGTGCCAAATTTCAGGTTAGCTACCAGATATGAATATAGGTACAAGCAAATAATAATTATAATACTTAGTGAGAGTAATTACTGAAAAAAAACAAACGTTAAGTTAAATTTTAATTATAAAATTAAAAATTTAAGTAAATTTAAAAATCTACCTATGTCCAATGACATTAGCAAGAAACGTGAAAATCTGTTAAATTGGCGTAAGCAAATTAGTGCGTCGAAAAAAGAAAACAAATTCAGCTTTACATAATATCAAGTATAGATTAAATTGACTCGTACATATAGTATAGTATCATTTATTATTTTAAACTAAAAATAGTTAATTTATTTATTATCTTCTTGGGCATACACAAACTCCATTTCTGCATCGTCCCACTCTATAGTTCAAACTTCTACATGACCGTTGACAGTTTCTATTCGTGCATCTACTGTTTGCAGCGACTCTATGACGAAAATCATTACCATCAACTTGATCATTACCTGAAAAATAACTTTTTTTAAATATTGCAAAGCATGAAATCAAATTTCGGAAAATCAAGAGATTTTTTTTCCATGTGATGATGATGATGATGATGTTCTCCTAGCCGATTCCGGCTACGGCGGCCAATCTCATTGAGATTAGCCAACTGCGCAGGAGATATTATAGTGCACAAGTGTACGCGCAGACACAAGTGCACTCTCTATTTCTATCACTCTCATACTCCGGTGGGACGACCACTCGACACGACCGGTGAGAGTTAAGGCGCAGGACCGACGGTTTTACGTGCTCTCCGAGGCACGGGGGTGAAACACCGCCAACTTCCCAACTCCGGGCGGTTACTGAGACTTACTATACAGAAAGACTCAATAACTAAACTTGGCCCGACCCGGGACTCGAACCCAGGACCTCCGGATATGCAGCCGTACATGCTAGCCACTACACCACCGAGGCAGTTTTCCATGTATACCATATACATATTACGCATCAGAAATACTCTGTTATTATGTACACGTGACCATGACATTTACAAGTGCTGAAAGTATATAATGACATAATATTATCTTCACGCGACGATATTACATAGGCATTCAATATGAAAACACAATAAAAAATAAAGTGGTCCATTACTTAGTCTATGTTATCACTTCTACTCGTATATAGTACTCGAACCTTTTTAACGTCTCACAACTGGGCACGAGTCTTCTTTCAATACGAGGAGGATCAGGCCATAGTCCACCACGCTAGCCAAGCGCGGGTGAGCAGATTTCGCATGTTTTTTAAAAACTTACTAGGTTATCTCAGACATGCCGGTTTCCTCACGATGTTTTAAAATAACAGAGATACAAGACCCAGGATTTGAACCCGGTTCACTCGGTTTCCCAAGTGAGTGCGTTTGCACTGCGCTACCACTTCTATAACATTTCTTTAATAATTATTATTAGAAATCTAAACTCTCACACAGTTATATACGCGTAAGTTGTTAAAGTTCCGTAGCCAATTATAGACAAAAGCGAAACCCACGTTATTTCGTCATATCCATGTTCTCATAATATGAGTACTTGTACAATAGTATGTTGTAGACAAATTAAACAAAAAGAAAAATATTTATTATATATTACATGGACCTTAAGGGCGGAAATGGGCAAAATTACACACCTACCTATAAGTACCTATATCTAAGTCTACGAATACCTATTTTAATAAATATTAGACTAGTTCTAGTAAAGAGTAAATCTATTTTAGGTCACCTTGTGATTCACACGAATGTATTTAATTTTTATTGATTTTCATAATCACTAAGCCCATAATAAAATATGTATGTGTATTGTGTATATATATTTCTGAAAGTATTTAAAATAAATTTTACTAAAATAAGTGTAGTAAAGTTGACGATATAATATGAAAATATTTAATTTATAGCACGATAATATTTTCCAAAAATACTTTGAAAGTTAATTAGTTTCCAAAAAAAGTAAGGTAAACTGAGTGCTATTATATAATTCGATAGGAAAAGTGCAAACAATAGTTCATTCCAATAGCAATAATAAGAATGTTTTGAATTTTTTCTAATCGTTCTTCAAGAAAGCTCTTTAATACTTCATCGATTAAAATATATGTATAATATCTACATATACATATGAAAAAATATTCTAACTGAATCGAATCTATACATTAAAATATTTCTTTGAAAATCTTATTGAAATAGTCATTATTATAGCCGAAGCCGAATCTATAGTTTTTAGATTTTTTGTCTGTCTGTCTGTCTGTCTGTCTGTCTACCTGTGTATCTGGGCAAGCATCACGAGAAAACTACTGGACAGATATTGATGAAATTTGGTATGGTGATAGCTGGTTACCCGGGTTAACATATAGAATACTTTTTACTGCAGGAAAATATCTCATCTGATCAATCTATACGAACCGTTAAAACGTATCTAGGATGAACCCGAGCGGAGCGAGGTTGAGTCGCTAGTTAAAATATAAAAAAGGAAAAATGCCTACCATCAGTATCGTAATTTACACTGTATTTACACAACACAAGATGACACATTAATAGAACTAAAATTAAAAAAAAGGAAAATGGAAACAGGGTTTCACCTCTCATGTTAAACTAAATCAGTCATGTAATAACTCTCCATATATATTACGGACAAACGTCTTAGGAGTTACACGATTAAATTATATGTAATTTTTATCTTGGAAAATTCCATACTGAGATATAATAGATAATATTTTAAAGTACTCATTTGTCTTTTAATATAATGAGAGCTAGTTGTAATAGGTAGTGGTATGGCAGTGGTAGCCAAGTGGTAGCGAGCTTGTTCGATAAAACCGAGTGTAATGGGTTTAAATTCCGGGTCTTGCACCTCTGATATTATCTTGTACGGATCATTTCCAAATGATTACAGCTTGATCTACGATGAAGAAAAATATCGTGAGGGAACCTGAATGTCTGAGAGAACCTAGTAAGTTTTCGAAATAAATGTGAAGTTCGCCAACCCGTACTAGGTCAGCGTGGTAAACTATGGTTCTGAACCCCCTCGTCTGGCTGTACAAATTTCTGTATATTCATTTCTTCCATTCATTGCCATACAATTTTTGTTCTACACGTAAACGATGATAGATGTCATCTTTTCTCAGCCCGCTGCTCAATATAATGCAATTCGATTCAATAATGTTGCCACTAATACCTCAGAAGCAACCTATAAATATTACTAACTAATATGTCATTTTGATTTATTTTATGATTTAAAAAAAATATCTTTTATTTTAACTTAATGTACAATAATATCGCCAACAATTTCAATTTTTTTTTCAATAATACATAAAAATATTTCTTTGCTTATAAAATACGTTGGTTATTTTACATACAGTTACTTTAAGTTAGTTAGTTTATTTGCCAATTTAATTTAAATATACGTGTACATTGTCATTGGATCTAGATCAAACCAGAAAAGACATGGACTACTAACTAAAGCTTAATAATGAACGAAGTCTTTAAATAAATACTTCTGTGAAACGTGGTGCTGTGACTACTTCATCACCGTGTTGGCCATAAATATATGTACTAAACTCATATTAGCAAATTATTAGATTCATTAAATACGAATTGTAGGATATTAGACCGCCATTTACCCAATTCCGATTGCTAATGAGAATTTCCCAACTGATAAATTCATTAAGTACTTCTACCAACCCAGAACTCGCGTCCACTATCTCATAGTTTGCATCTATATAAGCAAACCACTAGACTAATGTAGCTCATCTCCCTCAACTTAGAGTCATCTAGTTCACATATGAGTATGCCGTAAGAGACTAATATACCTTACTCGAAGCATCGTCAAACTTTAATCATACCTAACAGCCCATTGCATAAAGCAATCGTGCGATCTAATTTGCTGTTAACTCAGTTCGAAGCAATCGTTATTAGAGCATCGGAGACATGCCAATTACTCGTCCGTTCTGATTAATACGATCCTACAATATTACATAAAATGGGACTTGTACTCTTTGTTATGCGCTCCCAATTGACAGCGCCAATTTATTGAGCATTCATTTTTTACAGCGAAATATAGTTGTTTCCTACAAAAAGGCAACTTGAAATATGTTAATGAGTCAATGATGTCTACATATAGCCACAAATGTCTTATAAATTTTATATTAAAATTATATGTATTAACGTCCCATTGCTGGGCACGGGCCTCCCTTTAATACGAGGGGGATCAGGCCATAGTCCACCACGCTGGCCAAGTGCGGGTTGGCGGGCTTCACATGTCTTTCGAAAACTTGCTAGGTTCTCTCAGACATGCAGGTTTCCTCACGATGTTTTCCTTCACCGTAAGGCAAACGGTAATCATGTTAGAAATGATTCGTACATGAAAATATCAGAGGTGCGAGACCCGGGATTTGAACCCGCTTCACTCGGTTTCCCAAGCGAGCGCGTTGCCACTGGGCAACCACTGCCTCCACTCAACATACAATAAAATTATAATATATGTTATATTAATATGTTATTATCTAAGTATACATAAATCAGCTGTTTAACTAATAAATAGCTATAAAAGCTATTGAGGAATATGGAGGAAATAATTATTATGTTCTTTTTGCCCACTATGGCACTTTAACTTCAGGAATAATGTATCCAATTCATAATTGATAAATTTTGTTATCAGAATTGCCAACAACTATTCGGCGTAATGTACCAAAATTTATCGTCAGATCAGATTGGCAGACACGAGACTGCACTTGTTCGAACTTAAGTATGCAAAGTCAATCTGGTGGCGAATCCGACGTATGTACTGAATCGATCAATACTTGCATAAAACCGTCTAGTGCAATACCATTTGCTTTCCTGCCTACCGGACTCAATTCACATTCCCTTGCCCTATGGATACATACATTAAATATGTTATTTATTACTTACTCGTGAGGTCACTAGGTAATATTTACGTCATCTCACTTCAACTACAATGTACTGGAATAAAAAGTAGCCCATGTCTGTAATGGACATATACAATTTCTATGTAAATCAATCCATTCGATGAAAAAATATACAAACATATTTTAGCATTTGTAATATAGAAGTTAAGATTGTATTTGTAGCAGCAAGTTATTTTATTTGTAGGATGAACGGATCGACCGTACATCTTATGATCGATTTTTATTTTTTGTTGAGACAACATGCTCTGTAGTGATTCTCAATGCCTCCGCCTTCCTTAACCAGAACGCCAATAATATTTGTACAGTAACGTCATCGTAGTGCCTAATATATGTACAATGTGCATATATATGTCTTTTGCATTTATAATATTCCCACACTTGCTTTCTTTGATCTTCATTATAAATATAATATATCAGAATATATACGAGTATGTACCTAACTTTATGTCGCTAGCAACAAAAACATTAGACTTTTACACTTTCATTTCCCTCCCTTTAAGTTCTATTTTTGCGATAAAAAGCCTATATCCTTCTCCAAAGTCCCATCTATAGAGATAGAAATTTTCATCAAAATTGGTTCAGCGGTCTAGGTGTAAAAATGTAACAGAAAGACACAAAGAGTTACTTTCACATTTATAATATTAGTATGGATAATACTTGCGACCTACCTTCGCCATGCTTAGTCCTCCAAAAACATAATAAAATATTGTTTCATAATTATTATTGAATGACAACTTTTGATTTTATAAATTAGAAATATAATAATCGAAGCTTATTTGATGCAGATCTATTATGTATAGAGTATTTTAAAAGCTAAAGTTTTGCCTTTGACTCGCGGAGACACGAAAGTTCACTTTGCCAACTTAAATTATGCAGAGTCAATCAATAGGCTAATGTTCCTATATTACAAAACGGACTAGCACGAGTCTAAGTCACGCCCAAAGGTTCCGTATATTAAACCAATCAATATAATATCACAGTATATAGAGATATATATCTCGGAGATATTTATCTATATGCTTAAAATTTTACTATATAAATACGGTAATTTGACCGCTTTAATATCCCATATCTTAAACTTTCTCAACATACTTAGACGACACGTTTGGCTCAGTTTGTAGTGACCCTATTTGCTCGCGGGTTTGAGTCCCGCTGGGGGTATTTATTTGTGTAATGAGCACGAATATTTGAACTTCAGTCATGATTATTTATGTTTATAATATGTACGTATTTACTATTTAAAGTCATATATGTGTAGTGTACCAACTATCTGATATCCATAAGACAAGCCTCGGACCTTATTATGGAACTAGACGGCGCTGTCCCAACATATTTATTATTTATTATTATACTGCATATATAAAAATATTGCATATATAAAATGCCATTTCTATTTTCTTTATTTATCAAACTTTAACTTCACCACTATCCAACGGTTCTCATGAGACATCTCTTAACCAAAACCTTTCAGAATAGTTCCAATAGTCTCTGAGTAAAATACGCGCAGATGGGCATGACGGAATTACAAAGGTTTTGCCTTTTGGCTAGAAAATTGTTAAGGTGAATAATAAAAATATAAAAACGCAACATTATAGAGAGTGTTATAAGCGGGTCATCTATATTAATATTATAAATAGATAAAGTTTGTGAGATTGTGAGTTAGTGACGTTGTAGGGGGTAATCTCTGGATCTACTGAACCGATTTAGATGTTATTTTGGTAAGAAGATAGTTTTAGACTGTAGGAAGGACATAGAACTTTTTATTCCGGAAATCATCCCTTAGAGGGGTGAAAATGGAGATGAAAGTTTGTATAGGGAAACAAGCTAGGGATGAACCCGAACGAAGCGAGGGTGAGTCACTAGTACATAATATTTTAATATGATAAATAATTATCTTAATTTATGAAAAATCTTGCGTTAAAATATTTAGGGCTTGGTATTAGTTATTTTATTATTATTCATTCTTAATTGTTATTTTTATTTTCTTCATTGTTTTTTGTTTATTTTCATTCCATTTTATATTAACGAAATTATTAAAAAAAATGGGTGAAGTAGCGGAAATATCGAGCCACGTTTTAATTTACATAGTAACCTCAAAGATCATCCTCATTACTCTTCGGTTATTTTTGCGCCTGAAAAAATTTTGAAGAAAAAAAAATTGTCTTCGACGTTTAATGAGTCAAATAAAAACAGTTCATTGAATATCAAAGGAGTTGAAGCTTACCGTAACAATACTCACTTCAGTAGACCATAAAGTAATTTTTTTTTAATTGCGCAACGAAATGAATTGTTAATTTAGCTAGGAAGAGAAATAAAAAAAAGAAACTTTCTACAATTTCTTTCCGAGCTTTTCTAAAATAATTCATCGTAGTCTATTATAAAATATGTAATTATTAATTACAATGCTTTCAAATAAAATATGAGAAAAATTGTAAGGTAATTGGTGACATTTTCATTTTGTTAATTGTGGGTAGGCTGTCTGTAACAACTATACCCTCGAGACATGTAACACCTCAGTCTCTCCCGTGACCATGGATGCTGTAAAGTGTAAAGCATTCGAAACGTCGGGAACCAAAAATCAAAATAAATCCGCGAAATAATCCGAAAAGATAGTTTTATTTTAAATATACCACTTAATTGCAACTTATTAAGATCTTTTTTTGATACTCAGTGTTTCGATAATTCAAAGGATGATTAAAACAAAAACGTAAAGAAAGGTGCATTACGCAACATTGTTATACAAAAAATATATCTAAGTGTTAATAAGGTACTATTTATTGTTTATAGTTGTAAAATTTGGTTTTAAACCAACTTTATAAAAAAGATGATACCAATTACTATGAAAAAATTTTTACAGTGATTTATAACACAATGTACGTATTTTATTTAAAAAAAATATTCATCTTTACTACTCGTCATATCTGATTAAGTATCAATTTTGAATAAATAACCTCGTTCAATTATTCTTATTTTTTATATATACATTGATCGGTTTTAACTGGAAACATTTCCATTCGAATAAATAATAGTCTATATAGTACTCGATGCTTCCCTATTAGTGAAACAATTTTCAGAATCAGTTCAGTAATTGCAGAGATTACTCCATGGGCAGCGGCAGAATTATTTCCAGAGGGGGGAGGGGAGGAGGGGGGAGAGGGGTGGGGGGTGGTGTTTTATTTGCTTCTTCACATTAAACTACCAACAAATTTTTAAATTATTAAATTTATAATTTGTATTCATATCTTATTTATTATCTATTTTCGCAGATATCTGAATTTAAGCATGGATATTACTTCTTAATGTACAATATATTATATAATACATATTTTATTTAAATATAGTATTTCTTGTTAGTTGTTTAGGATTTTTAGGTTGGCAGCACTTGTGGGAAAGAGATAGTGCATGTAAAATATTTTTTTGTTTCAATAACTTCAAGTGATCATTCTCGAATCTTGTGTCGTATAATAAGTACATCGTTAATCATCAATCAATCGTTAATAAAAAGTCTAGACTTCGATTTAAAAAAAAAATTAAAACCTTACAACATTACTAATTCAATTTTATTTCTTTGACTTTTTCTACCGGTATATTTTCATTCGGGGGACATAAGTGCAGTTTTCTGGCGCCCATGACCGCTACATACAAACTTACAAAATTTACCTTTTAAATAAATCACATTTAGAGAGTAGATACTGAAGAAGAAGAAAACAATCGAACCGTAAATATCTTTTCACATTATCTGAACTTTCTTAAGCACTGATTTGAGAACGGTAGACGTTTTTGTAAGAACACTCGTACTAAATAACAAATCACGCTATTCGGCATTAAACAAAATGAAAGAACATTTCTTTGGCTGTCACTACCGTGTCTACTGGAAACAAATTATTTTGGGGGCGAACAAATTATATTGTGCACAAAACTGACGCTCTATGTGTCAAATATCCGTAAAATTTTATTGATTTTAATATCCGCTTCGCGCGAGATTGACTTTGTAATAAAACTTGCTTAAATAGAATTTTTGTTTTATATTATTACTAGCATTGCCCGCGGTTGCGCCCGCGTTCGTGACCAAAAACCAAATCCTTAGGTTTAACATATAAGTATACTATTACATTGCAGTTTTTGTATTCTTTCTAAGAAGCACGCAGCTTTACGTTCGAACTGGAGAGCTCGAGTGAAGAAGAAAACTCTTAATTTTGAGGAGCGACGTCGGTTCGAGCTTGATACCAGACGCGATTGTCTGAAAGCCCGACCATCTGTGGCGATCAGATATAATATTCATAATGGTGTGCTCACATGTCCACAGTGTATGCGGACCTTCTCAAAGAAGATTGGCTACAATAGCCATATGAGAGCACATGAGCGACAAATGTCGCTCCAAAGCTGAAGCAGTCGCCAAGATCGAAATCGGTCGGGAATTCATAATCATGAACATTTAATGTTAACGGTTTCGGCGGCTCATAATTAATTTAGGGATTATTATAAAGGATGTTATGATTTTATTTTTGTGTATTTTTACATGATTCATAAATCTATATTTACTACTTGTTTTACACAACTAATAATGTTAGACATGTAATTTTCAATAGAATTTGTATGAAATTTTTCCTTTTCTAAATACTTTTTATAAGTTGGTTGACTATTACTCGTAAACTTGTAAAACCTACTTAGCTGTGATAGTTTTCCTTTCAACTTTAAAAGAATATTGAGAAGAAATACAAAAAAGTGAGTAAGAATTAAGTAAAGTCATACTGTAAAGTGTAACTAGTGGTGGGAAGTAGTGTTGAGAGATTGAGACAAGTTAAAACTGTGCATACACTGCGTATGTTTGTGAATCGCCATAAGTGACTTTTGTAGACCAAAAGAAATAAAACATCCGTAGCATAAAGGACTTCCTTTAATGTCCGATCCCAAAACGTAACAATAAGTTAAAACAGAGGAATAAAGTAACTTTCACCAAATTCTTACCAAATTTTATGTTTTAAAAGTATTTTCTAAAATTTTACTCTGTGCAAGCTTAAGCACGACTGTGTAAACAGCGCAACGCCGAACTGAATACTTGCCTAAACAAACAACTACATACAAAAAGCCTTGCAAAAACGAGCTTTAAGGATTTTACGACGTACTAGACGATGTTACATTGTGTATTACAGATTTTAATTTATAATAAGAAAGTGATTTTTATGGGAATTTATTTTAAAATTAAATGTAAATCCCTATTTTTCTTAATTAAAGTTCAAGTTACATATTTTATAGTAACTAATACAAAAGTATTAATTTGTATAAGTCCAATATAATAAGATATTAACTGAAAAATCATTTAATTTATATACCTCATCCATAATTTTACAGGGTACAAAATTACAACACAGTTTTGAAGAAATGTCAACCGGTGGTAGGACTCTGTCAAGCCTGAGGAGTCTGACTAGATGGGAACCACCCCCTTATCTATTTCTCCCGCCAAGAAACAATGATTACATTGTTGTGTTCCGGTTTGATGGATAAGGTAGCCAGCGCAATAACAGCCAAGAGGCATATCATCTTAGTCCTCACAGTGACAACGCACCTGCGGTTCTGTATTTTTGTAACATAAAATCTAAGTACATGAACCGTAGGTGTTATGGACGACCGCTTTCCATCAGGTGGGTTGTCTTCTCATTTGTCGCTGAGTAACATAATTTTTTTTTTTTCATTTTATCATCATTTTTTTCATTTAACATTTTAAAATAACTTCCACTTAAGCAATAATTAATTTAATAGAAACAAAATTATATACAGAAACTAACTGGAAGCTCAGCCTCGATTCGCTCGAATTCGCCTCTAGAAAAAACAAAAACAAATCTATCCGACAGGAACTGTATATTTTTCCAGAATAAAAAATAGCGTAATAAACATAAAAAATAATGAGTAACAAACATCCATCCAAACATCTAAACTTTCACATTTATAAATATAAGTACCTGGGCCACCGAGCTTCGCTCGGAGTTTTTGGTTAGATAGTACAATTTTCTTAAAAAAAAAACTAAAAACTTGAACAAATACAAAAAAAAAACAAAAATAAATTATACCTTTGTATTGGACCGGGATTCGAACCTGGACACCTGTGATTGTTGACCTTGGACGCTTGAACACGATGCTTATACCCAAGCGTGCAAATTACCGACCATATTTTGCGTGGAATAATGCAAAAGAAAACCTAAATTTTATGAAAATCGTTGGAGCCGTTTCCGAGATTCAGATTATATACTGATATATATACAAGAATTGCTCGCTGAAATAACTTAGATATTAGTATGGATTTGTGAATTACCACTGTATCTTAATTTAAGCCGAGACAGCTGATATTGTCAAATTAGTTCACAAATCGAATCATAATTAATTGAATACTGGACAAGTAGTTATCGATCGCATAAGCGCTTTTGTGCCAATCTACTTTATGTAACACCCAATACTGACAGCAATTTCGTCGTCGGCATCGAATGTATATGTATGTATATATGTATGTAAGTGTTCTGCACTTTTTAATGTCCTATTGCTGGGCGCGTGCCTCCCCTCAATGCGAGGAGGATCTGGTAACGCTGCCCAGGGATGGGTTAGCGAAATTCATATACATATGTATCTTTCGAAATCTCGCTAGGTTCTCTCAGACATGCAGGTTTTCTCACGCTATTTACCTGCGTGTGAATGTTATTATGTATATTTATATATGTTTTCTTTATATTTTACATTCACTATATATGTTTATTATACGTATATATTTACGTATCCATCCAGTCGTTTTTAAGTGTAACAAAATTTAACACATCGTTAATAATTACATATTAACTAAAAAGGTACATCGACCTCAAAATAATTTTAAAAGTTATAATACTTTCTTTCTAGGAGGATATTTCCCTTAAAATTTATGTGTATAAATATCATAAAAAAGGGGCTTTTATTAGCAAAATTATCACATAATGTATGTACATAAAAAATATACACCCCAATTGAGTATGGAGGAGACTTTTTGGGGCACTGTCAAACATTCTAAGAACCGCTTATAATTTTTCAACCATGCTTTAAAATTTAAGTCTAAGTATTCCAATTTTTAAAGTGTAGATATCTTATAATATTAAATGAGCAATTCGTATATATATATAAATTTATTTCGTGTATCTCGGAAGCGACTTTAACAATTTCGATCATTTCATATATTTAGTTTTTACTTTTTAAGTTTATCTAAATATTATATAGGTGTACTAGCGGACCCGACAGACGTTGTCCTGTCTACACGTCTTTAATTTGAAAATTTCAAACTTTTTGGACAAAATTGTGAATCTAAACCATTCCCAGATCCCCTTGAACACACACAAAAAATTTCATCAAAATCGGTCCAGTCGTTTGAGAGAAGTTCAGTGACATACACACTCACAGAAGAATTATATATATAAAGATTTTCAAAAAACAAACGCCATTTTTTGTATTTTTTCTGAAAAACGCCGAAGAAAGCTCGTTCGCCCGGGTACTATTAAATATACATATATACATATATATAATTAAACTGTCGTTGTCTTTATATGACAAAATGAGATGTGATTGTAGCTGATGTAGTTATAGCTTAAGGGAAACGAGGGCACGTCTCTAGTAATAAAAAAATATAAGTGTATACAAATCGTTACGTTGCGTACGTTCAATGCCTACTGAAATAATTCTTAGTGAAAATGCTAATTCATCTAATCCATTTAATGTATGAAACTTCCTTATTTCCCCACCTTTAATGAGGTAAAAAATGTTCAATACAAATATTTGATGCGAACAAGTTTAAATTTTTATCTCCTAATAGAAAGTTAAACACTAATTAATATTAAAGATATTTTCTTTTAAAATAAAGTAAAGATTATTAATATATTATAATATAATTAAAATCTACTTTCATATCTTTGCACTTTCATTTCAAGTTACAAATATTTAATTAACATAATTAATTCTTTGATTAATGCATAAATGTGCTTATAAAAGTTATATGAGACAGTAATTAAGCACATTCAACTTTACAGCATTTAAAATAAGCGAAAAGAAAATTCTACTACAAAAATTGACTGAGGGATTGATGAGGCTAACGAGCTGCCGACGCAGGACTGCGGTTACATGGAACACCACTTTATCTACTTCTTATTACTGTGTGGATTCGATTTGATTTTCATTCTCGCTGAGTTCGTAACTTTACTCTTGATATTAGTCACGTATTTTTTTTTTATGAACATTTCTACTTTGACGAAGTTAATTAAGATTTTATTGAGATTTTATGACACTAATACACTTAACTAAACACGCACCTGCTTGTATTACATGGGATAGTGTTACAAGAACAGCAATACATAAACTAAGATACCGTGACACAACGTGCACTCTCTATTCCTGCCACTCTCATACTTCGGTGGGACAACTTCTCGGCACGATCGGTAAGAGTTAAGGCGCAGGACCGACAGCTTTACGTGCTCTCCGAGGCACGGGGGTGAAACTTCCCAACTCCGGACTGCTAATGAGGCTTACTTATGCAGAAAGACTCAATAACTAAACTTCGCCTGACGCGGGACTCGAACCCAGGACCTCCGGGTGTGCAGCCGTACACGCTAGCCACTACACCACCGAAGCAGTTAGTAGTAGAACAATATATTCATGAAAAGAGAGTGACCAGTCAGACCATTCAAGCAATGCGTCTTTTTTTAGTTTGAATTAATAAATGGAATGTAATAAAATTATAATACAATAACACAATAATAAAAAATGTTTTAAATATTTATTTTTAAATTAATTGTATTTCAATTTTAAAAAGAAAACTATAAGCCGCACATTTAGCTGGCAAAGAAAACTCAGTCCACGATGTATTTATATAGTCCCAATCCATAAGAAAGACAAGAAAAGAAGTGCTTAGGTGCTCAAATTGAAATGCTATTTTAATTTTACATTAAGCTGAAAATATGGCACAACTTAAACCCATTTTTTTTTGAAATCGGACAAACAACAGCCATATTCTGCATACATAATATATGAAAAAAAAGGTTCTTTAAATTCCTATACCCTTTCCTGAGTCATGCATTGATTAAGCTTATTTTATTTTTTGTTTTATTTCTTTAGGTACAGAAACAGAAAACAAATTGAAAAATTATAACTTTAAAGCTAAAATATCATTTTAAATCTGCTGTCCAATTATTTCTGTACTAAACATTCAAATAAATTGTAAAACAATGAAACACTTTTCCTGATATAATCGTTATATTGTCAGTAATTAATAAAATTTATATACGCAACAGAAAATCATACGTCCCGCCCAAACGTCAGTCAATATCTTCGTCGTCATACCTTACCTGCCTGCCTGACACCTGCGTAGACAAACAGCACAGAGGTTGTATGAAGGCGTACTTGATGTCTTCGAATAAACTAGCGACGCGTAACAAAATATAATTGTATAAACAAACCTAATCTTCTTATTCCTGCCCATTTCCCAAGTCACTTGGGGTCGGCGCAGTAGCAGTCATCTTATCATTCACCCCTTTCTCTTTCATGTCTTGTCTCACAAACAAACCTAATCAAAAAGTTAAAATATGAAAAAAGAGAATATTACAGTATGTGCAGTTAGAGTTAGATAAAAATCTTTAGAGCAAAAATTAATTCCTATTTCATGATATTTTTTTTAAATAACAAAAAAATGGAGAAGAAATTAAAAGAAAACCTTATTATTGATAGTGTAAAAGACAATAAAATAATATTTTTAGGAACTATATCAGGTCTATCTATCTGTGTACTAAATTTTATTCAAATCAGTCCAGCCGTTTAAGCATGAAAAAGTAACAAACATACACACACACACATATATCATGCAAACTTTCTCATCTCTAAAATTATAGTATATAGTATGATTATTCAAGCCACTTACAAAAATTTTATAGTCAAATAAATTTATATAAAAACCAATAAATGTCGTAAATTGTATAAATACAATTCGCTACGATTCGATTTGTATCACAGTGGCAGGTGGTAAATGATGACCGGATCAGGCAGGGTCGTTTAACTCGCATTGTTTCCTCTAACAAAGAGTGGCCTGCTTGTAATTGATCACGTAGCTACCCTTACACGGTCAATGGCAAAATCTACACTTGCCACGACATGGCATAGTATTAGTTAAAGTGAATTTATAGCCTAAAATGTGGCCGTTTGTTCTAGGGCTTTGAATCAAAAAGTGTAAGTTGGATCTAAGGTTATATATATATATATATATATATATATATATATATATATATATATATGTCGTGTTATCCATATACTACGAACATCATCTTTGGTGGTTACTCATCTTGTGGGCGTTATCAGGGCTCAAATAATAAAGTATTCAGTGCTCAATACACAATTTAATCAGGGAAGTCACAATGTTATAGACTTGAAACGGTAATTCTAATGATTTAGAGCTAGCGGGTTCACAGTCACCGATCATCGACTTCCAACTACAATATCAAACATAACTCTCTATGATCCACCATGATCAACCGACTTTACTAAACCACGTATCTGCAAAGAATGAATGTCGTGATGGCGTCTCGACCCCGCTCGAGACTAAATCTCTGCTCTAAATTCAAAATAACTTTAAAAGCAATAAAAAGTAAATTAAAGAACATAGTGACTTTAAATAATAATAAGGTTTCATAACAGAAAAAGGTAACTAAATCCTCCTCCGTCTCGGCCATCCTGCTGTTCACACGCCCTCGTGTGATCTTGAAAGTGTAGCATAAACGTCATCTATAGACAGAAAAAGCAAATTTTAGAAAACATAGTTCGGCCAATCCTGACCAAATATGACCAGAGTGGCCAATCTCACTGAGACTAATAATCGGTGCAGTAGATATTATAGTGAAAAAGTGTACGTACGGACAGACATCAGTTCACTCCCTATTCTTTTGACTCTAAATTCCGATGTACGAAATATCAAAATATGTATTGGCTCCTTTTTTAGCCTTATATGTTATCAATTAATATAACGATTCACATCACATTTTACTTATTCTCTCTAAATAGTTTTCTTTAAGACAAATTTCTCAAAACTTAATATTTAAACTGACTGAAATACAACTTACCATTGAGTACAAGTTACAGAAGTAAGTGTCTCATATTATGTCAATCAAGTTAAGTCGGTGCCACACAAATCAAACGATGCGATACAACCCAACCGATGCCACACAGACAACTCTCGCCATTCAGGCTACATGTGCCACAAGGTTACTTTTGCCACACAGGCAACTCTCACCACTCAGGCTAGTCGGTGCCTCACAGGCCACTACTCCGGCGACTCTCGCCACTAAAACTACATTTGCCACACAGGCTTGTCAATGTTACATAAGCTCGTCAATTCAGTCACCCTAGCTTGTGCTACGTAGGTTCATTAATGTTAAGCTGCTAGATATTATTGGAAATAACTACAATCACAACCGTCTTTAATGGTACATTCGGAAATCACTTGCCTCACACAACTAAACAAAATGGAAACGTCTCACCATATAACATTCATATTAGATTAAATGTAAACATCCACAGATATCCATTTTTGGCATAGCCCAAGCATCTCTGGATACCGTCTTCTTTTAGGGCATTGTATCCGTCTCATGTGGTCTGGCTTAGCGTGATTTATTTATCTGGCTGAAGAAATCGTTCTCTCAACGCTTAATACATATTTTTAACACGAAACAAAGCACCTGAAAATTCATATTATTTATAATTGTGCCACATAGTTGTTACTACCATCGACCCGATCTAATTATGTTTAATCTTTGGACCAAATAAGGACATAATATGAAATCGGTATTATAATCAAAGATTTCTATCTCAGCGTGCGTATGAGAATGTCTTCGGAGTGTACACAAACATTAGTTTTTCGCTGTATCAGCATTAATACAGTCAACTATTTCTCATATTTCACTTGATGAACTGCAAAAAAATTTCGTTAGATAAAAACATCACTTTTATACGAGGTGGTATAAAAAATTATAGTATAATCAGAGATCATGTTATTTTCCCAATATATTTTGCAAATATCATCTTTTAATGTTCCGACGGGAAATACTAAGCCTTTTAGTTAAATTTTATTTTATCAAAAATATCAACTCAATATTTTCACTTTAAAAATCCTGAAATAAAGCAAATATAAAGCAAACAATTACAATACAAAACATTTTTGACATTCTAAAATTCTTTTCATCATTCGTAATTAAAAAGGAGGTCCTTATAGACTTCATCGAACACAAACATTTCAAAAATAATTCTCGTAATTTATCGATTAAATAAATTAGCTTCATATATCATCCTGAAATAAACAAATTTTTCATTTACTTTCTTTATACATATTGTGTTCAAAAATATTTCTGCGATAATATCAAGAAAATCAAATCCAGCTAGCAACAAATCTTTGTCGACGTCATGTCATTTCATAAAAATTAAATTGAGACATCTATGATTATTTTAATCTTTTGAGCATCTTGCATACGAGTATATCATATCATCATGATTCATGATTATCAAAAAGTATATCTTCTGTAAAACAATCCACATATGCATCGCCATTTTGTGCGTCCGTTTTAAATAAAATTTGACATCGCATTTCGTTTCAGTTTGAGAAAATTTTTGCAACAAAATTTTCAAATGGCCGCTGTCATCTATCTTTGCCCTGTTCTTCGGGTATCATACCACTTCTGATGTCGTGTTATCCATATACTACGAACATCATCTTTGGTGGTTACTCATCTTGTGGGCGTTATCAGGGCTCAAATAATAAAGTATTCAGTGCTCAATACACAATTTAATCAGGGAAGTCACAATGTTATAGACTTGAAACGGTAATTCTAATGATTTAGAGCTAGCGGGTTCACAGTCACCGATCATCGACTTCCAACTACAATATCAAACATAACTCTCTATGATCCACCATGATCAACCGACTTTACTAAACCACGTATCTGCAAAGAATGAATGTCGTGATGGCGTCTCGACCCCGCTCGAGACTAAATCTCTGCTCTAAATTCAAAATAACTTTAAAAGCAATAAAAAGTAAATTAAAGAACATAGTGACTTTAAATAATAATAAGGTTTCATAACAGAAAAAGGTAACTAAATCCTCCTCCGTCTTATATATATATATATATATATATATATATATATATATATATATATATATATATATATATATACAAAGATACTATTTATGTATTTATTTTGTTTTTATTTATTTATTTTTATTAATAAACAGTGAAATAATCCTTATATATACAATCTAATACATTCACACACCAGTAAAGTTTTCACCTATAAAGTATGTATATCCATACTTTAAATAAAGCTAAACAATTATTTTTGGTGTCTTATTGAATGCGTTAATCTCAGTACCAGTTCGTCTTAGGTAAAGTTTTGGGGTAAAAAGTTAATATTTTATACAATCGTATTTTATGTTTATTTCGAAATATCAATAGATAATTTATGCTCCTTGATCGAACTGACTTTCTTTTAGGCATATCGTAATCCATACTAATATTACAAATGTGAAAGTGTGTTTGTTTGTTTGTCCTTCTTTCACGTCGAAATGGAGTGACGGTTTGGCGTGATTTTTTTGTGTGGATATAGTTGGGAGGTCTGGAGAGTGACATAGGCTACTTTTTACCGCGGTGTTAAAGTATGTATGAAACCTACTTTTTAAGAGTTTTATTTTATAATTTTAGCGTGAGCAAAGCCGCGGGTTCTACTAGTAATCTATATAAATAACACGAAAAGCTTATCATCATTTAAAATCAAAATGATTGGATTTCAACGTTGTATAGTTACATCTATTTTGAAATATAGAATAGTAAAAACCTTATATTGAATAGGCATGAGCTCGCGTCGCAAAGTATACAATAGAAAGTGCGCGAAGATGTGAAAATCTATACTATAATAAAACTGTAGAGGTCGAATGTCTGTACATAGAAAAAAATTGCTAATAACCGAATCAGCGGATGTAAGAAGACAAATAGAACAAATCCAGATTTTTTTTCATTTTTTTTGTTTCTCTGTCTGTTTGTCTGTTTGTACGGGCTAATCTCCGAATCTATTGAACCGATTTTAATGAAATTTTGCATGGTGGTACCTTATATCCCCGGGCAACATTTTAGATACTTTTTATCCCAGAAAATTAAATAGTTCCTGTGGGAGAGTTAAAAAACTATAATAATATATACATATATTTCAAAAACTTCATCTTATTTTAGTATTATCTTTTCTCATTTCCCCCTTCACTATATTCGCAAATTGTCCCTAATTAACGTGCAGTAGACGAGTGCGCTTATTAAATAATTATCTGTTTATTGGAACAGAAAGCTCATCTGATTTACGTTGTGAAGCATGCGAAGTATTTAGGTATAATTTAATAATAATGATGATAGGTTAACAACCACAGACAAATGTAAAAGTCAAAAATAGTAGCGACATTTGCTGTTCATTCTACTCATCTCGATTTTAACATCGTTTCCTTTGTTTAAAGAATGAAATTTCTATTTTGTAAACTTCATTTCTCTTCTCCTTGAAATCGTATAATATTATCGTATTTAGATTTTTTTCTTTATTATAATAAAATCCGTTAGCCATTTTTATTTATTTACTTTTCTATTAATGAGATTTACCGCATCTATACATGTATACAATAATGCTTAGTAAAAGTGTACAAAACCAACTGTAACTTAATTTTTCAAACACCTGCTTAAAACGATTTAACAACATCTTTTTACTATACCTAGCTAATTTCTATTAAGTATATTTTATTATCTATAATTAAAGCAGTCTTTCATATTAACTTTTGCATTATCACCAAATGGAAATGTTCTAACAAGAGAACTCTATTTCAAACTATTAAACTCGAACAATAGCAATTTTGGTACAATATTTCACGTAACATTATGTAACTAAATAGAAAGTTTAATCTGAATTGTTACTCTGTTGGATAACTTCATTACCTTTTATGTTTTAATCCTAAAAGCGATTTTTCCAAGTAAAATAAGTTCAGCATATAATCCTATATAATGAAAAGAAAAACCTTCTTACTTTTTTTTCTCTGTTAATTAACATTTGTATTAAATAGCTAGCTATAATAAATTTATAGCTTTAAAGTATATGAGCTTATTAATCAGTGGTCATCACAGTCTTCGAGAGATTAGCACTAGACCCATCCTCTTTCAAAGTATCCAAATAAGATGGCACGATATTTTATGTATCAGTACCTTCTAAAATCAGCCAACCCGCACTTGGCCAGCGTGGTGGACTATGGCCTGATCCCCCTCATATTGAAGGGAGGCCCGAGCCCAGCAGTGGGACGTTAAGAAGGGCTGAATACATACATACATACATACCTTCTAAAAGTCAGCATAATATGCACCACAGTAAGTTCAAATCGTAAACCAAAACATGCGAGATGACCTGACGTCAAAACAGCGTCAAGCAGAACCTGTATATGGTTAGCGTGTGACTGTTAGTGGCGGTACAAACTTGTGGAGGCCTTTATCCTGCAGTGGATGCAATCAGACTGCAAATGATTATGATAAAGTGCATTGTATATTATCAACACAATGATTTACTCCATTCAATCACTATACCGCTTTAGAATACGTTGGCTGCGCAGTACTTAAATTATCGCCAAAACAGCGGCTTGTATGAGCGAGGAGCATCGTTGTAATCGCCCAAGTTTGACATGCCAAATTTCAGAGCGGCAAACTTATATTATTATTCGAGCATCTAAAGAACATAGTCATTAAGTTTTTCTGTTATGAAATTTTTAGTAGCAGCCAATAGTTCAAATGTTTACATATTAAGTGGTATACCTCCTTACCAAATGAGCACCTGATGAAACCATTTGAAGCACTTGTGCTCTATAATATCTCCTGCAAAGCTGACTAGTCCCTGTGAGGTCGCCGCCGCGCCGGTTTAAAGGAGTTTCTTGTTAGTGCACTCTCTTGACTTCACCTTACACACTAGAGCATTTATCATTAATTTTAAGACTAGTTTTATTTAAAAATGTTCTGTACACAGCTACACCACTATCAACATTCGTTTTATATGAGCTAATGATAAATTCTATGTTACCTAACTCAATTATTTAACTTAAAACACCGAAGAAACTCCCGTGTAACAAGTACATAATGCCCTTGAGACGTAAAAGCCTGTGACTATGATTGCTTTAAACCATTCGAAACGTCGGGAACCAAAAATCAAAATAAATCCGTGAAAAAATCCGAAAAGATTTTAAAATAAGCTAGTAAAATAAATAAGATCCGACGAAGTATTATTAAAACACCGACTTTAGACTTACTTTCAAAATATATGTCCTAGTTAAGATATTCGTACGTCTAAATAAAATAAATTAAGAAGAAAAATAAATCATATATAGTTATTTACTTCAATAGATATTCAAATTATACCAATTTATAAATTATACATGAAATGTTAAAATTATAGAAAAAAGAAAAACAAATAATTATTAAGAGACGTACGTACTGTCGAGGAGTCGACGGAGCGTGATCAATGGCTTTGACGGGCCAGCCCTCAACGATCTCAAAAGTGCACTTTAGTGCGACGTTTGCCCTTGTCACTGTAGCAGCCTGATTAATTAGAATGAATCCAAAATAATAATACTTATTTGAAAATAAGTACTAATGTTTAAAGGAGTATTAAAAGTCAAAGTAAATAAATATTTCATCTACATTCTAACACAGTTAAATTCACAAGATATCATTTATGTACACTATGTATTAAGTACTCGTTACGTAAATTTATATTTATAGGTATGTTTCACTGTATGTGTGTAAATATAGAAAATTTTAAAAATCAAATAATACAAACTTAAATTGACGTACATATTTATATCTATACATATAATAAAATTGTAACTTAGCCGAATCTGTAGATTAAATATTTTTTGGAAAATCTTATTGAAATAGACATTATTATCGAAACAGAGGCCGAATCTATAGTTTTTAGAATATTTGTCCGTCTGTCTGTTACCGCATCACAGAAAAACCACTGGAGGGATTTTGATGAAATTTGGTATGATGAGAGCTGGTTATCCGGGTTTATATTATAACATATAGGATATTTTTACCGCGGGAAAATATTTCATTTCTGAGAAAAAATACAAAAATTGTAGTGTAAGAGTATACTAATATGTAAAGCCTAAGAATTTGGTTTTTGGTCATCTGAACGCGAGCGGAGCCGCGGGCAATGCTAGTATTGTTTATAAAACGAAGTTGGGTTAGTTACAACATTTATAACTCAAGAACGGCTAGACCGATTTTTATGATCTTAGATTTTTTGGATTTGTCTCCGCCCCGAATAAAAGAATAACTATTAAAACATTGGAAAAATTCACGAAAAAATAAATTCTAAATTGACATGGCTCACGCTGGCTTATAACTTTTGATATCTATTTAAAACGTACCTAGGGACGAACTCGAGCGGAGCAAGGGTGAACGGCTAGTTAAATAAATAAAAACAAACAAGTTATATAAGTAACCCCCTACTTGTGTAGACTATTACTAGTACCTCCTTTTCAAGTGAAAAACAATACATTAACATTGAACAAATCACGTGCGAAACATAAATCATTTTCACTATTAAATCTAATTACCCATTTTTCTTATTCATACAGAATTCGCTTTACAAAGCTTTTCCTTTATATACGTAATTTGCGAAGATAAAACCGGTTATAACTGTAAAATATAGGAATACAACAACAGCCATTATTTAGAACAACACAAAGGCCAGACGTGCGAATTGCAAAGAAATATTCTATAGCAGCTTTGGGTGCAAAACAAGGCGAATGTTCGTGGTGATTTTATTGAGCACACTCCGTTTATAGGTAGTTAAGGGATATCACGCATTCGAATTGCTATTAGGCAGGTGGAGCATCGATTGCCTTTTTGTCGCTCTGCGCAACTCACTTCGATACCGGTGGTCTTCGTTTATCACCGCGCCCTGAACCCGGTACTAGAAAATATAATTTTATGTTGACCAGTTATTTAACACGGTCATCGTAAAGATTCTTATTTCCCTCGATTATTCTTTCTTTCCCTCGACATTTTGATTAATATCTATACATATTATTATAATAAAGTTCTAACTTAGTCGAATCTGTACATTTAATATATTTTTTTAAATTTTATTGAAATAGTCATTATGATTGACACAGAAGCCGAATCTATACTTTTTAGAATTTTTATCTGTCTGTCCGTCTGGGCCCTCATCGCGAAAAACAACTGGAGAGATTTTGATGAATTTTGGTATGATGATAGCTGGTTCCAGGTCAACATAAGTAGGATACTTTTTACTGCGGGAAAATATCTCATCTCTGAGAAATCTATACGAACCGTTAAAACGTGCCTATGGACGAACCCGAGCGGAGCGAGGGTGAGTCGCTAGTTATTTATATTCTGATATAGAATTTGAAAGTCTGAATAACTTATCAGGAAATAAGTAGTAATATTTTATTACTTACTGTCAGTCACTCCGTGAGTAACACGTTATTTTGTAAACAAAACGTGCCAAAGAGTTTTACTAAGAATAGCATTCTTACTCCATACAAAATCTTGGTACTCGAATTATATATACTATTCAAACCATCTTCGCTACGCAAATGATATAATCATCAAAGCCAAATTATCCGGCGATCTGTAGATTATATTCGAAGAATTATATCAAGACAAGATTAACTCAATATAGAGCTCAAAATAAATAAAGAAGGACTAAAGTTTACACACAAGTGTGTGTGTGTGTGTGTGTGTGCGTGTGTCTGTGTGTCTGTGTGTCTGTGTGCCTGTGTGCCTGTGTGCCTGTGTGCCTGTGTGCCTGTGTGTCTGTGTGTCTGTGTGTCCGTGTGTCCGTGTGTCCGTGTGTCCGTGTGTCCGTGTGTCCGTGTGTCCGTGTGTCCGTGTGTCCGTGTGTCCGTGTGTCCGTGTGTCCGTGTGTCCGTGTGTCTGTGTGTCCGTGTGTCCGTGTGTCCGTGTGTCCGTGTGTCCGTGTGTCCGTGTGTCCGTGTGTCCGTGTGTCCGTGTGTCCGTGTGTCCGTGTGTCCGTGTGTCCGTGTGTCCGTGTGTCCGTGTGTCCGTGTGTCCGTGTGTCCGTGTGTCCGTGTGTCCGTGTGTCCGTGTGTCCGTGTGTCCGTGTGTCCGTGTGTCCGTGTGTCCGTGTGTCCGTGTGTCCGTGTGTCTGTGTGTCTGTGTGTCTGTGTGCCTGTGTGTCTGTGTGTCTGTGTGTCTGTGTGTCTGTGTGTCTGTGTGTCTGTGTGTCGGTGTGTCTGTGTGTCTGTGTGTCTGTGTCTAAGGTATACCTTACATATTAAAACTAAGATTTGAGGAATTATATTTATACTAGCGCCCGACCTCACTTCGCTCGGGTTCGCCTCTAAGAAAACAAAAACAAACCTATCACACGGGAACCGTACATTTTTCCGGGATAATAAATAATCTATGTATTATTCCTGACTATAATCTATCTCTATGTCAAATTTCATCCAGATCCATTCAGCCGTTCTAGCGTGAAAGAGTAACAAACATCCATACTCACAAACTTTCACATTTATAATATTAATACGGATGAATTCTTTATGTACTCATCAATACAGTATAAAGTATCTACTGATGAGAAAAAGACTTGCTTGCTGAATTCGAAGGCCTGCTTGAAAAAGAAATACCTCAGTGGGGTAGCAGTTATTTAAAATAGATTGCAACTTTGTACCCAGAAAAGGCTATTCGATCCAAATTCGACTCTGAGTTTTATCCAATTTACTTTTTACTATCTGCTTTTTTTTCGAAAACTTCGCATTAAAACTCATTTGTGAAGAGCACTAGGCAAGTCACGACTTGTTCATACCCTACAACAATCGCTTATTCAATCACCGCTGCTTACTTTAATTGCACTTCTGAATTTCTTTTGGCAAACTTCGTTCATCTATCTTAAGTCAAGTTTGTTCGAAAGAGCAAATCTGACGAGAGAGGCATTTATAAAATACTATATTATGTAAAGAATTAAGGTTCATATAAATAATAATATCTTTTACTACGAGTAGTAGCAGCTTCTGTTCTCTAACCGATCGTATCTTATACTGTCTACAACGATACTGTCGACGTCAAACTTAGCTTTTTAGCCGCGACCGTTACATGAAATATAAAAATAAACCAGAAAGCTTGGAAAAGCTTCTTTTTTTTTTTTGATGGTCTATTCAAGACTATCAACTTTTGTTAACTAATATAATCGGCAATAAACATGGAAATGAGCTTTAATAGCATTGTAAAATAAATAGCAAATAATGTGAGTCACAACAAAATGTGTAAATCGACAAAAGCTAATACAAAAAATCATACTTAATAGGTGGCTCGCAGTGGATGGATGCAGGCTGCCCAGGACTGGGATGGTTGGTGCTCATTAGGGGACGCCTTTGTTCAGCAGTGGACAGGAATAGGCTGATTGATAGATTGATACTATAATGAACGTAATCTATACTATAATAAAATCTCAGTCAAATCTGTACATCAAATATTTTTTTAAAAATCTTATCGAAATAGTCATTAGTATCGATACAGAGATAAAATCTATAGTTTTTAGATTTTTTGTGTCACTCTGTTTGTGTGGGAACGTATCACGAGAAAACCGCTGAACAGATTTTGATGAAATTTGGTGTAATGATAGCTGGTTATCCGAGTCAACATATAGTAATACATTTTACTGTGGGAAAATATCTCATCTTTGAGAAATCTATACTAAATATTAAAACGTAACTATGAACAAACCCGAGAGGAGCTAGGGTGAGTCTCTAGTATAAACTAATCACAGAAGTTTGTTTAAGTTATTTATTCTGTATTAAAAACTATTTCGGTGAATGGTCGTTTAGACAAATAAGCACTGAGACGGCAATGTCTCTGACTGCATATTAGTATGTTCTTATGTCAACTTGTTTTTATTATTATATTCTTGGAGTAGTATATTGTTAATATAATGATAACGAGGCAATTTAATTTCTAACTAAAGTCAATTGTACTACCTACATAGTTCACATATTATTAGGTTTTAAAGTAAGCAGATGGAACTAGATTTAGAAAGCACATTCGCAACTATAACAAGAGAAATATAGAGCGGAGTTCATACCGAAAAAGCAAAGCCTGGCCTATTTTTTCATTTAAAATACACTGAACAACGAAAAAAATACGATTTTTTAAAAGAGCGCTTAGAAAATCAATAAATCACACATCAGACGAGTACATATTCCACAAAACTCGTAACTTTAAAACAATATTTGCATCATATTTTACAAAATTTAATTTTAGATACGATACTATTACTACGTAAGCTTATCTGATGTCGTATAAAATACAATTGTAATAGATTATATTGAAATTAATTTGATTATGTATTAATTAAAATGTGAAAGTGAATTTTATATGACCACGCAAAATATTTGATTTTCATATTTTGTACTATTACTCATATCAAGTTATTAAGCCCCGCAAAAACGACGGAGGGTTATAGTTTGACCAGTGTGTGTGTCTGCCTGTGGCATCGTAGCTCTCGAACGGATGACCGATTTTGATTTTGTTTAAAAGGCGAATTAGTCGGGAGTGTTCTTAGCTATGTTTAATGAAAATCGGTCCAAGATGGTTGGGGGTTTATAAACTTTTAATTGATTTATACATATAATAAAGCTGTAGAGGTAAAAAAATGCTAAAAATCGAGTCAGGGGGATGTAAGAAGAGAAATAGAACAAATCCAGTTTTTTTTTTTCAATTTTTCTTGTTTCTCTGTCTGTTTGTCTGTTTATCTGTTTGACTGTTTTTTACGGGCTACTCTCCAAAACTGTTAGATGGATTTAAATGTAATTTTGCATGGTGGTATCTTATATTCCCGGTCAACATTTTAGATACTTTTCATCCCGGAAAATTAAAGAATTCCCGTTAAAAAACTATAGTATATTATACCAGCTTAAATGAATTAGGTTCTCACAGCCATGCCGGTTTACTCACAATGTTTTCCTTTGCTATTAGGCAAGTGCTAATCGTGTTGAAAATATCAAAGGGTGGACCCGAAATTTGGACCCGCGTCAGTCGTTTTTCCAAGCGAGCGCAATTACCACTGGGCTACCACTGCCTTCCACATTTTAAAAAAGAATAAAAACAAGAAAAATAATAGGTTAGGGGGACTCCCCTAATGTATTTTCTCTTGGAATATTTTCCATGTTTCGTCATGACTTCAAAGGAAGGACAGACTTAGTCTAATATGCCCACTATAAACAAATTAATAGAGTATAACTAGAACACAAAACATAAGCAAATATATTAGTATTTTACGTAGGTAGAATAATACTTTTTAATAATTTATAAGGCAAATCGGTTCGGATTTTTTCGCGAATTTATTTTGATTTTTGGTCACGGGAGAGACTGAGGTGTTAGATGTCTCTAAGGTATTATATAGTTGTACAGACAGCCTACACACAAATATTCCTTAAAACTACTTTAAGGGCAAAAATATGTATTATTAGCATTAGTGTGGTAATTTATATGGGGCCATCCTTAGTCTCCATTCAAAAAACAAATCAGCATTGAATAACATACACAAAAATACACTCTTCTTCTATGGAATCGGTTAAAAAAGAAGATTTTAATAACACTCAATACTCATTAATGTAAACGTGTCAAAGAGAATGGAAACAGAATAATTTATTTTTAAATCTCCTATTAAGAGTAAGAATTACAAGTTCAACTTATTATACATATTTTTATAATAAAATATAAAATATTCTCTTTAAGGAAAACGATTATTTTTATGTCAAACGCAAATTATACAATTAAGTTATTACGTAAATATATAATATAAGCGGCTCACCCCCGCTTCGCTCGGATTCCCCTCTAGGAAAACAAAAACAAACCTATCCCACGAGAACCGTACATTTTTCCGGGATAAAAAGTTATTCCAGGCTATAATCTATCTCTATGCCAAATTTCATCCAGATCCGTTCAGCCGTTCTGGCGTGAAAGAGTAACAAATATCCATACATACTCACAAACTTTAACATTCATAATATTAAATACGGATAATACTTTAAAAAGAAATTAGTTATTTAATTAAAATCAAATATTATAGATATAAATAGAAGCAAATCCCCACAAAAAATAAGTAATTATCCTATATAACATTTAATAGATAAATAATAATTTCATATCTTTAAATAACGTCATTTTAATATCAACGAGCAACAAAATCGATATTTATTAAAGATATCAATATCATTATAGCCTCAGTAACTCTAGGGTGCATTGTCGTAGCGAGGTAAGAGTAATCAATCGTTTAAACGCGCACCTCCAGTTCGAGATCTCATGAAGTCCATAATAGTGTTCTCAAGGTAAATGGTTTGTTTTAGATTATTAGCCCGTACTTTATAATTAAATTGCATTTTACTCGTAAAACAATTAAAATACTTGTGTAACTTAGTTTTTATCACAGTCTTAAGCCTCACATTTTGTTGTAAATGTTATTGAAAATACAATGTGCACGAAAAGAAAATAAGACGTGGAAACGTTCACTTAATATTTTCTTTGAAATATGTAATGACTATTATGAAACTGAGAAATCTATACTAAACGTTAAAACGTAACTAGGGATGAACCTGAGCGGAGCGAGGGTGAGTCACTAGTTGATAATATATACATGCATAATATGTATAGACTACAATAGCTTACCAATTTTCGTTGCATCTAAAACATTTTTCCAATCCTTTCAGTTTATTAAACACGTCTCTGTGAAATACAACAATTTATAGTCTCTTTTATAACATGCATTCCACATATTTCAGGCATAACAATAAATCATAATACACATACATACCACCATTTGTTACTGTTTCGGTTGTATGAGCTGGGAGGAGATTTATACGCGGTTTGTTTTACGAATAGAGAATGGACAATTGATTAATTCATCCAAGTGGAGATAATTAATTTACGGCATTTTAGTCTAATTCGTTAGATTGTTCGTAGCTATTATATCGAAAATGAGTTTAATTTAGAACCGCAGTTTGAAACATAAATCATTTAAATTTATTTTATCTGCATTTATAATTTTATGTGATAGACAAATATATTTTATAATTTGTTCAACAAATTATAATGTGTAATTATAAAAGTATCTTCAAGCTAAGCCCTAACGGTATTAACGTAGAAATCAGTGATTTATAGATATCAGTCAAGTTTAGTACACTGGTTTATATATATTTTTTCTTACGTTAACAATATAAGCTTAACACTTTCTTAGATTTACTCGAATATCTGACATTTTAAATAAAACTACCTTTTTGGATTTTTTCACGGATTTATTTTGATTTTTGGTTCCCGACGTTTCGAATGCTTTACAGCATCCATGTTCATGAGAGAGACTAAGATTTTAGTCGTCTCAAAGTCGTTACACACTTGTTACAGACAGTGTCTACCCAACTTTTTACAAAAACGATTTCAAAAATTCAAAAATGGGACCAAAGTATCCTTACAATATTTGTTGATTTTTTTATATTTATTGAGTCCAAAAATCAAAATTAAGCTATCAGTTTTTTTTTGAAAACCTAAACATACTTTATGTTTTTTTAGAACCTATATATAAATAGGCACAGAGAAAACAGTAAAGTAGGTACTTTTTTCTACTCTGTTTTTCAACCGATTTTCTATCTTTTTATTTACAAAATTATTATTTTTTTCTATAATGATAATGGTTCAAATCCGTCACTGGGAGAACACTAGTTTTAATAAATCTATTATATTAAGTCATTATACTTTTAACAAAAATCACGAGCAGAATTTAAGTAAAAATTTACTAAAATGTCATATCATTAACATTACATGAATCGTTCTGTTTAATTGAAGAAGTAGTAGCATTTTCACGCTAGTAAACATCGATGGCAACTTAAAGTACAGATTCCTAAAAAAGAAACTTAAAAGCTCGTACGAATAAAGTAAACTTGTGGTTATAAGAATTTGAATTTAATAATAATCTCTATAAGGTCGAATTTAGCATGTTCTCAATGGATCCATAACACTTTAACGCATATCACGCATTCAGATTGCTGTAACCAGGTGGAAGCGCCGAGATCGATTGCCTTTTTGCTATAGCTACACAACATAGAAAAAATATTAAAGCTTCATCACTGAGACAATAAAAGAAAGTCATATTTTATTACAAAAAATTTTTTATTTAGAAGGTACCTTATTTTGATTATATATATATATATATATATATATATATATATATATATATATATATATATATATATATATACCCTCGCTAGCAAAATACCCTCGCTTCGAGTGCGTCCACAGATGCTTAACTGTAGTATTTGTGTTACTCTAATTCGTTTGTCTATCTGTGTATTAATTACATTTCATCTAATTTTTCTTCTTAAAACAATATAAATATAAACAATATATGTATATAGCAACAAAAATATCTCATTGTAATACTTACAGGTAAAAGATAAGAACTGCAACTTCAACACCGTTATTCATCGAGGGCAAAACTTCCCAACTTCCATCGGTTATCCCACGAGACCTTTTTGTCAAATAACCTAAATGTTGGCAGGTTTTCGTACAGTAGTACCTGTAATTTATTTCAAATATTGTTATTAATCTCGTTAAGAAGATAAGTCTATTTCTTTCTATTTTTCCAATGAAGTGTAGAAATAAAACATTAGTTAACAATTTCTTTTGCTATGAATTTTAATGCTAAATATTTCATAGAAGGAAATATTTTTCAATTAATACTATTAATTTTTTAAACATATTAAACACTAGCGACTCACCCTCGCGTCGCTCGGGTTCGTCGTTAGGTACGTTTTAAAGGTTAAGTTGTAATAGATAGACTACTTATTCTATGATATATATCCTAGAGCCTTTCTCAATAAACGGGCTATCTAATGCAAAAAGATTTTTTTCAAATCGGATTATTGGTTCCTGAGATTAGCGCGATCAAACAAACAAACTCTGCCTCTTTATACTATTACTATAGACAAGAGATGGTAAAAAATATTAAACCATTACTATGCATTAAAATAAATATTGTATTGTTTTGAATATTTTTATTATTTTATTAAATGCAAAAGGAAGTTTACTATCTTTTACATACTCAGTACTGCAATAAATATACATACAGGCCTATTGTAATACATACGTTTCTTTTTATATGGAGACGTTTCTTATTAAATAGTTTACGGATCAACATTATTTAAGTAAACAAAAATAGCATGAAGAATACTAAGAATAGTCGGACTATTCTTAAAGCCCGACCATCAAATTTCGTCGTATGGGAAAGGCCGATATAAATAAATAAATGTGTTGGGACATTAACACACAGCACCATCTAATTCCATGGTAAGCTACGAGGCTTGTGTTATGGATACCAGATAGTTAATACACTACGCAAATATAACTTTAAATACAGACACATTATAAATATAAACACCCATGACTAGAGTACACATTCGTGCTAATCATATAAATGAATCCCCCCAGCGGGACTCGAACCCGCAACCGCTAGCACAGCAAGTATAAACTGAGCCAAACGTGTCGTCAAAATATGGATATGGCAACTACTAGGTATAGTATAGTAGTTTTTTATATGTGCCAATATCAAAACAAGCGTGAACTGGCTAAGAAATCTAAAATTTAAGGTTTAGAACATTATATTTCACGATCTCCATCTTTTGGTACATCTAAGTATATAGCTTGAACTTGATTTAATGTTATCTCAGATGAACTGCTGCACAATGGTGAAGTTATAAAAAAAGGCCATATTATTATAAAATATATTTGGAAATTGATAAATAATGAATAATTGTAGGCTTATACTCTGACCAACTAAGTAACAAAGCTCTTTATAAGCTATATCACCGGTAAGAGGGGAATTTCTTCAGTTGTCACCGCGCCCTCTGTCTCTCCGCGCCGGCATTACTCGTGACAAATTACATCCCGCTCGGAAGCGACGGTTGATGTGTCAAAAGCATTTAAATTTTCATTGGATGTAATTATTTTTATTCCTCACAGCAAGTTCGTTCGGTGATATTTTTCATTTAGGAAACTTTATTTCGAAAACAGAAGTGACAATATATTGTGCTCAAAATTATTCTCATAGTGTCATAATTATTTATTTATAATATACCTATACTAGCATCTTCTTCCACAACCAGGGGTTGACTGGAAGAGATCTCTTTTAGAGATAAGTCCACCTTTGTGAACTATGTTTACTTTGTTATTTTTTTTCTGTATCATATTTTAAGTGCAATAAAGAATATAATACTAGCATTGCCCGCGGCTCCGCCCGCGTTCAGATGACCAAATCAAATTCTTAGGTTTTACATATTAGTATACTCTTACATTGCAGTTTTTGTATTTTTTCTCAGAAATGAGACATTTTCCCGCGGTAAAAAGTATCCTATATGTTGACCCAGATAACCTGCTATCATAATACCAAACTTCATCAAAATCCCTCCAGTGATTTTTCTGTGATGCGGTAACAGACAGACAGACAGACAAAAATTCTAAAAACTATAAATTCGGCCTCTGTATCGATAATAACGTTTATTTTAATAAGATTTTCATTTTTAAATTTGACTTTAATGCTACAATTATTCGAAAAGATATTGTTTTTGGTTTATATTTTGAACGATGAATAAATATAACGACGTTATATACAAAAGATCTTTTATTATACCTCATTTATTGCTCAAAACCTTACACCAAAAATATTGTCCCATTAATGGTAACTTTTCCATATTTATTCAGTCACAGCAATAAAACCTTTCAAAAGACATGCATAATATCACACGTACATTATTTTTAAATTCTTTAACATTTTTTAAGAAAATACTGTTGTAAATTTACTTTACAAGGCGCTACGTTAATACTGCCAAGCGGAACTAGACAGTAAGTGTCTCCGCACTAAGCAGTGCAGGATAAATCGACCCTATTTTATTTTCTAGAGACTATCATACAGTAATGTAACTTATATTAAATATCAGAAATGCATTGATAATTTAATATTTTCCAAATTATATTATACTACTTACTATCATAAATGTTAATGTTTATATGTGTGTGTGCGTTCGTGTGTGTATGTATTCGCGTTTGCGTGTGTGTGTGTGTGTGTATTATATGACGTATAAAATACCCACACGCAACGAAGGTAAGTCAATAATCTAATTATTAGTAATATTATAAACTAGCGACTCACCCTCACTCCGCTCGGGTTCGTCCCTAGTTACGTTTTAATGTTTAATATAGATTTTTCAGCGATGAGATATTTTCCGGCAGTAAAAAGTATCCTATATGTTGATCCGGTTAACCAGCTATCATCATATCAAGTTTTATCAAAATCTATGCAGTAGTTTTCTCGTGATGCGGTCACAGACAGACAGACCAGAATTCTAAGACCTATAGATTCGGCCTCGTATCGTTAATAATTAATAATGTCTAATCCAATAAGATTTTCCAAAAAATATTAAATGTACAGATTCGGCTTAGTTACAATTTTATTATATGTATAGATTAAAAAGAATAATACGTTGATATACACGTAATTCGTCCTTCATTCATGTCACAACGGAGCAAAGATCGATGTGACATTTTGCATAGAGATAGTTCACGAGCCAGGTTCCCCTGAGATATTAAACTATTGCCAAAAGAGTCTGGTACTTAGGTTATATTACTCTTAATACATTATATTTTATATGAGACTTTATAAAGTATTTATATATTTTTTCCACTACAACGAGAGAATTTAATATGAGTTTTTTATCCACAACTTAGATCCTTTGTATCGTAAATTCTAGAAATGTTCTTTTCTCTAAAGCATTCTACTGAAAGATTATACACTACTAGCGACTCACCCTCACTTCGCTCGGTTTCGTCCCTAGGTGATACTTTAAATTAACATAAATTTATCTATAAACCGATTGACATAAAAAAGATGCTATATGTGTAGTGAATCTTACCACAATATATTCGTGAAAACCGCACCCAAATCGGTTAATCTTTTCTGAGATTAGTGCGCACCATATAGAAAAATGGCCAAAATTCTTTAAATCATTTTGGGTTCTATTGCGTGAATAAAGACCCCCAATAATAATTTTTCTTAAATTTAGTTCATGTACAGACAGCGAACAGTTACACTTTCATTATGTGTATAGATTAGAGCCTAGATGACTTTACTTTTGCATTCGTAAAATTAAATTTATCATGGTTTATAATAATTTAATAATGTCACATATAACTTCGTATCGGTAATATTGATTATATTATTATCGATTCCAGTAATTTGAATCTATATACTATATACCTTGAATAAGTGAAATGAAAGTAAATTTTATTCAATTAGAAAAAATGAATTTTTTTTTAAAACGTCAATTAGGTATATTAAGGTGCATAGTATTTAATTTTTTTTTTTGTATTCCATCTTCTACTTTTCCAGGGAACCCTCTCGTTTGGAGATAAAATTTTGTATCGAAATATATACTAAAATACCATGAGATAAAGAGTTAAACACAAAATTTATCTCAAAATCGATTTAACATTTTTCGCTAAATTCATGTATAAAACTGGGGGAAACTACTGTTCGCTAATTTGCTTGATTATACATTCTATTATTCAGCAATTTATTAGTTCAATAGGATTCGTTCAGTGGTTTTCACTTATAACGCTTACGAATTAACATACAGATATACATTTTAATGACTTTTTTAATCCATTATCATAAAGATTATTTGAAAATAATTTCCAAAACTGATGTAATGTTTGTTCATATATTGTTATAATTTATATGATTTTGTTATACATATATACTATCAATCGGCCTATCTAGGATTTATAAGTCCGTTCTAACTTAGACTGAAAATTTTTAATGAAAGAGTCTGGTAAAGTATAGGTATTTATTTCATAGTAAACCTTTTAACTCTTAAGTAATAATAAAACGATAAAAGCTAGTTTTTTAAGCCTTTTAAAGTATAAAATGTTTACTTAGAAGTTAGAGTTTAGTCGATAAGTGTATCCCCTCTAAGTAGCGGAAAATAAATTATCTTACTCCCGCGCGCTTGTCCGCATCGCGGTTATTGTTCTTAATCTAGATTTTAAAATTGTAACTGAGCTAGATAAAAACAACTTTGCAGTTTGATCCTTAACAAATTCATATGTAAATATAACTCTTTATATTTATATATAACTTTATTATTATAACTAGGAAGTTTGTCATTGTCCACGTTGAATTAGTAAAAGAAACATGAAATTCAAGAAAAACACATTGTTAGGTGTCACGTTCCTAAGACACTTAATCGAACATTCATCTTTTATATCGAATTATATATTATTACTAGCATTGCCCGCGGCTCCGACCGCGTTCAGATGACCAAAAACCAAATTTTTAGGTTTTACATATTAGTATACTCTTATATTGCAGTTTTTGTATTTTGTCTCAGAAATGAGACATTTTCCCACGGTAACAAGTATCCTATATGTTGACCCGGGTAACCAGCTATCACCATACCAAATTTCATCAAAATCCCTCCAGTGGTTTTTCTGTGATGCGGTAACAGACAAACAGACAGACTGACAGACAGACAGACAAAATTTAAAAAAAGTATAGATTCGGGCTCTGTATCGATAATAATGTTTATTTCAATAAGATTTTCCAATAAATACTTAATGTACAGATTCGGCTAAGTTACAATTTTGTTATATGTATAGATTTTTTTATTTCGTTCAGTTAATTTTGGCTTACCTCAAAAGAGAGGAGTGCCTCCTCTTAACCTTAATTGTATACGATAACTTTGACAGTTGTGAACCGTTTTTGATGGATCTTTATTTAAAAAATAGGTCAATTCCATAATTTCAAGACAAGAATCTATTTCTAGAAGTGTAATAGTTACGTTTTAAATTAATTTAAAAAACGATGTATTTAATTAAGCATCTATCAAATACTACTCTCACCCAGGATATACATATGTATGTATGTGTAGTCGACAATCGAGACAAATTACACAACGCACTTACTGAATGCCAGAGAGGGAATTGGTCGGGATTACACGTAAAAAGCATAGCCAAGAAGTTATTTATTTTGTTATTAATTGTTGCTTTTTGCCTATCTACATATAAATCTTACTTCTTACTAATATTATAAATGTGAAAGTTTAGATGTTTGGCTGTTTGGATGGATGTTTGTTACTCAATCACTCCAAAACGGGTGAACAGATCTGGATGAAATTTGGCACAGAAATAGATTATAGTCTAAAATAGCACAGAGGCTTCTTTTATCCCGGAAAAATATACGATTCCCGTGGGATAGATTTGTTTTGTATTTCTAGAGACGAACCCGACGAAGCGAAGCGAGGGTGACCTACTAGTATGAAATAAATACAACAGTATTAAGCTCTAAAACATTGATTGATTCATTTGATATATCAAAATATTTTATAATACTATATGACCTAATACTACTACAAGTGTACACATGCATACCTATGCACATGAATGCATGCGTGCGTGCGTGTGTGTGATAATGCATACGTGTATTGGACGGATTTGGATGAAAAGTACATAGATAGAGTATGACTTGAAGTAACAAATACGGCTACTGTTATACATTTAAGGATGCTCTTTTTATAAATAATTTAAGGTTCCTATGAAAAATACGTTTAACTTATAAACAGGAAAATAATAAAATCTATGCTATTGAAATTCCATAAATAAATACACTCAAGTGTTCTAAAAAGTGGAATACGAGTAGAACAATATAATATGGTTAATCTTATCAGTATTTACTCACTAAGGATTTGAATATAATTAATTTAAAAGCAGTTTTAAATATAGCAAGTTACAGTCTATTTTTTCATAACGCAATTATATACTTAATACTCTACGATTCTGATTCAGGGAACTGGACTTCGGGTATTCCCTACATCCCAGATGTATCACATCAACATTTTAATTATCAACATTTAATATGAAACCTATACATTACTCAATAGTTTATGAATTTAAGCACTATTGTCCTTACATATGCCTCAATGTAAGTAAAATCAGCAAATTTTAACATTGCAACTTTATATTTAGTAATATGAATATGACAACAAGCGTTAGAATATAAAGGCTGTTTTCTCAGGTTGTTTCATACATTTTACTGTAGTATCATGAAGGCGTGTATAGTTCTTGCTTTGTTCCTGGTGGTAGCCCTCGCTGCAGTCGCTCAGAGCGATGAAGCAAAGGCAGAGGTGCCTCGTAAGTACCATAATAATTGTTTGACTCTATGTATACTTCTTTTTTTATTATTTTTTGTTTTAATCTATACATATAAAAAAATCGTAACTAAGCCGAATCTGCATATTAAATATATTTTGGAAAATCTTATTGAAATAGATTTCGTTAACGATACAGAGGCAGAATCTATAGTTCTTAGAATTTTTGTCTGTCTGTCTGTTACCACATCACGGGAAAACCACTGGATGGATTTTGATGTAATTTGATATGGTAATAGCTGGTTATCCGGGTCAACATATAGGGTACTTTTTACTGCGGGAAAATATTTCATCTCTGAGAAATCTATACTAAACGTGAAAACGTAACTAGAGACGAACGTTGTTTTGTTCAGGTGGGCTCTTGATGCCTAAGCTTACTCCAGGTCATTGTCTGTCTGTGTACTAAATTTCATACAAATTCATACAGCTATTTCAGCCTGTAGGACTTATTGAGTCCTATAGGTTTATTAAATATACAATTTACAATTAGAGTATGCAATTTTTGTTACAATTAACATACTTCCACATCATTTCAGTTATGAAAGGTGAAAGTTTTGAGTTCCTTTTGACCTAAAAGTAAATTTTCTTTTCGTACTTAAAACTTTTAAATTTCGTTTAATAAATTGAAAATATTTTATTTTATTACAGAAATTCACAACTTGCTAAAGCGGCAAATTAGACCGATTACCCCGCAGTTACCTCGATGCGCGCTATGGGAATGTAATTCAAACTGCATACGACGTGGCTTTAGAGGCGGATACTGTGCTTTTACTGGGTGTCAATGCTACTAAATAAAATCTCAAATGAAATACTTAAATAAATATTTAATGCATATAAATTATGAAGGCTAACATTTGTATAAATATTTATAAATAGTATTAGCTATGTAATATGTATATTATTATATATAACGACATTTTCTATGAAAGTCATATATTATATACATTAAAATTTTATTTAATGTACAAATATATTTTTTAAAGTGAATTTGTAGCGTTTTCTTTATAAATATGTGTAGGTATAATAAAAATAAAGGGAATAATTCAAATTCAGAAATATGAACTAAAAATTATATTAACAGATATTGTGTATTATTCACATTTGTATTGTGTACTTCTAATTTGTTTGATGCGTTTTATTCTTTCTACGCGACATTGGCGAAATAAAATGTGCTCTAATGGCGCTCCTAGGAGCCACTAAACAAAGAATTGAATTGAACTTTTTGAAAAAAAATAAAAATAGTTATAGTTGTAGTAATTGCAATTTTAGTATTAAATAATTTGAGAATCATAATTGAAGCTTTACCAAGAAAATATAACTTAGGATGTTATGGTGATATAAGCATTGAATTGAAATTCATGCTAATATTATAAATGTGAAAGCGTCTTTTTTTGTTTGTTTGTCCTTCTGTTACGTCAAAACAGAGTGACGGATTGGCGTGTTTTTTTTTTGTGTGGAGATAGTTGGAGGGCTGGAGAGTGACATAGGCTACTTTTTACCGACGGAGATTATCTAATTTCCACAGGAAAACACGTTATAATAACCCAAAAAATATTTGTGATCAGAATAACTTGAAACTTGGTATTGATGCTCTTCAATAAAATTAAATAAATACGTATTTAAGTATTTTTCAAAATTCATTCCATAAGGGGGTAAAATAGCGGGTGAAAGTTTGTATGAAACCTACCATTTTAGAGTTTTTACTTGTAGTTTTAGCGCGAGCGAATCTGCGGGTTCTGCTGTAAAGAATAAATGTATACATACTTTAAGTGGTTGCAAAGTAGGAAATTGATTACAAGAAATTCATACCATACATACGAACTGTTACACTGTTACGATATTCAAGCAACCGTCTCACGTAAAAGCTTCATAGGATAAGTGCAAATCTCAAAAATTACAATAATTTTAAAGACAATGCTCTCTCAATTTTAACCATCATCGTCCCCATCTTTGTAGACTTTAATTTAAATTTTGTTATTCTACGCGTAATATGAAACAATTAGAGCTAGATTGTTTAAATTTACAATGTCACTTTACCTAATAAATAAACTATCCTCATCGTGGCCTAGTTCTAGAATAAAAACTAAACGATGCTAAACGTTTACCGCTCCTGACCCAAATTGCTAATTGACTTTTTGTATGGCGCACTGCAAGGAGTTCAACTTTTTGCCATAAATCATCAACTCTTAAACTTCTCAGTTAGATTCAATACATTTATTAAACCTTCAACTCCATTCGCGTGATAAGTCAATAAAACCTTTTAGCCGTTACAGCAACACACTCACTCATATAAATTTAAAATGAAACCAGCCCTCTGCATATATCTCCTTGAATGTATTAATAAAAAAATAAATCAAGTGCGAATCGGCCTTGGGTTCAGCTTCCAAGGGTTTTTGTCTCATACTATAATATTTTCATGTACAAGTAAAATAAGTTTTTTAAATATTAGTTAAAACCCTTTTTAACATTCGAACTAAAGTTAGAGTATTTGAACATAACGACAGCAAAAAAATTAAGGCTGGAAAAGCTAATACTACCCACTAAAATCCAAAGGTTCTTACCATCCGTCCCTTCTCCGTCTTAATGGGGCAGCATCACTTAAGCAATCTCAACCATATGCCATGATTGCTGGCCTACCGAGGCAGACCATATCAACAAGGAGGTCGCTCTCGCAGTTACTATCAACTAAGAGTACCCACATGGTACTCCTCCCGAGGCCCACCGAGGTAGGTTATTCACGAACGTAGATTGTCAGTTTAGCCATAGGGACCTCAGCCGACTAGACAGGTATGGAAGACTAAAAACACTAATAAAAATTATACTTTAGAATATAATATTATTTATTGTCATTTAAGATCAAATTAAAAATTAATGCAAAATCAGACATCAACAGACTATTTGCTTTTATTTTAACATCATTTTGCTCAAACTTTTTGAAACAATGGTACTGCATATTATATAATTATGTCGTGTTATCCATGTACTACGAACATCATCTTTAGTGGTTACTCATCTTGTGGGCGTTATCAGGGCTCAAATAATAAAGTATTCAATGCTCAATACATAATTTAATTAGGGAAATCACAATGTTATAAACTTGAAACGTTAATTCTAATGATTTAGAGCAGCTAGCGGGTTCAAAGTCACCGATCATCGACTTCCAACTACAATATCAAAACATAACTCTCTATAATCCACCATGATCAATCAACGTTACTAAGCCACGTATCTGCAATGAATGTCGTGATGACGTCTCGACCCCGCTCGAGACTAAATCTCTGCTCTAAATTTAAAATCACTTTAAAAGCAATAAAAAGTAAATTAAAGAACATAGTGACTTTAAACAATAATAAGGTTTCATAACAGAAAAAGGTAACTAAATCCTCCTCCATCATATATATTACTAACATAAGTTAATAAATAAATATCTTGAATATTTTTTTTTTAATTTTTAATTTTCAATTACAGATTAACAGAAAAACTGCATTATTTACTAATAATAATAATAATATAGCTAACTACTTAAAATTCCTCGAAAATGAAATGTTGAAACGACAACATACCAATAGTATTATCAATGTTTAAATAGTTTCTTCACAGTACAAAAGAAGTCTATGTAATGCAAATGCAACCTTGCACTTCATACATTACAATCGTTATTCACATAATAAATTACAAACTCTATACATAGTGCACTCAGTGATACTGCAAAACGGTTCTTCCCTATAAACCAGATATTGATTCATATTATGACTTAACATGAGTAAATGAACTCATAAAGCTTGTGTTTATTCAAAAAATTGTTAAAATAATCATATCCATCAATTAATGACTCAGATAATCGATTTTTTGATCCTAGCATTCTACGTAATGTAAATTGTTTGTAGTGATAGCCTCTTATAAATAATCTTCCTTATCATAATTACCTTGATCTTAGTTCTCTACATACTCGTAAGTTAATAAGTTACAGTTATTCATACATTTCAGTATTGAGTATACAATATGAAGGCGTGTGTATTTATCGCGTTGTTTCTAGTACTGGCTCTTGCCACCGTAGCGCATTGCTCTGAAACTCACGAAAACCCTAATAAGTAAAAAACTTTTTTCATTAATACTAAATTATTTCATCATCTTGACTTGAATTTTAAGGTAAAGCTAAGTTTAACTTTATAATACTTATTTGTTAAAAGTTTCAAAATGTTAATAATCTTACGTTTTTATAATTTTCTTACATTATAATAATAATATTTAAAGGTACTAGGTATAGTTATTACTTAAACATAGTTTAACACGCACAGGTTCTCATTCATTTTAGAGTTAGTTATTCAAAAGTTATGAGTACATATTTAAAAAAAAATTGAATTTACATTTTTTCTAAAAACCGTTTTCTTATTTAAGTATTAAGTCTTAAATTTTTAACAACAGGTGTCCATAACTTGATGAAGCGACAGATTAGATCAGGTTGCGCTCTTTGGGAATGCAGTTCAAATTGCAGGCGACGCGGCTATAGCGGCGGCTACTGTGCATTCACAGGATGTCGATGTTATTAGCACTTAGTTATTTTAATAATTACGTATTCTTCTTTACTCCACTGGCTTAAACTTTTACTTTTTGTAAAATAATAAATGTGATTTTACTTGGCAATGTATGTAAACAATAAGTTTTCAAAAATAGTAGGTACATATTATTATACTAATTTTGTAATAATTACATATATATGACAATAAAATAAATGAAAGTTAATCATTGGTTTTTCACTAATCCAACTTTTATACTAATTAAGCCATAATCTGTAGCTCTTATGATAGTTTTTTTTTTCTTTTTTTTTATTGTTGGGACATTTACACACAGCACCATCTAGGTCCATGCAGTACGCTACGAGGCTTGTGTTATGGATACTAGATACTTGATATATTACACATATATAACTTTAAATACAAACATATTAAAAATATAAACACTCATGACTAGAGTACAAACATTCGTGTTCATCACACAAATGAATGCCCCCAGCGGGACTTGAACCCGCAACCGCTGGCACAGCAAGTAGGGTCACTACAAACTGAGCCAAACGTGTCGTTAAAAAAAATATGAACGTAAAAATAAATCTTTGAACTGGGTTTAAATGTTACCGCCCATGTCCGAGATATACATACCTATAGTCGAAGATCGGGACAAATTGCTGAACGCACTTATTGTAACTCCTTCCGCCTTCGCTCCACCCGAGAGGCTATTCTATGGAAAACATTACCTTGAAAGATATTCGAATAAGACTCAATAATATAAGATCATGGCTTCCAGAAAAAAAAATTTTGGTTAAGCTTTTTTTAGTTAGTACGTTTCAGCAATAAATAGTTAATAGGATAAGCTATTCATTTTTAAACAGCAATATCGCTATAGTGTAAATACTATAGGTCCCCTTGCTTACTATAAGCACGTCGATAAAAAATAGCAGATCTATGTGTTAATGCAGGGTATAAGCTATCTTTTTTGTGAAATTCCTTTACATTTGACGACACGTTTGACTCAGTTTGCAGTGTACTTGCTGTGCCAGCGGTAGAATCAAACTCTGGGTAGTAGTGATCTGCTTCGGCAAACCTGCTATCGGGGCTGTCATGGTTGAGTGCGTGAGCGATCCTGCGGCGTCCCATTTGGATGAGAGAAGTTCCGTTGGGTTATAATGGATAGAACTGGCTTTTTTACCCGCTGAGTCTCATATATAGCCACTTGTATATAAACAAATGATATGCGTAAATGCATTTTCCAACATAAAAAAACAGTAGGTACGATTTGTATTAAGCCACATAAATGATAATTTATGTACAATACATTGTTATTATAAACAAGTAACTTTAACGCAATAAATTCACAATGCACATGCAACTATTAATAATAATAAAAAATATTTTAATAGATATTACGCGACATGCGCAGTCTAGTGTACCTAATCTAAAAACTCTTAGTACAGTCTAAATCAGTAATTGTATAGTAAAACTCATTAATACTGCTCACAGCCTGAGATATACAGTCGACAATCGAGACAAATTACACATCGCACTTGCTAAATGCTAAAGAGGGAATTGGATGGTATAACACGTAAACGGCATAGCCAAAAAGCAATTCATTTTGCTGTAGTTTTAAAGATCTAAGCGTACATAGGGACAGACAGACAGACAGCGGGAAGCGGCTTTGTTTTATACTATGTAGTGAAGTACACTAGTGGTATTAAGCTATATGATGTATTGATTAATTTTATATATACATACTAGCGGCCCACCCTCGCTTCGCTTAGGTTAGCCTATAGACAAACAAAAACAAATCTATCCCACGGGAACCGTACTTTTTTCCGGGATAAAAAGTAGCCTATTTGTTATTCTGACGTATGAACTATAAAAATATATTAAAATCCAATCAGTAGTTTTTTTGCACTAAGCTGTACAAGTTACTATAGTTTTTTAAGTATCCCACGGGAATTCTATTATTTTTCTATTGTACAGACATTCAACCTCTACAGTTTTCTTATATGTATAGATATATAATGAAATGTGTTACAAATTATAATTATCAGAAGACACATATATGTATGACGAAATAATAATTAAGTATGAAATACTGAAGGAACAGTCAAGGCGCATCAGTGATCGTAGAGTCAACTTCTTCGTAAATTTTTATGTCCTAGTCGTAAAAAAGCACTAAGTAGCTAAAAATTTAAATAAACGTGTGAATAAAATGGTTAGTTACTATTTTAAAGGTTCCGTGCCTCAAAAGGAATAACGGAAAAGTTATGGAAGTTTTAAAAAAATTATGGAATAGTATATGTATCCTTCAAAGGATTAATTTTGTGGGTGATACTGCATATTTAAGAAAAAACATCAATTTCATCTAAAATCAATAACGAAAATTCAAAAAGAAGTTCCATTTTCATAAATTGCACTGTAAATCAATCATTCGATTCCGAGGATTTGAAACAATCTTAAATATTAATCTCGATATAAAGAAGCTACTAATGGTTACTAAACATATTGCCTAAACAAATAAAAATCTGGGATAAATTATGAAGAGTATTTTACCGTCAACGTCGGCATCTAATGTCAGTAAGCTTAGTTTTAGTGAATTTTACCTAAGTTTAAAAAGTTTTTAGTATTTTATTATGTCTTATGCAGCTTATGTTTATGGCTTTAAAGCATGTAAGTTAAATTTATTTTCTTATACACGTTTATACATACATACATAATTACATAATGTACGAAGAGGACTAAAGACAAATATAAACAAACATTGAAAATTGAGAGGGTGGCGGACTTTCTGCAGTCGTGTGTGAAGATGTTTTAACTGAATTACTTTTAAAGTAAAACTCGAAAAGTAATTCTGAAAAGTAGGCTTTCAAAAGTAACTTTAGAAGTAATTATTTTATCATTAGGAGAGAAAATTTACTCGGAATTTATATGTGACCCTTTCTTTAAAAATAGGGATTTTTATAACATTGGTTTGTAATATTTATGATATCACATATCATTCAAAAAAATACATAGACATAGTAGAAATGAGTGCCCTTTCCTATATTAAATAGGTCTTAACTTTCAACAGTTCTATATTATAGTACTATAAAGTGAATTATCAGAACACAAAAACATACTAAGTGTGAATTCCCCAGTTAGCTAATCTGACTGCACTTGGCGATTTTTTCTTATTATTACTTTGAAGCGACGCAATCGAGACCTCTACATTGTAATTTATCTGGTAGAACGTTTGTACGCCAGATATACATTTTTATCCTCTTGGACTGTTCCAAGAGATTCTTTACGTTGGTATTACGTAAAGAAAGATGGGAGTAGATAAGATTATAGACAACTAGTCTTTCCACTAGTTTTCTAAAATTGTATTGTATTATTGGTTTATTTATTTATGGCCAAATAATTTTCATATTTTAAGTTTATATCTCTCACTTTTAATTTTTTTTCATGTATGCCAAAATGAAAGTACAAAATAAATATATTAATTTAGCTAATATGATATATTATAATTAATAATCATGATGTATGTCAAAAGCTGGAAATCCTGACACTGCCATATATAAAAAATAGATATACCAAAAGTCACTTAGTAATTTGGGTCAGGAATTGTGAGCGTTTAGCATCGTTTAGTTTCTTAGACTGGAACTAAGTCACAATGACTATAGCTAATTTATTAGACCGTGGGATACATTGCATAATCTAGGTCAGTTTTAGATAGGCACAACACTAAACTTGACTTACTTTAAATTTAAATAAAGAATTTACAAAAAACCTTATATAATTTATTTATTATATAAAATAATTGACTCGGTGAGAGAGTGTGAGTGAGAGAGGTCCTGGGTTCGAGTCCCGGGTCGGGCTAAGTTTAGTTAAGTCTTCTTGTTTAGTAAGCCTCAGTGACAGCCCAGAGTTGAGAAGTTGGCGGTATTTCACCCCCGTGCCTCGGAGAGCACGTAAGCGGTCGGTCCTGCGCCGACACTCTCACCGGTCGAGTAGTCGTCTCACCGAGGTAATGAGAGTGACAGGAATAGAGACTACACGTTGTGTCTGCGCACTACGCACTATAATATCTCCTGCACAGATGGCTAGTCACAATGAGACTGGCCGTCGCGGCCGAAGTCGGTCATAATTAATATCTTTATATATATAATTCTTCTGTGAGTGTGTATGTCACTGAACTTCTCTCAAACGACTGGACCGATTTTGATGAAATTTTTTGTGTGTGTTCAAGGGGATCTGGGAATGGTTTAGATTCACAATTTTGTCCAAAAAGTTTGAAATTTTCAAATTAAAGACGTGTAGACAGGACAACGTCTGTCGGGTCCGCTAGTATTAAATAAAACTGAGATATTAAAAGTTGAATATTTATATTTTTACTGCGTAAGCAGAACATGAACCATGACGTGTATCGTTTTAATTTTTATTTTGTTTGCTGCTTTTTTTAATTTAAAACTGTTATAAATAATTTAAATAATTGTATTATTAAATAAGAGAACTGAACCGTCATTGCAAACAATTTATCAAGACGGTTTAAAAAGGTTATGCACAATAAGGCCTAACTTAATTTACATGACGAAATTGATGAAGTAAATTAAAAAATATATATATTATTTCTTTATAAAATTCTGAGAATGCTTCGGTAGAACTTTGCTAGCTTTTGAACAATTACACGTTGTTTCATTAAATAAAACTACGGCCATTTCAATGAAAAGCAAACAATTCTGAATAAACTATTTAAATAAGAATACAAAATGATGTATTTTTAAATACACTAGCAGAACCCGCGGATTCGTTCGTGCTAAGATTACAAAAAAAACTGTAAAAAGGTAGTTTTCATACAAACTTATATACCTTATTTTATTAATAATAATAATAATAATAATAATAATGGCCCCCCAAAATCCTACCTTACGTCCGAGCTGAACATCTAGCTACGTGGGGGGCGGACACGCGTACAGTACTACTGTACTAAAAAACTTACGCGGCTAACAAGGCAAAGGTAACCCATCAATATGGAGACGAGATCAAAAAAAGTACGTATATGGCCGCTACCCGGGGGTGATCGCCGGGGCGCACCTGGAGCCGATGCTGGGTGTCTCAGCATGCGATCCATCGGCGGTACGGAACTGAACAGGCGGGTTTCGACCGATACAAATGTTACAGCCGAAGTGTCCAACCAACCGACTTTTGACGATAGACAAAAAGTTAACAGCATCCATAGTAATAGATCAGTTACCCCAACTACATCAGCTGCAGATGTTTCACAGGGGACTTCTGTCCATCAACCTGTGACCACTAAGGCTGGCAAACCACGAGTGCGCATGAAATGGGACAGTGAAATAAATACATTTATCATGCGCACATACTTATACATAACTAAATTAGAAACAGACATGACAATGTATGGCAGTAAACTTTTTGAACAATTTAAATTAAAATATCCAGACTTAAATGTAACAGCACAGAGAGTAGCAGACCAAAGAAGGGTTATTTTAAGAAACAGATTGCTATCTGAAGATGTTATAAACAAATTAAAAAAGGAGGTATCCGAGCAAATAAATTACGAGGAGAGAATTGCCAATACTCTAACACCGGTAACTAGTTTAGTTAATTCTACTTTAACACCAGTTGAAACTAACAACAAAATAAAAGAACCTAGCACAAATATATCATTGTCACTCTCACAGCGTACTTACGTGCCTGAATCACAGGTTTCCTTGATGTCTTTTAATATTAGTCAGGCATCAGTATCAACACAAACGGAAGTTCCAACTTCGGATTTGCCACAAACTACTGAATCGTTACCAATAGACGAGAATGAGTTTCCAAATTCATTAATTCAAGATTTGCACAATAAACTCGAAACTACCCTAATGTTGTATACAGGAACTGATCCGTTACATCGTCCTAAGCTACCAAAATTAAGAGAAAACAAAAAATTATATGATTTAGTTCGAATATTTAATCAGATTTCAGTCAAATTTCATTCTGTAGATTCTGATATAACACAATTACATACATTAATATATTGCGTTGCGCTTGTAATTAGTAAGGAATTAGGCTATAAAACTTATTCAGATACGATCAAGTACAAAAAAAGGTCTTTAGATAAACCAGAATGGCAAATTAGGCTTGAGAATGATGTCAAAAAAATTAAGAGTAGATATTGGTAGACTAACACAGTTCATAAATAACAATAGAAGCAATAAATTAGTAAAACACGTAAATAAAATATTTACATCTTATAAAATACATTCATCCCATGAAAAAAATAACAATAGACCGGAGGAATTTTTAGATACGTTAAAACAGAAACTTACACTTAAATCTCAGAGACTAGCACGCTACAAAAAATCACTGCAAAGAAAAGAAGATAATAAATTATTTACCAATAACGAGAAGGATTTCTATAGAAGACTAAAAAATGTTCAAGACAACACTATACGGGAACTACCTGCGGAAAATGACCTCAAAGATTACTGGACCAATATTTGGAAAAAAGATAGAGATCATAATAATAGTGCTAAATGGATAGAAAAAGTAGAAGAGACTGCAAAAACTATTAAACCGATGGAATTTATCGATATAAATAAAAGAGATATAGAGAAAGTAACTAAAAAAATGAAAAACTGGAAATCTGCAGGTGTAGATGGAGTCCATAATTTTTGGTATAAGAAACTTGTAGTACTGCATCAGGCTCTTGCTATGGCTATATCAGAGGTAATAAAAGGAACGGCAGAATTTCCTTCATTTTTAACAAAAGGAATAACATATATGCTTCCCAAGTCAAGTAATACCACTGACCCCTCACAATATCGTCCCATAACTTGCTTACCCACTATTTATAAATTAATTACTTCATGTATAGCCCTAAAAATAAACACTCATGTCATTCATAATAATATTCTAGCCGAAGAACAAAAAGGCTGTCGACAAAATCATATGGGATGTAAAGAACAGTTAATAATTGATTCCAATATTCTAAAACATGCCACCACACATAACCGTAATTTATTCCTAACATATATAGATTATAAGAAAGCGTTTGATAGCATACCACACTCTTGGCTAATCCGTATTTTACAAATATATAAAATTAATCCCCTCATAATATCTTTCCTGGAGGATGTCATGAGAACATGGAGAACTACGCTATTGTTAAATAATGGCAGCAACTGTATAGTAACTGATGATATCCCAATATCTAATGGCATCTTCCAAGGAGACTCACTCAGTCCCTTATGGTTTTGCTTGGCACTTAATCCATTATCTTATCTTCTTAATAGCCCTAACTCTGGATATAAGCTGACATCAAACACATATATTAGTCATTTAATGTACATGGACGATATAAAGTTATTTGCAAAGTCTGATAAAGAAATAAATAAGTTGATAGAAATAACTGCTGAATTTAGTAACGATATTAACATGACTTTTGGTGTGGATAAATGTAAAATAATGAAACTAAGATCAGGTAAAATTACAACTCAGAGTAATGAACCGGCTGATTATTTTGATGTTATGGGAGAGCACGAAAGCTACAAATATCTAGGTTTACATGAAGGTAGAACAATTAATCATACACAGATAAAAAAAGATTTAAGCAACGAATGTTTTAGACGATTACATAGAATTTGTAAAAAAACACTGTACTCTAAAAATTTAGTTAAAGCAATAAATACGTATGTCATACCAGTACTTACATATTCTTTCGGAGTAGTCAAGTGGTCAGCTACAGATATTAATAAATTAGAAATTAAAATAAGAACCACTTTGACAAAATACAATTATCTACATCCAAAGTCAGCAATAGAACGTATGACTGTGCAAAGAAGTAAGGGCGGTAGAGGGGTGATAGACATTCGAGTTTTATGGGAAAAACAGATTAAAAATCTTAGAAATTTCTTTTATAGTAAGGCTGAAACTACTCAAATTCATTTAGCTACAGTAGAAACCGACACTAATTACACTCCACTTAATTTAAATAATAGAGACCGCGAATTCATTTTAAGTAAGGATTATGAAGCAGAAAAACTAACAAAATGGCGCAGCAAAGAGTTACATGGCAGACATATTCATGACCTCGAACAAAACCACATAGATCTACAAGCATCCAATCAGTGGCTAAAGCTAGGATACCTTTTTCCAGAGACAGAGGGCTTTATTATTGCCATACAAGATCAGGTAATTAATACGAGGAATTATAAAAGTTCATTCTTAAAGATCCAACCTTAAAAAGTGATAAATGCCGGAAATGTCATCGCCAACCAGAAACCATACAACATATTACCAGTGCCTGTCCTAGCCTTACCCAAACGGATTATACTCATCGGCATAATCAAATAGCCCATATGATTCACCAAAAACTAGCCAGTAAACATAAATTAATACAAGATAAACCCCAGCCATACTATCAATATACACCAAAACCAGTCTTGGAGAGCAACAATTACAAGATGTACTTTGATAGAGCAATATTAACTGATAAAACCATTCACAACAATAGACCGGACATAACCCTTATAGATAAAATAAATAAAATAACTTATTTAATTGATATTGCAGTTCCGAATACACACAATTTACAAAAAACTATAACAGAAAAAATACATAAATACACCGAATTAAAAGAAGAAGTTATTAGAATATGGAAAATGAATAAAGTATATATTGTACCGTTGGTGCTTTCCAGTACAGGAGTTATACCAAAGTATTTGCTGCATTCTCTCCGCGTTATAGATTTATCACCTAACACTTTCATAAGTATGCAAAAAGCCACTATTCTGAACACATGTCGCATAGTCCGAAAGTTTCTGCAAGACGATTCCCCTAATCATCAAACTATAACTAATGATGATTCTCACTTGGCGTAAGCCCGTGAGATTCATTACACCGAAATTATATATTTCGAGAAAAAGAAAAAGATATAAAATAATAATAATGTTTTTATTGGGAACAACAACGGAACCATTTTTGTTAGTAACAGTTTAGGAACTACACTTTATACACTAGGGTTAGTATTATACAGTACTTTATACAGTAGGGTTAGTTATTCCCTTATAGGATGAATTTTCGAAAAATACTAAAACACGTATTTATTTAATTTTATTGAAGAGCATTAATTATTTATATATAGTTTCCAGTAATTCTAGTCATAAATATTTTTTGGATTGTATTATAAGGTGTTTTCCCGTGGAAATGAAATAATCTCCCGCGGTAAAAGGTTCCTTATGTCACTCTCCAGCCCTCCAACTATCTCCACACAAAAAATCATGCCAATCTATCACTCCGTTTCGATGTGAAAGAAGGACAAACAAACAAACAAACAAACAAACAAACAAACAAACAAACAATCAATCAATCAATCAAACAAACAAACAAACAAACAAACAAACTAATACACTTTGACATTTATAACATACAGGGCGTCAAACCAAGACCAAAATGTGCATTGGGAGGTGTACCTGACGAGTTGCTCTGGTACTGCTGTGATAGCAGAGTGGAAGAGATATAAGTCATCCTGTGGCATCTCATTAAGACGAGGAATTCCGTTGAGTTTTAGTAGGTAGTTTCAGGCTTTCTTAGCCGGTAAGGCTCCACATTACTACCAGCTGTATACGTAACAGGGGACAATGCATCTCCCATCGCGAAAGAAATTATAATGTCAGGGCGTTATTGTTGAGTATGAAAGTAATTCTGTGGCTGTAAAATCCTATAGAAACTTCCCTGTCTAAATGAGGATTTTGAGAAGTTTCTGTGAGATTTTAGTGACTATATTGGCTTTTCTAAGCTGTGAGTCACCAAGTATTTTTTTTAAATTAAGTAATATTACTTGCTAACAGAAATATATAAAAAATAAATAACCTAACCGAAACCACAATAAAGAACACAATTTTTTTATGCAAATGATTTTAAATACTTTTCAAGTTCAAGGCTACAAAAAATAATTGGTTTATTTAAAAAGGTTTTTTGGCATTTTGGTTAACTGAGCTAGTTTTACATTGATTAACTAGTTAACGCGTTTGCTCGGTAACCCAGTGATTAGGTTCAAACCCGGGTTCCCAGCTATGAAATTAAGCACGTGCGAATCATTTTCAACGTTAAAAAGGGCTTAAATGTTATAATTTAAAAAGAATTACATTGTTATTGTTATTTATTATAAAGATAACATATAGTAATCTTTTAGTAATAACTTATTCTAAAAATCCTTTAAATAATAGAATCCACACTTATTCTGAATAATAAAAGCATGGTTTATAGCGAGTGGAACTGGAGACAAATACTAAATAAGTTTTGGTTGCAGCTTATCAATTTGCTAGAATTCTCGTATTTAACAATGATTAATTCATAATTTTGTAATTCTCGGTAACCAGATAATGGCACAGTAGTTTCCGAATAGCACCAGGGAGTACCCTGTTATATGTACCTGATAATTTTATGTTGATAACGATATGAACTTGTTACAGAAAACTCAAGTTAAAAACCTTGCAATGAATTTAATACGTTTAGACTTCAAAGAAACTTAGGTAAATATATAAAGAAACGAATTAAATTTAACTGTTTATATTATTGTGAGATAATGAGCAAAAACACTCTTTTAAGTTTACAGTATTTATAGAATTAAAGTACCTACTTGAAAATTTTTTCTATGATATGAGTATTTCGACTTCAAAGAAATTTAATATTAAAATATTCAATACGGAGTCAAATTATTCTAATATATTTTAACCGACTGAAAAAGGAGGAAGTTTTAAATTTAAGTGTAGTTTCTTTTAATATATAAGTATGTTATTGATTATTTTTTTTTTAATAACTAGACAGTATTACTGCATTGAGTAGATATTGCAGACGATTCACAAAATTATACATTATTAGAAAAAATGAGAAATGGCACCAAAATATCTTACAATTCAAATTCGAAATGATACTAAGTAATTAAGGTTGCTATTGTTTAATAATTTGAAATTAATTATTTTTTGTTGTTATTATTATAATTTAATTACTATTTTAATAACTTTTTTAAAATTTCGTAATGAATAAAATAATTATTTAATTATATCTTATCACTCGCCACATTTAATCGGCTGAATAGGTCAGAGTATGAGTAGGTGAGGTTATAATATCATGTTTTACATTCGCATATGAAAAATTTCACCCAAAACAGTCCAGCCCTTTAGGAGGAATAAGGTGACAAATACACGTACAGAAGAATTAATAAAAAAATAGTAACATAAATATAATATTATTTTGCGTGAACATTCGAAGATGACAAATCACAATGGGAGCAGTTACGGAGCTGTAGTCCACATGAACTAGTTACTAGCTAAATCGAGTACGAGATTCCGCAAAAGTGGAATGTGAGTAAACAATAACATTTCATCTTTAATCTTATCACTGAAGTAATTCAAACACATTTCTAACAAAACAAAAGCGACGTCCACAAACGACTCCCAACTTTACAAACGGAACACTACGGTCTCAATTTGTTCAACGCGGATATAAATTTATCACTTGCAATTCTGTGCTAGCGAAATTGACTTCGGGTATTCCCTCTGCGTCCAATATTTACTCGTCTTCCAACTCTCTAATATACAATTTCAACAAATATTAACTCTACATCCATTACCTTATTCCTACTGATTATAGCTTTACATCGACTTAACTAAACAGCAATGGATATTTTGCAGAGCGATGTATTTGCTGAGATATTTTCTCAAATACTGTTAAAATATGAATACCGGTACGATGCATGCTGGTATAAGGCATGTATAAATACATCTCTCAGTTCAATCATTTCACAGTGAAATTGTGTAATTCTATCATGAAGACGTGCTTGGTACTGGCTATCTTATTAGTTGCAGCCTTTGTAGCTTCAGAGCAAAGTGACTCTTACTGTTAGTATTATTGCTAGAGTATTAGGCAATAAAGCACTATTGTTTTAACCTAATATATATTTGAAAACTAAAATTTTTATTTTTACAACATAAAATGGAATTTATTTTAATTATTCAGACATATTTACATATTCTTTTATTCACAGATACTTTCCACAACACACACAAGAGACAAATAAGTAGAGCCACTATAAACGTGAAACCTCCCCCTGGCTGTGTATTCTATGAATGCATTGCAAAGTGCAGGCAAAAAGGGTACAGGAATGGAGGATATTGCACCATGACAGGATGTCATTGCGTACGATAGCGCCATTAATATATAAAATAATTTAAAAGAACTAATGTTCAGAATAATTATGTAAAATAATAGTAAAATATTCTGTATCTTTAGCCTAATAATTATAATATATATATACATACATATATATATACATATATATATACAGTAAAATAATTAGATTGTTTTGTTCAAATACACAATTGATACTATAAGCCTTATATCATTGAGAATGCATGTAATTTTTTTATTTAAAGATTCGCGGCGTCGTCAACGCGTTTATAAAACGTGGTGTGCGTAGGCTTATAGTGTAATTTTTTACAAGTGAATTTATTTATTTATTATATAACTACTTATGTATTATAAAACTTTAAGATTTTGAATTCCTAATAAATTATTCAATTGTTAATTTATTATTAAACAAAAAGAGATTAAAGTGTGCAATAAATGTTACTTTTTTTAACTGTGTAAAGCTTAAAATACGACGGCTAGGTCCGTCGAATTCCATTGTATTGACAACAGTAGGATTAAATTCTAGATATCCAATGTTAATTGTTGAAACGGCAATTATTAAATAGACATACGCGTAGTTAACAACGTGAAATTGTAATACGATGTGTAATGTAATACAATTGAGCTACACGAAACTATCATAAAGCTTTCAATAAAATAATATGTTTATATTTATTTACTCTTTTAACAAATATATAAATGTTTAAGACGAATATTTTCATTTTTTTCTTTATATATAGAGACATATCGTTGAAAATATTAGGTATGAAGTCACAGTGGAATTCCTTATGTTATAATGTAAGTAACGGAATATGATAACGAAAGTCATATTTAGACACGACAAATAGATGCGACACGAAATAGCAATATGATAAAATAATAATATGAAAATATAATAGAGATATGTATAAAGAAATGAATTAATAGGACAGGTACGCGTACGATAGCGAACACGTTCATCATATTCAATGAAAACCTGAATCACTGTGAGTACGAAATCATACACGTATAAATGTTACGAAATACCTAGCCGCATTGTATACAATAACCACAATATTGTTAATAACGGTTTTATTTTACAACTAGCGACTCACCCTCGCTCCGCTCGGGTGCGTCCCTACTTACGTTTTAACGTTTAGTATAGATTTCTCAAAGATGAGATATTTTCCCTTCAGTAAAAAGAATCCTATATGTTGACCCGGATAACCAGCTATCATCATACCAAATTTCATCAAAATCCTCTCCCCCAGTGGTTTTCCGTGATTCGGTAACAGACAGACAGACAGACAGACAGACAGACAAAAATTCTAAAAACTATAGATTCGGCCTCTATATCTATAATAATGTCTATTTCAATTAGAATTTCCAAAAAATATTTAATGTACAGATTCGGCTTAGTTACAATTTTATTGTATGTATGTATAGACATTCAACTATGTATATGGAGCCTAGGTCAGTGACCGCATTTTGAATATTTTATAAAAAATGCATGTTTACAAATACCGCACTTTTAATATATTCTAAATTCTGAGATGAATTCAAAGATACAATTAGTGTGTCCACTTTCAATAAGTAGCTTATGTCCAGCTTCCAGCTGCGCTATAGAAAAATAAATAAGAAAAGCAATCTAGAATAATATTTTGGTTCAGTATTAAAACTACTTTTCTCCACATTACTAACTAAAAAATATATTTAATACTTCAGTCAAGCTTACACCGCATTGATATATAGGTACCTAGATAAAAAATTTAAAAACCCATTTTGTTTCTCGTATCGTGCATCAGACTTTAGAAAATGGAATTTATTTTGAAGCCGCAAGCAGAATATTTAATTACAAGTATGAAATATAAACTTTTAAAACCTTTAACAGTATACCTTCATACCTACATACATGTAAGCTTTATAAAATAACTTTACATGTAAGCTTTATAAATTGTTTTAACGTTTAGTATCGATTTCTCAAAGATAAGATATTTTCCCGTAGTAAAAAGTATCATATATGTTGACCCGGATAACCAGCTATAATCATACCAAATTTCATCTAAATCTGTCCAGTGGTTTTTCCGTGATGCGGTCACAGGCAGACAGACAGACTGACAGACAGACAGGCAGACAGACAGACTAAAATTCGAAAAACTATAGATTCGGCCTCTTTATCGATAATCTATACATATAATAAAATTGTAACTAAGTCGAATCTGTACATTAAATATTTTTTGGAAAATCTAATTGAAATAGATATTATTATCGATACAGAGTCCGAATCTATAGTTTTTAGAATTTTTGTCTGTCTGTATATATATATATATATATATATATATATATATATATATATATATATATATATATATATATATATATATATATATATATATATATACTTTATTTTAAATCGTTTAACCAGACTTATTTGTAACTTACAAAACATACAAACTTTACCTTTTTATAATATTAGTATTGACTAGTGTAGATAATTATTAATTCGATCAACACTGTAATATTGATTGACAAAATTTAATTGTGCGTTGATTTTTATAGGATTTTTTTTACTTATGATTAATATGATCTCATTTAAGTTAGGGGTCAATTTAGTGGCTTTCTGTTAATTAGTAGTTAATTCTAGTTCCTACATCCAATTCTTAATTAGAGATGTCGTGAAAATAATGTCATTCAAATTTCTTTGTGATGTTCTTTCTGATCTTTCGATTATTACTTTATACTTATTATATAAGAATGTTTTCTTGGAAATCTATACATATAATAAAAGTGTAACTGATCACTGTCTGTACATGGAAGACAACTTAACTGATATGTGTTCGGTTTTAACTAATGCATTGTGGTAAGCTTCACTTAACATTTGGGTTTTGTTTTATTTAAATCGGTTCATAAATAAAAAAATATGTCAATTTAAAGAATCACCTAGGGATGAACCCGAGTGAAGCGAGGGTGAGTCGCTAGTATAAATTATAATTGTATAGGTACACTTTGTTCGCAAGGATTGACAATGAAAAGAAGTTAAATTAAAACTTTTTAATTACGAAAGAAAAGTAAGTGGTGTGGTGTAAAGAGGATGATTTTTTTAATAAAATAAGTAAAATGATTATATATTCCGTATAAAATAGAACCAAGTTCAAAGTGAAGAGACCATTTATGTGTATTTTTTATGTTTTAAATAATTGTATATTATATGTTATTTTTATTTAGTTTCGTTTTTAAAGAAATGGTCTGTATCTAAAAATTGAACTGAATTTATCAAGTAAGTAACAATATCGACATTATATTTGTGTTGAAAATATTTTTTAATATTAAACCTTTATTGCAAAAGAAATTCTTTATCGTACGTGACGAGCTTCTGCCATCCTTTATAAGAGGCGTTGACATGGGAATAATTGACGTGGAAAAGTACCCATACGAAACTCAGAGGGGACGAGCAAAATGTATTTATAATCTTTATTGGGAATATATATCAAAAATATATATTTTTTACTGACTTATATCATGAAAAACATCAACTTAAAATTTAGAATAATTTTGTAGTTAAGTGCGATTTTAAATAATAATTTCAAATACACAGCTGTGGTAAAGTATGGAGTGCGCGTTTGTTTTGAATCATATTGAAGCAGATTCAAAATCTTGCATTTTTGGCATTTCGACATTATTTAGAAGACCATAGTAAATTAAGAAAGACGTATGAAATCAACAAAACCGCGCAATGGTTGATTGGGCAACAACAAAGGTTTAATCAGTGCTTAACAATGGGATATTGTTCCCGATCGCATAATACCTTATAATATGAAATGAGGAATTATTGTTTATAAAATTTCGTGTATCTCGGAAACGGCTTTAACAATTTGGATCAAATTTTGCACTTAGATAAGGTTTTGCTTTTTAAGTTTATTTTTCTGTCTTTTCTAAAAAAAACACAATATTTTCCAAAAAAAATATAACCAATTATAGAACCTTTTTCTATGCTCTCCTGTTGACATAGAGCCATCTCGTAATTTTTGTGGTACTTGCATTTTCGCCAATGGATAGCCTTACTAAACGATCGCCTACGCCAACGAAAAATAACAGATAATTTGTAGACAGTGTATACAGTCAGATCTATGTATATTATATGCTAATCATTTCAATTCAAATAAACGCTAACAATTATAAACCTATTATCACATTATGTTGCATTTAGTACGAAGATAAGAGGATTACGTAGATTTGTTGATAAATAAAACACAAATAGCATTAAATCAATTACCTTTGTTGAGGTTATAGTTGGCATGTCCTACAATCTATACATATAATAAAATTCTAACTGAGCCGAATCTATACATTGATACAAAGGCCGAATCTATAGTTTTTAGAATTTTTGTCTGTCTGTCTATTTGTCTGTCTGTTACCCCATAACAGAAAAACCACTAGAGGGATTTTGATGACATTTGGTATGGTGATAGCTGGTTATCCGGGTCAACATATAGGATACTTTTTACCGCGGGAAAATATGTCATTTCTGAAAAAAAAAATAAAAAACTGCAATGTAAGAGTGCCACTACAACTAATATGTAAAACCTAAGAATTTGGTTTTTGGTCATCTGAACGCGGGTGGATACAATATTTAATTAAAATCGATACAGATATACAGACAAACAGCCAACATTTTTAATTATTATTGTTTTGGGGTCTATATTCTATACACAATACGTTACAATCATTCCTTTAAAAATATGATCCTTTAAAATATGTACAGATTTCGCTAAGTTACTGTTTTACTATATGTATAGATGTTAAGGTGGATATTTATAAAAGATGTTTATTGGGTATAGTAAATGATATACTCTATTTATGGTTTCTTTTTCATTTTACTAAGCTTTTTCAACAGTCGTCTTGACACTTTGAAGCAAGTGTCCAACCTGTACTATCAACTTACTACACAGGGAATACATAGTTAAATTAAATATAAATATTTGATAGTGCATCGATTGCTAACTTACGTAGCTTACATTTCCTTTACTACTTTGCAAAGTAAATAATATAGAAATAAATAAATACATTATTTACATATGTACACGTTTGTAGCTAGTAACTATTATACAAATCAAATTTCGCCGGAAACATTTACTAAGATTAAAATTTTCTTTTGTTGATTAACTTATAAGGGCTCCGGAAGTACATAGGAATTGTCGTGGGCACGATTATCCGGTCAAAAATAGTATCCTGAATGACTTTCCGCTTAACAGTTCCAAAATAGTATGCTTGTATTATAAGCTTTGAACAATAGCTTGGATTCGTAGATCGCATATCTGTATTTATTTTGTAGGTCATGTGTATGAGTTTCTTGGCACCATTTTGTGGATTATAATACTTGCGATGTGCCCAACTCGCAGCATCTCTTGCTACATTTCCATCTGAACAGCGATACACGGTCGTCCAATCGGATTTATGTTCCTCAAACCAATAATATTTATTAATTTGTCGATTGTTACTTTTTATTCCATTTTGCCATCCTAGCCCCCCTTTTATTTTAAGTACCCAATTATCTGAAGTCATAATAGCCGCGTGCCCCACCAACCCCCCAATGCCACGACCAGTTATAAGAATATCTTCCCTTTTTACTGTATTGACAAAACGACGCTTATTATCCACTGTACTTCGTTTACTTATTCTTCCTTCGAAAATAGACTCTTGTGTATCAGGCAATATACCATAGTTGTTTATTACGAGCCATTGTTCGTAATTAAGTGGAAGGCGGTCATTGATAAAAGAATATTCCTTGTAAAGATCTCTAAAAACCATTTGTTCGTCTAAGGAATGCTTCGAACGGATATTTTTCTACGTTAATTATCCCCATATCGACACCGCTCATGTAGGCTCGAAAGCTTGTTTCATTCGATGATTAAATGTCGTCTGAAATATTAAATGCATTTTTAAGCTTCGACGTTAATAAACGGTTTGTTCGATGTTATAAATTATTTAAAAATCAATTGACACAATTTTAAAGAGAATATATAACACTTACATATAAATATTTCGAATTTTAATAACAGAGACTTTTTACTTACCAACTTGAGCATCTGCACAATTAATATTTCTTAAAAATATAATTAGTTAAATAAAATACATGTATGAATATTTAATAATCATTTTCAAATGAATTCTCTTCATAGAACATATGTTACTATTATAGTACATTCATAGTGTTTCTAACAAAACCACGATTCAGCTTTTATATTATACTAGTAAGTGATATTTGACTTTATACATATAAGTATAATAAGTACGTAATATTTGACTTTATACATATAGACTATTTATTTTCATTTATAAAATAGCTACTTTTTTTAAAAAATAAAAAAGGACTTCAGAAAGCACAATAAAGCCGTCGGTCTTGAGCCTGATGTCTCACAGTTCGTGTCGAGTTGTCCTCCCACTATACTTTGAGGGTGAAAGAAATACAGAGCGCACTTGTGTTTCGCATACCTACACTTGTGCACTATAATATCCCTGTGTAGTTGTTTAGTTTCAGTTATACAGTCAGCCCTGGATTTACCCTAGGGGCACTCGCGGCTAGTGCCCAGGGCAGAAAAATTTTAGGGGCGGCGGGAAAAAATTTTCTTCACATTATCAAAAATGCTTTTTTATTTTACAAAAAAGGAAAAATAAAAAAAATTAACTAGTGGGTACATTTTTCGAAAAAATTGAATCATATGTAAATTATTATTTTGCATTTTTTCAAAAAATATATAATTTAAAAAATGTTCACTTTCAACATTTTGTTCAGAAGTTCGATAATAGGGCGGCATTTTTTACTATGCCCTGAAGCGGCGCTAAGGTTAAATCCGGCCCTTGTCATACTTAGGTACCTACCTGAATGGTATCTATGATGGTATGGATATTTTAATGGTACCATCCTTCACAAATAGCTACCATGGGATTTTTTTTTTTCAGAGAGCACAAGAAATCTGTGACAAGTAGCATCTGGCCGGAGAACTGCATCATGTCAAGCAAGTTGCGAGATAAGATGCTGCTGATTCCACACCTGCATCACAGTGACCAAGTAGTATAATTAAATATTTATATGGCATACATCTTAATATTTTTTTGTTTGTTCTTCTTTCACGCCAAACCAGAGAAACAGAAAACAGCCAGAGGGATGGAGAGTGACCTAAATTACTTTTTCTGGTAGAATTATATCTGCCTTCCACAGAAAAACGCAATGTTTAATTAATTTGGTTTTATGTAAGGCAATAGTCAGAGGAATTGTGTGTGAAATAAGTATACCTATCTGTAACGTCTATTTACCTATGGACGAACCGACCGAAACGAGGATATGATACTATTTAGTATCTTTACATAGTATAAAATGAAGTCGCTTCCGCTGTTTGTTCGCATAGATCTTTTAAACTATTTTGATGCAGTTTTCAGCAATAGATAGAGTGATTCAAGAGGAAGGTTTATATGTATAATACATGCATATTATAGTACAGAAAATCCGAGATATTCAAAGATTTGTATTTCATACTAACCGTTAAAACGTACCTATGGACGAAGCCGAGCGAAGCGAGGGTGAGTCGCTAGTATATAATAATCACTGCATTTGTTTCAACTTTATTATGATTCATCTAAGTACTTCTTAGTACTAAAAATGACGATAAAAGACAAATATCAGTTATTATTACAATGAATTTTATGTAACACTCATTGAAGTATAGTAATACTTCTGAAAACTAGCTATTTCCCAACCATTGTAAGATGTTGGTAGTTTCTCGGATTTCTTATTGAGTTGTATCAATAGCTGCTTTGTACTACGACGAAGCTATGTCGTTCAAAGAAAGCTTTGTAACTTCAAACATTTATTTATACCAACTTTAAAAATAAATAAAGCATATTTTTATTTTTAAAAATTTAAAAGTTGTTTAACAATAAGGAGACACTTCAATTTTTTTTGGAAAGATTTAAAAAGAAATTAAATGAAAAAGTTTTATTGCATCTTTCAAATACATTTATTTTAATACTTTATATATCTTGTCAAGCATAAAACATAATAATTAATCAAGGAAAATTTATATAGCTTATTTTTTGACAAAAACAATGTCCTTGTAAGCAGTAGCCGTCCGCTTTACCTTTTAAGTTACATACACTTGTACAGTCCTGTCGACACGGTCTTCTTTCTATTTGAGCTCCTTCTCCTACTGAAAAATAATTAAAAAAACCATTACAGATTTTTTTTTATTTTCAAATTTAAATGGGACCAATCTAGTAGTATCCACTTTCAAACAAAACAATAATTGTCGAAAAATTCAGGCGAATTGAGAACCTCCTGCTTTTTAAAGTCGGTCGAAAATAAAACTAGTAATAAAAAGTAGCCATAGAGCGGGATAGCTACAGAAAATGCAAACTTCGTTTATTAGTTTGTCTTTACTACACACTATAACAAAAATCCAGATTTAGCTGTCAAAGTATCATATGGTATGAATTTTTACCGTAGTATATCAATCAAGTGGTTTTGCGCTTAAGCGATATAAATTATACAATAATTCAGTCCTTTTAATGGCCAATTGTTAGGCACGGACCTAGTCTCTATAAGCCAATAGTCCAACAACCCATGTGATTTTTAGTAGGTTTCAAAATGTCTTTCGAAAGCTAATATGGGGACGGGGAGAGGGGGGAAGGGGGAGCAAGAGAACACGTTACCAATGGGCTATTGCTGCTGCTAATTGCAAAAGAATAAAATTTAAACCTAGAAACAAATTCAAATATTTATAGGTAATTACAGAACTCTTAATATGAAAGCACTAATAGGTACTGCGATGTATCAAATCGGTTTTTTTAATATAAGTATATTTTAGATTTCTATTTTTTTATATAATTCTATCGAGAAACAAATTTTACTGTACTTTACAATACTAATCAAAACTTTTATAATTAGTCAACTTAAGAGTAAAATGCATAAACATAAATTATTATGTAACTAGGTGTATAGCGTATACTTACTTATACGAGTAATTTCTAAAAAGATTCTCTCAAAGAAGAAAGGACTAAAAATACACCCGCTAAAATAGTAGAATTGGATACAAGATTGCTATTTGTTATAGTTGACCTACTTGGAAGATAATACCTATACAAGGGAGTTTTCACAGAAATCGGTGGTATTGTATTACGGAAGTAGGGCGCATGTTTACTTTATGAACGAAATAAAAAAATATATCGAAATAGTTCACTGGATAGCAATTAGCAAATAGCTAAAGAATAAAAATTAATAATAAAATATTTATTTGCAGTTAGCGATTAAAGATACCTTTTGTATGTCATTTTCAGTAACTAACTGCTCTAAATCCAGGTAGCAAGAAACAGCTCTAATATAATTTCGAAGAACATTGCTTTTAAGGTTTGTATTCAGCCCTTTTTAACGTCCCACTACTGGGCATGGGCCTCCCTTCAATACGAAGGGACCAGGCCATAGTCCACCACGCTGGCCAAGTGCGGGTTGACGGACTTCACATGTCTTTCGAAAACTTGCTAGGTTCTCTCAGACATGCAGGTTTCCTCACGATGTTTTTCCTTCACCGTAAGGCAAGTGGTAATCATGTTAGAAATGATTCGCACATGAAAATGTCAGAGGTGCGAGACCCGGGATTTGAACCCGCTTCACTCGGTTTCCCAAGCGAGCGTGTTACCACTGGGCTACCACTGCCTTTTTTAGGGTTAGGTTAAGGTTTATTCATATTTTATTTACATTTTATCGCTTACGGCAAACTAGTGACTTACCCTGCCTACACTCGGTTGTGTTTCTATGTGCCTAACAGCATATGATTTACTCTATCCAGTTTTATCCTACAGTCTCAGCGTGAAGGATTAACCAAACATACACACACAAACAAATTTCCACATTATTTATATATTTTAGTTTTTTAAACTCACATTATTTCTCAAAGCGAGATAGATTTATAACTATTTCTCTCATTCGCTATATATGTAGGTAGTAGGTACATATGCGTATAAGTGCTTTCTGGATAAGTTTACGAATTGGTTCACAAGATCGGTAATACAGATTAGCCTCTGCCCTTCAGGCTCGTTTACAATAGAGAAGCCTCAATAAAACAGTTTGAATATTACCATCAGGTAAATACACTTCAATTTAGGTACCTTTGCCAAAAGGGATTGCTAATACAATGTAGAAATTAAGCGTAACTTCTATTAAATCATGTACGAACAATACTAGGGGATCGTATTCAAAGCGATTGAAATGATACGTTTGGCTCTTCTGAGATCAGCCGACACTTATACGTTAGGTTAAATTAATTAACCGCGTAAATTGTAACAAATATTTTTTAATGCTTTCTTAAATTTACGCGAATGTTTGATATTTTATTCTCTTTAGAATTTCTTGAACCTTATCTTTATAAGGTGCAAGATCAAGAGCTTAATCAGTTCTCTGAGGCACGAGTGATCACGGTTTACACACCGTTGATTTCCCCACTTCGGGCTTGCACTAAGTATTTCATTAAATAATATCCAATAAGTATTTTAGCCCGACCTAGGGTTCGAACTCACGATCTGCAGCCTTACACGCTAGCCTACAAAATCGCTAAAAGTTACTAACGAAAAATTCCATATAAAAAAGAACGAGTTTCAACAGTCTTGGGTTAAGTCATTGACATTGATAACATGCTAATCATTAAAAAAAATACACTGTTATTGCACATGTTAGGCGTTTTATTTCAAGCATTTTCTTTTTTAGTGCTATAAAAGTACCTAGCAACACCGCAGTTTTGTCCGGGCAAATAAATATATGTATATACACAAACTTTAAAATATCTTTAAAAAAATATTCCGCCCCACTTAGGGTAGATGTTTTCATAAAATTCACATTTTTTAGTTTCTCCTTATCTATATAGTAATCTCCATAATGTCAATGTTTGTGTTACGGCCCATCTCCAGTTCCGAGATATAAGATATTTTAAATATTCCCCAAAGGATTTATAAAGATATGTATCGGACTACCATTTTAAATGCGAAAGTTTATACACGTGTGTGCGTTATGTCCTGGTATAAATATAATCCAGTACATAGGATGTATGTATTCAGCCCTTTTAACGTCCCACTGCTGGGCACGGGCCTCCCTTCAGTACGAGGGGGGTCAGGCCATAGTCCACCACGCTGGCCAAGTGCGGGCCGGCAAACTTCACATGTCTTTCGAAAACTTGCTAGGTTCTCTCAGACATGCAGGTTTTCTCACAATGTTTTCCTTCACCGTAAGGCAAGTGGTAATCATGTTAGAAATGATTCGCACGTGAAAATATCAGAAGTGTGAGGCCCGGGATTCGAACCCGCTTCACTAGGTTTCCCAAGCGAGCACGTTACCACGGTGCTACCACTGCCTGTCATACATATACATAGGATAAGAAGGTTCTATTAGACACCTAAAAACTAACTCGAACGAAGCGAAGGTACTCGTAAGTCGCTGATAAGATATAAAAAAATGGCACAAAACGATTAATATTACCTATTCTCGTACTTGCAATAAAATGTGAATTAGATTAAAGAGAAACAAACGCTTGTCACTTTATATTATCACATGAAATATCTGTCATTAAATAATGACCAATTAATGAACAGTTAAAGCAATCAAGTATTTTCTAACTAGATATTTTTAATAGATCACTATAAAATAAAAACAAGTATTTATCCATCCAACATGTCACTCACGTGCCAATGATTGACGTGCAGTCGATAACCAGTGAACAGGTGACTCATGTACACATTAACCAATTACGTATCGATATTGCTATTAGATTAATTTTATAATAAACAATTTCAGATAAAAAAAAACGACGAAGTATTTAAATTTAGAATTTAATTGTAACTTCAAACAAATAGGATATCTTCTCCATTTGCAAACCGATTTTCCTATTTATTTTGTTAATATCTATATATTTACATTCTGTGTATTTACATTATAAATGCAAAAGGTTATATGTATATGTATGTTTATTATTCATTGAACCTGAAACTTTTTTTTCAACTTATCATCGTTCACTGCTGAACGAAAGCCTCCACAATAGAATTTCAACCATCCCGATCTTATTACCAGCCGAAACATATTCATATCTTATTCTATATTTTCTATTTCCGATAAAATAGTTTTATTTAAAAATTTTAATGGTATTAATCATTAATTTAAGCGTTATCTGAGATCTCACTCTTTAAAGTAAAATGTTAACAGATTGATTCATTTATTCAGAAGTACTTGCCATTTGGATATGGCAGACACTCAACAGGCAAGTTCTGGCAAAAATTTAAAAACTGCTGTTCTAACCTTATTTCTCTTGTATTCCTTAGAAACTATTTGCCAAGGCTATTACTGTTTTATACATACTCATATAGTATACATATGTATGTATATCTATTAAATTCTTATAATACGATAAAGTAATGCGTAGTACTCACGGTATGTTGAAGAAATCATTTACTCTCGAGTAACTATTGATATTGTACTAACATGTATATTAGATAATAATAACTTACATATATACATATTTATCATAAAAATATATTATAAGTTAAGGAAAAACCGCTAACTATACTTAGAAAAACCTCCTAGCTAGCTTTTAGCACCACATGATTTACTAAGTCGATGGAACGACCAAAATTGATAATGTACAATTAATCTTTTTCTTCTATAAAATCGAATTAAATTAATAAAAAGCCCCTTAGTTCATTTTCTATAATCTATTAATATATCTAAAAATTAAATTCTGAAATCTTCAAATTATATATTCAGGCCACGTGTTTGAATAGAATTTAAATGATGTCATCCATATCCATACTAATATAATAAATGTGAAAGTGTGTTTGTTTGCTTGTCTTTTTTTTACGTCGAAATGGAGTGACGGATTGTCGTGATTTTTTGTGTGAGATAGTTGGAGGGCCGGAGAGTGAAATAGGCTACTTTTGACCGCGGGAGATTATCTAATTCCCACAGGAAAACAAGTTATAATAACATCCAAAAAAATATTTGTGATCAGAATTACTTGAAAGTTAGGAATTAATATTCTTCAATACAATTAAATAAATACGTGTTTTAGCATTTTTCAAAATTCATCCAAGAAGGGGGTACAATATGGCATGAAAGTTTGTGTGAAACCTACCTTTAGAGATTTTTTTGAAGTTTTAGTGCGAGCGAAGCCGCGGCTTCTGCTAGTTTTCTTATATATGTATTTGTATATAGATATCATATTTACCAAACATCATGGTGTCACACCTGTTTCGTGAGAATAGATAGAGTAATATATTTTTTAAGTGTTTATTTATTTATCAAGTGTCATAAACAAGTAGGTACATACGTGTGCGTATATAACTTGTGTGTGGCAATAATCATTTGGTACCTAACCTCTATAAAAGCAATTCAATTAAATATAGTGTACACATTTTGCTTACTTAGTTATATTTAGGTAATTGCTTATAATAATATTGTATCAATTAAAATATTTTAACCCAAAATAAAAAGCAAAGTTTATTTAGTGTACTTTATATATGCAATTAGATATGTAATAAGTTTATAGGTACTGTATATCTATGTATGTTTAGATTCTTGAAAATACCTTGTAATCCAATGCTCATAAAGATTGTTAGCACGATAAGAACGTTTAAAAAGAAGAAATTCATATTCACGCACTTAACAATTCTAGTATCCGTTATCAACCACCTTTACTTAATAATGACACTCAACTGACCGATACGGAAAGTGTTACATTAAGTCGCAGAAATGAGTTTATTTATCAGTTACCACGCATTCAGTTAATATTGGTTAAGCAATAAAATGTGCTTTGTGGTTGAAGAAAATAATTTGAATCTAATTTTCATAGAACAAAGTTATTGGAATAAACATAATTTGAAAATAATATTCTCATTTCAAATTCTTAAAGTATTTTTTCGTTTTTATTTTCAGTCATTTTTGAAAATTTTAAAATTGTTTGGCTCATTTTTCTTTTTTGTTCCAAATTATTGCATCATTTTTTTGGTAAACACCATCTATAATAACTTTCGATTCGTCAGAAATCTTGATCTGTCCCATGATCACATACAATGTACCTACCTACATAATATCTGCAAAAAGAAGCATTTGAAACGTCAAGAAACTCAAAACTAAACCGCGTTAACCCAAAAAATATATTTTAATTAATATTTAAATAAATATATCACTATAAATACATCACTACTTGTCACTTTGGAACATCCATGGGTTGGCTGGAAGAGATCTGTTCTAGAGATAACTCGACCTTTCCCGACATTTATCTCTGATTTTTGTATAACAATTTGAATGTACAATAAACAATGCATATAAAATATATTATATAATTGTAAACAAAACAAAATTAATATGCATTTGTGTAAGAAATAGTTATTGCTTTAAGATTTTCATAGTTTTATATTACTTGAGAACTTTCGTTAAAGTCTCCTTTTTTAGTTATATATTGCAAAATTCATGAATAAAAGGTAGTTTCATACAAATTTTCATCCCCTATTTTACTCCCCTATAGGATGAAAATCGAAAAATGCTAAAACATATATTTATTTAATTTTACTAAAGAGCATTAATACCAAGTTTCAAATAATTCTGATTATAAATATTTTTTTTGGATTGTATTATAACGTATATTCCCGTGGGAATTAGATATAGATAACCTCCCGTGGTAAAAGTAGCTTATGTCTTCTATTTCTCGTCCTTTACCTTGTCGTGGTGGGGGGGCTCAGCAGTGCCCGGCAATACAGCCGGGCGCGAAGCCAAGAAACGCACAGGGAGGTGGCCCGCTTCGGTGGGCGGTGGGAGGCGGCCCTCTTCGGAGGGCGGTGTACCATACGGGTTGCTCCTGGTACTTCTCTGATAGCAGAGTGGACCTTGGAGCAACCCCGTGGTTGTTGTGTTCTGCTTCGGCAGACCTGCCGTCGGGGCGTTGTAGTTGAATGCGTAAGCGATCCTGCGACGACCCATTAAGACGGGGGAAGGTTTTGTTGGGTTTTAGTGGGTAAATGCATTTCCCAACGTTAAAAAAACGCCCTCCAACAATCTTCACACAAAAAATCATGCCAATCCGTCACTCCGTTTCGACGTGAAAGAAGGACAAACAAACACACACTCACATTTATAATATTAGTAAGTATGGATATACCTCCACACTTAAGACACATTCAAAATGATTTTTTAAAAGGTTAAATAATTGCAGGTGAGGTTGTACCATAATTAATCACGCTCGTCATGCTTTCATCTCTTAACGTAATTAAAACAGCTTTTATTGTTAATTTCTGGCGCCATCTGGCAGGAAAGATTTATGAATGCAATTTTAATTATAAACGTAATAGAAGTGCTTCGTAGTTGGAATAATTGTACCCAACGGCAGGAAGGAAACAGTCGCGCTTGTATAACAAATCAAGTTCTCAATTTTTTATAACGCAGTTTTTACTACGAATAACGATTGATGCGGTTTCCATGGGTTTCTATTATTTCTTTATTTATTGACCTACTTTAAAAACATTTATTTTAATTTATTCTTTTATTTCATTTTATCAGGCCGTTATAGAAGCTTTCAATTTCCGCGCAGGCAACGATGGAGCTGCCACCAGTGTCAAAACGAATTATTACGTTCCTACTCACGTACGTATGCACTTTCGAATTCATTAAGCCTGGTTAAAACATGTGTTAACTAATGCATAAATTTATAATTATAACATTTAGGTACTACTAGCATTAGTTCACTGTTACATTACGTCCCTTGGTGCCTAACAGTAGTTCGTAAAGTAAATCAAAATCTGTCGAGCATCTATAACAGTACTCCCGTCTATCTATACCAATATTAAAGAGACAGAGTTTGTTTGTTTGTTTGTTTGTTCGTTTGTTTGTTTGTTTGTTTGTATGTTTGTTTGTTTGTCTGTTTGTTTGTTTGTTTATTTGTTTGTTTGTTTGAGCGCGTTAATCTCAGGAACTACTAATCCGATTTGAAAAATTATTTTTGCATTTGATACCCCTTTTATTGAGGAAGGCTTATATTAAGGCTATACTAGCAGATCAATAATCATAAATATCGAAAGATCGGGCAAACATCCATATATTATTGTAAAACTGATGTGTATATTGGAAGTTTGAACGCGGGCGAAGCCGCGGGTACTGCTAGTATACTAAAAACGGCAACAAAAGTAATTCAACCGACGAGATTACCCGCCACTTCGTTAGCGTGGAATTTAACAAAAAAAGGATACATATAACTATTTATTTAATCGCTATTATGAGTAATGTTACTATAAACAGCTTTTAGGCATTCTGTGATGTCATATTAATAACAATATTATATACATAAAATGCTTAAGCCATATATAATTTAAACTTTTATAAGATGGTAAATAGCTTTAAAAAATCAGTCTCTAAATTCTACACAAAATTGAGTTAAAAGCTAGTTATACATAGGTATAACTAGCTTTAAACTCAATTTTGTGTAGAATCTCACCTATAGAGGTGTTATAGCTAAGTAAATTCTATACATTTTATAAAATATTTCTAGGCTCATATATCCAGGTAAATTTAGAGCATCTCTTAAAGTATCCTGTGGAAAGTTAACAAAATTCCTTACGCTATCACGCGGGGTTAATTCGATTACTAATGTTACTGTGTTCAAAATTCATGTAATATTTTGTTAAAACCTATACATATTATACATATAAATATATTAACATCTATGCTCCATCACACCAAAAGTTTTATTTTATATACACAATTCAAGTTACTTTTCCGCCAAATTTCATCCTTATCAGCTTAGCTTTTGAGATATGTATAAACACACACGTATCTATACAGATAAATAAAATTGAAGTGTTTGTTTGTAATGTCAAAATAACCTTACTATAATGTTAAAATTTTACTAAATGCATAATATGGAATAATATATGGTATTTATAAGAAAAACACAATTTTTTGTATGTCTGTGTGTCTGTTTGTTCCGACTAATCTGCGAAACGGTTGGGCCGATTTTGACGAGACTTTCACTGGCAGGTAGTTGATGTTATAATGAGTAACTTAGGCTACTTTTATTTCGCCAGTAAAAATATAAGTCAGATCATTCATTTATTAAAAAATACCATCACTATTTCCTGCATTCCTAATCTGTAGTTGATGGCAAGAACAGTACGCTTATATAATATGTACATTGTACATTGTATACAAACAGGAATACAATGGTCAATGGTCATGATTCATAAGAGCGGTTAAGTCCCGGCTCTATCGTCTCATATAAAAGGTCGGAATGTTCTAAATTTAGTTTCTATTCAATATTAACGGGATAAAATTATATATGTTGTTGCGATGTTTCACTTAGAGTGGATTGTGTTTATAGCCCTGTTCTGTGCTGTGAGCGCGGCGGTAACTGTTAATATTTATGATGAAGGTGCGTTATTTCTTTTTAAATTAGGCAAGATAAGAAAAATAAGCGAAAAGATAAAAAAATGATAAAAAGCTCTGTAAAAGTTAATTATCGATTTTGATAAGTATGTCGATGCTTAGTGTTTATAATCAAAATCTTACTTGACGCATAATATAAGAAACTTAGCCTCTATTCTGTATTAATACTTTCTTAATAGATAATCTAATATATTTAAACGAGTAATTCTTGTATTTTTTTAATTTATTTATACTGGCGATCTCTGAAACGGCTCTGACGTTTTCGAGTTTTTTTTATGCGATTTTTTTCGCATTATTCCACTCAAAATATGGTCGCAAATTTCGCACGCTCGGGCATAAGCATCGTGGTTGAGCGGCCAAGGCGCAAGATTAACAATCGCAGGTGTTCAATTTCGAATCCCGGTTGGATACAAAATTTTTACTTTTAGGTATTTTTTGTATTTATTCAAGTTTTTAGTTTATTTTTATTTAAAAAATACGATATACTTAACAAAAAAGAACTCCGAGCAAAACTCGGTCGCCCAGGTACTATATAATTGTAAATCATGATAAAAAACATATTTCATAAGCTAATGATATTTAATGAAAGTCATAAGCCTTAAAATATTGTTTGTGGCAGATATGGAATCTAACAAAATTGAGAATGCGAGGAGTTGCAACTTTAGACAGTGCGACCAATTGTGCCACCGCTTAGAATTCCCCGGAGGATTGTGCGTGGATGATCACTGCAAATGCTATAAAGAAGGTCAGTACTCCAATTGTTATCAGTTGATTATTAGTAATTTATGATTTGTAAGTAATGTTTTAGTTAAAAAAAAGTCCAATTGAATTCACGGCTATATAATTTTGTAAATGCGAAAGTTCGTATGTGTGTATGTTAGTTACATCTTCATCCTGACTCCTGAGTCGGTTGAATGGATTTGAACGAAATTCAATATTCCTAGGGAAGTACCCGAGCGAAGAATAATTCGCTTCTTAATCATTTATTATGATGTCTACTATGTCAACATTATTATAATTGAGAAGACTATTTGAGACAATATTTTTCAAGTTTTTATCATCACATTTATACTCCACACCAATTTTGTGACTGATTTTTTTTTTATTGTTACTTGCGATATAATGTTTAAACTGTTGGTTATAATATAAAATAGTACACAGTTAGGTAGCCCAGTGTTAGGTTCCTGACACACTAACTTGGAAACTCAAGTAAAACGGGTTCAAGCCCCATAATTAGATAAGATATTATCATGTGCGAATCGTTATTAATATGATTACCACGAAACTTACAATGAATAAAGGCTTACATTATGAGAAAACTTTCATATTTGAGAAAACCTAGCTAGTTTTCAAAAGACATGTGAAATCTACCATCCTACACTACACAGGCCAGCGAGGTGATCTATGGCATGATATGCCTTGCTAAAAGGCCAATGCCCATGAGTGTGATCTTAAAAAGGTTGAATTAATTATTATTTTAAATTTGTAACAACAAAATCATCTACAACGAACTTCTTTCATATAACAGAAGCAAAAGAGCCAACTGCTGAAAACATAGCTGACTGTAATGATAGTACATGTGACCAGTTATGTCGTCGCATGGGTTTCTTTGGCGGAAGCTGTGTGAATAGCCACTGCAAGTGTGATAAGTTTAAAGGTGATTGTTACTTATATTCTAACTAATATTTACTTTAAAGCTATAATATACGGAGTCTATGTAGAGTCATAATCTATGCATATAATAAAACTGTAGAGGTTGCATGTCTGTACATAGAAAAGAAATGCTAAAAACGAAGTCAGGGGGATGTAAGAAGAGAAATAGAACAAATCCATGTTTCTTTCATTTTTTTTATTTCTCTGCCTGTTTGTCTACTGTACGGGCTAATCTCCGAAATTGTTGGACCGATGAAATTTTTGCATAGTGGTACCTTATATGAAAATTAAGTTCCCATGGGATAGTTAAAAACTATGTACTTAACTTATACAGCGTAGGACACAACAGCTTATGCACCTAATTTAGTAAAATATGGCATGCTGATACCTTATAATGCCGGTCAAACAACGGGTTATTATTTATCCCGGAAAAATGAACGGTTCCCGTGGGATAGATCTGTTTGTGCTGTTCTAGAGGAGCCGCTAGTAATTCATAAAATAATATTAGATTCAAATTAAAACATACCTTGCCTAAAAGCGTAGTTAAACGACTGTATTACGTTTCAAGCCATTTCATACGGATTGAACTTTTTGATGTTTTTAACATACTTTTATTAACTTCACTTCCAACCATGTAATCAAATATTGTCGATTATTGTTGTTTTTTAACCGACTCCTAATTGTTGTATTGATTAGAAACTTTGTAAATAATCTAAATCGGGTTATAATACAATAATTAAATAGCATCGAACTAATATTATGACGCTGAATAATGGAGGTGTGTCAAAAACTTGCTATATTTTACTTTTAAAGATTATAATAATAAAATTTTTAAATAAAACTATTTTTCGGATTTTTTCGCGGATTTATTTGGATTTTTGGTTCCCGACGTTTCAAATGCTTTACAGCATTCATGGTCATGGGAGAGACTCTAAAAGATAGTTTTATTTAAAATGTCAAATATTCGCGTAAATCTAAGAAAGTATTATATAATATTTTTATTTTTTTAAAAAATAAAAAAATATTTGAAAGAATGTATCATCATATCCTAGCCATATTTTCCTTATCATAGCCAAAACCGTATTTAACAAGAAATCCTTTAACTATGTCATTAAAAACATTAAATTAGTTAAGATTGATAAATTATTATGTCAAAATATACGTATTCTGGAATTAGAGACCGGCATTAGTGTGGTAGCTGTAATTACCACGAACGCGATCAACTGCCACCGGCTCGAATTCCAAGACGGCGCGCGTCAATAGCCGGTGTAAATGCGATAACTTTAAACATAAATCATTTGCTTAATAACTGTATATTTTAGAGAAATTTATGTTCCTTTCAAACTCACCAAGTTATATTTTATTACATTGCCCAAATAATTAACATTTATTTATGTATTTAATATGTTTTATTTTTATTTTATTGCCATTACGTAAAATTACTAAAAAAATAATATCAAAGATATGTCATCGTATATTTGCGATTTGTTATAAAAATATTTTATATAATAGAAAGGAAATTAGAATTAATAAATTGGAAATATGTCATTTCATTCATAGAAATATTTTTATCTAATTTAAATAATTCATAAGTATTTAAATTAGTAAATTTAAATATTAAGAATTGTTCAATGATGTCTATAAAAATGGTCTCTACAAATTGTAATATCTGGATGAAATGCAATGTTTTTCTGTTGCATTATTGAGCAATATGCAGCAAAATAACTTTGACGGAGGAACTAAATGAGCGCCGCTATGATATTACTATGGAAGACCTGACAAAGCAAGGGTCTTTTAAACCGTCGCAAAGAAGAAAATATTCTAATATAACCTATGCCAGCTATCTCACAGCAAGATAAGCTTTAAATCTAGCGATCCCAATTATAATTTATATCGTATCTTAATTGAATAAATATTTGTCATGATATTCGAATACTAAAAGGGAATTGAAAGCCTTAGCAGTTTTACAAAAGGAGCACACTTTAACAATGTATAGGAAAATTTTCAATTACTTAGATACTATTATTGAAGTTTATTTTGTAATTTCTAGATAAAATCAATCCAATTTGACCTCCACCGAGAAGGTACTCTAGTGCAAAGAATACCAAGGTTGTTTGCAGAAATCACAACAATATTTGTTCAACAAACCGATATCGAAATTAAATTTCTGATGATATAAGAGTTCCGATCTTAAGCAGTAACCTGAAAATTAAATTGAAGTAAACAAAAGCTCCAATTTATTTTAGACATTCTTCGGGAATATATCATTCTTATTATAATATGCTATAAATAACAGCTGTGCCGCTCGCGATATTGATATTACACGACAAACATTATATTCATGCAAATATATTTTTGTCATTCATATTTCTCTGTGATAATATTTGTTTTATAATGAAATGAATATTATTAATTAAATGTAAATAAGGAAAATCTAATAACAACTGAAGGAAAAATTAATTAACTTCCAATATGTAAATTCATCTCGCGGCTTATTAGATACTGGCTATGCTCCGCAGTTTCACCGCGGTTAATTTTTTTTTATTATAAACATGTTGATGCAATGTTGTGACGTATGGAAGTCTTCCCAATTTGTTGACATTAATGAATACTACTGCGGTCCCTTGGATAGTAGCATGATGATAATAAATATATAAGCTATAACCTTCCTCAATAAACGGGCTATCTAATGCAAAAAGAATTTTTCAAGTCGGATTAGTCGTTCCCGAGATTAGCGCGTTCAAACAAACAAACAAACAAACAAACAAACAAACAAACAAACAAACAAACAAACAAACAAACAAACAAACAAACAAACAAACAAACAAACAAACAAACAAACAAACAAACAAACAAACAAACAAACAAACAAACAAACAAACAAACAAACAAACAAACAAACAAACAAACAAACAAACAAACAAACAAACAAACAAACAAACAAACAAACAAACAAACAAACAAACAAACAAAAACACACACACACACACACACAAACTCTGTCTTTTTATAATAATATAGTATAGACTTAAAATATATCATTTATTGGTTGGAAATGAGACATTTATCGTGTTAATAATTAGAAAATAGAGAAAATTTAAATCATTTATGTTATCAGCGTACAGTGAAATCGTTTGGTTTTATTAAAGCCAAGCAATTCAATGTAACACAATAATGCGGCTAAATCGTCTTCATTTTGGCTTATCTTACTTAAATCGAGATCATTTCGTTTAAGCAATGGTATCATTATGATGTAGAAATGTAATCTCACTCCGAAACTAACTTCATTTCTTCACTCATAGAATCACTTTATAAATATAGCTTTTTTTTTTAAATTAATACTGTATCTATACATATAATAAAATTGTAACTAAGCCGAATCTGTACATTGGATAATTTTTGGAAAATCTTATTGAAATAAACATTATTATCGACACAGAGGCCGAATCTATGGTTTTTAGATTTTTTGTCTGTCTGTCTGTGTCTGTTACCGCATCTCGGAAAAACAACTGAAGAGATTTTGGTGAAATTTGGTATGATGGTAGCTGGTTATCCGGGTCAACATATAGGATACTTTTTACCGCGGGAAAATATCTCATTTCTGAGAAAAAATACAAAAACTATTATACCTATGTAAAACCTAAGAATTTGGCTTTTGATCATCTGAACGCGGGCGGAGCCGCGGGCAATGCTACTCTACTTATATTATTTATGTTAAAGTCAAAAATAGTTGCGTGATTTGCTGTTTATGTTGCTATTCTCGATTTTGCTATAAAAATCGTTTACTTTTTTTAAAGATTAAGGGGAAATTTTATATATGTATTGATTACGTTGATATACAATTTTTGTAAAAAAATATGAATAATGAAAATAAAACTATAGTTAAGTTTCTCGTCGACTCTTCTCAGCAGAACTGCCTTCCGAGCCGGTGGTAGATTCACCACGGACATACATACTGACATTTTTAAAATGTAAAACAAACGGTTCATAAATGCTTGTAATAAGTCTATTTGAATAAAGTATATTTTCAACCGACTTCAAAAAGGAGGAGGTTCTCAATTCGTCTGTATGTTTTTTTTTTATGTTTGTTACCTCAGAACTCCGTCATTTATTAACCGATTTGGACAATTTTTGTTTTGTTTGAAAGGGTATACTTCCAGATTGGTCCCATTTAAATTTCAAAAATAAATACCACCCCTAAGGGTGGAAAAACAACTAATGATGAATTTTACCTACTTCTAATTGTCATATTGACTTGCAAGTATTTCTATTTCCGTTGATAGTACAGTGGTTCGGTGTTGTTGACCTGATCTGATGGCAAGGCCAGAAGGTGGATAGGTGGAACTCTTTAACGGCTAATAGTAGATACTTTGAGTTTGGGCTTATTATGTTTGATTTGACAAGCCTAACACGTTAGAATCCTTACTTTGCTACTATTGTCTACACTAAAAAGGGAAAAATAAAAACTTTTTAACAAAAAAATAAAAACCGACTTCAAACAAAAGCACTAAAAAGTGAAAAATAACTGATTGGTAGTTTTCATTTACTATACATACCTAATCAAATATTTTCGAAGTCGGTGTGCTTTGCTTTGTATGGGCTGGGACCGATTTCAAAAATATTTGATTAGGTATGTATTTAATAGGTAGGCTTTAATTACTTAGCCAAAGCACACCGACTTCGAAAATATTTGATTAGGTATGTATAGTAAATGAAAACTACCAATCAGTTATTTTTCACTTTTTAGTGCTTTTGTTTGAAGTCGGTTTTTATTTTTTTGTTAAAAAGTTTTCAGTGATTGATTTGATTAACATTTATTTAATTGTCACAAATAGTCACTTACATAACACATTATTGTGTGGCGTAAAAACTGCGAGAACATCAATCAGAAAGTCCATAGCCGGAATCAAACCCTGCGTCGCCTAGTCACTTCTAAGTGGGGTGCCTCGCCTGATGTTTTGCGAACTACTGGGTTGGCCGTTTCCTTCGCTGCTGGTGAATATGCGTGCCCCGTGTGGTGCCGCTCTTCTCACGCAAAACTAGTGGATACAGCATTAAACGAAACGTGTCGTGTTATTACTGGCTGTTTGAAACCGACTCCGACACCAATGCTGTACCCACTGGCAGGAATTGCGCCTCCAAAAGTGCGTAGAGCAGTGGTGAGCTCCAGTGAAAGGATCAAAATGGAACAAAACACGCGACACCTCATACACGACAACATCCTGGTGGCATAAAGGCTAAAAAGCCGTAAAAGTTTTATGAAGTGTGTCTTACCACTTGGAGATGAACGACCACAGGCAAGATGCAGGATGTGGCGGAACAGTTATGGTCCTTTGCCAAACCCATTCGGTCCACCGTCTGAGAATCTTGCGCCTGGACATAGTTTGCCTTGGCAGACCTGGAAGTCTCGCAACAGACTCCGGACTCAGGTTGGCCGAAGCAAGGAAAACTTATCCAGGTGGGGATTTTCAGCGGGTGGCCTGGATTGTAGATGTGGTACTGTTCCACAAACGATGAGGCACTTACTGGCATGCCCTGCTTGCCCTGTTACTTGCAACTTACAGGAGCTTATGGACGCCACTGACAAAGCAACGATCGTGGCTGAGTTTTGGGCTGACTCCATTTAAAACTTGCCATCGACACGAGAAGAAGAAGAAGATTGTCTGGCTTCATGTTCTATGACATTCTCACATGTTCTGTCTATATTATTTCTTAGTCTAATTTCATAACGTTCAAAAAGTTATTTTTAGGATCTATTCCAAATTAAAGAAGTAGCAAATACACTAACAAAATTTCGCATTTATAATTACTGATACTGGCGGTCCTCCACTCGTCTCATTTACGTATTTATTTATTTAAAAACTGATATAAGAGACAACTGTTCAGTACTCTCTGCGAATATTAAACGTGGACTCATATATACCTAAGAAGATTCTTAGTTACCGCTGTAATATAACAACAATAATTTCATGCAGACATTGCTATTCTTCATTTATATAATAAACTACGATTCTACCTCGCTTCTCTCGGGTTTGTCCCTGACTTGCTTCCCAATACAAACTTTCATCCCCCATTTTCACCCTCTTAAGGATGGAATGAAATTTGGTAAAAAGATAGTTTGAGACCCTGGGAAGGACATAGGATAGTTTTTATCCCGTAAATCATCCCTTAAGGGTGTGAAAGTTTGTATGGGGAAGCAACCTAGGGACGAACCCGAGCGAAGCGAGTGTGAGTCGCTAGTTAGTAATAAAATTTGCCAAAAAGCGCCGCTACCTAGTACTTAATATAAATTATTAATACAAAAGACACTTTGGGACGCACCCGAGCGAAGCGAGAATAAGTCGCTAGTAATAGTATATATCTATAACTTCATAAAAAGCAAATTAACATTTTTGACGTTAAGCATTCAATTCATTCCGTGGTAACTTTTAACACAAACGCTAAATTAAGGCAGCGTAATTAATACTACTCGGCTAATGAACTGAATTGATAAAGAGGAAGTTAAAATTCATATATTCTTCTAACATTATTCTCGGGCCCAAGATTTCTTAACACAAACGACTTTAAGGCAATATTTTCTCAATTAAAATCTGGCTTCCGAAATACGTAATAAGGAAAATCCGCCGCTTACACAATTTTATTTCATTGTTTTAAAAAAGACTACGAACTGGCGGTTAACGATCTCTGGCGTTTCAGCCCGAGGACGAGTAGGAATTTCTTTACCGAATTAATATAGTAAATAGGATTACCAATTTGGCTGGAATGTGTCCCATTGTCCCGTTTGCTTTATTTACAAATAGGTTTCTTGGTAAAATCTTTTTAGAATATTAGGGAGATAAAACTTGACATTTACTTATTTAAAATAATTAATTATATAAATAATATAATAAATAAAATAATTAACATTTTTATAAAAATATTTATTCAACATACAAATAAGAAGATGTATAAAGTATTTTATTTACTTTATTATTTATCTACAAAATTTTCTACCACTCAATCCAACTATGTAAGAAATAATGTTTGTAGGTGCAATAAGGAATTTAACACTTTCTGTTATTTAACTTAGATATAATATTATTAGTAAAACTACATTTACAAGTATAATAGTAATATTATACTACATATTGCATAATATGTGTATTGTGGAAGCACTAAACATACATATACCTATCATATTGACTTGAATACAAGACAAGAAAGTACTAAATAACGTACGTGCATGCTCATATATTATAATATATGAATTTAAAAATCTCTTTCTCTATCTCTCTATCTAGAAGCAATTTTTTTAAGATTTTATTTTGCTTACCAAGTGTTTATTTTGTTTTAAAATTGTGATATTTAGGGTGGCAGAAACATATGATTGTATGAACCTTTTAAATAATTTCATCAAATTATATAAATATGTACTGTAATTTTATATTTCAGAACTGACTAATGAAAATGACCTCAATAACTTACATACCTGTGATAGTGCAGCATGCAACCAGTTATGCCAACGACTTGGTTTTAGAGGAGGTATATGTTCCGAAAATAACTGCAATTGTCTTAGTTACCTTCAAAATGGTAAGCTATAAAATGTTAGCTAAGCGTTTTATCAAAAGAAATATATTTTCAAATATATAAATTTAGAAATCTCTCTCTCTCTCTCTCCTCTCTCTCTCTCCTCTCTCTCTCTCTCTCTCTCTATCTATCTAGAAGCAATTTTTTTAAGATTTTATTTTGCTTACCAACTCTTTATTTCGTCTTAAAATTGTGATATTTAGGGTGGCAGAAACATATGATTGTATGAACTTTTTAAATAATTTCATTAAATTATATAAATATGTACTGTAATTTTATATTTCAGAACTGACTAATGAAAATGACGTCAATAACTTACATACCTGTGATAGTGCAGCATGCAACCAGTTATGCCAACAACTTGGTTTTAGAGGAGGTATATGTTCCGAAAATAACTGCAATGGTCTTAGTTACCTTCAAAATGGTAAGCTATAAATATTTTAGCTAAGCGTTTTATCAAAAGAAAGATATTTTCTATGTTCTTATTGTTCTGATATATCATTTGTAGAAATGACATTAGAGAATGATTTGGATATTTGTAACCTGCGAAAATGCGATGAACAGTGTCGTCATATTGGTTTCAAAGGCGGTTATTGTTTCGCAAGTCTCTGTGAATGCATAATCTTTAGCGAAGGCGATGGTAAGTTAGTAATAAATAGTACTGATAACGTAGAAAAAATATATATTAAAGGAATATACTGACTGTCTTTTGATTAAAATATATTTCAGTGCTTTATGAGGGCATAATTTTAAGCTAAAGTAAAGAATTAACCAGACTGAAAAGATCTCATCAGTATTTATAGTTATAAAATAATGTGTACATTTCAATTACTAACTACCTCGATGGTGTAGTGTCTAGCATATACGGATGCACATCCAGAGGTCCTAGGTTCGAGTCCCGGGTCGGACCAATTTAGTTATTGAGTCTTTCTGTATAGTAAGTCTCAGTAACAGCCCGGAGTTGGGAAGTTGACGGTGTCTCACTCCCGTGCCTCGGAGAGCATGAAAAGCCGTCGGTCCTGCGCGTTAATTTCACTGGTCGTGTTAAGTAGTCGTCCCAACAGAAAATAAGAGTGACAGGAATAGAGAGTGCACGTTGTGTCTGCGCGTACACTTGTGCACTATAATATCTCCTGCGCAGATGGCTAGTCTGAATGAGATTGGCCGCGGTGGCCGAAATCAGTCGGAGGAACATTTTTATTATTAATGTTCAATTAATAATTTATATTGTTACTATAGCAAACAGTAGAGAGCTAACAGTTATTCAATTTTATCTATAAACAAACTCACTTCTACGATTTCTTTACTTATTATGTCTTACAAAAATTAATTCAGTAAATGTTTAACACATTGAAGGGTATTTAAAAAATAATATTATTAGCCAATAACGAATTCATACAGATTTCACACATATTTTACAAAAAATGAGAGAGAAATTGGACGGTCTACACGTGAGGACAAAGGTATTTTTTTAACTAGAATTGTTATACAAATGTAATATTTAATTAGATATAACTTTTAAATACATAATTATTATAACTTAAACTAACTTTATATTATTTATTTTGTTTAATATATTACAGGAGTAGTGGAAAAAAATATAAATGAAATAAACAGTTGTGATAACGGAGAATGCGATCAACTTTGCCGTCGTCTCGGATTTATAAGCGGAGTGTGCGACGGAAGCCGCTGCAAGTGCAGAATAGCACTTGAAGACGATGGTTTGTTTGATTAGAATAAAAATTATTAATTTATTCAATGCCTTCACAAAGTCTATTGATAATTTTATTATACATAATGATCTAGATTGCGTCCCTAAAAGCCAAACAGTAGCCTATGTGTTAGTCCAGGCCATGGTATATGTGTACTATATTTCACTCAAAAACATCCAGCCGTTTTTACGTGAAAGCGTAAAAACATACGCACATACAAAGTTTCACATTTTTTCGATTACAACATTGCACACTAAACCAATACCTTGCAGAAGTTTAATTTTTGATATGATTACGAATTTAATAAGACTTAGCACAATTTTAGAGACCCTATTTACATTCGTAAAATTTGCTGCGCCAGCGGTTCGGGTTCGAGTCCTGATGTGGGCATTCATTTGTGTGATGAGTACGAATGTTTGTATTCCAGTCATGGGTGTTCATATTTATAATGTGTATGTATTTAAAGTTATATAAGTGTAGTGTATCAACTGTCTGATATTCATAATACAAGCCTCATATCACCATGGAACTAGATGGTGCTGTATGTAGATGTACTAACATATAAAATAATTAACACTTTTCAAATTGTGAGCTAGACTACAGTAAAAGACTACACATTCCACATTGTGTATGAATATTGATTTAAACAACACTTTCACCATGAAACGTAACAAGTAAAAACAGAAACACAAAATATTACTAAGGATTTTATGTTAATAAATATATAACATAAATAAAATGTAAGCTATTTTGATCGAGTCGTAATACTTCCACTAGCGGAGGTAGAGGCGAAAACTGGTCCAGAATTTTATGACAAATATACTTATTCGTCAATTTCCTTCAGGAATTACACTAAACTAGATTAATATAATACCATATTGTTAGTTGATACAATGTAGGTGACATGATGAATGGTAATATTTAAAGTAATTATTGGAACACCTGTAATAATTTCAATTCTGAAACTAAAATTTGTTGCTTGCTTTACCTGTGATTATTTTAAATTTTCCGACTTCTGAACAAACCTAAAACTTTATTATTAAGATTTTCATATTATTTATTACTAAAATTATAACTTTTCCACTATGAAATATATAATTTTTGTTGCCATATACAATCTGGCATATTAAGAGGTAATAAAAAACAAGAAAAACTAAGCTCAACTCACTAATCGCCATGACATGACCTTAATAATTTTTAAATTATTTTACAACATTTTAACAGAATTCATATAATGATATAATTTCTTTTTAGATGAATTAATTATCATTGAGAAAGACAATAAAAATGATATCCTCGCAAAAAATGAAATTAATGAATGCAATGTTAATTCATGTAAAATGTCCTGCCAAGTTCGTGGATACAAGGGAGGCGATTGCTCTGGTAACCATTGTAAATGTTATGCTAAAGGTAACTATTTTATATAAAATATTATAATTAATGTGACCTACCTTTTTTCTAACTTTGGGAAATAGATTTTCCTTTGCTATACATGCAAACATACATGTCAGGACTCACCGAACTAGAACAGCCAGTAGGCAACACACAAACCCAACAGAACCAATCTGTCTCGGTCTAACTATACCAGGGTATACGTAGTAATTTTTTGGCTGACTTCAAAAAGCTTGTAACTCGATTGTATTGTTTTGTATGCTATATTTTAGTCAATTATGAATCAATTTTCATAATTCTATTTGTAAAATTATAGGCTATATATAAGTATAAATACCTCAATAGTGGTCCGAAATAAAAGAAAGATATTTTTTAGTTTAAAAGTAATTATAATATTTCAAATTCGCAAGGTTAAGGAGAAAGGAGCATTGCGTACACAAATATTATTATATAAATTATAATATTGCTCTTTAGGAAGTTTTTAATTATACTATTATGAAGTATTTATTAGGTACTGGGAATGAGATATGTTTCCGCCTTAAAATGATTTCAACTCTACAACCTATGGTCCGTCCACGCAATATGACTTAGTACAGACAATACATACAAAAATGTAACATAGCAGTGCAGACAAATGTCGGTGTATTGTAAAAGTCTGAGGTATGCATGAAAAAGTCGGAGCTATGTAAAAAAAACTGAAAAAAATAAAAGTAAGAGGTAATAAAAAGTCTGCACAAATATTTTGTCGACATATACTCGTATGCGTGTTCTTTTTCACTCAGACTTTTCAGTCTGTACAGATGTCTATACGATAAAAGTTTGTACCAAGTCTATATCGTGTGGACGCACAGATGATAACTCCATCCGAAAAATCACACCAAATTGTCAATTCGCAATTTTTAATAATTGATTGTGCTTGAATAAATTCATAGTTCCTTTATTTATTCGCAGAAGACGACAAAAAATCACTTAAAACATGTAATAATGTTACGTGTTACTTTACATGTCGGAGCCTAAACTATATCAGTGGAATCTGCCGTTCTGGAGCTTGTTTTTGCATTTAAATTGAATTATATACCTACTCAGATATTTTTTAAATAATTAATACTGAACTAAAAGAACATTTCTAATAATACTTATTGTAATTTAATGAAAATTAAAAAAAATTTACAATTTTAAATAATAAAATGATTACATGATTAATGTTATGTTATTTAATTTACCAAAAGTGTACATTTAATATTTTGAACAAAAAAATGTGTTTGAGGGATATTTTGAATACAATAAAAGCTTAATCTATTTAGTCTACAGAGTTTCTAGTCTTTCTATTTCTATCTGTAGGCTTACCTTTGTCTTATCGCTTATCTATACTAATATTATAAAGAGGTAAAGTTTGTGAAATTATGAGTTTGTGACGTTGTAGGGGGCAATCTATGGATCTTCTGAACCGATTTACATGTTTGGTCAGAAGATAGTTTAAGACCTTAGAAAAGATATAGGATACTTTTTATCCCGAAAATCATTCCTTAAGGGAATGAAAATGGGGATGAAAGTTTGTACGGGGAATCAAGCTAGAGACGAACTCGAGCGAAGCGAGGGTGAGTTGCTAGTAATTCATAAACAGCTGGACCGTATACGAATATTAGTAAAGAAATTCCTGTAATACAGTAAAAATAGTCCATTAAACACATAGACAAGTTTCGTTTAATATTTTATTTGACTGCCTTTTTTAATTAATATATAATTGATTTTATTATGCACTAAAAGGTATGTTAAAATGGAGTTTATGGTCATATAATAAGCCAAAAAAACATTTTGTTTCCTCTACAAGGATTTTTTTAACTAGCATTGTTAGATGGACTAAAATCTTTCACTTCGCAAAAAAACATCAAATTCAAGTAATATTTAACCTAGAAAACTAAGAATAGAAAGAAGAGAAAGAAAGTTCTTAATGAATAATGAAATATATAAAATTCTATAAATCGTAAATATTAATTAAATAATAATAAAAAAAATAAATAAATAATTTTGTACGGGCAAACAAACATACACACGTGCATATACTCTTTTTCCAAACAAACACCACATTCTTTAAAACAATCACAATATTATTTTTTTAAATAGATGACATCCAATAGCCATAAAGTTTAATGTGTTTTTTTTTCAGAATCTGGTAAACTGAATGCTTTGGGAATATGTGATCCTATTGCCTGCAATATAATTTGTGCAGAAAATAATTACGTCGGTGGGTTCTGCCAAGGAGATAACTGCTATTGTTTTTAATTTTTTATCTATGCATTAGAATAAATAAATAAAAAAATTATGCCTACTCGACTTTGACATTACCCATAACATTAAATGAATATGAATGTGTTTGCTGTTTCTTTAATTAACCTTCACTTTTAGCTTCTAAGCAAGAAAAATCATAAAACCAAACCTTTATCGAGTAACTAGTGGTTTTTGTGCAATTATAGAACAAAGATGGCACTGTTAATATTAGGCCTGGGAGTCCCCCAGACATATTGTCGCTAGTCATTGTCAGCTTGATACGACGACGTACAAACACAGTCCACCCGAACTCATGTTATTACATAAAACTTAATACTTTTACACTTCACATTGATGACTTAGATATTTACAGTAAAAATGTGACTCGGAATGAGGAAAACTGACTTCCTTCACAGTGAACGTCCGGTGTAAATGACCCTCAGTCGAGGGATCCTGTAATTTTCTATTTACGACCCATAAACGCTTTCATTTCTAGCCACTTGGTATTGGAAACGCGAAGTTATATCGGCTGTTTGGTGTAATCTACCGCTTCAGAAGGAATAAGCAATAGAAGACAATATGCAGTGGTTTGGCCTTATTTCAACTGTTCAATACGCTCCAAATGCTTTACTAAACAATGTAGGCTTAAAACACATAAAATTATAAATTTAATTTTCGTTTTAATTATTATTTGCATGACAATATTCGAAATCCATACTAATATTATAAATGTGAAAGTGTGTTTGTTTGTTTGTTTGTTTGTTTGTTTCTTTGTCCTTCTTTAACGATCGTTGAGGGCATGAGAGTGACATAGGCGACTTTTTACCGCGGAAGATTATCTCATTCCCACGGGAAAACACGATATAATACAACCCAACAAATTATTTATGATCAGAATGAGTTGAAACTTTGTGTTAATGCTCTTCAATACAAATAAGTAAATATGTGTTTTAGCATTTCATCCCATAAGGGGATGAATCATGAAAGTTTCTATGAAACCTACCTTTACAGAGAGAGTTTTTTTGCAGTTTTAGAACGAAGCCGCGGGTTCTGTTAGTACATCCTAAAAATACTTTTTTCAGATTATTTGTATTTTAATATTATATTTAGTTTAAAGACAACCTGTTACTAGTATGTAGTACAATAAAATAAGTAAATTATTATATCAATTATCGATATACGAATAATAAGAAAAATAATTAAAACTAAATAACATATTTTTAATCACTCCATCTGATTGTTAGTTTAATATTTGAAGAGTCAAAGTTATTAAAAGAGTCTCAAATCAAACTACGTCAAACGAAATCGTCTCATATAAGAAAGCCGTGCCACGCGTACGTGACTCATATTAATTTAACAAAGTTTTAATTAGCGGCCCGAATTCAAACCTACTTACAACTAAGTTAATTAACTAACTTGAAGAACTAACCTTAAGGGTGGAATAAGACCGTGGCCAAATTATAATAATCTATAAATGTTCCGCGATTTAATCTATAAGTTTCGAACTTTCGACATTCTTACTACAAAACTGTAAATATTGATTTTGTTTGTAATTTAAATTCTTTCCTTTAGTCGTTTGAATAGTAAGTATTATCTATACAGATAAATAAAATTGAAGTGTCTGTTTGTAATGTCAAAATAACAGCTTTTTACTAAATGCATATACACGGTACATAATATACCAAAACAACATTTTTTACAATTTTTGTTTGTCCGGCTGTCTGTTTGTTCCGGCTAATCTCTGAAATCGCTGGACCGATTTTGACGGGACTTTCACTGGCAGATAGCTGATGTAATAAGGAGTTCGGCTACTTTTATTTAGAAAAAAAAAGGGTCCCACGAAAAAAATTAAAACCAATGAAAAATTTAATAATAATCATCATATAATGTTAAGAAAGAAGTTGGTTCTATTATAAATCTATAAAATGCTTTAAAGTTAACTTTTAGATACCTCTTATTACCAAAATTCAATAACTGACCGTTGTGTTCCTTTATCGGCATGCGCTGGCCGCTGCCTAAGCAGTTTGAAATAAAACAATAAAATATATCTATGTAAAAAAAGACAGTAAGTAACTCACCCGAGCATAAGCGAAGGGATGTCGCATGTTCAATAATAAAATGTTAAAAATAAATAAAGATAAAATAATAAAATGATAAAAAATAAAGAAGAAGATATCTTCGACAATTGTAAATGGTTTTTTTATATGGTTATACTTAAAAAAACCCTTAACAATAAAATAATTACAGTTAATATAAAATAGCAAAGAACTCAGGTGCCAGAGTTTTATTCTGCCTCTTAAGGGTACCTATCTGATATGGCTTAGCATGAGTTCATCCGATATCTATTTGTTCCAATGATTTAATATGTATCTTATTATATGTCCTCTATAACATAAACATACGCCATTCAAGTGCCTGCTACCGACAAACTATAGTAATTATTTCACATTTCACATACTATATGCTTCAAATAGTAAGATATTGATTTAAAAACACTGTAAAATTCTTACAAATAATGATTTAACACTTCATACCATAAAGTTCCGCTTTCAAATAACAGTACAACTACCTATTTATCGAAATTTAATTAAGTACTTCCGGTGCTACCTCATTCGATTAATAAAAGAATCGCTGCGAAGTTGGACAGTTTGGCAGTTGTCGGACGCGGTAATGATGGCTCTCAATAAATTTCACTTCGGCTTATTGATCTTACGAAGTTACAAGAGTTACATGCCCAAACGGAAATGTTTCTTTAGGGAAAACCAAATGTTGTAAATGAAATAGGTTTTATATATATTAATAACTGTTTTCTATCAATATAAAGTAACTTATTTCAACTAATTTAAAAGACCAAATCACTGAACTTGAAGAGAACTAAATATTGAGCGTATTTGTTGGTAGCTTTTAAGTCAAGATTATTTGAAAATAATTGGTTAAAGGGACGAAATAGACTAAGGAATAGGTTTTAGATAAAAAAACAATATTATTCGCATAATAAATAACTAAAGTCAGATAAGTACTAATTCGGGTCGCGTACAGAAGGCTTCGTAGCATCAAATAGTTTTATCTTATGATTTAACTTATGTAATTTAGTAGTTCAAAAGTAAAATACAATATTACCCGTCTACAACATCCATAGATAGCAATAAAAAGTTTGTATTTCTGAGAAAAACATACTGAATTATGTGGTCGATAAACTAACAACTACTCAACATATCTTGACCAAAATATTTTTTGTTCAAAGTATTTCAAAACCTATATAATAATATCAAATTATTATCTTATTTCAAAAAAAAAACATTTAGTTTTTTAAATCCTATTGATTTATAAAGACCTATTTTAAAATATCCCAACAACTTGTGCTACACTTTTTTTCAACCCTCAATTACGAGTACATGAAATGAAATGTAAAAAAAGCTCCTTAAGTACATACATAGTGGTTCCAGAATGCTGAATAGAAAAGAAATGGGTGTGTAGAAATGATAGCGCTTACTTTATTCTCTCCGACTTTCCCACATAGGATATAACACGAAATTATATGAGTATACAAATATAATAATATGTAGACTTATATATAGCTATGCTCAAAAAATACTCCAGTAGTGTATTCTTCCACTTAGATATAGTACAAGTAGGTACAAATCATGTAAAGAACAATTAGTGATATTCTAAAATGTCAACTATACGAGATATATTCTATGAAGATAAGGTAACAGAGATCCAAAAGCAACAATGCTATAAACATATTATGTATACAAAAAAATCTACACTAAAATAATGTCGATACCTTGCCGAGTTACTGCATGAAGGAAAGACAGGCCAGCAACCAACAAACACACTCGCATTAATAAATATTAATGAAAATATAAACAATCTTTAAAAATTATCGTATTATATTTACAATATTGAAGAAATTTGAATTGCTAAAAACCAGTGGCGAAATTTCTAATTAACAATGAATGGTCAATCAAATATTTGTTGAGAAAACAGTTCTTCGAACAAGACTTATTAAAATCCGTAACTTAATTTACAAGACCGCCAAGAAAAAATATTCTTTAAGAGCTTTGAATACTTTTCTTTATTCAGTTAACTAAGTTATCAACTTAATAAATACAATAAACATTAACAAAAAGCTTTTTATATGAAATATGTTTAGAGAAAAGCCTCAATGTAATTTAAATGGAATATTATAATTAAGACTGCTTCATTAACGCTGCCATTCGATTTGAAGACAGAACATGGTACTTATTAGAGTCAATCTATACGTATAATTAAAATTGTAACTCAGCCGAATCTGTACATTAGATATTTTTTGGATAATCTTATTGAAATAAACATTATTATCGATACAGAGGCCGAATCTATAGTTTTTAGAATTTTTGTCTGTCTGTCTGTTTTTTTTTGAGTTAAGTTTTACTACTCTTCCTTATACGATTTCTATAATATATAACTACATGGGTGTCTGGAAAAACGTTATGCTATAAGAATATTGTTCAAGCTAATTTATTTGTGGTGTACAATAAAAATATTCGCTAATTAATTTATTCCTTTATTCGTTCATTGAACATCCATTCATTTATTCGATCAATAGAATATAACCACAAGTAAAAACCTGAATAATCAAGTTTTATTGGTACCAGTGTTCAAGACGAAGTTGTTTTTTGGAAGGAAATAATAAAATTATCTACATCGCCAAGCTTGTCAGCTCAGCAATTTGATAAAATGCGAGAAAAGATCTAATAGCGGCAAAATTCGATTCAGCGGCGAGTATCGTTCAGGGAAAGTGGTGCGGAATTTGTTTACTGCAAATAGATTTTTTGGCAACTTATCTAGTTAGTAGGTGCATAGTTTTTTACGAAATCTATTCTCTAAAAATTTGAAATGTGTTAATTTAACGACTGTTGTACCGGTTTGTGTTGATACTATAAACAAATACATATTTATATTGAAAGTTATTACTTTTATTAGCTAAATATTTCATACGCTAGAATTATCATTAAAATTTTAAATTTTTAATAAGAAATGAAAAGACTTTTGTTAACTTCAAACTTAATTCACACGAGCCAAAATTATTTTGAAATACAGTCAATTTATTCCACTTCGTTAAGGGATTTCATCATTAGATTATTACCATATTTTTACGGGACCACCGCGCGAGTAGGTACACCAAATAAAACAAAATAATCATATCGGCCTAAAGATCTTAAGAAGTTATCGGTGTACATATGTTAAAAAAATACCGGCTAAACATGTAACTTCTTCTGCCTTTTAGAACTCGGTTAATAAATTATAGAAAAAGATAGGGATTTAAATAACTTTAGCAGTCTTAATAAAAAAGAAATATTGCTGACAGTGTTAAATTAATAACATTGTCACTCACAGGCGTTTCAGTAGTTAGTTCATAACATCGTATGTCAATTACTAATCCTGCCTCGTCGGTCTAGTGGCTAATTTGTACAGCTGCGGCACATAAGATTCTAGGTTCGATACTTGAGTCAGATCAAAAATGTGTGGGGTTTTTCTAAGAAGAAACTTTATACAAGTCCGTTGTAAGAAAACTGTTGGTGTTACCATAAGAGGAAATATGAGAGATAAAGCAACATCGCTCAACTACAGGTATATTAGTATTTGAAGTGTTGGTGAGTGCGTTTTCCTTTGAACGTGACGCGCTCGTACCAATATTGTCAACAGCTCGAGCTAGAAAAGAGCAGTTTTGTCAACGGGCAGTGCCATACGTGAACTGAACAGTAATAAGTATATCACAAACACATAGTCGCCTTATCTAGTAGTGTACCTATGGTTGCTCGTATGTATGAAGCTTTGTCTTTATATCCATACTTCGTCATAGGGTATTACACCATCACGCCTCAGGGACTCGCTAGCTCTGTCGAGAAAATAAACTACTAAGATGTGCCTTTGTATTTGAACACTATATATATACCAACAGTGGAGTAGTTTTAGGGAAATTACTCAAACCTGACATCGTTCGGATATTGCTTATGAATTAATGTGAATAATCTGTATGTGTATAGTTTTAATTGTCTTCAGTACAATTAAAGTAAATTTTGGGATATATTTTATAATATTATATCTGTAAAAGTAAAGCCTTTTTTGTAAGTCTGTCCTTCTATCACGCGCAAATGTGTTTTCTTAATAAAAACTTTATAGGTTTTTTGAGAAAAAATATAATTGTTGATTTGATACTAATAATATTTTATGTTAATTTTGTATGGTAAGAACTAAAGTTTAAAAGTTAATAAAGACAGACTAATTAGCTTTCATACTTTACGTTTTATTGAAGTGTTTCCTTATGTGTCCGAAATAACCCCACCATTCCCTACACCCGAGAGTACCATAGGGTATAAAGTGTGATATCTACCATGTTGTAGTTTGCAGTAGCTAGACACTATCAAAATTCTCAAAATATATACTTATTCCATAAGATCTACTAAAATAACAATTCTGTCTCCATAAACATTTAAGTATTCACGAAACAGCCATAGTTATAACACTGTACTTGAACGTGAGTCGACTACAATCGTTTCATGAATATTAGATAAATAAATTTTTAAAAAGAGCAAATACTATACCTAAGTTTTATTAACGGTATTATCTTACACTTTATTCTTTACAGTTAATAAAAGAAGAAGAAAAAATTTATTCATACTAAGAATATTCAAAAATATTACCTATTCATACTAAGAACATACGTACTTCTTTTAAATAAATATATTAATAAATTATATATAATCTGCGTGTACTTAACTATAGCTGCATAACTAAATGAATATTTATTTCATAACCAATGAACTGTATAGGTAACAGCGCTCGCTTGGAAAACGTTCCTTGAAGCGGGTTCAAACCCTAGATCTCACATCGCGATCTTATATAAATCGTTTTAGGTGAAGGAAATCATTGGGAGTATATATATATATATATATATATATATATATATATATAACCTTATAAATATCCTACTCCTGATACTCTATATTCATCTTATTCTCTCGTAGGTTACCTTTCTGAAGTTTCACTTCTACCATGTGTGAATAGCACACACACGCACTTTTTTGATCAAACTTATTGTTAGTTACAACTTTAATCCACAGCATATGACAGATTACTAGAGAATAACAGGACCGCGTAATTAGATTTAGTGGATTTATTCAGCTTATGAATAATAAATGATTTATACTTTATTTGACGACACGTTTGGCTCAGTTTGTAATGACCCTACTTGCTGTGCCAGCGGTCGCGGGTTCGAGTCCCGCTGGGGGCATTCATTTGTGTGATGAGCACGAATGTTTGTACTACAGTCATGGATGTTTATATTTATAATATGTATAATAATAATATTTTTGCATAAAGAGATTGTAGTTTTTACAAATTTTGTGGTTGACATCCCCTTTTAAGCAAATAATTTGCCTGTATTAGGAGAAGTATATAGAAGTAAGTATATATAAGTATATATTTATAGAAGTAAATATATTTAAAGAATATTTTAGACAAACTTACAGGTTCCGTATTTGAGCATTAAATTTTCAGGTAATACTATAATACACTTGAAATTATAAGACAATGTTACGTATTAAATTGTTAAGTTACTTATCGTGAAGTCACGTTGATCTAGAGGTCAGGTTAGAGGAAGGGTGTAATTAAGGGTGATAATAACAGGCAAGTAGAACTAGTGAGCGAATGCCGTCGCGTCGGTATTCCGATATTGCGCGATCCCAATCGCTCAAGTGATACGAAATATTCGGCATAGCTCTCGACTCATTGAATTCGCGTATTTTCCTTGCCAATTCATTCATTAATACGTTAATTATTCTTTGGTGGGTGGGTATAATTAAACCTGTTTTATATTTGAAATTGTAATATAATAGGTTTTAAATTATAATGATTTGGCGAAATACGAGTATATTATTTTGTGATAGCCATCTCAATGGTATACTATCACGTCCGATCATGAATGATCAAGCATAAATTAATAATATTTCTGCATTAAATATAATTAAGTATTCAATTTGTAGACTCTGTTCAATGTAAATTCGAGTAGCTTTTTATGTTGACGTCAAAGAGACCTTTTAAATTTTAAAATTAAATGTAATTATTGAAGCTTATAAAAATACGATTAAACACAGTGACCCAAATTATAATTACCATATAAGCAGTATGCCGACAAAATCTCTGTATTAATAGTCATTGATTTTTAGTTAAGTTTGTAAGCTTGAAATACAATTAATAGAGTTTATTAAATGATTTCCAATAAACCTAGCTACAGTTAAAATGCTAGTAAATATATATACTGACAAATGTTTTAGAAAATCGTTTTTTTTACGTAAAAATATTTTTTTTAAACTTTGTTTTCCGAAAAATATGTCCTTTCAATAACATTACACAAAAATATAAAAAATGTACTTCTCTCCATCTTACTGAAATATACATATGTAACAAATATTTAAAACTAGCATTGCCCGCGGCTCCGCCCGCGTTCAGATGGCCAAAAACCAAATTCTTAAGTTTTACATATTAGTATACTCTTACATTGCAGTTTTTGTGTTTTTTCTCAGAAATGAGATATTTTCCCGCGGTAAAAAGTATCCTATATGTTAACCCGAATAACCAGCTATCACTATTATACCAAATTTCATCAAAATCCATCCAGTGGTTTTTTTGTAATGCGGTAACAGACAGACAGACATACAAAAATTCTAAAAACTATAGATTCGGCCTCTGTATCGATAATAATGTTTATTTCAATAAGATTTTCCAAAAAATATTTAATGTACAGATTCGGCTCAGCTACAATTTTATTATATATATAGATAACACTTTCCAGTTTCCATAAAAGACTCTATATTATGATTCCAAAGTTTCCATTTAAATGACAGTCTTAGGACGTATCTCGAGGCGGAACGTTGCGTCATGTTAAATTAATTATTCAACTCGTTAATTGCGGCACGAGCGAAATATATAGAAACAAACGATAATGTTTATCTGGAACATTTCTAAAGCCCGTATTATTTAGTAGTCATGTTGTGCTAAGCTAATCTCTCTGAATAACAATGTAAAGAAACATTATGGATAATTGCATAACAAATTTAGACGTTTATGATGTAAATTATGTACTAAAACGATAGAAACTTGTCTTGAAGAAAGCCATTGTCATCTTATTAAAATTAGTTGTTAAAAATAACAACGACAAGTATTTTTTTTATGTAGGACACCTAAGTGCGTCCTTTCATTTAAATATTATTATTTATTCATAGATCTTGTTAAATAAATGAGATGACATTTACTCATTAGCAGAATTTTATGTAAGTTCAAAATAGAAAACATAAAATATATTTTTTTTCAAAATTGTAAGCAATATTTCTAATCAGTCATATGAATAGTAAAAACCTCACTTTTTCAATGAAAATCCGTCAAGTGTGAACTGTATTTACGCATCAAGTGTATTCCATACCACCACATAACATATTTACTAAAGAGGGGATTTTATTTTTAATAGCGGTTGAAACCCTTAGGGCGTGTACGACTCTGTTTTACTTCAGGGCTTGTACCTAGTACCAATACAAAATAATAATCACGCCATGTTGTTTGTAGTGTTGTTTTTACGATGGAGCTAAAAAAAACCTTAATCTTCTTTATAGGAACTGTTTCTTATTTATATAGGTCTCGAAATTTTAAATAAAATATCTGTAACAACTATACCTTCGAGACATGTAACATCTCAGTCTCTCCCGTGACCATGGATGCTGTAAAGCATTCGAAACGTCGGGAACCAAAAATCCAAATAAATCCGCGAAAAAATCCGTAAAGATAGTTTTATTTAAAATGTCAAATATTCGCGTAAATCTAAGAAAGTATTATTCTAAGAAAGTATTCGGTCTCGAAAATCAATAAATTCGATAGTACAAATTTCAAATAATATTTTAAAGGTTTGTTCTTATTACGAATTTGAGAAGAAAACGAGAGCTACCTACTTATCAAAATCCAATTAATACTTTGGACAAGCTGCTTCATTAAATTAATAAAAGAATTGCTAAGAATTGGACAGTTTGCCAGTTACCTACAATGAATTCTCTTGATAAATTTTTCTTCACCTTATCCGTACTTAATTAAACCTTGTACAAAATATAGACCAAAAATTATCTTCTAAAAATGACTGATTTTATAATTTTAATTAATTGTGAAGATTGTTTTAGTTTCACTCACAGTTTTTAAGTAAAAATGAACAGTCACCATCAAAATAGTATAATTTTATGAATCAATTTTCATCTATATATAAATATAAAAAGCCGGTTAGTAGGGCTTTCTCTTGCAGCTTATGCAGGATATTTTCCGGCCCAATGACTGAGATAACGTAACATCGCCATGGGATAAAAAGAATAATTTGCTGTTGCATTCGCCCTCTGAAGTTAAATTAGTTTATAAGACGAATTGTGTAATGTTTCACCTTACATTTTCTACTCGAGATAACTTTCAGTACTATAGTAGAGCAAGTGCCATTTTTTAAAGCCAAAGTAGTTTAAACTTGTATATATAATGGTAATTTTTGGTATATACTCGTACTTATACCTCAAAAAGGAAAATTGAAATCTTTTAGGATTACTCGTATCATACTTTGTTTAATTATACTCTTTTTCTCCAAATTCACTAAGCGAATAAATTTTAGCTACTTACATATGTATATAGAGTTAGTATTTGTAATACATGACCATTACTCTACAATTTTTCGTTATGTTGGCTATTTTCAACTAAAAAATTAAAGTCGCTGGTTAGGTAGATCGAGTCATTTAAGGCTATTTTGCGTTTAAAAGTATCCATGAATAGGTAACATTATGAGACTGACAAGCTATAAATTTAATTTAAATAATTTATACTGTGGACATTATAATCACGTCATTATCTCTTTGTAACAATTAATTTGTGAATTTTAATTCAAACGAAGTTATCTTTTACGTCAAGACGAATTTCGCGTAAAAAGCTACAGAAAATTTACATTTAACATGATTCTAACTGAATACTTAATTAGTTTCAGCGACTTAATATAGCGTATGTATACTTATTTATATCTTATATATTTACTACTTACATATTTTATCTTGTTTTGTTTACTTTTCCCTTTTTTTTAAAATAATAGCAAACTAAGTTGAAATTTTTATTCTTAATTAATTTTAACTTTTTTAAATTACACATAGGACAATTAAGTGGCTTAAACAATTAATACTTTATTTTTTCTTTATGGTTATAAATATAATAATGGCAACACTAAATATAAATTACTAATTAATATTTTTCTTAAAAATTGTAATAATTATAATAATAACAGCTAAAATTACTTTGGTACCATTTTTCAATTTTTTTTTTTCATTTTGTTAATTGTGGGTAGGCTGTCTGTATCAACTATATAATACCTTTAGGACATCTAACTCCTTTCTCTCCGTGACCATGATTGCTGTAAAGCATTCGAAACGTCGGGAACCAATAATCAAAACAAATCCGCGAAAAGATAGTTTTAATTAATATTAATAATATTAAAAAAATTGCAAGATGATATGGATACTTCTTTCATAGTTCCAAATAATCAGTTTAAGTTTGAAAAATGCATCAGAATAGACAATACCTAAACGTTGTTCTAAAACAGGTATAATTATTTAACAATGTATACCTCTTGAGAACAACCACTTTCATCTTAGAAAATTAAAACCATAAGAAATGTAGGCAAGGGCGAAGTCATTTGGACAATAATCATTGTGTTCATTTACACCACATTATTCTTTTACTGATTATAATAAGACAAGGTCGACAACGTAAGAGCTTGCACGATATATTTAGCAATGAATGGACCTATAAAGCTCAAAAGAGCTTTAAAGCTAATCGAAATAATATTATTAACACCATATAATAATACAAAAACACATTTTAAATTAAAACATCTCTTGCATCTTGTGAAATAAAAGGCTTTAGCTTTTGTAACTGCGATAAATAAAACGAAAAAAACATTTCGTGAACAAACACCTCCCGGGAGACTACAAATCAGTCCAGTGCCTTGTAATCAATACAAGAACCGATTCGTATAATTCTACAAAGGAAATATTTCAAGCAGGTAAGTAATATTGCGTCAGCAATGTCAAGATAAAATTTATTAGAACATTGATTATTTATTTTCAATTTACCAATTCAATGTAGGCAAAAACAAAATAGTGATAGCAAATACTTTTCCAACTTTCCTAAAAACTCTTTGTAATTTGTCCCTATTCTTTCCTAGAGTTAGATACCTACTTGTAATATTCAAATAGTCTTGAATCTTAATACACTCTAAATAGGCAAACTTAGAAAATTCTTGTGGAATAAATAAAACCTTCTTTAGCCTAGAGAATAAACAAAAAAATGAAATAACATTTTACTTTATTGAAGAAGAACTTTATTGAAGCTATATATAATTAAAGAGCCTTAGTACCTCCAATAATAGCTCAATCGGCATAACCATCTCCAATCCTGAATCAATAATCTAAACTAATACAAATGAAGCGTGGTCGTTGGATTATCGTCTAATCGCCAACGTTCAATCGCATTTCCCTTTATTTATCTTAGTAGGACGCGGGCGTTAACAGGCAGCCCTTTCGAATCACTCCGAATAAATCCACTTCATCAATCGTGGACCGCTACATTAATTTAATGTAATGGGAAACAAATATTCACGGACATCGTTTGTTTGTACTGTGCGCGTAATTGATAACCGATCTGCCGACCCGGTTCTATTAATGTTCATTCGATACATTTACATAGATCTTGTTAGCTTTTAAATTGTTGTATTTTGTATAATAATTGCAAAGTTACTTATCCTAACTGATACTCCAACGCCCACTCCAAACTGCTATGTGAAAGCTATTCAATTTAATAGCCTTTGCCAATAATGATATAGGTATACCTAAGATCATTTTTTTAAAAGCCTAAAGACAGTTTGTATGAGAATCAATATTTTTGGGTTGTCAGATGTAAATGAACCGAATGACGCCGAGGAAAAGTCACTAGTTTTATACATAAACTAGCATTGCCCACGGCTCCGCCCGCGTTCAGATGGCCAAAACCAAATTCTTAGGTTTTACATATTATTATACTCTTACATTGCAGTTTTTGTTTTTTTTTTTCAAAAGTGACATAATTTCCTGCGGTAAAAAGTATCCTATATATTGACCTCAATAACCAGCTATGACCATATCAAATTTCACCAAAATTCCTCCAGTGGTTTTCCTGTGATGCGGTAACAGTCAGACAGACAGACAGACAGAAATTCTAAAATCTCTAGATTCGGCCTCTGTATCGGTAATAATATCTATTTCAATAAGATTTTCCATAAAATATTTAATGTACAGATTCGGCTTAGTTACAATTTTATTATATGTATAGATTGCATTAATAATATTTATTATTGCCTCAATTTAAAGAACATCACTAAACCTTTTCATTCTAACTTTAAAATAACGATATGAAAATAATTTAGGCAATATGAAAATGAAACTGCTTATGAAACGTATCTAGAATGACAAGCCAAATTCCCTCCTTTATTAGCTACCTCTCTGTGATGTTGCTTTTAATTACTTTCAAACAAAATGTTTAACTTGCCTAAAATTTCATTAAAAGCGGTTAAAACTTCAATATACGTTCTAATGTATCCAAAAAACATACAAAAGTAACTTTTATCCGTTTGAAATTTATTGTGTTATAGGGACTTTGCAAATGGGAAAACAAATTATTGTTGGCAGAAATTTGGCTTGTTTGTAAAATAATTGATATTTAACGATGGAATCCATTAGCTTATTTTTACTTTAAAGGCATCTTCTTCTTACGTTGTAACAGAATGTATTTATTGGCGTTATACTATATGTAATATGTTGACTTTCTTATCATCATAATTATCAGTTTGTCATCATTTAAAAACACTTCAAATTAGTATAACAGATCATTTTTAAATTTCGTGTTTAAATGTAAATACTACGTAACTTAATACAGTTGTCAATTTTTTATGGTAAATATTTATCTATACTAATATAATAAAGGGGTAAAGTTTGTGGATTGTGAGTTTGTGACGTTGTAGGGGGTAATCTCGGGATCTACTGAACTGATTTAGATGAAATTTAGTAAGAAGATAGTTTGAGATCCTGGAAAGGACATAGGATACTTTTTATCCCGTAAATCATCCCTTAAAGGGATGAAAATGGGGATGAAATTTTGTATGGTCTCTAATATATATATCCTAAGTCTAATTATTTCTAAACCCAAATGAATGTCCCTTTTACCGAATTCGGCCACGGCAAATAATCTCACTAAGACTAGCCATGTGCCCATATCCTACGGGAAACACAGATGATCTGACTCTGGGGATGACCAAGCACATGTGCTATAGTTTTACATATTCTATGTAGAGACACCACTCACTTCATGCTCTTACTGGACCCCAATAAATTCTTGGCCCAATCTGTACAGTAGTCCTACATGCTGACCAACAAAGTATCTCTCTTTAATATATTTTTTGAAAAAAAAATTAAAAATGGCACAATTTCTCACAATTTTATATTTATTATATATTTATTTTTCAAAAAAAATTTAAAAAGTTACAATTTAATATTCAGCATCACTACGTTTTCTCATAATAGGATTCATACCATATTGTCAGGCGTGCAAGTAAATAATGTACCTCTCACATTACTCATTAGCTAGTTTACGCACGCTTTACGACGTCTTCCCGGACTCAGAATGGTAAATAGCGCCACCTGAGATCCACAGCGACACCACAGTGGTGTAATGCATGTTAAATAATGCTTATTACTAACTTACACAATAATTTTCATATTTTATAAATGATATAATTATTTTTATTTTAACTAATATAATATAGGTAACGTTAGATATTAGATTTTAACTAAAATCTCCATTAAGGGTATGATTTTTCAACCGACTTCAAAAAGGAGGAGGTTCTCAATTCAACTGTTTTTTTTTTATGTTTGTTACCTCAGAACTCCGCCATTTATTAACCGATTTGGACAATTTTTGTGTTGATTGAAAGTGTATACTTCCAGATTGGTCCCATTTAAATTTCAAAAAAAATAATACCACCCCTAAGGGTGGAAAAATAGCTAATGATGAATTTAACCTAGTTCTAATTGTCATATTGACTTGAAACTTTGCAATTTTTTTCTATTTCCGTTGATAGAACAGTGATTCGGTATTGTTGACCTGATCTGATGGTAAGGGCAGAAGGTGGATAAGTGGAACTCTTCAACGGCTAATAGCAGATACTTTGAGTTAGGGCTTATTTTGTTTGATTTGACAAGCCTAACACGTTAGAATTCTTACTATGCTACTACTGTCTACACTAAAAAGGGAAAAATAAAAACTTTTTAACAAAAATATAAAAACCGACTTCAAACAAAAGCACTAAAAAGTAAAAAATAACTGATTGGTAGTTTTCATTTACTATACATACCTAATCAAATATTTTCGAAATCGGTGTGCTTTGGCTAAGTAATTAAAGCATACCTATTAAATACATACCTAATCAAATATTTTCGAAATCGGTGCCAGCCCATACAAAGCAAAGCACACCGACTTCGAAAATATTTGATTAGGTATGTATAGTAAATGACAACTACCAATCAGTTATTTTTTACTTTTTAGTGCTTTTGTTTGAAGTCGGTTTTTATTTTTTTGTTAAAAAGTTTTTATGTTTCATGTTTAGACCTCCGATCAGTCGTCAAGACTATAATCAGGTGAGTTGTAAGAGGTTGGGGTTTAGCGTGGTGGAGCCACTGCTCCGTCTCTCCTAGTAAAGTAGCACATCGGCTCCCTTGAGTCTTCTAGTCGGATTTGGCTGCAAGAGCATACTAGATAACCGTGGGTTGGGTGAGTTGCCAAGTGGTTCTTATACCTGGTTGAGTATCGTTTTACTTCGTCAAGCATGGTTGGGATAAATAAAAAAATATGAATATAATGACACAAATATTACAAACGATAGACAATAAATTAATATTAACATCAAATGTTCCTAAATCCGACTGCTCTTTGTTCTAATCCTTAACACTGACAAATTGCACAAGCGCTTTCGAGAATTTCATCGATTTATTCATCATTCTTCTTTAAGAGCTAAGCTCAAGAAATTAATTTTAAATAGGTTCTTAATATTAGTTAACGCTTTTCATTTCTCATAAGAGATAATAACAGTTTTAAAAATATTTTCAGATTTTTAAAAGCATTCATTTGATTTATGACCAGTCATATTGAAAATACCGTAGAATATCGATACATAGATTAAGTTTAAGTATATATGAAAACATACATACATGATTTTATAAGCAAAAAAATGTTAGTACATTAAAGTTTAAGCCTCGAATTATAAAATACTAGCGACTCGTTCTCGCTTCTAACTCGGGTGCATCCCTACAGGCCTAACAACAGCCTATTTGCTACTCTAGGTCTTAGTCTATGTAGTGTATTTGTACTAAACTTCATCCAAATCTAGACAACCGTTTTAGCGTCGAGAAATAAAATGAAAAACATACATATAAGTTCAAACAAACATTCAAAATAAAAATCAAACATTACAGAATATATAAAACAAAAAATACACAGTTCGCGTACTCTTCAGTGAAACGCCTGCAGGTGACAACCTCATTAATCCTGCACTGTCAATGCTCCACTGCAGTCTCTTGTTACTCCGACGAATGAGATACGATGTATTGTACTGCGTGCATTTACTTCACGAATATCTTATTGTTACATTTTTCTAAATTATGACTTTGTAATAAGATGTTCAAAATATATTTAACTAGCATTGCCCGTGGCTCCGACCGCGTTCAGATGGCCAAAAACCAAATTCTTAGGTTTTACATATTAGTATACTCTTAAATTGTAGTTTTTGTATTTTTTCTCAGAAATGAGAAATTTTCCTGCGGTAAAAAGTATCCTATATGTTGACCCGGATAACCAGCTACCATCATCATCACATCAGCTATATGTATAGATTAATAAATGGGTCATAAAGTCATATGTAGGTAACCGTTAGAAAAATTCTGTTTATTAATTCTATTAGAAGAAATGATGAAGAAGTTAATATAACAACTTGGTGCAACAATAGTGGGCAAGCGGAAAATGAAAGCTCAAAAAAAGAAATTTTATTAAAATTCAATTACTACCTTAGCCTAGAAATATTGTAAGTAAAATGGTACTAAAGTTAAACTCGTATGTTTGCATTTCTATGTAAAATTAAGAAAGTTCTTCTCAAACAATATATTTTTATCAAAAATGAAATCAAAATATCTACCTATTATTAGTGAAAACTTTTATAATTCACCCCAGTTTCGTCAGTCACTGCTGGATCGATCACCCCAACGGCATTTTTAAGTAATTACTGAATTAACAAGTTTATCGACGCAATAAAAAATTCAATATAATTTAAAATTTTAACTTAATACGAATTATATACCGTGCTATTTTCACCACATTCGCATATTTCAAATTAACTGAGAAGCTACTTGTAGGTTGGTACTTTTTCTATATGAACCTTTTAACAACTTTTCAGTTCCCCTTAGATCCCGCAGATTGTCCTAAGCTTTGATAAGACAGTCAGGACAAAAACTATTGAAACGTAAAGTGTATAAAATGTATCTTAGATAATATAAATGTGCCTGTATATCAGTATTTTGAAAATATATAATTATATTTTATGAAGTCATAGATATTTAAAATGCCATGATCTGAAAGTAATCTGGACTAAGGTCCAGTTCTAGTCCAAGGTCAAGTTAGTAGCTGGTAGATAGGTTGTTTTGGCCGAAAGTAAACTTACACTAATTACCTGGTAACATAAGAATATAGCGTTGGTTTAGTATGTAAGAATTCAAATAGACAGCAGACAGTATGGGAAAGGTACCATGAATGGGACGATTTTTTTAGTGTAAGATTTTGAGCAATAAATGAGGAATAATAAAAAATCTTTTGTATATAACATAACTTTATCTATTCACCTTTCAAAATATTTTATTTTATTTTAAAAATATCCTCTCAAATTATGAAGTATATTGTTATATTCAACTAAATATAGAAAAAGTAGACGTTTGATTAATAAACTATGTAAATTTATTTAACTATATCTATATAATATATGAAATTTATTTAATTTACTAATTACAATTACTTTTTAAATTAATAAATACACCCTAATGGGTGGGTGGAGTACTTTCGGGTAAAATAATTGCGTGGTCCCTGAAGTTATTTATTACCTATTCATTGAAACAAATAACTTAAATCGATTCGACATAAATACACATAAAACATATATATAAAAAATTGGAAAATAAAATTCTTCGAAATCGGAAAAGAAATCATCTGTTTAGTAGCGAAGATGCCACAGACTGACACACAGATACTTCCGTTAAACTTACAACGCTCCTTTCTCACGTCAGGAGTTGAAAAACAACTGAAACAAAATTAACGCACAAGCAGTTATAAAGACTATAAGGTGGTTAAGTAATCTACTATTTAAAGCAATAATTCCCCAAAGCTCATGGCTAGAAAACTTTGGTACAATTTTATTTGTTACTGTAAGAACAATTAACGAGTGAACTGTTTTAAGATACATGGAGAAAATAAAAGGAAACAAGAGCTGGCAATATCCTCTAATGGCGTCGAATTTTTCTCACTAAGCTTAATTTATAAGAGCTGTAACATGTGTCGAGGCGAAAGATTAAAAGTGTAATTTCCGATGGCCACGTCGGCACTTCCTTTGGACACTGTCACGGTATGATGTATTATCATAAGCGTCGGAATTTACGGTGTTTACTGCTTAGGAAATAACTAACTTTTTAAGCCTATTATCCAAAAAATATTCATAAAACTTCCGTTTCTTTTTTTTTTGTCCTGTCATATACAATGTAAATATGTATATTACAAATGAAATTTAAAGTCTGACACAGTGGTTAAATAAAATATATGCATGCAAAGGATGAGTTGTAAGTTCGATTAATTATTAACACATATTTAAGGTAATCAAAATGTATGTAAAATAATCATTTATAAGGTACAATAATTATTTATTAAGCATATTTTCAAGAACTCTTCACACGAGATTTACTTACTGTTTGAGTGTATAGCTTATCGATATTTATTTAATTACGCGATATATGAATTATCTTCAATAATGTTATTTCGCTTCACATTATACCAATAACGGTGTGCTAATTAATACTTAGAACACAATTATATCTACAGTGTACAATGTACATAATATATACTTCAGCGAAGGTCGTATTGCTAAAATCTATGTAGCACATTAAGTGTATAGATTGATCTTCATTACGGTAAATGTAATCTATTTACACTACTATCAAGCCATTTGATAGTTAGTTCAGAATAGAATGGTAATTAAATTTGGTGATCGATATAAAACGATTTTGAAGATAAGCAAAATCTTTTCGTTAAGTGTAAAAACTTTTATCAAAATTTCACAAAAACATGAAAAATGTTATAAATTTCGTTTATTTTTTTTTATTATTACCATAAATAATATACTAATATGTAGGTATTATAGATGCATACTAATAGACAGTTTTAAGCCTCTCGTTGTGACAAAAATGTACCTTTTTTTATAAGGTTCCGTACCCGAAGGGTGCCAACGGAACCCTATTACTAAGCCTCCGCTGTCCGTCCGTCTGTCTGTCAGAGAGCTGTATCTCACGAACCGTAATAGGTAGAGAGTTGAAATTTTCACAGAGTATGTATTTTTATTGCCGCTACAACAAGATAAAACTCGTAATCGATCATCGAAATTAATATACTACATACTTAGAGTAAAAGTCATAAAAGTAACAAGAACGATGGTACGGAACCCTTCGTGTGCGAATTCGACTCGCACTTGACCGATTTTTTTATTTTAATATTTTGAAATTCATTTACGCATATATACAAATGGTTATGAGGGACTCATCGGCTACAAAAGCCGCTACCCACTAAAACCCAACAGAACCTCCCCCGTCCTAAGGAAGCATCTCAGGATCGCTTACGCACTCAACCACGATGCCCCAATGGCAGGTCTGCCTCGGTAGACCACAACAACCAAGGGATGGCTCCCACGATCCACTCTGTCTTCATAGATGTACCAGGAACAACCCACATGGTACACCACCCACCGAAGTGGGTACCTCTCAGTCTCTTGGCTTCACATCCGGCTTGATTGATAGACCATAATAAGCCCCCAATACCCACCACCATGACTTCGACTTACGACTTACTTCGAAGTAAAATCTAATTAATTATAGCTTAAGTTTCGTATATGTATTAAATAAGGTGTGTAAAATCATAATACTGCCATAATATACAAAAAAATGTAAATAATAAATCGCAAACTACCAGACACTAGGGGAGGTGCTAATGGGGGATTCACATATAAATAAGCGATGTCTACAAACCGAACAAAGCCTCTTGTTTTATGGCAGACATTCAAACGGTCGCAGGTACGAGGAAACGCAAATAGAAATGCTTTTTCTATCAGGAAATATTGCTTTGTATGAATTGGAGGTTGTGTTTATTTATACTGCTTTTTCTACGAAAAATGGACATGGAATAGTAAAAATATAGCAACTACATTAATACTAATACTAATATTAATATTATTAATTGTGTACTACCGAGTTCCCTAAAAAAATAGTTACCTTCTGAATAAATACCTAAATATTTTTTAGTGTCTGTACAGGTAATAATAAATAATGAGTATACTGTCTATATCTCCGTTATGCAAAACATATAAAAGTATCATAGATTGATTGTTTTAATGGAATGAAGTTTCAGTGTTTTTGAACATTGGCCCAACGCTAAACAATATTTATAAATTACGACATTAATAATAATCTATACATATAATAAAATTGTAACTAAGCCGAATCTGTACATTAAATATTTTTTGGAAAATCTTATTGAAATAAACGTTATCATCGATACAAAGGCCGAATCTATAGTTTTTAGAATTTTTGTCTGTCTGTCTGTCTGTTACCGCATCACAGAAACCCCACTGGAGAGATTTTGATGAAATTTGGTATGGTGATAGTTGGTTATCCGGGTCAATATATAGGATACTTTTTACCCTGGGAAAATATCTCATTTCTGAGAAAAAATACAAAAACTGCAATGTAAGGGTATACTCGTACTAATATGAATTTTGTTTTTGGTCATCTGAACGCGGGCGGAGCCGCGGGTAATGCTAGTTTTATAATAAAAAATAACGTGTCGTTGTAGCCTAAATGATCTTCATTGTTTCTGGACAAAAAATTACTCTTTTATTATGATACTAGCGAATTCACTCTACAAGGATGCGTTCATAAGTGCCTAAAAGTAGCGTATTTGATAATCTATGTGGTAAATTTTATCCAACCCACCTATTTCTGCGTGAGGCAGAAATGTACACATATGCACATGCAAATTGTCGCATTTATAATAGTAGATCGAATAATAAAATAGGTAATAAATAATGTTTATATTAATGTTTTAAACTTGAAAACCTTGCACAGTCATTAGTCATTTCATACGGTAATACAGTAAGTAGCCATAGCGTTACCTAAGTTCACTTACGTTTGTATAAAAGTAAATGTGAAGGGTTGTGTAATTATACATTACTTCCACGTAGCCTGCTCACCTAATGTCTCCCCCGAGGACCACACACCGATTCCGAATGCTTTATGTTCCAGTACAAACAAACTCTAGATTTAAGCACGTCTTGTGGTAGCGATAAAAATGTTTTGTTATATTCTTTGCTACAGTTAAGTTTAAACTTACTTTTATTTATCGCTTTTACTAATTACAGAGGAATCAGACAATCAAAGTTTATTTTTTTTTAATAATTTAGAAAATTCAATTTTTTAATGTACTAGGTAATATTTTACAAGTTTTTCTATCATTTCTTTACATAGGTACGATTTAATAGCACCAGTATGTATTCTCCGCATTATTCTCGTCACATATTTTCTTTGAATCGGTAATTTATCGCCGTGTTAAATCACAATGTAAATTACCAAACAATGCAGCAGTAATTGAGAGCATAATTTATTGAAAACTTAATTAATTATTCAATTCTCTGAAAATTTACTTGGAAAGATATAGCTGTAATGATATAAACTTGTCGCGTACATATCGTTTACATTAAAAACATTTTAAATTTTTTTGAGCGGAACCCTAATTATTTTACTGAAATAAAAGTAGCCTAAGTTACTCCTTATAACATCAACTACCTGCCAGTGAAAGTCCCGTCAAAATCGGCCCAGCCGTTTCGGAGATTGGCCGGAACAAACAGGCACACTGACAAAAAAATTAACAATTGCGTTTTTCTTATATATACTGTATATAATTCCATATGCGTTTAGTAAAAAGCTGTTATTTTGACTTTACAAACAGACACTTCAATTTTATTTATCTGTATAGATGCAAATAAAAATGAAAATATTCTGTGTGTTTTATGTAAATAGAATGCTTTTATAATCTTATTGTTATCGTCCACATTGGTCTCTGTATTATCTGTGTTACATTGTTGACATGCAATAAAGAATATATATTGTTATATTAATTTTCCACACTATAAGATTTTTAAAATAAACGAAGTAAAATATTTTTTTTATTTCTAACAATCCTAATCGATGTCTACAAGTACATACCTACATAAAAATGGGTATATACTTATCGCAATGTAACGGACTCGGTATCTAAATAACAATAACGGAAACATAAGTTATGTTTCCGTGCTACTTTCCTAGTGGGGAAGGTAGAGAAAAAAAAAAGATTTCATTAAAAAACACTAAAAAGCACACTGGCACCGACTTCGACACTGGCACGACTTTCGCTTCTTCCATTCTCATTTTTGTGTCTTCAACTGTATTATACTACTCGTATGTTCGCTTCTTTTTAGTTCGCTTTTTACGTAGTCAAGTTTTTCCTATTTTCATTTTTTTTTTATTTTACTAGCGACTTACCGTTGCCATACATTTTATTTCTTTATTTTAATCCGTTTATGCAGCGAATGTCGAAGAAGTGCAATGTAGAATTGTATAATATGTATGTGCATTTTCTACCGTACATCCAATATATCAAAATTAGGTCGAACAATTGAAGGTTATAAATTCAAAGAAATTATTTGCCTTACGAATTATATGTATTTTCGATATTATCAAGTCCCTACTGAATTTCACTGCGTCTTAAATTCATTTCAATACGTCAAAGAGTAGAATCAACGGAGGGCATCGATTCTAAAGAACAACTTTCTTAATTAACGGATGAGTGTATTAACTTACGAACATAGTATCACTGCTAGTGTTGTGACTAAATCATGTTTTCTTTATTAATCTTAAAAACATTATAATTATAATATTAATGAGCACATTCAGTTTGCTTTGGGTCATCCCTAATAATATTTTTTTTAGTAAGTCATAGCAGGTGTTGTACAGATCCCCCCCCCCCCCCCCCCCCCAACGTGCGTTTACTTTTGTGTGGGGGGGAAGGAGCTCAGAAGTAAGCGGGCGCGAAGCCTCGTGCGTAAATGCATTTCCCAACGTTAAAAAAAAAGGTGTTGTACAGATGGTATGAGATAATGCATTTCCCAACGCCGAAAAAATTATATGTACGCGAGTTAATTTTATTAAAAAAAAACTGATGTAGATACTCAAATTAATTTACAGAAAACTTGACGTAAATTAATTCACCGTAATTAGATATCTTTTGTGACATGTGAGTAAAAGTTACCATTCCTAAACTAACTTCTAGTCATTGAAGAATCTTAAAACTAAAAGCGACGAAGATTTTATTACAAAATTTATATATGTACGATTTGAATAAAATTAGATCGATATGTCTTTATAAAATTTAAATACCAAGTTTCCAACCAAATCCCTAGTGCCGCTCCAAATGCAACTTTAAAAAATCTGGACAAGTGTGATTTGTATCACTATGAACTCATATTGAGGGTACCTACTTCGAATCAGTGTGGTTATTGTGCCATACATTTCAAAAATCAATTAATTAATTATTTTACTATGTACATTTTAACACTTTTATGATGCATATTCCATAAAGACTTTAAATATGTCTTAATGCCTTATGATGCAAGAGAACTTGGGATGTTACCTCTAACATATCTAGTTTATATACTGACATACATATACTACCTCGTCTCCTCAGACGTGTCCTTTAGTATAATGCATAATGCTCTGTCCGCACTGCGATAATTCACCGCACGTTTTTTTTACGCAATTCTGTATTAATCCTATAGGAGTAGCCGCACTTGCAGTTAAAAATTCACGCAGGAAAAAAATCTAATAATGATTTGACGCAAATTAAACGCGATGCGGTGCGGATTTCTCAAGGCCATAAATGTATGTGTTTTTCATAACATCTTTTGATAGGTCTGTCACGCTGCAGTAGTAACAGCTAAATTAAAAAAAACTGTTATTCATTTTAAGACGTTCTTATCAGCCGGAAACTACACCGAACAGACCAAAATCGTACGAAATTTTATTCGCAGTGGATAATAAGTATAATTCCGATCGCGGAATATAATACGCGATAGTAAAAATAGCACGGCGAAATGTCGCAGTGCGGACAGGGCCTAATATTCTCTCAGATTTACGCGAATATTTGACATTTTAAATAAAACTAACTTTTCAGATTTTTTCACGGATTTTCTTTATTTTAGGCTCCCGACGTTTCGTGCGCTTTACAGCAATCGATGTCGCGGGAGAGACTATAATTGCTGTAAAGCATTCTAAACGTCGGGAATTTTAAAAAAATATAGTGTTTTACTTTTAAAGTAATTATAATTTAAAAAACTAATACGCTTTTGACCAATTGTATTATATGGGATACGTCAAAACTAATCAAAGGAGCCCAAAATGGCCCAATATATGAATAATTAAATTCCAAGTAAAACTAAAGATTTTTTCATTTCAAAATAAAACATATTGAAAAATAATGTAAAATCAATTCTTTATTTTCTTTCTTGAAACACTAGCTACAGGTTCTGTTTCATATTCTATTTCCACCCGAGGTTTCTTACTTGGCACCTTTACAGTTAATTCCTGAAAAATACATAAAATATTTTATAACATAACAGGTAATGTTAAAAACCATTTTGGTTTATTTAATAATGGTGGCTTAGCTAAAATTATTATATTTAGGAATTATACTCATAACTTATTTATTTATATATAATTTGTTTATTTTTACATCAACTTAGCACAGAATGGCCACTGAATGTGAGGGGTGCATTGTGCCTTAGTTCACTAAGATGGCTGAGTATGGATTGGCAGATATCACACACGTCACGTAATTGTAATTCACAGATAAAAATCTTAAGTGAGATTAGAACTTCTTATTTTAGATTTTTTTTTACTTTTTTTTTATGCAATGGTGAAAACAGTTATTACTGTTATATATTATATAATAATATAATGTTTAATTTTTACCTCAATATCAGATGTCTCAGATTCAAAATCACTTCCAACATCAGCACTTTCTCTCCTTCCTGATTCACTTTCCTATAATGTAAAAATTAATTAATAACAAAAATATATTATTAACTTTAAAATACATACAAATTAAAAATTATTTAAATTAAATAGAACTATGAAAAAAAACAAATTGTTGTCTTTTATTTATGTAAAACTATGTATTATTTCATCATGCTTAAATTTTTCAAACATATTTTACATATTTATATTTGTAAAATAACTCACTGCATCGCTTTCCATATCAGAGTCAGCTTCAACAAATTCATCAACTTCTTCAATATGCTTTTCCAATTCTCTTTCAAGCTCTGGCTCCATCTCTCTCTCTTCTTCTTCTTCATCTGATTTCTCACTTTCACTTTCTCCAGAAATTTCTTCTGCTTTGAGAGCCGCATCAAATGCCATTTGTGGGAAATTGTAGATATCATTGTACTGAAAAGAGATTAATAAATAAAAAAATAGTAATAAAAGAATATTTGTTCATTTCAAATTAAAAGAATATGTATATTTAGTTTCTTTATTTACTACTAGCGACTCATCCGCGCATTGCTCACCCGAGGTTTGTTCTAACAGTTAGTATGGAATAGATAGACTATATAAGTATTTTATATATACGTAAGTACAAAATAAACAGTTCTGAACTTTTTGATTTTCCAACTGTTTTTTTTTTTTGGGATTTCCCATATTTTTTATACTGACACACCCCCAACAAAACAAAAAAAGTATTATTCAAATTAGTCCAGCTATTTTCGAGTGTGAGAGAGACTAACGAATGGCAATTGCCTTTTAAAAATAATAATTAAGTATACTTACAGTCCCTTTCTTTAACCTTTCTAACAATTGTTTTTCTATAGCATTATCAATCCTAGCAGCAACAAGTGCCTTCTCTTCTCTTCTTCTTTCACGTCTCTCTATTTTGCGTTGTATTGGAACTAATTCTTTTCTAAAATATGAAATACAAATTTTTAAGCAATATGTTCAAACAACTTTGAACTTAAAACAAAGCACATAAAATAAAAATCTACAATTTTTTATATGTCAAAGGTGAGGAAAAATAATTCCACTAAATATGTGATGATTAATGCTTTTCAGTTTTAATTATTAAACATTTTCTTTCTACTACTTACTACACTGTAATTATTCAGCACATTTTTTTTTAATTATTGTATTTTATTGTTTTACTTTTATTTAAAAGTAGGAAGAACTAATCATATTAAAATTTAATAAAATTATGATGACTTATACAATATACAACAATAACTGATGAAAATATTTACAAATAATATAAAATAATGTACTTGTATCAATAAATATTTATCTACTGAAGCCAAAATGATAAGGTACTTACACCCTCCTTAATTTCAGTTTCCTCATCCGTATTAAGTATTGTGTTATTTTTACAAATCTTTGTTTGCATTTAGCTTTTATAAAAGCAGGCCAGTAAAGCAAATTTTCATTTATTTGATAAATAGCCTTTTCAAAATTCCTTGAAAGCTTCACTTTTTCCCATTGTTTAGCTGGAAACATAACCCTAAAAAAGCAAATTAAAATATAGATTTCACATGGTAATATTAATATAAGTGATAAATAAAATCTAAAAATGATATTTCATAATAATATTACCTTTCAGCAGTCTTCATGTATAAATAAATAATACCATTTTCTTCTCTGATAGTTGCGTATTTACTATTTGCAAGAGGACAAGAAGACCGACTACACAAACCTGTGAGGTTATATTCATTTCTACAAAAGTGTTGAGTTTTTGTCCTACAAAAAAGAATATTTAACGTTATACTCATATGAAGATGTAAATAAAATAACACTATTTAAATAATTAATTGAGTACGAAGTACTTACGTTACTTTATGAGAACAATGTGTCTTGTTGATAATGGCCCATACAACCTAAAAACAATCGTACGATTTAAAAAATATATTAAATTTGTATTATAAATACGAATAAGAGTAAGTATTTTACACTTACATCATCGTGCTGCATTTTGATACACAATTTAATGGTTCATCAAATATAATATCTAAAACAAAAGTTTACAACTCACAAATAGTTACACATGGGCAAACCGCAAAAGTGACAAATGACAATATTACTTGACATTAGACTGATTGACAATTTCGAAATGACTTTTGGTACAGATAATATAAGGTAATTTTTCTATTAAATAATATTCACGTTGATTTTATTACTAATATAAAACTTTTAATAAAAATTGTACGGACAAAACGCAGAACTAATTTATATCACTAAAATTTAAATTTCAACATGGACGGATGGATGGATATTTAAGTGTTGAACTCAAGCCATTAACAAATTATATAAGAATCTGTGACTAGCGAAAGTGATAGTTGTCTATGCCACCTAAATAAAATTGAAATTATCCGTTGGTTATTTTGGTGACGGTCTGTGATACGCTCATGTGAAAAGTTAATAAAATGTTCTCTCTGAGTAAAGCCGGTACTATCTTTTAAAGAAATTTAATATAAGGATAAAGACTAAGTCATTAAGAAAGGAATAGAATTTTAAGATGAGTGATAATATTAAAGTAGTTGTCAAAGTCCGGCCTCTCATTCCTCGTGAAATTGAAGACAAGCTCTCCTACCAATGGCGCGTAAACAATAATACTCTTTATCAAATAGACCAAAATGGTAGAGAATGTGGACCAGCTTTTACTTTCGGTAAATATAATTCTAATACGTAGTTATCATTCGTACAGTGAGTGGGATGTGCACTTTTAAATGTTTGTTTTATTTCATAATGCAACGCTATCCAAATATGTACCTATTGTACGTCATAGTGAAGGTTGCTATTTTTTTCTATATTCACTTTTTCAGACCAAGTATATGACAAAGATACTAAAACGAGCGATGTGTACAATGATATTGCGAAACCTATTGTGGAGGCTGCAACTGCTGGTTTTAATGGAACCATCTTCGCATACGGCCAAACATCTTCAGGCAAAACTTACACCATGACAGGGACAGATGATGCACCCGGATTAATACCACTAGCTGTCCTTAATTTATTTGATATTATTAAAAAAGTACCAGATAGAGACTTTTTAGTCAGGTAATTGTTTGGAATGTTCTCTTATACTTTATGATACAAAAGAAGTAAGCTAAAATTAAGATACATAAACCAAGCACAGAACCCTCCCTTGGCCTTCGCTGCTGTACTAATATAAGATTTATTGAAGCTTAAGTTTTTGAGTAAGCTAGGTTTAATATATTTTATAAAAAGATATTAAAATTGTATGAATATTTTTTTTTATGTAACTAAAATATTGACAAAATAAAATTTCTTAATAGTATGTAATGGGATTTCAGCAATAAGTGTATTAGACTTATGTTAGTTATGTTTTTTTTTCAGAGTATCTTATGTAGAGATATATAATGAGACCTTAATTGATTTGCTAGACATGAAGAAAACGGTAACAATCAAAGATACAGTTCAAGGACTAAAGGTAGATGCCACTTATAAGGTTACCACTTCACCTGAAGAAGTGCTTGAAATTATGAGAGAGGTAAATATTACCGATATTTTAGTGGATAAAGAAATACATAATATCTACTTTTAAAACAAATAATCTAATCATTTTTTTTATTTAATAATAAATAAATGTATTAGGACATTAACACAACACCATTTAGTTCCATGGTAAGCTACGAAGCTTGTGTTATGGATACCAGGTAGTTAATACACTACACATATATGACTGTTAATACATACATATTATAAATATAAACATCCATGACTGGGTATAAGCATTCGTGCTTATTACACGACTGAATGCATCCAGCGGGACTTGAGCTGCGACAGCAGGCACAGCAAATAGGTTCACTACAGACTGAGCCAAATACATCGACTTTTATCAATTATAAAAAAAGATATTTTAAAAATTAAACTTGCGTAATCCTTGTTTATTTTAACAATAGCATAAATATAAGTTTAAAACATTTTTAATGTTGAGAACAATAAATATTGGGTTAAAATATTTTCAAAATCTTAAATTCATATTATTATAAAATGATTCAAAGTTTACTAATATCATTATAAAGTATAATTACATCATGTTATACAAAATGCTTAATATGTATAATATGTAAATTTATGTTTGAATCGCTATTGCTTTTGCATTGACCTTCAGAAATTGCATATGCGAAGTTAGCGATATACTTAGTTTTGTTTATTTACTGTCTACTGTAACATTGACCTGCTTATTACTCATTATGTACCAATTATTATTTTAGTATCAAATACAGTGGAACCTCAATAATTCAAACCTCATTAAGTCGTAATCCTCAGTAAGACAAAAAAAATAGTCATTCCCTTCTGCTGAAACCCTAAATATGCGGTATCTCGAATTATTTAGATCTGTAACTCGAACAAAATGTTATTTCCCTGTGAGGTATTAGTAGTACATATTTATACTCTATAACTCGAACTTCAAAACATAGACTCCGTAACTTGATGTTGGTAAAATATTATGAAGTCTTCCTTTGAATATCCTGAACTCTTTGCAATAAAATGCAAAAGGAATGTTCGATGCTTCTAATCTATGGTTTGTACCCTATACACATGTGCAAAGAATGAATTCAAACTTTCTAAGAAAGACATCTGAGTGTATTGTTTATGTTTGGGCTCATTGCTAAAAACTAAAAAGCTTTAAAAAACTATCAATCAGTTCTTATGTCATAAGACATAACAGATTTTTTATAGTTGCTTGAACAGTACCATAAAACTTAAGGCGAATTTATTGTTTATACCTTGTATATGTCATTATGTTGAAAACTTATTAATTCAAAATTTTTAGCATTTCCCTTGAAATCCAAGTTATCGAGGTTTCACTCGATATATATATTTTGGTATTAAATAAATCCATATTAAATTAATATTTTATACACCTTTTTGATTTGTATAATTCAGAATAGATTAAATAAATAACTGTATTTTATAATTGACTAATGTTACACTTTGTTAACTCTTTAAGGGCAAAGCTAATAGACAAACGGGATCCACAAATATGAATGAAGAAAGTAGCAGATCTCATTCTATATTTCAAATTGTAAGTATTTATTATAAATAAACAAACCAACATTATGTTAATTTCAAAATTCATATAAATAAAATATTTAATGGAATTGCTTTATAAGGTAATACTAAACATGCCTGCTATTTACATGATGTTAGACAGCAAAAAAACTGTACGTACGTGATTGAGTGCGTGCGTGCGTGCGTCTGTGTGTGTGTAAAATGTGTATATTTGTGAGTAGTCACTCCTTAACACGGAAATGACTGGACAGATTTAGATGTAGTAAACAAAGAGAATGTGACCTTGGTTAACAAAGGCTATTATTAGGTATCGAGAGACGCACCCGAGCGAAGCGACGGTAAGTATCTAGAATTACATACAAAATACATAATTTTTCTAATAATCCGTATTACTTAATATTATAAATGTGAAATTTTGTGAGCATGTATAGATGTTTGTTACTCTTTCACGCCAGAACGGCTGAACGGATCTGGATGAAATTTGGCTCAGAGATAGATTATAGTCTGGAATAACACATAGGCTACTTTTTATCCCGAAAAAACCTTTTTTCCTAACGCTACTCGAGACTCGAACCCAGGATCTCTGTATCTGTTCAAATTAGGCAGTAGACCTAGTAAACCTAAAGATTAATAATTATATAACGTTTATATAATACAATCTTTTCGGATTTTTTTGCGGATTTATTTTGAATTTTGGTTCCCGTCGTTTTGAATGCTTTCCAGCAATCATGGTCACGGGGGAGGCTAATATTTTTTACAGACAGTGCCTACCTACAAAACAAATTCTAAATGGCACCAAAGTACCTTACAGTATTTGTTGATTACAATTCTAAACATTTTTTTTTTAATAAGTAACATGATTGCTGTAAACCACTCAAAATGTCGGGAACTAAAAATCAAAATAAATCCGCCAAAAGTAGTTTTATTTAAAATGTCAAATATTTGCGTAAATCTAAAAAAAACGTGTTGATTTTTTTTATATGAATTGCAGACAATAGAATCTCGTGATCATATAGAAGGTGAACAGGAAGTAGGTTCAGTAAATGTGTCTCAGCTTAACCTGGTGGACTTGGCGGGCTCGGAACGTTCCGGACAAACTGGCGCTACCGGCATAAGATTCAAAGAAGGCACCCACATTAACAGATCATTGTCTGCTTTGGCATTAGTCATTAAACAGCTTTCGGAAAGTCCTCTGACAGGTCACAAGTGAGTACTTAGGAATGTGCTAGCAATTTTGTATCTAGACATCGTTTATTATCACAGAATCTGTGAAAGTTACAACTTTGATAGTTCAGACTTTTATCTTGAATTACCATATCTGAAAACACAATTGGTGAAAATCCGACTGTCCGACAACCTGTCCAAATGAGAATCGTAGTAGTGTAATGGTGCACTCATAAACCTTTTTTGAGAATCTACATTAGCCATGTTTTTTTTTATTCATTATACTATTCCAAAAGTTTTCTACCATATTATGTACATGTGCAATAAATATGCTAATTAATATTTTGCCATATGAGAATTAAATTTAGGAAATACTAACGAAAATTCCTACATATGCATTCTGTCCCTATAAGTGATTCCCGCAGAGTATCGTGTATTACAAAAGAAACTAATAGATACGTCACTACTCCTAGTATATTAAAATCATAATATTTACATACACTTCGTAGTTTCCAACCATTAGTGTTAATGTCTTAAGAAAAATTGAAAATATTTCGCCACTGCATACAATATATTTTTTTTTTATATTGTGACTAGTCTAAAACGAAACACCACGGAATTTTTTTTTTCTTTTTTTTTTAACTTTTCTGCACCGCGGCAATCTGTTAGACACACACAGACCACAGACAAATGTAAATAAATTTTGCATAAATCCTCTTTATCTATATCGCCTCATATCTTAAATTCCATTGACAATTTTAGATAAATAACACTGATATAATTGGGTTATATCGGCAATTAATCGTTCATATGATAAAATAGATTTTTATTTATTTTCAGGCACGTGAACTATCGTGATAGCAAGTTGACACGACTACTTCAAAATTCGTTAGGTGGTAACGCGAAAACTAGTATCATTTGTGCTGTGACTCCGGCCGCTGTAGAAGAAACAATATCCACATTACAGTAAGTGTTAAATGTTCTTTATATACTTTAACAGATGTCCGTTAGTAATGTCAAAATAACAGCTTTTCAGTAAATGCATATGGAATTATATTCGGTATTTATAAGAAAAGCACATTATCGTCTGTTTGTTCCGGCTATTCTCCGAAACGGCTGGGCCGATTTTGACAGGACTTTCACTGGCAGATAGTTGATGTTATAAGCAGTAACTTAGGCTACTTTTATTTCAGTAAACGAATTAGGGTTCCGCTCAAAATAATTAAATACGGTACTAATGAAATAAAAATCAATTTTTAAAATTTTTGTCTGTCTGTTTGTTCCGGCTAATCTCCGAAACGGCTAATACGATTTTGACAGGACTTTCACTGTGTAACCTATGTGCTTTTCCAGAATATAATTAAAATTAAAATGTTAATAGTATGTTATCCTTAATAGATAGACATATGCCATCGCGGACTTTTCTGTAGACCTATATAAGTTACACAATTCCACCATATAGGTATTATTTTGTTATATCTCAAAGGGTTTAGGCAGCGTTTCCGTTGAAAGCTCCCACGCCTTTTTTCCGACAGCTCCAACAAATAATATTTTAGCCAATGTATACAAAAACTTAACAAATTATATACTAAAACCTTCCTCTTGAATCACCCTATTTATTTAAAAAACTGCATCAAAATCCGTTGCGTAGTTTTAAAGATCTAAGCATACATAGGGACAGACAAACAGCGGGAAGCGACTTTGTTTTATACTATGTACTGATTTCTGAGCCAAATTTCATCCAACTCCATTCAGCCGTTCTGGCGTGAGAGAATAACATCAGCCATTCTCACGAACTTTCACATTTATAATATTAGTAGGATTAATGTGGATATGAATTAATAACATAAGTAACAAAATGTTACAGATTCGCGAACAGAGCGAAGGCGATAAAGAACACCCCGGCGGTGAACGCGGTCGCCACGGACGCGAGCATGATCCAGTCCCTCACGAAGCAGCTCTCTCTATTAAAAACACAGCTTGAGGGCAAAAAGAATGTTGAGGTTAGTAGTCATTAGTTTTAAGTACATATTATGTTATATAATAATAATCGAGCTATTATTATTATTTATACGTACGTGTGTGTGCGTACCAGTAGCTAGTTAGCCTTTTTGGGCCCCAATGCAAAAAAACGGAAGTCCTCTTTTGCCTATTATCACCTTCATACTTGAATATGGCAGAGATAGTTTTCGAACTTCTCACTTGTTTCAAACTACTCACGAAAGCACGAGTAGAGTAAAATTTAGTTTAATCCCGAAAGCTGCCCTTAAAAAAATGTTTTAAAATAAAATAATCGTTTGTGGCCCGCTAGGGGCCCCATGCGTACCTATTTATTGCTTCCTTCTTGCTTAAATGACTTGTGTAATATGTAGATGATATGTATGATGATAGTGAGTGGGCTATTTTATATTAATATTGTGTATAATTAAAATACTTCTACATGTACATATAAAAATATGTTAGTGGATGTTCTTTTATGGTTATAGTTATGGTTATAGTTTATTTGATTGAGCTAAAACCTTGTTTCTTTTTTGGTTTTTCAGAATTTGACACTTATTAGTATACTTACAACTATTTGAATTTAATATGTTTTTACAACTTTTACTTCTAGCAAGATAACTTCAATCTACAAAAGCAAATAACGCAATTGCAAAAATTAATTTTAAATGGATTCGCCGAAAGAACAAGTACGGATTTGATTAGCGGTGCAAAAAGGAGATTGATTCCACCAAGACGTATGACGATATCCACGTTACATCCGATTCAAGAAGACCCGGTACCGGCTATGCCAAAGTTCTGCACTCCTAGCCTTAAATACAAGTAAGTTGTTTATCACTTGCTTTTCCCCTTTTGCAGATTAAAAGATTTAATTTTTGAAGTGAAACTTCTTAAGAATCGTTGTGATTTGAAACTCGATGAAACGGAAATGCGACATTAAAAAGAGACACATAAATATATAGGCTTAAGCCGGCAAGAGAATAAGATATAATACATTGCCACGTTGCCATGGTAACCATTGTCTAAACAAAATTGTCTAACATATAATATGATATTCTTTCCGTATATGATGTTCATTAAATATATGATTGTAATATGCCTAATATGACTTATTTAATTATTTGAGGTATGTATTCTACATTACACAGGAAGTAAAAAATAATAAAATTTATTACTGAATAATATGTAATGTATATTTATGTCAAAATGTAAAATAACTTTTGAAAACTTGGTAAAAATATTATAAAAAACATAAACTTTATAATTATTCTACTCCTGATACTCTATATTCATCTCATTCTCTCGTAGGTTACTTTTCTTAAGTTTCACTTCTACCTTATGTGTATAGCACACACACGCACTTTTTATTTTTTAATACATATATCGTTAAAAATCTCTCAGGCTTTTGTAATGCAATAGATGGATAGATAGATATATATATACATATATACTTTATTGTACACTTCAAATGAAATATGTATACACAAGAAAAAATAAACATATAGACGATCACAGGCAGCTTTATCGCTATAAGCGATCACTTCCAGGCAACCTAGACATATGAAATTGTAGGCGTTGTACTTGCTACGTATAAATGTACATATCCTAAATACATACTTAAATGCATAAATACATACGTACAAATATACATACACAAATGTAGGTGATAAAAATATAATTATCAGGTATTATATATTATTAAGAGTATATGGAATTGTTGTATTGTTATTTGGAATAATTATTCATACGTCGCTTTTGAGATTCTATTCTTTAAAAAATAAAATCATAAAAATAGCTAAAACCTAGTGTAACAATTATACAAAAGAACAAGTTAAGTTAAAAACTTTCATTAAATAATTTATATGGGTTGCGCCTTTAATCTATTTATTAACAAAAAGAATCTTGAAAATTAATTCACAATACTCAAATATAGTGTTACTTACACAAAAAAATATACCTAAGTTAAGATAGAATATTTTTAAATCTAAACCTGACTAGGAAATAATATTTTAACAAAAAAAAACTTTTTAAAGCTAAACTTATACTGCTAAAACTGGCCATTCTTCAATTAATGTGATAGAAAAAAAAATTGTCAGTCTCTTTGACATTTATGATTTAAATAAAAAGAATTCTTTTATTTGGTGTGCTAGTTGGTAAGCATTTATGAATTTTACTTATTATTTGAAATATTTTTTATGTAAAATTAAATGCAATGCAATGCAGCATGTGTTGCATATTATTTTAAATGAATTTGATATTTTAACCATTGTTTGCAAATTCAGTAATACCTAGTAAACAGCATAACTTTCTTAGAATTATGTGTTTATTTGAGATTATAAACATTTGAATCTAAAACCTTTGTCTCTCCCGTTATCATGTTTGCTGTAAACTGTAAAGAATTCGAAACGTCGCGTCGCGTCGGAAACTAACGATCATAATAAATCCCCAAATTAATCCGGAAACATTGTTTTTATTGAAAATAGTACCTTTTAGTAAAATAATCTTAACATTTAATCTATATCTTTATAAATATTATAAACGTGAAAGTTTGTGAGTATGGACGTTTGTTACTGTTTTACGCCAGAACGGCTGAACGGATCTGGATGAAATTTGGCACAGAGATAGATTATAGTCTGGAATACTACTTTTTATCCTGGAAAAATGTACGGTTCCCGTGGAATAGGTTTGTTCCTGTTTTTATATAAATATTTTTATCATTTTGTTGGCAGTCCACTAGTGATACCGGGCGTGTCGGACTTCCAGCCCATACAGAGCGCGAGCAGCCTGGCCAGCGTGTGCGAGGAGCGCGCCGTCACACCGCCCGGCAGCAAGAAGGTCAACTTTAGCGACGAGGTCATTGAACTTGGTATGTACATATTATTATGTTCTATTTTTTTTAATGAATATAAGTCATTCCATACGAAAACGTCTGATCGGCAAAGTTGACTAGTTTTAGATTTTGCTCTAACTTTGAGGGACTGTTCCTTAGGACCCCAAAGCACAAAATTTACGATTATTTGATTTTTATATGCACCCGTTTCCGCCTATCCGAATTTAGACTTTCAAGAAATGACATTTTTATGCTTAATCCATTTTAGCTATAAAAATTTTACTATTCAAGATATCCTAAGGAACAGTCTCTCAAAGTTAGAAAAAATCTAAAACAGGCCAGCAACCATTTTTTTATTTTCTGACGTTTGCATATGGAATAACTCGTATATGAACACTACAGACCCTTTGTATGTACCTCTTTTTATTTTTTTTATTTTGTCGTGACTTTCTTTAGTTTTAATTTTTTATTAATTAATAAATTGTACGAGGTTCAGGATAATTCAAATTACATGAGCCCTCACATATATGTTTTATAATCATCATCATATTCCTGATTATTTCCCATATTACTCGGGGTCAGCGGAGTACATACATACTGCTAACTGGTTTTGGCAAAAATTTTCCGACCGATGCCTCGGAGAGCACATAAACCGTATTGTCCCATAGAGAGCACACTTGTGTTTGCGCATCTTCTACGCAGTTGGCTAGTCTCAGTAAAATTAACTACCGTGATCAGATATCATTACGTGGGAGAGCCGCGTAAAAACGCAAGTATTACTTAATATGTGTAAAATGGTTTTAGAAATGTTTTTATTTACAAATTGCATTGATTGTAAAATGAATAACATAAAGTAGTTCTCAAAGATTCATTTTTGTCTTTTTTAACACTGAATTATAATTGGGGTAGCGCAAGTGTTGTGTGCAAGAAGTGGAAAGGATGTATGTAGTGTGTTATGACTGATTGACGAAGGTGTATTTCACACCGGGTGTAAGTGGTGATTGGTTGAGTGTACGGCTCGATATAAAATATATAATGAAAAAGCACTTTAAGCTGAATGCGATAGGAAAATCTAGCGTCGACGTAATTAATAATTGCAGACTGAGAAAGATATTTTTTAAAAGCGGTCATTATCGCACGAACATACATATACCACCATGTTGACGACACATTTCACTCAGTTCATACTTGCTGCGCCAGCGGATTCGAGTCCCGCTGGGAGCATTCATTTGTGTGATGAGCATGAATGTTCGTACTTAAGTCATGAGTGTTTATATTTATAATGTGTATATTTTTAAAGTTATATATGTGTTGTGTATTAACTATCTGGTATCCATAACACAAGCCTCGTGGCTTACCATGGAACTAGATGGTGCTATGTATTAATATCCCAACATATTTATTCGATGTTTAAAATCTTAGCAACTTAGCCTCGCTTCGCTCGGGTGAATACCCTAGGTGCTTGACAGAGGCCTATGTATTACTCCAAGTCATAGTATATTTGTTTATTAAGTTTCCTCCAAATCTGTTCAGCCGTTTTTATTATAACATAAAATATTTTACTTATAATGTTTTAGATAGCGACGACGACGACAGTTCTACAGACGTTCAAACCTGTTCACCTTACCATAAATGTTACAGTAAGTATTCTAAGTAATAAAATCTATATGAACATTATTTCACATTAAAATTAAATAAGACTTATTTTTTTTATCTTTTTATTAGTTTCATAACAATTAATATGGATACAAGGTTTATCTATGTATGTTGTAATATCGTGTTAGCTTATTGCCTCTCACCTCAATACCATACTCTATGGCAGCGGTTACCAATTTCTTTTTGGCCACAAAACATAATTGATAATATTTTTTTTAACAGATCCCCATTTTGATAATAACTAAACTGATTGTGTTCTAGTTGGAATACTTTCTTGTTTGACTTGAAAGAACAAATCATAAATGAAAAATATGAATACTTATTGTACAAAAAACATTACCTAACTATTTAATGTGATGAATGATTTTTTTTTCGTATATTTAAAATAACATTAAATTTAGGCTTCATGTCTGACAACGTTTTATTTAAATCTTGGACGGAACTCAGACCCCTGTTAACCTTCCACGGAACCCCCGGGGGTTCCGCGGACCACCATTTGAGAACCGCTGCTCCTATGGCAAACTAGGTGAATTTACGTGATTTTTCTATTTGATTAATAAATATATTTGAATATTTTAGATTCTTCAAAAACACCACCTTGCATTTTGAGAAAGACCGCTAAACAAGCTGAGAAAAATTTACAGGACATTGTAGAATTAACAGAAAGAGAAAAAATCTACACTCCTAACATTGTAAGATAACCACGATTTTTATTGTAATTAAATATCAATTTTAAACTTTATTTAAATTTAATTGTAATATTTAATCAATCCCTAAAATAGTTTGCTTAACTATTCAAATGGATTTTTAATTTTGTTATGCGATAACTCATGTTTATGAGGTTTTGAACATTTTTTTAAGTAGAAGCAAGATATAATTTAATACATATTCATATATTTATAATTAGGTTGAATTGATGGAGAAACTGGAAAGTAAATCGTTAAAATTAGCTGAACTCGAAGATGAATTGATCAAACTGGGGAATGTTAGCGAGGAGAAAGATAAAGAAATGGAGAAATTAAAAAGTAACATAACTAATGCTGAAAAGCAAATAAAACAAATAACAATTGCTAAAGTAAGTGTTTTTGTAATATTTGTACTTTTGCTTCTTTATACTAATAAATAAAACTAATGTTTGCTTGTCTGAACATGGTAATTTTAGGAACTATCAGGCTGAATTTAAAATTTCTTTTATATGTACATGATAGCGTATTTATTGATAGAATTATACATAAATAAATTACTTAGGCATAACCGCGGTCACCGCTAATATAATATATGTATTTGCATTAATTAAGTAAATTTGATTGTATTCTGCCTACGTTTTTCTTTGCTCTATAAGAATTTTATGCTTACTACTTTTTCCATTTACATGCAAACATCCTAACTAATATTGTAAATGCAAAAGTGTGTGTCTGTTGGTTTGTCCAACTTTTACGCAGTGATGGATTGAAGAACATAGAGATATTTTACGAGACGGAACTATTATACATTAAATGATAGTAGTCTGGTGGATAGTGTCACTTTATATTTTTATTTTTCATATATCAACCATAAAAAATTTTAGGCGTCTTTTCATGTGAAGTGTTTTATTTTATGTTTTATGGGTTAAGTGCATTACCAAAACAATCTCATCAGACATCTAAACAAAAAAAAACCCAGACAAAAAAAAACCTGGTACATGTTTATTGTACATAAAATACATATTATAGTATTTATTTTTGCATAATATACTCAAAAGTTATGACTATTGCAGGAGGAATTGGAAAAAGCTTGCAAAGATTACAACACAAAGCTGACTGATTGGGAAGTCAGTTATGAGACACTGAAAAAGAAATCCAAAAGCAGAGAAGATGAACTTTTGTCACTGCTACAGGAACACGAATTAAAAAAGAAGCGCGAAGTCATTGGTATGTTTTTTTTTAATTCACTTGTACTTCAGGTTATCTATAAACATCATAAAATTCAAACTGTGCCGAATCTTTACATTAAGTATTTATTGGAAAATCTTATTGAAATACTCTTTATTATTGATTCAGAGGCCGAATATATAGTTTTTAGAAATTTTGTCTGTCTGTCTGGGAAAACATCTTGAGAAAACCACTGGACAGATTTTGATGAAATTTACACATTAAAGATCAGAAACGAAATCAGAAATTTGAAACATATAGGATTACTGCAGGAAAATGTCTGAACAATCTATATTAACAGTTAAAGGTACCTAGGGACGAGCCCAAGCGGTTCGAGCGTGAATCCCTAGTCATAGAAAATAGAGTATAGTATAGTTAACGATTTTTTCAAGTGTTTTAAGTTTATTTTATTTTATAAGCACAACAGTTCAGAGCATTTTTAAAAATTATAATGAAAAACTTCCTGCATTTTGAATTTGTCATAATATTTTTATTCTATTTTTTTTTTAGGTAAAATATCGTCGAAAGCCATAGAAAAAGAATTAAATTTTATGGATATGTCCAGAGATATTTCACTAGTGGATAGTGACTTTGACAATAGTATTACAAATATAGACTCAGCACAAACATTACTAGCTCAGTCTTCCAAAGACGTACAAAGTGAACTGACACAAAAGAACCAATCCATTTTAGATTTAGAAGCCAACTTAAAAGCACATAAATTACGAATAGATAGCTTAGAAAATATTAACAAAGATTTACAAAGTACATTACAAAGTTACAAAGAGAAAATCTCATATATAGACCATGAGAACTCTCTACATAAATCTACTATTAATAACCTAAATAATACAATAGAAAACCAAAAGTCATTATTAGAAACGGCTAATGCAGATATTGAATCGTACAACAGTGTGATACAAGAGTTGCAACTCAAATTAGTGGTCAAAGATAATAGTGACCAGAATGTAATGAATGATAACGATATAGAAACTATGATAGCAAATGAAGAAATGTTTATTGCTAATCATGAAAATATGAAAAACATTCTACAGTCTTTAAAAACTGCACTCAAGTCGAGGGATGAGGAAATCAAACATCTGAAAACTAAGATTACCGAAAACGTATCGAATATAGATTTTATTGCGGAGTTAGAAAATAAGAAAAAAGAGATAGCGTTACTTAAAGATGAAATTAATAGCCTAATAACACAAGACAACGAAAAAACTGATCTCATTGATAAGTTAGTTCAAGAGAAAAAAGATTTATTAAATATGGAATTGCAATTGAAAATCCAATTGTCAGGTATCCAGAAAGATAAAGAACTGTTGGAGAAACAAAATGGAGAGCGAGCGCTTGAAGTCGAACGATTAAAAGAATACAGTGAAAAATTAACATCAGAATTAGCAGAAAAAGAACGTGAAATTACATGTGAAAAAGAAAATTCGAGAAAAGAAATTGAAATTGCAAACAAGAAAATAATTGATTTAGAAAACGATATCAAAATTAAAGAAGATATGATCACAAGCTTAAATAAAGAGGATATTGAAACACAGGAAAATATAGCTAAAGCCAAATCTACATTAGAAAAATTACAAAAAATAATATCATTGTTTACGGATGATATTTTAGAAGTTCCAGAATTTATGGATAATATAGTTACAGCGCTCAGTACGTTAAGTGATAACTTAACATCGTTCGAGAGCATTGCCTTAGAAGCTATTTCAGAAAAAAATAACATTAAACAATTGTTAGATCAACGACAGGAAGAATTAAATAATATTCAAATAAATATACATGATCTTAATAATGCTGTGGATAGTTTTTATGCAGAGTACAAAAATGTATCAGAAGTAAACAATGATAATATAGTAACGACAGCAGAAAAAGACAGTTGTGAAAATTTAAAATGTAAAGTAATGAATCTCATAACAACTATGAAAACGTCACAAGCTTATTTTAATGAATGTATTCAAAACAAAGATAAAGAACTTAATGCATTAAGATTAGAACATGAGAGAACTGTAAGTGATTTGCAAACGGAATGTAGTAAAGCTTCCGAATGTTCCCAACAAATTGATAATCTAGTCCATAATCGGGATGAAATGTTGAAAAATATATTAGAAAAGGCGACTCGATTGACTTCCGAATTTAACATTGAGAACAGTATTTCTTGTCAATTAAGTGACGGTCCAGAAAATATGTTTGAAGAAATTGCTCTTACTTTAGATAAAATAGCCAACCACGTTAGTATTATAAAATCAGGTCAAGACAAAGAATGTAATACCGTTGAAGAAATATTAGCTGAAGCTAAAGATGAAATAAAACAACTGACAGAGGAAAATCTTAAATTGATACAAGATATTACGAATTTGGAAAACAACAATGTCTCATTATCTAATGAATTGAATGTTATTCACGGAGAAAGTAATAATTTGACAAAGGATTTAAAAGAAAGCGCGCATTTGTTGGATCAGCTACGGCAAGACTTAATGAGTAAGTCCAGTGAGATAGAAATTATAGAGAGTAGGGCAAAAGAATGGAAAGATAAGTTTATACACCTGGAATATTCTATGAAAGAGCAAATTAATTTCTTAGAAACAGAAAACAGTGAGCTTAAATTAAAGTGTTCAGAGTTAGAATTACATGAGAAATATGTGAATAATTTACAAAAACAAGTACTAAAAGACGATCAGAAAGACTTTTCTAGAAAATCAAATGCATATATCGAATTTAACTCTCCCCCTAGTCTTTTGACAATATGTTGCAACAAAATAGTAGATGCAATTCAGCCCCTTGATGATGAAAAATCTATGAGTTCCCATTCTTGTAGTGAATTAAAGGATAATGAATACATGAACACTTGCCGCTGTGACGAACTTATGGCTGATTTAACCATTTTAAAGGCTGATAACACTAAATTAAAGCATAGAATTGTGGAATTGGAGAATGACAACCTGAACCATATCAAAGAACAGGAGGAAGTTCAGAAGGAGGTACGATTACTTTTAGAGCATACACACGAATTACAGAAAAAAATAGTTAATCACAGAACAAACTTATCCACACTCACTGCAACCACTTACGCAGAGAATAGGTCGTTAAGTTCCCAATTGAAGTTCCTACAGCACCATCATAGTAGATTCCACACAGTATGTCAAAGGGATATACCGGAATTTAAAAAACAATTGCAAGAGCTAATGATTATTCTTAAAACTGAAAGTTGTTTAAACAAATGTAACGACAGTTTTAAGCGATATTCTCTACCGAATGCTTTAGAAACAGCGTCACTGCATTCTACATTCAAAAACGAGTCTACTATGGATGGTGAACTTTTAATGTTAGATACAAACTTGACACTTACAACTTGTGATAACACTTTATTAGCTAACGATCAAACTTGTTTTGATGCAACTCAAGTTTGTACAGTCAATGAGGTAGCCACTCAGACAGATGTTGATGATATAACTAAATATAATATATCACATCCTCAGATCACCCCAGAAACATCCGAATGCATCAAAATTATAGAAACATTAGAATCTCTTAAGAATGAAAACGACAAATTACGCTATCTTGTTGAAGATTATTCTAAAAATAAAGTAAAAGTATCTGTCACAGATGCTCAAAGTAGTCCAATTAAAATAAACAATAGTTTAAAAAACTCACTATCCATTGCAACAAACGATTATGAGAATAAAGACTCGTGTGGTGATTGTAAAGATAAAAATGAAGTAAGGATAATTGAAGAAAAGTTTAAAGCTGAAATCGAGGTTATGTCCAAAAATTTAACAGATCTACAATCTCAGAGAGATGAACTTGAGGAAAAATATCGTAATCTCATTCTAGAAATGCCCAATACCGAATCTTTAGTCCGTAAATTAACTTCATTAGAAGAAGATTTTTCCAAAAAGCAAAATGAGATTGAAGTTCTCACTGGTTCTTTGGCTAAAAAGAATAATCAGTTAAAAGTTTTGCAAGAAGAAAATGATTCACTGTCGAATCAAGTAATGGAAAGTATTTCCGAAGTAGATGACCTTAAAAAAGAGCATGACTTGTTAAAAGAAATAAATAATGACCTTACAAATAAATTCACTCAATTAGAAGAAGAAATTACGCGCTTAAAATGCAAGAAAGATGAAGAACAAATATGTCAAGAATGTATGGTAAAAGACGAAATGATTATTTCTTTGGAAAACAAAATGGCAGAGACACATGCAAAATTGGATAGAAGCTACAGCGATTCGGACAGTTCGTCGAGATATAATAAAATATGCACTTTACAAAATGAACTTCACGCAGGCAGAGAGGATTGTATTGAATTGAAAGAGGAAGTGACTACAATCAAAAATCATTTGGAACGTAGCAATCTTTCCATCAGTCATGCCATGGATTTAGATGAAAGTATAACCGATGCTCTTGTGTGTTCATTTAATAAATCAACGGCAAACAGCAAATGTGAACACATGCCAACAGAACAAGAGAATAACATGTATGCATTAGATAAAATAGATTGTATAAATTACTATATAGACAAAGTGGGTGTTGATAAAGAAAGCCTCAAAGGAGATACGAAAATAATAGATGTCATGAAAATGTTATATGATAGTTTTACCGTTAAACATGCAAATGAAATTGAAAATTTAGTCAATAAACTAAAGGATTTCGAAGAATCTAAGAGCGAACTCGAAAATAAAGTTTTTAAACTAAACAGTGAACAAACGAGACTAAATGCAGATTTAATGGAAAAAGATTCTTACCTACAAACTATGGCTAACGTTGTTTCTCAAATCCGAAATAATATAAGTGTCATAAATGAAGACACAGACTCTGAAAATCTTATCTTTAACTTTAGTGATAAAATTTTAAGGAAAGTCGACAAAGAGTTTGGCTTTACAAGTACTGTGATATTTGACTGGATCTGCAACAAGTATAATAATTTAGTTGAAACAATATCTACAGAAAAACAGCATCTCATTGAGGAAGTGCAGCGTATGGCTGCGAGTATTGACTCTGTTAATGAAAACTTAGCTTCATTGAAGTTGCAGTTAACAGAGAAGGAGAAAGAACTTGATTTGGTAAAGTGGCACAAAGAAAACATCGATGAGATTAGTACTGCTGTGACCTTAGATATTGTAAACAAAGAAAAAGATTTAAAATTGCTTGTAAGAAACGGCTACGAAAAGCTGTTAGAGAATGGGATTATAACTCAAACCATAGACTTTGATTTTCCCACTCTGGATATTCTTAAAGCGATTTTTGACATTATTTCTCTACAGGGAAGGAAAAATAATCAGGAACAACAACTAGAAATGGAGAAGAACAGTCTCATTTTACAATTAGAACAATTAAAAGCTGACCTTCAATTAAAAGACCAACAGCAAAATAAAGCTCACGAAGAGAACAAAAAATTAATTGCAGATTTAATAGAAAAGGAGCAACAATATCTTTCACAAGTTTCTTTGCACGAAGACCTAAATAAAATTCATGAAAAGAAAGTGGAAGAAAATAGTGTTAATATTAATGTAATAAATAAATTAAAAGAAGAAATTACTATATATAAGAACACCGTTGTTGAAAAAGACGACGTCATTGCTTCTCTAGAAAGTAAAATTAATATTCTAAATGAAAAATCAAGTTTGGAAAATGATACTAAAGTAATTGATCTCTTGCAATCTATAGCTAAATCGCAACAAGAAATTGACAATTTAAAAACTATAAATCAGACTATATTAAAAGAAAAAGAAATATGCGCAAGCGAATTCTCTAACGCGTGTGCTAAATTGAATAAAAACAAAATCGATATGGAAAAACTAACATCCGACATACAGATACTAAGAACGTGTATTAAAGAGAACTCAGAGCTGGTTGAAACGTTGAAAATTGAATCGAGAACTTTGTCAGAACAAAATAAGTTATTGCAGAATGAATTGCAAGAGAAGTGTAAAGAGTGTACTCGTCTAATGAATAATATAAAAACACATGAAAAGACTGCTCAAATTCAAAGCGGAATTATAAATAGGTAAGACTAAATCCATTTTTTAGAAGTTATGATTAAAATTTATATTAAACTTTGGTTTTGCATGCACTGAGATTTAAATGTATTCTAATAATAAGTTTAACACAAAGGTACTGACCACATAAATCTATACAGATAAATAAAATTGAAGTGTCTGTTTGTAATGTCAAAATAACAGCTATTTACTAAATGCATATGTATGTATACACGGTATATATACCAAAACAATATTTTTTTCAATTTTTGTCTGTCTGTTTGTTCCGGCTAATCTCTGAAATGGCTGGACCGATTTTGACGGGACTTTCAATGGCAGATAGCTGATGTAATAAGGAGTAACTTAGGCTACTTTTATTTTAGAAATAAATAGGTTCCCACGAAAAGAAATTTCAACCAATGAACAATTGAACTTGAATATAGAAGTTGTAACATACCTTAGGGACGAACCCGAGCGTAGCGAGGGTGAGTCGCCAGTCTACACTAATATTGTGAAGAAGAAAGATGTTTTTGTATGTTTGTAACGAATAAACTCAAGAACTGATTAGATAAAATTTGGTAAGAAGATAGTTTGACACCCTATGAAGGACACAGAACATTTTTTATTCCGGAAATCATCCCTTAAAGGGGTGAAAATAGGGATGAAATTTTGTATGGGAAATCCACAACCCGAGCGAGGGTGAGTCGCTAGTGTGGAAATGTGTGGAAGAAGTTTATAAAATTAAATAAATGTGTATATACTTAAGGCAGTATAGTATTTTAAAAAATAAAACGTAGCTTATTATATATAGTTCTTGGTCGTCATAATAGCGGGGTTTGTGGAAAGGGATAGAGCGTCTTTATAGATATGACAGGAAATTTGAGTTAAAAGCGAATTTATTTTTGGTTACTTGAATTTTTTTTAGATTAAGAAAACAGAAAGAAGATGATGACAAAACATGTCTTGAAAAGGAGAAATTGATACAAGAATTAAACGAAAAATTGAACTCCTTAGACACACAGTACAAGAAATTAGATGGGGATCTTAAAACCAGCAGAGAAGAAATCGATCAATTGATTAAAGCTAAGCATTTGTTAGAGGTAATTTATTTAAATTATTTTTGCATATAAGCTACAAGCCCTTGTTTCTTACTTGTATAAAATGTGTGTATATATATACAAGAAGTAGGTAGTATACTGTTTTTTTAATCTACATAAATAGTTTTCATGTTTGGTCCCTTTCTTACAATTGCAAACGTCACAGATATAGATAAAGACAAATGCTTTATAGAACAATTTAGATTCAATTGATATAATTAATCTAAACTTGAGGCAGTGGTAGCCCAGAGGTAACGCGCTCGCTTGGGAAACCGAGTGAAGCGGGTTCACATCCCGGGTTCCGCACGTTTGATATTTTCATGTGCGAATCATATCTAACATGATTACCACTTGCCTTACGGTGAAGGAAAATATCGTGAGGAAACCTGCATGTCTGAGAGAACCTAGCAAGTTTTCGAAAGACATGTGTAGTCCGCTAACCAGCACTTGGCCAGAGTGGTGGACTGTGGCCTGTGGCCTGATTCTCCTCGTACTGAATGGAGGCCTGTGCCCAGCAGTGGGACGTTAAAAAAAGCTGAATGCAATCTAAACTTTTAGGTTCGCATATCGGAATTAGAAACAGACGGAGAGGCTAAGCCCAGACTGTCAATAGATATCGCAGAGTCTACGAGAAGACGTCGGCAAAGCATTCACGATTCGAAACGAATGTTCTCGGATAGTGTTCAAGGTAACAAAATTTATATTATTACTAGCCACTTATCTTCATGCTTATGGCTTCATGGGTTTTAATTTTTTTACGCAGAATCCTAATTCTTTTTCTATAATAAAAGTAGCCTAAGTTATTCCTTATAACATCAGCTATCTGCCAGTGAAAGTCTCGTCAAAATCAGTCTAGCCGTTTCGGAGATTAGTCAAAACAAAGAGATAGACAAACATTTTAAAAATAGTTTTTTTTCTTATAAGCATTTATTTTAATATGCATCTAGTAAAAAGATTTTCGGGATAAAAAGTATCCTATGTGCTTTCCAGGGTCTCAAACTATCTTCTTACCAAATTTCATCTAAATCGTTTCAGTAGATCCAGAGATTACCCCCTACAACGTCACAAACTCTACATACTCTCTACAAACTCAACTCTATATAATATTAGTATAGATTACTACCGACTTACACTCGCTTTACTCGAACGCGTTTCTAAGGGCCTATGTGTTACTCCAAGTCATAGTCTATTTGTGTACTGAAATTCATCCGAATCTGTTTAGTCGTTTCAGCGTAACGAGTAACAAACATACACATGTATACAAACTTTCGCAGTTAAATTAGTAGTAGGATGCTGCGTCTAGTGCCGTTAGCAGCTTCAAATTTCGTAAAATAGACTTAGTGTCTTATTTCCAATTTCGTCTACGCTATGCGAATGCGAGGCACTCACGCCTGACACGCCTTAAGATTTATAAGGTTATGTGTAAAACATTGAATTGGAAAAAGTAACATAAATGAAACTTTTCGGATTTTTAGCAGATTTATTTAGATTTTTGAGAGAGTCTCTCCGGTGACCGTGATTGCTGTAAAACATTCGAAATTTCGAGAGCCAAAAATCTAAATAAATGCGCGAAAAAACCCAAGAAAGATAGTTTTGTTTAAAATTTCAAACATTCTCGTAATTCTAAGAAAATTAGGTAACATAAATTACTGGATAATCGATATTTACTTATATTTTAATTCCAATTGTGAAAAACTTACAAAATACCTAATATATAATATCTATTTTATTTACAGATCACAAAAAAATAGAAGCTGTGTTTAAATCTCGCGGTAAGCCCGACGATCTCTTCATGGACGTGGACGACGATAGTTCGGCGAGAAGCACGCCCATCAGACAGAGCAAAGGGTACGTAAAAATACTGTTAAACAATAATAAAAAAATATTAATTATTACTATTAAAAATGACTTCCTGGCATTAAAAAGTAAAAATAACTCAAAGGGGGTTTTCATTTGGAGTAGATATCTAATCAGATATTTTCGAAGTCGGTGCCAGCCGATGCAAAGCAAATCTAATATATTTCGATACGTAAAATACATCACAAATTGATGTATAATATTTTAACTATAATTAGAGTTCATACCTTGTCAACTAAACATATAATAAAATTGTAACTAAGCCGAATCTGTACATTAAATATTTTTTGGAATGTTATTGAAATAGACATTATTATCGATACAGAGGCCGAATCTAAAGCTTTTAGAATTTTTGTCTGTCTGTCTGTCTGTCTGGGAACGCATCAGCAGAAAACCATTGGACGGATTTTAATGAAATTTGGTATAATGATAGCAGATTATCCGGGTCAACACTAAGGATATTTTTGCTGCGGGAAAATATCTCTGAAAAATCTATACTAACCTTAAAACGTCGAGACAAAACCGAGCGGAGCAAGGGCGAGTCGCTAGAGTATAAATAAATTTAAAAATAATTAATTAAACAACATAAAGTGAAATAAATATCACGATGAAAAATATTTTCATGTTATTTTTAATATATATGTGTTTACATTTCAGACGTGAAAGTCTCGCATCAAAACACGATCACGTAAGTTATTTAATCTATTATATAATAATAATTTAACCACAGTAGCGTCTAATATTTGATTGACATTTATTCTATCTAAAGCAAATTAAGTGTGGTTTAAGACATTTATTTTCTCAAAATAATTACAAAATTCACTTACAGAGAAAATACACAAATAATATAACAAATATCGTGTCGTCGGACAAATCATATCATAACTTATTCACTATTGAGCTATTTACTTAGGATTATACAAAAACTTATATCACAAGACACATATTTTGCTTTAAATTTACGAGTATAAACTTAAACACATTATAAGAAATATATTTAAGTCTAATTCTTTCAAATACATTTTTATTAGCATAGAGTCAATTATAACTAACTAGCTGTCAATTATAACTAGCTGTAAGGTAACAAGGTGGTAAGTAACTGTACTTGAACTTTTTAATTATATCAAACATTGGTTTCGGCCTTATCATTGGATAATGCTTTCACTTGATTTGGCTACTAGTTAAGTCTTCGAATTTGGGCCCCTTTTGATTCCTTTTGACGAGTATATTTACAATTTCTAAAAGGCTTGAATTCTCAGCTTTTTAAACTATAACACCTTAGATTTACGCGAATATTTGACATTTCAAATAAAACTATATTTTAGAAAGGAGACAGAGACAGGAGCGACTTTCACCAATCACGGTCAGTCAGAAAAGATGCGAAAAGATAGTTTTATTTTTAAACGATAGTTAATACTTGCTATTTGTTACAAAAGCCAATTATATACAATAGTAATAATAAAGTTTTTCATTCATCACTACAAATTATAAAACAAAGTCCTCCGCCGCGTCTGTCTGTTTATCAGTTCGCGATAAACTCAAAAACTACTGCACCAATTTTTCATGCTGTTTTCACCAATGGATAGATTGGTTCCCTTCGAAGGTTTTATTTAGTATATAATTTGTTGAATTTTTGTATAAATTGACTAAAATATAATGATATACATATGTTGGACGTGTCGAAAAAAATAAGCCGTCTGGGAGCTTTCAACGAAAACGTTGCCTAAACTAGTCTAGAGTAAAGTCCGCGATGGCATAATATGTCTATCTCTTAAGGATAACATACTGTATCCATTTTAATTTAAAACGTACCTAGGGACGAACCCGAGCGAAGCAGGGATGAGTCGCTAGTAAAATATAAATATTTTCGTATATAATGATTCCAGAGTGACAACACAGAAGAACATTCTAGGCCGAGCAGTGTGCTGGCGAGCCGCCGGCGGCGTCAGAGCGTGCACGACTTGCACCGCAGTGTGCATTCGCAAGGTGTGTATTATCTATCCACAATGGTTTATTGTCGTTAATGGAATATTTATTTATAGGACACACAGTTGTTAAAACATTATAACATCGTATCTAAAAACTTAACAAAAAATTAGAAAAATATTTAACATTTTAAGGTGTCACAACTCACAACATGGACCATATTATATTCATTGGCACTGCCTAATTTGTCATTTTAATTAAATAAAATAAAAATAATTCCATCCACGCTTTAGAACTTTACAATAAATACTGAGGATCATAATGATCGCGACATCTGGCGGAAGAAATGGCAAAATTGAAGAATTCCGAAAAATGTTAAAACACGTATTTATTTAATTGTATTGAAGAGCATTAATACCAAGTTTCAAGTAATTCTGATCATAAATATTTTTTTGGGTTGTATTATAACATCTTTTCCCGTGACAATGAGATAATCTCCCGCGGTAAAAATTAGCCTATGTCACTCTCCAGCCCTCCTAACTATCAACTATCTCCACAGAAAAAATCACGCCAATCCGTTTTGACGTGAAAGAAGGACAAACAAACACTTTCACATTTATAATATTAGTATGGATAGACGCATTTTTCGGAATAAAAAATAGCTCACGGCACTCGGGCGTAAGTTAAGGTAGTTTTCTGTCAGTGAAAGCTCGTCCCCTCTAGGTCACATACTTATGTGAGAAAGTGACAAATCTCATTACTTAACAGACTTTTCCTATGTGTTGCTTTTGTTTGTGTGATATTTTGTTGACCATGTATTTTGTACCTTTCTTTTATGCCAACTCAAAAGGTTATTTTTCAGTTTAAGTTTATAAACGTTTTTAAAAATATATTCATTCTACATTTTTCTTTTTTTAGAAAATTCACGAGAATCATCACGAAATAACAGCATCGATTGGTAAGTTTTTCTGATTACACGTTCAGTACGTTCGATCTCCTCCATCTTGTTTCAATTAATAGATTTTTTTTTATTATTTTTCAATACATCTCATTTAATTAACAACTTCAACATTTATACCTATTATAAAAGAATATATCTAATCGTTTTAGTGAAGTGACTCAATTGAGGAAACAACTCTCATCGTGTCAACAAGAATTAGAAGAACTGAAAGTGAAATATAAGGAGGTAGATGAAGAATGTGAGATATGTGCCGAGTACCTGAAGGAGAGGGATGAACAGTGTTCGAGGCTAAAGGAAGATAAAGTTGCTTTGGAGGTTTGTTACTATTTTAACTTATTAGTTAACGATGAGATTTATGTATATAGAAGTATGGAGACGTTATTGTTTTATTATGTTTCTATAGCCAAAGGGCAAAAACCTTTGACTTGCACTTGTCTGATTTTTTATTTTTTGTTTACTGTTAATATGCTTAATATACTGTTTTAGAGTAAATGCTATAATATGAAAATGAAGAGTTGTATTATATATTACAGCTCATCAGTATAGAATAAACCATATTTCTGAATTTTTATAAACTTTAATATATCATATATTTTTGTTGCAGAATATTATAACGGACCTAAAAGATAAATTAAAGAACAACAATCCTAATCAGGCCAATGCGAAGGCTACTTTCGCCGACGCCTCAGTGAACACTGATGAGGGTAAGTTGTAATCAATTTTGAATCCTAACTATAGATGTTAAAGTTACTCATTATTAAATATTAAATGAGAGAGAGTTGGATGGTTGAGTGTGGGATCTCTATTTGGTCGTGTCGAATTCGTCTCGTTTGTCATAGTTTGAGAGTGAAAGGGATAGAAATTACAAGTAATGTGCACACACCGACATCTATACAGTCTCAAGAGTGCACTGTAACCACATAAGTAAGTATCCCGACAGAGACAAAGCTTTATATTAGATACTACCTACATGTTGTGGCGACCTGTGTGTGATAGCTCACTGGCGAGTTGACGAAAGCACTGCCCGTTGACAAAACCGGTTTTTACGGGTTCGGCATGTTGACAATCTCAAGTCGAGCGCGTTACGTTAAAAATACATACATATTTGCAAATGTATATGTGTGAGATTACTATTAGTTGATACTCGCGTAGGATAAGATCAACTTTGTATAGCGATATTGTTAACTAATATATTTTTTTAAAAAGAGCAACTGTTACGTTTCTCGCTGGCTTATCTCATCAGAACTTCCTTTCGAGCCGATGGTAGAGTCACGAGCTAATATACTAAAATTTATTTTAAATTTAAAATAATTTAAAAAAAGCTAGCTATATGAATAAAGCATATTTTGATTCGATATACCGCTGTCTTATTTATTAATACTTATCGTTGCGAGGTAGTTTGAAGCTGCACTTCTATATTATATTATGTTATAGAGATATTTACTCATGTGATATAACATCTCTCGCGTTAGTCGCAGTAAGATTCGAAGAGTTGAATCTCAGCAATACATTATTATTATTTTTCAGATTGGACCAATCTCCACTCGGTGGTTGTGGACAGGATGTCATACAATGCGGAGGTTGAGAAAAATAAGAAATTGATGAAAAGTATTGAAGAGCTTCGCTTCAAAAATCACGGTCTCAAGACTACTATGGCGAAGATGCAGAAGGCATTGGAGAAACATACCGTCAAGGACAGGTTAGTGATTGTGATTTCCTATGAGGTTCCGGATTTACTATGAGTGTTACCTTTGTATCTAATGTTTTTCTTTGTTACGAAATATAGAAAAAAAAAAACAAAATTTTAAAGCACTTACTGTAAAACATGTAATACTATTATTTTATTGAAGCAGAACCCGCGGCTTCGCTCTCGCTAAAACAACAGAAAAAAACTTAAAAACTTAGGTTTCATAAAAAATTTCATCCTCTATTTTACCTCCTTAAGGAATGAATTTCCGGTTGTATTATAATGTAGAAATAACTCGTAGAAATAAGATAATCTCCCGCGGTAAAAATAGCCTATGTCACTTTCCAGCCCTCCCAACAATCTCTACACAAAATTCATGCCTATCGGTCACTCCGTTTCGACATGAAAGAAGGTCAAACATACAAACACACTTTCACATTTATAATATTAGTATGGATTATATTCTCATTATTATCAAACTAATATTTTTTACCCCCAGCAAAGAGCTAGAGGCGACCAGAGCGGAACTGTCCGCATGTAAACAAGAGCTGGAAGAACTGAAGGTGCGGTACAAGGAGCTGGACGAGGAGTGCGAGACGTGCGCCGAGTACCTGCGCGAGAGGGACGAGCAGTGCGCGCGGCTCAGGGACGCCAAGGCCGGCTTGGAGGTGCGTAGCGTGGGGGTCGTGGGTTGGGGGCCGCTTGTGACTAGGAGCTGTAGTTCATTCGCGCTAAGAAAATAGTGAGTCATCGGTGTCCACCCGCCTAGCCACGCCCCAATTATTAAGTCATATTTCCCAATGACCTAGTTGAAGGCAGGCTTAAATATATTATTAATGACTTTATTTTGATTTAAGATATAAGTTTATTATCTCAAGTCAAAATAAAGTCGTTATCATCTCAAATCTTAATTAAGTTGATTTTCAACCGTTAAACTTAATATTTTGAAATATTGAAATTGAATTGAATTTTTACTCCTACTTTATACAAGATGGTATGTACATACATACACCTTTACCTGCCGTTGTACTTGATGACTCAATATTTTCTTACCGCGAATGAACTATAGTCCCTTCTTTACTTGGGCACGTCCTGAGGTGCCTAGTTTGTGCTAGTGTTTGCGTTTCTATTAACTAGCGACTTGGCCCTGCTTCACTCGGGTGCGTCCCTAGATGCTTGTGGTGTATGTGTCACTCTAGGTCATGGTCTATCTGTATACTGAATTTTGTACAAGTTCGTTCACCTGTTTTAAGTTTGACGTGTCTGTGTGTGTCTGTCTGTGGCATCGTAGCTCGCGAACAGATGAACTGATTTTGATTTTGTTTTTTTTTTTTTTGTTTGAGAGGTGAATTAGTCGAGAGTGTTCTTAGCTATGTTTGATGAAAATCGTTCCAAATTGGTCGGGATTTTTTTAAATTTTTAATTTATCACTTGTTTTTACTTTGTATGCAGGCTAAATTACAAGAATACCAAGATGTGAGCAATATGACGCACTCGGTACGCAAGAAACGGCAAACCCTACACGACCAGAACCGACGGCCCTCGACAACTCTGACTGACGCCTCCACTGAAACTAGTGATGGTACGTATAACCCGCGCAGATGAAGAATGGGATTATAAATGTATTCATTCCTTCCTACTTCCTTTCTGCCTTTATCCTTCCTTCGTTTTTCCTTCCTTATTAACAACCCACGTGCTGGGTACGGGCTCCTTTGAAGTGATATCCGGCTATAGCAACACCACGCTGGCCAAGTGCGGGTGTGAACTCTAGCGCAAAAACAGCGTTTTTATTATGAAGTTAATGGAACATGTTATTATGGCCATCTCGGTTTGACAACGTATTTGTCATTTGAACATCTTTTAATAAATATAATTATAATTTTGCTACTACTTACTAGTGAAAAGTTATTTCTAGTCATTTTAATGTTGCATGACTCCTGCACCACTTCACAAAACATGCTGGCATGATGATTCACAACTATAGTTCAAATGATAAAAATTTAAACGTACGCGAAAGTTTGACATGTGCTCACTTGTAAGAATAAAGTCCGACTGATGACGCGATGGACACGACTTTTAAGCCCCGCCTACTTCGACACGACTTTTGTTGGGTCATTTTTTTAACGCAGTTACACTTTCTGACATATAATTTATTCGTAAATTCATGAGTTTATATTATTGAAGTTATGCTTCTTTTGGGACGTTTGAAAAAAATATGATAGTAAAATTTTTACGGTGCGCTCTCACACCGACAGCAACAAAGCGTCATGATGAAGTTAGCTGATAACTATTTGTTGCTATGGTAACCGTTGTTATTGTCTGACAAATGATATATAATATTATATTCTTTCCTTAAATAATATTCTATAAATATATGATTGTAATATGCCTACCATGCCTTATTAATCATTTTTAATCATTTTTATTTATTTATCATTCCTTTTTAACTGACTTCCAAAAAGTAGGAGGTTCTCAATTCGTCGGAATCTTTTTTTTATGTATGTTCCCCGATTACTCAAAGACGCCTGAACCGATTTGGGTTTTTTTTAAAGGGTATACTTCCCAGGTTGTCCCATATAAATTTTATCGAAATCGGTCAAGCGGTTTGTTAAAAAATCAACAATAAATATTTTTTTTTATAAATTGTTTAATCGAATATGTTATTAAAAAACTTTCTTCTTACAAATTACCTGCTTATTACGTCTACACTAAAAATAGAAAAAGAAAATCTTTAAAAAAACGTACTTAAAATGAAAAAAAAAACTAAACGGGGGTTTTCATTTAGAATAGATACCTAATCAGATATTTTCGGAGTCGGTTCCAGCCGGCAATATTTTAACGTATGAATATCTAATAAGTAAATATGTATTTCACGTATCGAAATATATTAGATTTGCTTTGCATCGGCACGTAACGTAACACACAGGTTTTTTTTGTTAATATTTTTATGAGTAATATTTTTGCCATAAAATACGTATAAGACATTCTCTTTACGCCCTGGTAGATATATTACATATTATGGACATCAAATGAAAGGGTTTTCTCAAAAAATTAAAAAAAAACAAGCTTTTATTTAATGTTTATTTTTTTTATTTTTTATCTTATATGCCTAAATAAAGACAAGTTTGGTAAAAGAATTATTCATATTTTTTTCACATTACTGCTGTTTTTGGGTTCCGTAGCCAAAATTCGAAAACGTAGCTCTTACAATTTCAGGAAAAATAATTAAACAAATATTATATTTAAAGATGTCTACAAATACTACTTATTTATTGACCATACTTTTTCTTTACATAGTATAAAAAGAAGTCGCTTCTGCTGTCTGTTCACTTAGATCTTTTAAACTACTTAACGGATTTTAATACAGTTTTCAGCAATAGAGAGTGATTCAAGAAGAAGGTTTATATGTATAATACATGCATATCATACATAATACAGAAAAGCCAAGAAATTCAAAGATTTGTATTTCATACTAACCGGTTAGTTGTTTAGTAAGTAGGTTAGTTAAACGTACCAAGTTCGTACTCGAGTGAAGTGAGGGTGAGTCGCTAGTTTTGTATATAAAACACAAGCTCATAAAACATAACTTTTACAGCATTATACACTTGATCTAACATCACGGTACATACGACATCACTTTTCTTTACTCTCTGTCATAGTCTCTCTAAATTTTTGTAATAAATAAAAATATTATTTGTTCAACAAAAGGAAACAAAATGTTGAGAAAAAAAAGATTTTTCTACTCTCTAATAACTTGTGACGCGTAAAGAAAGGGTAATTCCGAATAACGAAAAAAAAATGATACACTATATGTCAATCTATTTTCAAATTATGTAATCAATATCGGATATAATCTCCAATTTCTCATCATATCCTCTTCTTCTTCCAGAGTTTGTACTTACTGAATAAAACTTTCAATTAGAATAGTTACGATTTTTAATCTGAAAAATTATTTACAATTTTGATCAATTTACCTTTAAAATTAACGAATTTTCATACAAACAAACCATCCAAAATGCAGGTAATGAATATCCAACAATATTTTCTTAAGGGATACCTACCTACTCCTGATGAGGAAACTGCCTTTCAAGTTTGTAGCATTTATACATTGAGATTTCTTGATTAATGAGTGAGTAAATGGTATTTCGCTTTTATATACTCAAGTAGTTTTCCTTTCATTCAGAGTTTAAATCGTATTGTATTAAGTACTTGATCTATAATATATAATTAATTACCTGTACTGTGGTATTCTATATCAATATGATTTATGAACTAAGCACACGAAATCACGTAAAATAGTGCTTTTGTAATAGGTACTCTATTTTAGAAAATTAATAATGTAAGAAATATACCATTCTCTTTTCCATAATCATTTTAGCTTAAAATATCTCGTTAAAATAAAAAAATATATTATATTTCATTAAAAAACATATATTTCTCATTCTTTTAAGTTAATATAACTTAAAAACCAATATGTTGAAAGAGCTTTTCTTGTGTGCGAGAGACAGTGATAGGAAATAAAAATATTTTTTATAAATAAGATTTTAAAAGAGGTTCTATTACTCATGAAATACTGTTAAAAATGACAAAAATAATAATTAATCTCTCCGGTAAAGCCACACTGTGAAGCACTTTCTCCAATTTCCATAACATTAACAGATGTATTACAAAGAAAATAATACAAAGTGAGTTATTATAGTTAATCTTTTCTATTATATATCGCTACTATACACAACACTTCTGAATTTATCATATGTATGTATTTTGTACATAGCGTTCATAAAATATAAAACATAACTACTTTTTTTATTTCGTAAGTACTGTTCACATGTAACTATAGCAAAATGTGACAAATATTGTGGAAAGTTTTATAGATACAGTCTTTTTATATAAAAATCTTACTTGATTGGCTTTATACATACAATATAGTTAATTATTATTATTACTATATCAGTCATTGTGAAGAGATAATACATTGTATAGATATTATTATTATTGTTGTTATGTGGTTTACCTTTTGGCCAATTGCGTATATAATGTATTGTAAACGTTAGCATGGAGGGTCATAGCCGTCTCCTCCGTAGCCACCACCGCCATAGCCGCCACTACCATAGTTACCACCTCCATAGCCACCACCTTCGTAGCCACCACCTCCATAGCCACCACCTCCATAGCCACCACCTCCATAGCCACCACCTCCATAGCCACCACCTCCATAGCCACCACCTCCATAGCCACCACCTCCATAGCCACCACCTCCATAGCCACCACCTCCATAGCCACCACCTCCATAGCCACCACCTCCATAGCCACCACCTCCGTAGCTACCACCTCCATTACCGTTACCTCCGTAGCCACCACCACCGTAACCGTCTCCGCCATAGCCGTCTCCGCCGTAGCCGTCTCCGCCGTAACCGTTTCCGCCATAACCGTTTCCGCCATAGCCGTCTCCGCCGTAGCCATTTCCGCCATAGCCGTCTCCACCGTAGCCGTTTCCGCCATAGCCGTCTCCACCGTAACCGTTTCCGCCATAGCCATCTCCGCCGTAGCCGTTTCCTCCATAGCCGTCGCCGCCTATACCGTTACCGCCATAGCCGTCGCCGCCTATACCGTTACCGCCATTGCCATCACTGCCATAGCCGTCTCCGCCAATACCGTTTCCACCATTGCCACCACCACCATAGCCGCCACCACCATAGCCACCATTGCCATAACCACTACCACCATAGCCGCGATGGCCATAGCTGCCACCTTGCCCACCTCTGTAATTGTATAAAATTAGCCGTATAGTGTTGAAATTAAAATATATGACACAGCGACTTTCTTACTTAACTTCACGCTATATTTTTTGCGAGTAGTTTTAAAATTTTGCCAGTCTGATATCTGTCTCAGAATGGCGTTTAGTGGTCTGCCACTAAGACATTTGAACTACCCCGCAAGTACATACATATGTATGTATGTGTGTATGTACATACATGTTACGGGCAACTTGAGAAGTTCCGTCACTATCAATAATGACCGGTCCGTATACATAACACCCGTATCCAGTGGGCAATGTCATGCTGCGTAACTAATTACTTTTCCCGGTCAGAATGAATAATGACTACCCTATTTTGGGAAATATAATAAAATAGATGAACTGTAGTGTTTTTATTTATTATATGAAATTAAACTTCATATATGAAATTAAACTTCATAAGTCTCATTGAAAGGTACACTATACCAATTCAAAATTAGTAACAATTCAACGTACATGCTAGCCAGTACACCACGGAGGCTATGATATTTTCCATACTTAGCTAAAGTTAAAATTTATTACCTTTCTTCTTCATAGCCACTGTCTTCTTCATCACAGGAAGTGCACCTAAAATAATAAAAAAATAGAGTGTCTAGGTGCCTCACAGTAGCCTACTTGTTACTCCAGGTCGTAGTCTATCTGTGTACATACTAGATTTCATCTGAATCAGTCTAGCAGTTTCAGCGTTAAGGAATAACAATCATACACACAAACTTCGCGTGTACAGAAACAGACAAACCGTACGTTTTTCCGGGATAAAGTAGCCTATGTACTATTCCAGGCTATTATCTATGTGCCAAATTTTATCCAAATCCGTTGAGCCGTTCTGGCGTGATTGAGTAACAAACATCCATCTAAACTTTCACATTTATAATATTAATAAGATTACACAGATTATATTGTACTAGCATTGCCCGCGGCTCCGCCCGCGTTCTGATGACCGAAAACCAAATTCTTAGGTTTTACATATTAGTATACTTTTACAATGCAGTTTTTGCATTTTTTCTCAGAAGTAAGATATTTTCACAGGGTTAAAAAGAATCCTATATGTTGACCCAGATAACCAGCTATCACCATACCAAATTTCATCAAAATCCCTTTGGTGGTTTTTCTGTGATGCAGTAACAGACAGACCAAAATTCTAAAAAGTATAGATTCGGCTTCTGTATCGATAATAATGTTTATATCAATAAGATTTTCCAAAAAATATGTAATGTACAGATTCGGCTTAGTAACAAATTTATTATACGAGTATATATATATATATATATATATATATATATATATATATATATATATATATATATATAATTATGTATTTCGGCCCTTCTTAACGTCCCACTGCTGGGCACGGGCCTCCCTTCAATACGAAGGGGATTAGGTCATAGTCCACCATGCTGGCCAAGTGCGGGTTGGCGACTTCACACGTCTTTCGAAAACTTGCTAGGTTTTCTCAGACATGCAAGTTTCCTCATGATGTTTTCGTTCACCGTAAGGCAAGTGGTAATCATGTTAGAAATGATTCGCACATGAAAATATCAGAGGTGCGAGACCCGGAATTTGAACCCGTTTCACTCGGTTTCCCAAGCGAGCGCGTTAGCGCTGAGCAACCACTGCCACAGATTGACAGAAATTAACATAACACGGAAAAAATTATAACATGAAATCGGAAACAACATTTTTTTATTAATTACTAAATTTTTTATACATAGTATCGAATAAAAATACGTACCAAGGTTTTGCCTCGATTATTGTAAACAAGGCAATTGCGCAGAGCGCAACGAGCCATGATATTTTCATTTCAAATTCTTCTTCAACGATTGGCGAAAGATTCTCAAGAAATGATGGAACATACAGATTACAACGTCTTTTTATGCTGCGAAAGGATAAAGGTCACACTGATAACAGCATGTGTTAAAACCAATGTAATCATTAAAATTTCCCGCCGTATTAAATATTTTATACGTTTTAATTAAAGACTGTATGGGTAAACTGTGTATTTTCACTAGTGACCCAGCAACAGTAAGAAGGTGTTTTCAAAATGATTTAAATATTTTATTAGTTATACGCATTTATAATAATAATACATACATAGCATGTTATCACATAGGAACCAGTTCATATATAGGGATAATATTTACGAGGGAACTGAGGATCTAACATACAGATCAAACACTTAACTCTCCTTTAGTCTTCGCTGCAGCAATCCATCTATACATATAATAAAATTCTAACTAAGTCGAATCTGTACATTAAATATTGTTTTTGACATTATTATCAATACATAGGCCGAATCTATAGTTTTTAGAATTTTTGTCTGTCTATCTGTCACCGCATCACAGAAAAACTACTGGAGGGATTTTATTGAAATTTGGTATGGTGATAGCTGGTTATCCGGGTCAACATATAGGATACTTTTTACCGCAGGAAAATATCTCATTTCTGAGAAAAAATACAAAAACTGCATTGTAAGAGTATACTAATATTTAAAACCTAAGATTTTGGTTTTTGGTCACCTGAACGCGGGCGGAGCCGCGGGCAATGCTAGTAATTATATATAAGTAGCGACTCACCCTCGCTTCGCTCGGGTTCGTCCCTACTTAAGTTTTAAAGTTTAGTATCGATTTCTCAGAGATGAGATATTTTCCCGTTTCGTCCCAGATTCGACTTAGATAGAATTTTATTATATGTATAGATATAAATATAAATTCTAATACCAATTGGGGATTACTTTTATTGGTATTTCAATATACATTTGTATTGTTTTATAGATTTACTGAGCTACCAAGTGGAAAAGGACGGCAATTCCCGACTCGCAGAGGATGCACATACAAAAGAGAATAAACGTCTAAAACTGGTAAAGAATACATTTATTATCTATACCCTATATGATCTGTGTGTATACATATAGTAAAATCGTAACTAAGCCGAATCTGTACATTATTGTTTTGAAAATCTTATTGATATATACTTTGTTATCGATACAGAGGCCGAATCTATAATTTTTAGAATTTTTGTCTGTATGTCTGTCTGTTACCGCATCATAGTAAAACCACTAGAGGGATTTTGATGTATTGTGATAGCTTTTTATCCGGGTCATACATATAGGATACTTTTTACTGCGGGAAAATATCTCATTTCTGAGAAAAAATACAAATACTGCAATGTAACAATATACTAATATGTAAAACCTAAGAATTTGGTTTTTGGTCATCTGAACGCGGGCAATGCTAGTTATTTATAAATTACTAGCGACTCACCCTCGCTTCGCTCGGGTTTGTCCCTAGCTTGCTTCTCCATACAAACTTTCATCCCCATTTTCACCCCATTAAGGGATAATTTCCGGGATAAAAAGTATACTATGTCCTTCCAGGGTCTCAAACTATCTTCTTACCAAATTCATCTAAATTGGTTCAGTAGATCTAGAGATGGCGCCCTACAACGTCACAAACTCACAATCTCATAAAGTTTACCTCTTTATGATATTAGTATAGATAGATTAACGTATTATATATGAAAAAAAAAACCATCTTATAGAAATATCACTCAATAGGTTACGACGAGGTCGCGGTTCCATACCTACGTGTATGTCGTATTATCTCTTTAACCATTTGTCGAAATTATATGCAGTAAAAGGGAAAGCTTTTTGTTTTAAACATTTTAGACGATGAATTTACTTATTTTGATAAGAATTCATAATTGTTGATAATATATACAACAATAAACATGACCTACCGATTTAAATTATTTTTTAATATAAAAAACTACCTTTGGTGACTTAAATATAAAAGTTAGACATAATATGCTGTCACTGACTTTTTTGTATGTATTATTAAGCTGTACAACTTTTCTCTAGAACATAGTCATATATCTCTCATCGTTAAGGCAGCGTTCGTAAGAAACGTTTTCGTTCGACCGTTTTTTCTCCGACTTACTTTGCAAATCCGACTACCACTAAAAAGTCTTTTCATTCTTCGGGTTAATATATATAGCCTATGACACTCAGAAAGAACGTGGCATTCTATTGGTAAAAGAATTTTGAAAATCGGTTCAGTACATCCAGATATTACCCCCCTACAACATCACAAACTCACGATATCACAAACTTTACCTCTTTATAATATTAGCATAGACAAAGTGTAATCCTAATTATTCATTATTTAGTATTAATTTTTTAACTGCATACAGATCATAGAAAGGATGACGCAACAAAAGTCAGCATTAGAACACCAGCTAATGGCCTCATCTACAGCTACACCGTTGTACGTCGCTACGGGCAGTGCGATCGTTCAGGTGAATGTGATTAATATAATACTTGCTTTCGCCCGCGGCTCCGCTCGTTTGGTGAAATAGAATATAAGGTATTAAATTAAAGGCTAAAATAAAGTAGGGTATTTTTGAGGTTATAGTTCTTTTGGCGCGTTAGAAAAAAGGTGATGACAGAGCGATTTAGATTACATATGAAGTTAGTCGTTGAACCCTTTTATTAGTGTGATTCAAGATATTTATATATTCCGGTATTTCTATATACACAACACGTATTTTATATTGATAAAAAATATATATTATAAAAAAAAAACCCGACTGCCTAAAAGCTAAATAAAAAGATAAAAACAAGTTGACAAAGGAATATCTTTATCTAATATATTATGTATAATAAAATTGTAACTAAGCTGTACATTAAATATTTTTTTGGAAAATCTTATTGAAATAGTCATTATTATCGATACAGAGGCCGAATCTATAGTTTTTAGAATTTTTGTCTGTCTGGCTGTCTGTTACCGCATCATGGAAAAACCACTTTTTTGAGGGATTTTGAAAAAATTTGATATGGTAATAGCTGATTATCCGGCTCAACAGAAAGGGGAAATCACTGCCATTATTTAACAACCACGCGATGCGCAATGAAATTATTATATGTATGTAAGAGTATACTAATATGTAAAACCTAAAAATTTGATTTTTGGCCATCTAAACGCGGGCGAAGCTGCGGGCAATGCTAGTAATATAAATACGTGTCGAATTGATAACCTCCTTTTTTGAAGTTGGTTAAAGACCAACACACTTTTGTATTATAATAATAGTTTAGTACTAAGATTAATATGATTTTAATGGGATATAAAGATACAATTACAAAACATGCTTGGCATACAATGATATTTATTTATTATTATATTTGCCAAATTTCATGAAAGTCGGCTTAGCCGTTTATTTTACGCGTGATTAACAAACAAACTTACAATCATTCACGTATTTGAGACTATTAGTAGAATTATAATTAATTATATTATATAGTAGGATAATTCTAGCATTGCATCTCTTTGACACTTTTCGGATAGTATCGCTCGTAGATAGTAAACTATGCAGTGCGTCTATGTGGCGTATTTTTTGATCGGTATACTGGTAGAATAGTGCGTGGATTGTTTGATGCTTTCTTGCGGGGTGCGCGGGCGCAGCGCGCTAAGACCCGTCCAAACACTCAAGGCCATTGGGGACCCTAAACGCCTTAAGTATATTATAATATTTCTTCTTCATTTCAGAACCAACAACTCACAAATGTTATGAAAGAAAACCAGAAATTGAAAAAAATGAACGCGAAACTTATAGCAATATGTCACAAGCGCGGCAAGTCTCACTTAGACGCTAACCGGGAAAATGAAGATCCCGCGGAACAAATAATAAATAGAACATAATTATGATAAATAATTATGCTGAAATTGTTAAATTTAATTCAAGAAGCAGGACGTTTTTGTTTTAAGTTTATTTCTCAATTGGCAATTTTTTACTTCTTTTAACAATTAATAATAAATGTTTGATGTTTCCATACCAAATTTCTGATTGATGAAGACTGATTATTATTGAATTACATTGATGACATTCCATAAGCATTTATAGATATTGTTTTAATATTTAAAATGTATGTGCGTCTCATAATATTAGATAGTAATACTAAGTGGTACAAATATATATTTTAAATATTTTGATTCCATGACATATTAATTACTTTCAAACTAATCTCAAAATATGTACAATTACACGTACATACAACTCACGTGTTTGACACAAGTTAAACACGTGAAACAGAGAACTAAACTGTATTTTTTATTATTATATTCTTTAAATTACTAGTTACTACATACAATGTGAAAGAATGTGTATTATTATTAATATATAAAATAATTTTAAATGACTGCGATATTGTGTCTTTCCATTAGTCTGTGGTGCCATTAGTAAATACTTTTTTTGTCATAGTATTGATAGCGTACTTAATCCATACTGCCTCTTTAAGAGTATTAAGTTTTATATCTCTTCTAATATTTTGTATAAATTAATACGTGTATACTGTATATAGCATAGCTTTCATTATTTGGCGTCCAAGTTTATGTATACTTGTCTTACTTCGAAAACGATAATATATGTATGTTACTAATAATGCACAAAATAATGCCAAAATACGGATAAGCACATGTATATTGCATTTTTATTAATAATATAATTTTAAATGGATGAATAAATTGATTGAATGACTACTAAACAATTTTTTTTAATACAATTGTCCCACAAAAGATAATTAATTCGATGTCATAGTCATAGATGTTTTAGCGTGTGGCCACAATTTGATAGTTTACTTCTAACAAATATTAGGTCTTCACCTATGAAATTGCCGTTTAATATACAGAAAGTTATACTATAAATACTTGTAAAACAATGAAACAATTAATAAAATTTATATACGCAACAGAAAATCATACGTCCCGCCCAAACGTCAGTCAATATCTTCGTCGTCATACTTTTCCTGCCTGCCTGACACCTGCGTAGACAAACAGCACAGAGGTTGTATGAAGGCGTACTTGATGTCTTCGAATAAACTAGCGACGCGTAACATACTTTTTATTTCTATCAATCATAATGCACCCATGCTGGCGATGCACTGCCAGCGCAGTGGTAATTTTTCAATGCCCTTGAAGGAGCCTGGTGTACGGGAGACAACAAACTCTTCAAAGCCCATAATACTTTCTTAGATTTACGCGAATATTTGACATTTTAAATAAAACTATCTTTTCGGATTTTGTCGCGGATTTATTTGCATTTTTGTTTCCCGACGTTTCGAATGCTTTACAGCATCCATGGTCACGGGAGAGACCGAGGTGTAACTCATATAAAAATGTTTAAAGTTAAAAAATATTGTAATGTAATTGGTGCAATTTTCATTTTGTTAATTGTGGGTAGGCCGTCTGTAACAACTATACCTTCAAGACATGTAACACCTCAGTCTCTCCCGTGACCATGGATGCTGTAAAGCATTCGAAACGTCGAGAATCAAAAATGCAAATAAATCCGCGACAAAATCCGAAAAGATAGTTTTATTTAAAAAATCTTCAAAGCCCCTTTTACTCTCGGGTATTGAATTTTTTTCCAAGCCGCCAAGGTTGTCGAAATTTTTGAAAAAGTAGAAGTCTGTTGGCGCAAATCTTCCAAACCTAGTGTTATACTAAAAATAATATAAATTATTAATTACATAAAATAGGACTTACATGTATTATTGTAGATTCATTATTTTATTCTTTATGTTGTAATACTTTTTTAAGTTATCTGACGTTGTCATCTTGAGTGGAAAAAGGGCGGGAGCAGCGTTGTATTTTGTTGTTTTCTTAATATACAGTTTCGTTCGAGCCAACATTTTCTCCAACTAATTCCTTGTAGCACCGTGTTTAACCTCAGTTGCACTACAAGCTATAGTTCGCGTCCTTCCGAAGTATTTATCTCGATGTTAAAACTTATGGGCTTAAGCTATTTTCACTTTTCTCACTCAGTTGCCTCAACCATCAATCTATGGCCCATATCTACATCTCAAAACCGGATCCCACTTCTGAAATCTTACAAGTCTATCTCAGAAGTAGGTCAGGTAGACCAAGTAAAATTCAGTGTAACAGCACACAGTTTTATTATTTTTATACAGAGTCAAAGTAACGCCTCACACGACATTACAAAAAGGAATGTGACGCATCACGCATTATTTTAAAAGTCAAGAAACAAAATACAACGCTGCTCCCGCCCTTCTTCCACTCAAGATGACAACGTCAGATAACTTAAAGAAGTATTTTATATCAGAATGACAACATAAAGAATAAAATAATGAATCTACAATAACACATATAAGCCCTATTTTATATAATTAATATTATATTATTTTAGTATAACACTAGCTCTTTTAGCTTAGAGACCGTCTGTTGTGTCCAGTTCCTCACAGTACACACCCGCAGTAGTGCTGGTGCCCTTTGGTAAGAAGCTGTGATGGATCACGACCCGGCTGCAAGATTGCTACGTTCATAGCGAATTTAATCAAAATCATAATAAAATGGACAACATGTTTTGACCGGGGTGCCTATTAAAATGTGCCTGCTAGTATGTTATGTTTAATTAAATAAATAATAATTGACTTTTTGGAACAAAATCGATGCACTTGTTATTAAAATGAATTATACTCCACTTCACAGAAATATACGTACAGATCTTGAAAAGTGATAACTGCCGTTGCGCACTTGGCCACAACCTCTTCGCAGCCAGGTGTAAGCAGGTCATATTTTGTTACATTTATACGTTCATGGCGTTAACTGCCTCGGCGGTGTAGTGGCTAGCATGTACGGCTGCACACCCGGAGGTCCTGGGTTCGAGTCCCGGGTCAGGCCAAGTTTAGTTATTGAGTCTTTCTGTATAGTAAGCCTCAGTAACAGCCCGAACGTGGGAAGTTGGTGATATTTCACCCCAGTGCCACGGAGAGCACGTAAAGCCGTCGGTCCTGCGCCTTAACTCTTACTGGTCGTGTCGAGTAGTCGTCCCACCGGAGTATGAGAGTGACAGGAATAGAGAGTGCACTTGTGTCTGCGCGTACACTTGTGCACTATAATATCTCCTGCGCAATTGGCTAGTCTCAATGAGATTGGCCGCCGTGGCCAGAATCGGTCAGAAGAACATCATCATCATTGCATTATTTATATCTAAGTCTGCCTGTGTAAAAGTGGCCGCAAAGGGGGATGCTAGTCATTAAATTTTTTTTTTTTTTGTTACATTTATACGTTCATGGCGTATATTCATCACATGAACGAACTAATTCGTTGTATCATTTTTCAGACAATAGCAATGGTTACTATGGCTACCTTGACGGATTTTTGTGAAGTGACTTCGAAATTTTAGGTTTTATTTCTTATGAAATGTTAAAATTACATAAATAATAATCAATATCTTTAAAGTACAATCTTCTACAATTTCCATAACATTAATAATATTACAAAAAAAATAAAGTAAGTTATTGTATTTAAATCTTTTCTATTATCATTTATAAAAAGTAAATAATTGCTGTATAGCATTCATAAAATATAAAACATCAGATTTTTTTTAATTTTGAAAAGTCTTTTACATGTAACGTTGACAAAATCTGACAAATATTGTGGAAAGATTAGTAGAAACAGTCTATTCATATAAAAAACTTATTTATTGGCTTTTCACATACATATGTATAATAGTTAATTAATAACATTTCAGTGATTGCGAAGACATAATACATTGTATAGATCCTTGTTCTTCTTATGTGCCTTACGTTTTGTCCAATTTCATATAGGTATAATATATTGTAAACGTTACCGTAGTCGTCGATGTCTATAGATATTAACATTGATCGTTTGACCGGCGTCGGTTCTGAAAATGAATAGAAATAAAAAGAATAATAGAGGAAGAGCCCGTGAACGCCAGACCTTCGTCATTATAAAGGCTGAAAGTTTGTCAGCGCATGCTCCCAACACAGATAAGAACGATGGACCATTATGAAGTTCAGGCTATGGTGGCTTTGGTAGGTACACGGTACTAAAGGTGTGTAAAATACCGATCTAAATTCGTCAAATAATAAAGTGTGATTTATTGGTATTACCTTCAGAATATTATTAAAAATCACGTCATTCAATGCCAGACACTTAACATCGTGGCAAACCCTTTCCAGGCACCCTTTTCATGAAATCATAATTCTGCTTACGTTATAGTATAAAAGTATGTAGTATAAAAACATGTTGCAAATAGTCACCAAATTTGAAGCGCTAAGAATTGACTTTATTTTTGATGGTGTGTAATAAATGCTATGCTAGCAGTCTTATAAATCATCTAATTATTACCCAATATTATATATAAAAATCAGCTTTTATACTATATTATTATATTTAAGCTATGTGTATAACTAAAGTTCCATCAAATTCCGTCCAGTAGTTTTTGAGTAACAAACATTCATCCTCATAAGTTTTATTTTAAAACAAAAAAGGCTTTGACATAAAGGCATAATTTGAATTGCAATATTACCCTTCATTTCCAACACGACCTCCAGGGCCGCCGCCTCCACGGTCGCCACCTTCACGGCCGCCACCTCCACGGCCGCCACCTCCACGGCCGCCACCTCCACGGCCGCCACCGCCACGGCCTCCATAAGCACGATCACCACCACCTCCGTAGTCGTCTTCACCGTTGCCGTCACCGCCATAGTCGTCTCCACCATTGCCGTCTCCGCCATAATCGTTTCCGCCGTAGTTGTTTACGCCGCCACCGTCAGCGCCATTCATGCCACCATTGCCATAGCTTGTTACAACAAACGTAAACATAACAGACCATTTAGATGTACTTAGTTCATACTGAGTAGGTCGCAATAGCAGGAATTCAGATTAATATTTATAAAATAATAATATTGCTTCAATAAATGATTAATATTTTTAATTTTAATTTCCTTTGTGGTTATACATATAATAATAATATCAACACTAAATAATATTATCGATTAATAAAGTTTAAAAAAAATGTAATATTTATCTATCTAATATATTTAAACGAGCAATTCTTGTATATATATATATATATATATATATATATATATATATATATATATATATATATATATATATATGGGTGATTCTTCAAAATTTGGTTAACTTGGTGTTAGCAGCAATTTTCACATATTTATATCTATTTTATTGAATATTTGCAACTACTAAGCAATATTATAAAGTTCATGTAATTTGGTCACTCACTTTGATTTATATCACAATATTTTTTATTTCCGAAAATCGCTTCTTTCTACTCCAAATATCAGGCCCTAGCCATGTAAGATCTCCCAAATTTAGCAAGCATTTCATTGTTATTGTAATTCTCTAAATCATACTTTGATTTAACTCGACTTAAACACGTTTACTATTACATTATTAACCTAGTCATTGCGATTTAATTTTTAATAACAATAACTTTTATCATATTATTTCAAGTTAAAAAGTGTAAGCGTTAAAAAATATCAGTCCCTAGCTATTTGCGAAATTCGAAAATACGCGGCATCTAAGCTTATGGCGTTTTTCAAAACTTACTCAAGCGAAAGCATCGATGTGAAGTTAAATGTAAACACGACCAATGCCGCATCAGCTATTTCGTTTTTACTGCAGTCGCCGACTTTGTTACGGAAACACGTGCTGTGCCAGTCAAACTCTCAGTCCCTAGGTAAGTCGTTTCAAACATAGTTAATTAATAATTGATCTCATTACTTATTGTAAATTTGAGCTTTGTCTGCCTTGTTATTTTGATCACCTGCTGGTTGTTATGTTTATTTTAAATAATAGGTTATTTTTGATTTTGCTTTGATTCGTCAGTCCCTAGACCGTCAGGCCCTCGTCGTAAAAGTGATTAGGGCCTGATGGCACACCTAGGGACTGACGGTCATACTGCGTGATCCATGGTTTTAATAATAAAATTTATGTGTTTGTTGTAGAATATGGCACCTAAAAAGAAAACATTGCTTTCCAAAGGGGAACTCGCTAAAAAAAAGTGTGAACAGGCAAAGAGACGTTTGGAAAAAATTAAAAAGACCCGATTTTGCTAGCAAAGTACAAAGTAAAAGAACGACATAAATATCCAAAGAAAAAAGAAAAAGGACAAAGGAAATGTGTCAAGGACATGACACCGTGTGAGCATAGAAGAACCACGAAACAGAAGGCTGAAACGTAAAATGACGAAAAATAAGAAAACACTTACACCAAAAAGTAAAATTGAAGCCATGGCTAACGAGCCTAATCAAAAAGCTGAATTGATAAATGGCACAGAATTTCAAATAAATGAGAATGATATCGCTGACGTGCCTTACGAAGAATGTTTTAGAATAACTGCCAGTTCCTAACCTAATAGGGTGGAACCGTGTTTCACAAATTTAAGAAACATGTTGTCGCTTACGAAAAATAGAACAAATAAATAGTGATGTGATAGTATTTGTGATTAATTAGAGAAAGAGTGATTATTACGTTCAAATTATAATTTTGTTACTTAGAAAGCTAATTTTTAAAGTATTGTTAATTATTTAAAGTTTTTTAGTTTGTAAGTACTAAACTCAATGTACAGTTAATAAAAGAAAGCCTATGATTGTAACTTTTCAGTTTACTCAGATTTTATAAATTTTGTTTACTGAAGAGATAAGTAGGTAATAATAAGTTTCACTGATATAAAAAAATAGCTTGTCAAGGTAACATAAAATTGATTGTCTACTTCAGTACATTGAATATTTTTGAGTATGATACTAAATTTAAGATTGTAGGAAGACAATTCTAGTTGTTATATAAAATATCTTATATTTTTACTGTTTGTTACAATAATTAATAATAATATGTAAGTTATTTTATTTTGTTAAAGTTAATTTTGCTATAAAAATGTGATAAAACACATTAACCGTCTTTGGCGTCAGTCCCTATCATGTCTCGTCAGTCCCTAGATAACTGATTTCAAAAAACTTGAATTTCTCTTAAAATACATTGTAAAGTGACTGGCCCTTTTAGATGCAACAAAGTAAATATTATATCCACAGTATAGAATCAGAAATTTACTGATAACCATCTAAAAAGACCTTTGTCAAAATTAGGCCATAAGTTAACCAAATTTTGAAGAACCACCCATATATATATATATATATATATATATATATATATATATATATATATATATATATATATATATAATAATCTAAATCTCGGAAACGGCTCCAACGATTTTCATGATATTTAGTATACAAGGGGTTTCGGGGGCGATAAATCGATCTAGATCGTCTTATGTCTGAGAAAAAGCGTGTTTACGAGTTTTCATGCAGTTTTCTTTTGCATTATTCCACGCAAAATATGGTCGGTAATTTGCACGCTCGGGCATAAGCATCGTGGTCAAGCGGCCAAGGTGCAAGATCAACAATCACAGCTGTCCAGGTTCAAATCTCGGTCGCATACAAAGTTTTTTAAATGTTTATTGAAGTTTTTTTGTTCTTTTAAAGAAAAAGAAAATTGTACTTTAAGCCAAAAACTCCGAGCGCAGCTCGGTAGCCCAGGTACTAATAATGTCAGCTAAAATTACATAAATAATGTTGCTATATATAATTATAATACTTATTATAAAAATTGAAAGGTTTAGAATTAAAATCAACAAATATTGGAAGGTACTTCGATTAAATCATATTTGTAAAATTGTGGGTAGGCACTATCTGTAACAAGTATAGACAGCTATTGAGACTTCTAACACCATAGTGATTAATCTCTTCCGTGAGCATGATTGCTGTAAAGCATTCTTAGTGTCGGAAACCAAAATTGAAAATAAATTCGCGAAATAATCGGAAAAAATAGTTTTATTTAAAATGTTAAATATTCGCGTAAATCTAAGAAAGTATTATAATTGACATTTAAAAAAAATAATAGGTTATTTTAAATAATTAGCTAAGGTTAAAATTTATTACCTTTCATCACGACAACTGTCTCCGTAACACGAAGACGACCTGAAATGAAGAAAAAACGAGCGAGCCTTACAGTGTAATTGACGCATATGATGAGTAACGTCTAACATCTCACCTTATTTTTATTGTATTATTATGTTTTTTTTTACTCTAATTAGACAATTTCACTTAATTTTGCTATTAAATTTCTTATTGTTATCTAATTAGTCTGAATAAAGTAAGTTTAAAGAGAATTTTGAATGTTAGAATTTTTGTACAAAAAAGTTTAAGTGAGAATTTTTGTTTGAATAGATATTTCAATAATTTGAGTCTCAAAAGGTAGGCTTAGTTCTAGAACTAATATGAAATTATGAAAATCGGATAACCCGCTTAAAAGGTATGAACAAAATTGTACATGAGAAATGTAAAAACCTGTATTATTTAAAGTTTATATTCTAGATTTTTTTAGTCATGGTAGTTACGAGTATATAAAATATTGTTGTTTTATAGAAAGATACATAAGGAAATAGCCATGAAAAAAAAATAAGATTTAGCGGTACGATTGTATCAGTCCGCTCCAGCTCTCAGCAAAGCAACAACAAGGAAGAAAAAAAGTGTGTGTGTGTACTTAAGTACGCACGTAAGAAGTTATACTTCTTTGTTTTTTTAGAGCATTTAAATAAAAGCTTGTTTTTTTACATGTTTAAACTTTTTTAATGTTTTTTTTTTTACTTTTTTGTCGTATTCTCAGCAAACTCTTTTATTTGATATCCATATCATGGGGGAGCTTAAAAAAACAGTCCGCCATCATTGGGAGTCCGCCATATTGAATTTACACTTTTTACTATCTGCTGGCCAACTCTACCACCGCGCTCGCTCATTAGTTAAATCAAATAGCACGCGCTTCCCCCACTTCGTGTTACACACCTTCCGTCCTTTATCACGAAATCACTCCCAAAGATTAGGATTACAGGAAAGCGAGAGGAAAGATGTTACACATCAAAAATTAAATAAAAGTGCCTAGGTGCCTTACAGTAGCCTATGTGTTACTCCAGGTCGTAGTCTGTGTACTAAATTTCATCCAAATTAGTCCAGCAGTTTTAGCGTTAAGGAGTAACAATCATACACACAAACTTCGCATTTATAATATTACACAACTTATTTTACACGGAAAAAATATAACATGAAATTTGAAACAATTTTACAATTATTTTTTATTAATTACTAAATGTTTATATATATGGTTTCGAATAAAAATATGTGCGTACCAAGGTTTTGCCTCGATTATTGTAAACAAGGCAATAGCGCAGAGCGCTATGAGCCACGATATTTTCATTTCAAATTCTTCTTCAACGTTTGGCGAGAAATCGTCAAGAAGTGATGGAGCATACAGATTACAACGTCTTTTTATGCTGCGGAAGGATAAAGGTCACACTGATAATAGCATATGTTAAAAACCCCAATGTAATCATTAAAATTTCCAACCGCATTAATATATTATACGTTTTAAATATAGACAATAACGTGTATTTTCATTAGTTACCCCGCAACAGTAAGAAAGTGTTTATAACAAGGTAAAAATACTTTACTAGTCATACGCATTTTTAATATAGATTGTTATCATACAGAAACCAGTTCATCTGTAGGGATAATATTTACGAGGGAACTAACATACTCTAGGATGAGGAGGATCTAACATACATACATACAGGCCAACCACATAACTCTCTTTTGGTCCCTGCAGCAATTATATATAATAATTTAAATATAAATTCTAATACCAAATGGGGATTACTTTCATTGATATTTTCAATATATATAGTATTGTTTTACAGATTTACTGAGCTACCAAGTGGAAAAGGACGACAATTCCCGACTCGCAGAGAACGCACATACAAAAGAGAATGAACGTCTAAAACTGGTAAAGAATATATTTATTATTATTTCTAAATTGTAACGTATAATCCTAATTATTCATTTTTAGTATTCTTTTTTTACTTTATACAGGTCATAGAAAGGGTGACGCAACAAAAGTCAGCATTAGAACACCAGCTAATGGCCTCATCTACAGCTACACCGTTGTACGTCGCTACGGGCAGTGCGATCGTTCAGGTGAATGTGATTAATATAATAGGTACTTGCTTTCGCCCGCAACTCCGCTCATTTGGTAAAATAGGACATAACGTATTAACGACTAAAATAAGTAAGTAATTAAGAAGCCTTGTTTGTTGTGGTCCGCTCCCACAATTCACAAACCTGCCGTCGCGGAGCGTCATGGTTGAGTCCTATTAATACGGGGGAGGTTCTGTTGGGTTTTATGGGTTGTATTGGCTTTTCTAACTTTTCTATATATATTAGACATCTGTACTATTATATTATCATCTAAGGTAGTGGTGAATATATCGTTACACGGATGTATGAAGTATTTATCCCTCTGTGGGGTTATATATGTGGCAACGACTACTTAGCCCGATAGACGCCTAATTCATGTACATCTGCACCCAAACCTTTCAGTCAAAAGTTTGAGGTAAGCGTTACGGGGGAGGCGGGTTGAAATGCACACTGATTGGTTAATACACTTGCTAATAGTGATGGGAACCAGAAGTTTTATATCGTATCGTAGGTAGGTATCGTATTTAGTAAAATAATTTTCTATTTTAAAGAATATTTTTAATTAAGACAAGTTTTCTTTACTATAATGAAATAATAATAGAATACTTAATATTATTTATACAGGTTTATTCAAGGTTTATTTACAGGTATATCCATGGTTAAAGTTTTCAGAAAACTGTCCCTTACACTCTGTATAACTAAACTACTACTTATTTACATTAACTAAACTAAAAGGATGCATAGTCTGAGAATGTCCGAGAATGTCCGAATACATCAACGCGAGTTATGTTGCGACCAAATATAACTTGAGCTCTGATTTAATTACATTTAATGAATTTGGTAATTAAAATTCACTTAGCTATGAAAAGTGATGCAATTTTTTTTAAATTATATGTTTGGCTACTATTTCCACACCATTTTATTGTACACGGAGCCATGTTGCGCGTCTGTTGTATTTTTTGTGTCGGAAATTCACTAGTCTCAAGCAATGTGTTCGCGGGTCACGGATGTGGTCGTTACTGAAGTAAATCGCGCGATCGTTTTCTCAAGTCAGACGTATTTGTCTAACGTGTTGACTGAAAGTGTTCGCCTTGCGTGAGGTGTCTATCGGGCTAAGTAGTCATTGATATGTGGCCTATTTATGTCAAAGTAGGTAGATACAATAAGTAAGCCGCCACAGAGCGATATTGCCAATTTTAACAAGTTCGATGAACGAATGTTGACATAGTGTTAGGGTTCGGGAATTCCCGACAATTTCAAAGTCCCGGGACACGAGGCAGCCTACAATCAAAGTCTCGGGAATTCCCGGGACTTCGAGACTTTTAAGCAAGCCTTTTTTTAAGAATTTTAATTGAGTTAATTTCTGGTGAAACGTAAAAAAAGGGCCTTTTTTAGTAAAAATCAACATTTATTAAACAGAAAATTGCCAAAATACGGATAAGCACATGTATATTGCGTTTTTATTAATAGTATAATTTTAAATGGATGAATAAATTGATTGAATAACTACTAAACTATATTTTTTTTCATACAATTTATCCACAAAAGATAATTCGATGTCATAGAGACGTTTAAGCGGTGTGGCCACAATTTGATAGTTAAGTTCTAACAAATATTATGTGAAACAATGAAACACTTTTCCTATTATAATCGTTATAATGACAGTAATTAATAAAAAAATATACGAGTATACATAACAGAAAATCATCCGTCCCGCCCAAACGTCAATCTATATATTCGTCGTCATACTTGTCTTGCCTGCCTGGCACCTGCGTAGACAAACACCACAGAATATCTTCAAAGATTACTATTTTTACTTATTCGTTATCAAATATCCAAAATATTTATAACTAGCGGCTCATCCTCGCTTCGCACGGATTTGGCCCAGAGTGCCTACATACATGCGATAAATGGAAGAATCTAGTAAAAATTATTAAAATCACAGTTTTTTTTATTGGAATGCAGGATTATAATATTTATCTACCATATACCATATATGTTTGCATATATTTATAAAATAAAACAGTTTAACTATTTGCGAAACAACGACATCTATTATCTATTCAAAGAGACAAAAATATCCCGAAGAATAGCCCGAATTGGCGCTGTCTTATTTCTTTGTATGGGATGAGGCATTTACACTAGTAGATTATTATTATGGGTGATCTTATATCCTTTGCCACTTAGTAAGAGTCATAATACAGTAATCTATTTTTGGCCATATTTGTAAATAACTTTGTGCTCAAACTGTATTTTATTATTTTTGTAATGCTGTAAGATTACCTACCAAATAAAAAAATAAATACACTATTCTATATCAATAGGATTTATAAAGTAACTACTAGAAATAAAACTATCTTTTCAGATTATCTCGCGGATTTATTTTGATTTTTCATTCCCGACAAGACATTTCGAATGCTTCTGATGTTTGAAACATTCTTTGAGACGATAATGCCTTTGAGACGTCTAAAACCTCAGTTTTCCCAGTGACCATAACTGCTGTAGCATTCGAAACGTCGCGTCGGGAACCAAAAATCTAAACGAATCCGCGAAATAAACCGAAAAGATAGTTTTATTTAAAATATCAAATATTCGCGTAAATCTAAGAAATACTAGCAATCACTTAAAATAGTTCATTTGTGATACTCTCTATTTTAGAAAATTAATAATGTAAAAAATGTAGCGTTCCATAATCATTTTAGCTTAAAATGTCTTGATAATATAAGACATTATATATGGTTTTTCTTTACAGAACACAATACTCATTCTTTAAATTAATGTAACTTTAAAAACAGTATATTGAAAGAGATTTTCATATGTAGGTACACGCAGGTATTCGAGTAGACAGTGATTGGAAGCAAATTTGTGTAAATAAAATTTTAATAGGTTTTATTTCTATAAATAATAATTAATCTCTCCGGTGAAGCCACACTACGAAGCACTCTTTACAATATTCATAACAATAATATTACAGGAAAAAATACAAAGTGAGTTATTATACTTAAATCTTTTCTATTATATATCGTTATTTCTGAATTTATCATACATATATTTTATAGTAAATAATAATTGGTACATAGCGTTCATACAATATAAAACATAACTTTTTTATTTCGTAAGTACTGTTTACATGTAACTATAGCAAATTGTGACAAATATTGTGGAAAGTTTCATAGATACAGTCTTCATATAAAAAGCTTACTTGATTGGCTTTATACAAACACTAGATAATTAATTATTATTATATCAGTCATTTCGGAGAGATAATGCGTTGTATAGATCCTTATTCTTGTTATGTGATTTACGTTTTGGCCAATTGCATATATAATGTATTGTAAACGTTAGCACGGAAAGTCATAGTCGCCACCTCCATTGCCGCCACCGCCATTACTACCACCTCCATAGCCACCACCTCCATAGCCACCACCTCCATAGCCACCACCTCCATAGCCACCACCTCCATAGCCACCACCTCCATTGCCACCACCTCCATAGCCACCACCTCCATAGCCACCACCTCCATAGCCACCACCTCCATAACCGTCTCCACCTCTGCCGTTACCACCTCTGCCGTCACCGCCATAGCCGTCTCCGCCATAGCCGTCTCCGCCGTAGCCAATTCCACCATAACCGTCTCCGCCGTAGCCGTTTCCTCCTCTACCGTCACCACCATTAATGCCACCATAGCCATCTCCGCCTATACCGTTACCGCCGTTGCCATCACTGCCATAGCCGTCTCCGCCAATACCGTTTCCACCATTGTCACCACCGCCATATCCGCCACCACCATAGCCGCCATTGCCATAACCACTACCACCATAGCCGCGATTGCCATAGCTGCCACCTGGCCTGCCTCTGTAATTGTATAAAAATAGCCCTATTAATGTTGAAAATTAATCGGTCTAGTCTAGAGTAAAATCGTTCTTCCTCCCCGCAATAAATAGTGAAGAAGCCGGTCTTACCTTCCACCACCAAATTTCCGCTCCTTGTTCCATGCCATCATTATTTTATTAAAAGAATACATAAAAGGCTACCTTTTAAATAATTACGGAATAATTGATAGTGTAGCAAAAATTTATTACCTTTCTTCAAAGCCACTGTCTTCGTCACACGTAGTGCACCTAAAATAATCATAAAAAAATAATTATAGTCTCTAAGTGCCTTACAGTAGCCTATGTGTGTACTAGATTTCATCCAAATCAGTCCAGCAGTTTCAGCGTTAAGGAGTAGCAATCATACACACAAACTTCGCATTTATAATACTAGCTGCTCATCCTCGCTTCGCTCGGGTTTGCCTCTAGAAACCAAAAACAAATCTATCCCACGGGAACCGTACGTTTATCAGGGATAAAAAGTCTATGTGCTATTCCAGACTATTATCAATCTCTGTGCCAAATTTCATCCAGATCCGTTCAGCCGTTCTGGCGTGATTGAGTAAAACACATACATCACTAAACTTTCACATTTATATCATTAATAAGATAAGAATTACACAGTATTTTTTAGATTTACGGGAATATTTGACATTTTAAATAAAACTATATTTTCTGATTATTTCGTATGTAACCCCTTTGAGGAGTCTAAACCCTTAGTCTCTCCTATGATATTGCTGTAAAGCATTCAAAACGTCGGGACCCAAAAGTCAAAATAAATCCGCGAAATAATCCGAAAAGATTTTACTTAAAAAGGTTACACAGATTATATTGCATGGAAAGAATTATAACACGAAATCGAAAACAACAGCATTTTCTTTATTAATTACTAAATTTTTTATAGTATCGAATAAAAATACGTACCTAGGTTTTGCCTCGATTATTGTAAACAAGGCAATAGCGCAGAGCGCAACGAGCCATGATATTTTCATTTCAAATTCTTCTTCAACGTTTGGCGAGAAATCGTCAAGAAATGATGGAGCATACAGATTACAAAGTCTTTTTATTCTGCATAAGGATAAAGGTTACACTGATAATAGCATATTATGATAAAACCCAATGTAACAATTAAAATTTCCCACCGTATCAATATTTTATACGTTTTAAAGATTGTGTATGATGAAAGGTGTATTTTCACTCCCAGCAACAGGAACAAGGTGTTTTCAAAATAATATAAACATTTTACTAGTCATACGCATTTTTAATAATAATAATAATAATAATACTTTATTTCACAAAAATACATAGATATTGTAGTTGAAAAGCATATTGAACAGTACATTTTGAAACAAACAATTTAGACTATCAATACAAATAATACGGTTGTCTCTGCTGCCGTACTAGGAGACCTGTATTACGGCATACAGTGCCAATCCCCCAAAATATTGTCAGAATTATATATATATATATATATATATATATATATATATATATATATATATATATATATACATACATAGCATATTATCACGCAGGAACAAGTTCATATTATATTGGGATAATTAACTACCTTAAAAATTTGTAAACAGTGAAGATGTAATTGGTATATGTTTTTTTTATTTCTTTTGTTTATATGTAACGAAATACTGATTGTCTTCCAAATAAATAAATAAAAATAACATATATGTTAGCCTGTTAGTATGTTAGTCAAAAACCCATATTAGCCGAGTTACATGATTCTAAATTCGTATACATTGTAGGTATGTGATTGTATCATTGTACTCGAACCCTCTAACTTTGAAAAGATGGAGTAGAAAAATATGTAAAAAATGCAGGTAGTGGCGCTTACTAAATGCCTAAAATGAGAATTTATTTACAGAATACCTAATAAAAGCTATGTTTAACATCTTATAACATACTGGATATTTTGAGTTGCGAACGCTAAAATTAAACTTGTTTTCCAAGTATTTTTAAGAAATAATAAAAATAACACGAACTTATTATTGCTAAAAATAAAGTATGTGTAGAGAAAAAGTTTATTTTTTCTGTAATTTGATCGCGGGCGAAGCCGCGGGTTCTGCTAGTCTATACTAAACGTTAAAACGTAACTAGGGACGAACCCGAACAGAGCGAGGGTGAGTTGCTAGTTAAAAAATCTTTCAAACCAATCGAGTTTAATTGGGGTTTCTAAATGAAGGTTTTTAAGAGGCTTATCATAAGCGTATATATAACTCATACGTTTAAAAGTAATTTGCGATAAGAAATTGTTAAATAAAAGTTCAAATGTTTACTGACCAAAAATAACAAGGTTGAAATAAAAAATATATTATAAAAATAAAATATACTTGATTATATAGATACAGATGCTAAAAACAATACAATACTCAAATAACAATAATATTACAAAAAATTACAAAGTAAGTTATTGTAGTTAAATCTTTTCTATTATCATGTATAAAAAGTAAATAATTGCTGTACAGCATTCACAAAATATAAAACATCAGATTTTTTTTCATTTCGAAAAGTCTTTTACATGTAACGTTGGCAAAATGTGACAAATATTACGTATGTAAAGCTAGAAAGGCAAAGTGAGCAGAATCGCTTAAAATTATGTGCATAAATTAGTGCTCATTTAGTGCTAATTTAGTGCCACAAGCAAAAAAAAATTGATGCTCTTAAATTTTGGCAGAAAATTAGAAAACTACTAGCTTTTAGTTAAGCTACCAGTGTCACCGCCTAATACGCTAATCGCATTACACAGCGTCAAATCAATTTAGCATTAGTTTAGTGCTCAATTAGTGCTGGCCATCCATGAAGACAAATATAAAAATCTATAGTTCTTTTTTTATATATAACAAAACTTGCTAATTTAACAGTATGAGCAGAGACACTAGTAAAAACGTGACTTCTGAGTCAAATTAAGAATTTTAAAAGTAATTAAAATGTAAACAAATAATATTGTGCGTTATTCATCATACAAACAACAATCAACCCGACTCATAGCTTCCTCCGACATATACACATAATAAAATTCTAACTGAGCCGAATCTGTACATTAAATATTCTTTGCAAAATCTTATTGAAATAGTCATTATTATCGTTACAGAGGCCAAATCTACAGTTTTAAGAATTTTTGTCAGTCTGTCTGTCTGTTACTGCATCACGGAAAACCACGGGAGGGATTTTGATGAAATTTGATATGATAATAGCTGGTTATACGGGTCAACATGTAGGATACTTTTTACTCCAGAAAAATATCTCATCTCCGAGAAATGTATACTAAACGTAAAAATGTAAGTAGGGACGAAACCGAGGGGAGCGAGTGTGAGTCGCTAGTTTTATATATTTGTCTTAATTTATAGCCAGCACTCATTGAGCACAAAATTATTAATTATTATCATGAGACGATAACTATCTTAGATTTCACTTTTTACTAGGCTTCTGCTTATACTATTAACTCAGCAAGTTATTTCAATTTATTTCAAAAGAAAAAAAAATGTATGATTTTACCTCAATGTACAGCGCTAATTGAGCATTATATTATTAATCGATATCATCTGGTAGTAACTCTCTTAGGTTTAACTTTTTACTAGATTCCTTGCTCATACTGTTAAATCAGCAAGTTTTGTTAGTTGAAAATAAAAAAATATATATTTCATGATTTTGTCTCAATGTACATATGACCAGCACTATTTGAGCACTAAATGATTTATTAATATCATTTTTTTCTAGACTTTTTTTCTAGCATCCCTGCTTATACTGTTAAATTAGCAAGTTTTGTTATATATAAAAAAAAACTATAAATTTTTATATTTGTCTTCATGGATGCCCAACACTAAATTAATGCTCAATCGATTTGACGCTGCGTTATGCGGTTAGCGTATTAGGCGGTGACACTGCTAGCTTACCTAAAAGCTAACAGTTTTCTAATTTTCTGCCAAAATATAAGAGCATCAAATTTTAGCTTTTGGCACTAAATTAGCACTAAATGAGCATTAATTTATGTACACAGTTTTAAGTGATTCTGCTCACTTTGACTTTTTAGCTTTACATACGTACAAATATTGTGGAAAGATTAGCAGAAACAGTCTATTCATATAAAAAACTTATTTATTGGTTTTACACATACATAATAATAGTTAATTATTAACATTTCAGTGATTGCGAACACCTTCTATAGATCCTGATTCTTGTTATGTGCTTTACGTTTTTCCAATTTTATATATTAGTAGGTATAATGTATTGTAAACGTTACCGTGGTCGATGTCTATAAATATTAATATTGATGGTGGGGTAGGATCTGGAAATAAAAAGAATAATAATAACAACTAAAATTAGACAAATAATATTCCATATTCAAATTAAAGTTATAAAAATGTTAGAAAATTAAAATTAATACAATTATATTTTTTAATTCAATTCGTTATTTCATGGGTAGGCTGTCTGTAACAACTATATAATGCCTTTGAGACGTCTAAAACCTTTGTCTCTCCTGTGACCATGATTGCAATAAAGCATGTGAAACGTCGGGTACCAAAAATCAAAATAAATGCGCGAAAAAATCCAAAAAGAAGGCACTACATTTATATGAGTTATATTATGATGTACAATAGGTATATAAGCTATATAACTAAAGTTCCATCAAAATCCGTCCACTAGTTTATGCGTGAAAGTGTAACAAACATACATCCTCATAAATTTCGTTTTAGAACAGAAAAGACTTTGATAAAAATTTGGCATAATTTTAATATGCAATCTTACCTTTCAAAGCCATCATGACCTCTACGGCCGCCACCTCCGCGGCCGCCGCCACCACCGCCACCACGACCGTCTTTATATACGCTTCCGCGATTACCACCGAATCCATAGACGTCAGCGAAATTACCAGCACTTATATAGCTTTCTCCACCGTAGCCGTCCCTATCGTAGCTGTCTCCGACTATGTCGTCACCACCATAGCCGTCTCCGTCATAGCCGTCTCCGCGATAACCGTATCCGCCATAGCCATTTCCATCAATACCGTTTCCTCCATTGGTATCTACACCATAGCCGCCACCACCATATCCATAACCGCCACCACCATTGCCATAACCGCCACCACTATCACCATAACCACTATCGCCGTAACCACTATCGTCATAGCCGCGATCGCCATACCTGCCACCTCTATAATTGTATCAAAAAATGATATTATATATTATTATAGTCCTTATTAGTGTTGAAAACAACATAAAACATGACATAGTGAATCTCTTAGTTAACTTCACGCTATATTGCGATATATCTACTTGCGAGTAGTCAGAATTTTGTCAGCCTGATACAGATCACTAAGATTCGAACTACCTCGCAAGTACATATGTATGTATACAAAAATATCTTAAATCTTTTCAATCAGTTTAGAGTAAAAGCGTCCTTCCTCCCCCAATAAAATAATAATAAGGTAAAGTTAACAAATTAATGGTGTATACAAAAATACTGGTCTTACATTCCACCACCAAAACGGTCTTCAAATTCCACCCCTTGGTCCATGTCATCATTACTGTACAAAAAAAAACATATATATATAAGGCTATCTTGTAAGTAATTACTAAATAATTAACACATTAATAAAATTAATACGATATTTTCAATATTTAGCTAAAGTTATTATTACCTTTCTGCATAGCAGTCGTCTCCGTCACACGAAGTGTACCTAAAATGATAAAGAAAACGAGTCATCCTTACAGTAGTCGCATGTGACGTGTAACTTCTGACACCTTATTTATTATGTTTATTTTACTCTAATTAGACTATTTTCCTTAAATTTGCTATTGGATTTCCTATTGTAACATAATTAGACTAAATAAAGTAAGTTTGAAAAGAATTTTGAATGTTGTCAGAATTTCTGTACAATTACGTTAAAGTTGAAACTGAGAATTTATATTTGTAGAGATATTTCATTAATCTCAAAAGAGGCTTACGTCTAGAATTAATATGAAATTATGAAAATCGGATAACCCGTTTAGAAGAGCTAAATTGTAGAACAGAAATGTGAAAACCTGTATTATTTAAAGTTTAAGAAGGCCCACAACTCGCTAGGGATCTAGGCGCGCGCACGAATAATTCTTCTCATTATTCTAGCTATTATTTTTGTGCTATAAATCTTTATATATATAATTCTTCTGTGAGTGTGTATGTCACTGAACTTCTCTCAAACGACTGGACCGATTTTGATGAAATTTTTTGTGTGTGTTCAAGGGGATCTGGGAATGGTTTAGATTCACAATTTTGTCCAAAAAGTTTGAAATTTTCAAATTAAAGACGTGTAGACAGGACAACGTCTGTCGGGTCCGCTAGTTTATCTATATAATTGTTTGTAAAAGTTATTAAATTCATTTCGTATAGTATAGAATAACAGTCTTCATTTGGCCTCTCAACCTTTCTTTCTTGTCTCCTTCATGCTATCATTCTTTTGTATATAATAATGTAAGTGTGTAATATAGTAGTAGATTCATTTACTCTTAACTACATATGTATTAAGTATTCTACAAACTTTTTAGTTATTATAGTTATATAAAATATTGTTGTTGTATATAAGAAAGGGATACAAAAGGGAATACCTGTGATAAAAATAATAAGATTCAGGGGCACATACAATTGTATCAGTCAAGACTCCAGCTCTCAACAGACCAACAACAAGGAATAAAAAAGTGTGTGTATTTATGTACGCACGCAAAATGTTACACTTTTTTTCGATCATTTATGTCGTAGTTTATCTGTGTACTAAATTTCATCTCAATTAGTCCAGCAGTGTCAGCGCTAAGGAGTAATAATCACACACACAAAATTCGCACTTATAATATTACACAGATTATTTTACACGGAAAAAAATTAACATAAAAATTAAAACCATTCTACAATTATATTTTTTTAATTACTAAATGTAACTTTTATAGTTTCGAATAAAAATACGTACCAAGGTTTTGCTTCGATTATTGTAAACAAGGCAATTGCGCAGAGCGCGACGAACCATAATGTTTTCATTTCAAATTCTTCTTCAACAATTGGGGAGAGATCCTCAAGAAGTGATGGAGCATACAGATTACAACATCTTTTTATGCTGCGAAAGGATAAAGGTCACACTGATAACAGCATATGCTAGAAACCCAATGTAATCTTTCAAATTTCCCACCGTATTAATATTTTTATTTTATTATTAATATTTTATTATTTTCAATAGTGACCCCGCAACAGTAAGAAAGTGGTAAGAGCAGGTAAGAAAGGTACGCAAATTAATTGTCATTTAACGATTACACTGGCACGCGTGAAGCACTTAATCGAGTAATCATACGCCAAAATGCCTTACATCCTTTTGGAAAAGAGCTGATACTCTTACACTGCTGGATCGATATTAACCAAACATAGCTTCATCAATCGCTTGAGACCTACGATGCCACAGACAAACACACACACAGACAGACGGACATCGACGTTAAAATAATAACACCCCTCTTTTCGTGTCGGGGGTTAAAAAGGTAAAAATGATTTACTAGTCATACGCATTCTTAATAAAAAACCAGTTCATATATAGGGATGATATTTACGAGGGAAATAAGGATCTACAAGTAACATACATACAGGTCAAACACAACCAACTCTCTTTTTATTATATACAATTATATACATATATAATAATTTAAATATATATTCAAATATTAAATGGAGATATAGTCCAATCAGAATCTGGTTTGGAGACAAAATATTGAAAACCTGAACTTTTATGATATTAAAATGTTAGCAGATATATAAGGAATAGAAATTTGTAAAATGCCCCCGATACCCAGCTACTCCCAAGAAATGGGGACGCAAAACGTTGCAAAATAGTTTTTTTTTTTTTCAATTTCCGGCTTACTGTGACGTTCTATCAAATAATATTTTGTAAGTTATAGGTTTAGTAAAAATCTACAACTTTCATAAATAACACTTTTTACAATAACCTCAAAGTGTTCGAGATATTTGCAAAAAAGTCGGTTTTTAACTTTTTCTTGGTTTTTTATTTTTAATTTCTACAATAATCTTTTGATTTTCATAAAACTAAGGGAATGTAATTTTCAAAATACATATAATAAATAAAAAAAAATTGAAATTGAAATGTTTTGCTATTTCCGAGGAAAGTATGTTTTATGGTCTCAAGAGGCTGAAAATCACCCCCAACTTCAAGTGGACGTTTACATTTAAAAAAAAATCGTTCAATTTTCAGATAGAGCTCATTCTTTTCGTGTTGAACTCTACTTTTTGAAAAAATAAAAACATTGTATGGTCGTCCTCTACGAGTAAAAACACCCTTAATATTTGAAAAATTAGAGAAATCCATTTTTACTTTGTAAGCTACATTTTTTTCAATGATCATTGAAGATATGAACTCTATTGAGCAAATTTTTATAAACTGATTACACCAATGTATTTTTCGAGAAAAAACGAAAAAATGGTGTCCTTAAGTTTTTGATTTGACGTTTATTACCTATTCAAACAATGTAGCTGTAAACATTTCAACTTTGCAATTTGACGAGTCGCGAAAAAATAATAAAAGTTGGAATTCACGTAAAGTATAGCACAGCTTTTGGTTTTTTTTTTTTGCCATAGAATCTATTTGTGTTATTATTTTTTCAAATTTATCGATATTTTATTAGTTTTTGATCGATTATGGAGTTAAATTTATTGTTTTTTTTTTCTGAATATTAAAGATATTAGGTATAGATATAAGTACAAGAGGTGTATTAAGTTAAATCTTTATTAAGTTATTATATACTTTTTAGTTTTTGAAGTCGGTTTTTTTAAACGTAGTTTTTTTATTCTCTTTCTCTTTATTGTGACAAAATTAATTGTAACAAAGGTAAAGATACGGATACTGCGCTTTTTAGGGTCATTTACGATTTACGATGCATTGGATAATCGCGGAATCCTATAGGGGTTTTATCATTTACCTTAAAACCTTTGATTGTGTTGATCGTCAAACCTTATTGCTTGACCTGAATCACTACGGCATACAGGGCGGTGCGTTTAATCTTGGTGCTCCCTTCCTCAATCAGAGAATCCAGAGGTTTAAAATAAATAATGTGAAATCTTCTAGATCTCCTTTAAGGATGGGTGTTCCACAAGCATCTTTGTAAAGAAGTGATATGATGATATTTCGTTAAGTCGAACGTCATACACCAAATTATGACGAAGTAATCAAGGCATTGTCACACATACTTCGCTAGTTTAGAGTTGAATTTATTCTAAGTTAGTAAAAAAAGCTAAACCTAAAAGTAAAGCCAAAAAAAAATGGTCGAATTTACCTTACCTAACGTAACAAAAGTAAAATTTTAATCTAGTTCTGAATAATGAAACACTGAAAATAACTGAATGAGCAGTATTTTTAGGCATAACATTTATATATTCAAAGCTTCAGTGGAACCCTCATTTCTTGACACAAGCGAATTAACTCAGCTCCACTCTTTGCAATAGGAAAAGTTAGCCTAACGGACAACCACACTGGCTGACAGGTAGTATTTTAGTTATTATCATAGTATTTTATCTTGTGGGATAATTCTTTGGGGCAGTGCCGCAGAAATGAAATCTATATGTACTCTACAAAATCTGTATGCTTTTATATTTTTTATTTTTTAGTTCCACAGACAACCTTTTCAACAATATAAAGTAAACTACTCTGTTCGAGAGTTTCTCATTTTATTTTTTATTGATGAAAATGTGTGGAATTAAGATAAATTAAATCATTTGCAGTATAGCTATAATGTATTAAATACTAGTAAATAGTATATTTGATTTGTAAAAAGAGCACTCGTTGAGCTTATCCCGGCGATGCTCTTCTCAGCAGAACTGCCTTCCGAGCCAAGGTAACTTCCTCAAGGACCAACTACACTGACTATCGTTAAATTGACAATTCAGTGTGTTTGTGTAAATCTAATTCAATAAAATTAATTTTCATTTCATCATGTATTTTTAACTTTCGAAAGGGCCCCAAAATTGATACTTATTATATTGATATGTGATTGATATATATTGATATGTGTGCCAAAGGGCCTCTACGTGGCTTAAGACGGCCCTGGAGTAAGTTACTATATTTTATATAGAAACTGAATTATTCTCGAAAGAAAAAATAAATATAGCTGTAAAATGAATGTACTAGTAGTATCATTCTCATGACTCATCAGACAACCCTTAAAAAAACATTAACGGAAAATTTCAAAGGGTAAACTTTTTAATTTTTAGTAGAAGAAATTCGAAAAATCCAATATCAGCCAAATCTATTCATTATAGCTGGGTTCCGAGGTATAAGCCTAATTGCACTCAACTATTTATATACATAGTTTTCCTTTCATTCAGAGTACAAATCCTTGTATTACTTGACCTATAATTATTATATAAATACTTATACACTATACTATATCAATAGGATTTATGAACTAACTAGCTACTAGAAATCGCTTCAAATAGTGCATTTGTAATAGGTTTATTTTGGAAAATAAATAATGTAAGAAATGTAGCGTTCTCTTTTCCATAATCATTATAGTTTAAAATATCTCGATAATATATGATATTATATAAATTTTCTTTAAAGAACACATTTTTTTCATTCTTTAAGTTAATGTAACTTTAAAAACAATATATTGAAAGAGCTTTTGTGATAGGAAATAAAAGAAAATTTGTTATAATAAAAATTTTAAAAGGTTTTATTTCTCATGAAATACTGTTAAAATTACATAAATCATATAGATAATCTCTGCAATCTACCTTCTACAATTTCTGTAACATTAATAATATTACAAAAAAAATACAAAGTGAGTTAGGTATTATAGTTAAATCTTTTCTATTATATGTATATCGCTACTGCAGACAACACTTCAGAGTTTATCCATATTATAAGTTTACAATCCATGTACGTTATCATGTACTTACCTATAAAAAGTAAATAATTGTATTGTAGCGTTCATTTAATATGAAAACTCGGATTTCTTTTTAATTTCGTAAGTATGTACTATTTACATGTAACGATAGCAAAATGTGACAAGTATTGTGAAAAGTTTTATAATACAGTCTATTCATATAAAAAGCTTATTTAATTGGCTTTATACATACATTAATTATTATTATATCTGCCATTGCGAAGAGATAATACATTGTATAGATCCTTGTTCTCGTTATTTTGTTTACGTTTTGGCCAATTGCATATACCTATAATGTATTGTAAACGTTAGCACGGAAAGGCAAAGGCGCCACTGCCATAGCCGTCTCCGCCTCTGCCGACACCGCCATTGTTGCCACCATAGCCATTACCGCCTATACCATCACCGCCAAAGCCGCCATAACCGTTTCCGCCAATACCGTCACCGCCAAAGCCGCCACGGCCGTCTCCGCCGAAGCCGCTCCCGGGTCTAAAGCCACGCCTACCGCCACGCCTACCGCCACGTCTGCCTCTATAATTGTATAAAAATATTATATATTGTAGCCGTATTAGTGTTGAAAATAAATTTTATGACTTTTAACTTCACGCTATATTCCTTGCGGGTAATTTTTTCAGTCTGTTACAGATTAATAAGACATTCGAACTACCCCGCAAGAGCATATGTTAGGTATACATATATTGTATATATGAAAAATATCGTATGTCTTTTCAATCGCTCTGAAAGTTCGCTCTGTTTAATAAAAGCAAAGCGTAATGCCACTGTCGTAAGAGCCTCCTTCCCGCAATAAATAGGGTGAAGTTAAAAAAATAAAGGTGAATAAAAATACTAGTCTTACCTTCCACCACCAAAACGGTCTTCAAGTTCTACCTCATCATCACCATCAATTTGATCCGTACCATCGGTAGTACTGTATCAAAAAAAAATTAACTTTTAAACAATTATAAAATAATATTGACACTAAAAAAATTAATACGATATATTCAATATTTAGTAAAGTTAAAATTTATTATTACCTTTCTTCATTGCAACTACTCGTATCTTCGTCACACGGAGTGGACCTGAAATAATAAAAAAAAAATAGAATGCCTACTTCCTAGGTACCTCACAGTAGCCTATGTGTTACTCCAGGTTATAGTCCCTGTGTACTAAATTTCATCCGAATCAGTCCAGCAGTTTCAGCGTTAAGGAGTAGGTCACAATAATACCCACACACACACAAACTTACACAAAGTTCGCATTTATAATATTACGCAGATTGTTTTACATGGAAAAAAATATAACATGAAATGCGAAACAATTTTACAATTATTTTTTTTGTTAATTACTGAATTTGGTTTTTAGTTTTGAATAGAAATACGTACCACGGTTTTGCCTCGGTTATTGTAAACAAGGCAATAGCGCAGAGCGCGACGAGCACGGATATTTTCATTTCAAATTTTTGTTCAACAATTGGCGAGAGATCGTCAAGAAATGATGGAGCATTCAGATTGCAACGTCTTTTTATGCTGCGAAAGGATAAAGGTCACACTGATAATAGCATAATGTTAATAACCCAATGTAATCAAAATTTCCCACCGCATTAATATTTTATACGTTTTAATTAAAAACTGTGTATGATGAAATGTGTATTTTCACTAGTGACCCAGCAACAGTAGGAAGGTGTTTTCAAAACGATATAAATATTTTACTAGTCATACGCATTTTTAATATACATACATAGACTATTATCATACAGGAACTTGTTCATATATAGGGATAATATTTACGAGGGAACCAAAGATCTACATACATACATACATACAGGTCAAACACATAACTCTCCTTTGGTCTTCGCCGCAACAATTATATATAATAATTTAAACAAAAATCAAAAAGGAATTACTTTCATTGATATTTCAATATACATTTGTATTGTTTTACAGATTTACTGAGCTACCAAGTGGAAAAGGACGGCAATTCCCGACTCGCAGAGGACGCACATACAAAAGAGAATAAACGTCTAAAACTGATAAAGAACCATATTTATTATTATTTCTAAATTGTAAAGTATAATCCTGATTATTCATTTTTAGTATTAATTTTTAGGGTTCCGTACCCGAAGGGTGCCAACGGAACCCTATTACTAAGTCTCCGCTGTCCGTCCGTCCATCTGTCAGAGGGCTGTATCTCGTGAACCGTAATAGGTAGAGAGTTGAAATTTTCACAGAGTATGTATTTCTATTGCCGCTGTAACAACAAATACTAAAAATAAACAAATAAGATTTCAACGTCAATTTATTTCGGGCACATTTATATTTTGTATTCTAAATTCAAATTAAAAAAAACAGAATGACAAAAGCGCAGAAATTTTAATTAACTTTATAACGTAACATATATATACATTTTACACATTTTTATTTTATACATTTTCTTCCTTGTGAGTGTTAAAGATTTAACTATTTTTAAACAAAATATTAATTTATTCGCACATTTAATAATTAAATTAATACTAGTGATTTTTTTTATACCATGAAATGCTAACATTTAGTCAGAGAAGAGATGTTGAGAGCAATAGGTATTCTGGAAGCGGGCGCGAGTCAATGCAGTGTTGCTGACGCCATTAGCACCAGTCAAAGCGTCATATCAAGATTGTGGTCTCGTTATCGGAACACGCTGGGAATAGTTGGGTTACCACCGCAAGACAAGACCGATTTTTACAAATTACAGTGAAAAGTAACCTAACGTTACAGCTAGGCAATTGGTTTTAAAGTTATAGTCGGAACACCAGGTCCTGGTTAGCGATCAAACAGTCAGGAGGAGAATACCGGTTCGGATTCATGAGGAATATGTGTTTGGCGAACACCTGGACGTGAGAGCCACCTATGTAAAATCTTCAGGAAGTCCATCCATATCAAGGTGACACTATCATGGTATGGGTGGGAATACGCTTGCGCGGGAGAACTGACCTCGCTTAGGGACATGGCAACTTAACTGATGCAAAATATCGGGGTGAGGTGCTGGCACCTGCAGTTCCACCACATCGGCTGCAAATGGGTCAAGATTTTATGCTTATGCATGATAATGCCCGCCCACATACGGCTCGAGTGGTAATTCAGTAGCTAGATCAACACAATGTGGCAGCCCTGGACTCTCCCGCGCAGTCTACAGATTAAAATCCGATCGAGCATGCGTGGGATATGCTTCAACGAAGGGCTTTACGTATCTTCCCAAAAATATGGTTTTTGACAATGAATTTTTCATGCATATTCGTCGAACCTGGGACCTTATCCTACAAGGAGGTAATGATAACCTCATTTTGAGCATGAATAATCCTTACAGATGTATTATAAACGTCCGAGGTACTTTTACAGATTATAAAACTTTTTGATACAAAATTTTATGTTTCATTCAATTTTGTTTCTTTCTTTAATCACCAAACACAGTAATGTCCGATTTCACCACCTTCCTATAAGCTACCACCTACGTATGGGATACCTAGCTTAAAAGTTTCCCTAAACTAGCCCCTAAATTAAATTTCGTTTTACCATCGTTAGAGCCCGTATTTCTAATACCTATATATAGGTGGCATTTTAACATTTAGGTGACCCCTAACTATCGGTGAAACAGAAACTGTCCCCTAACAGCCCCCTAACTATGCTTAGGGGATCACTTAAACTTAGGTGACGTAGGTGAAATCGGTCATAAGTCTTGTTTTAGATATTGTTTTAATATTTAAAATGTATGTGTATCTCATAATACCTATTAGAAAGTAAAACTAAGTGGTACAAGTATATATTTTAAATATTTTAATTTCATGACATATTAATTACTTTCAAACTAATCCCAAAATATGTACAATTACACACATACAACTCAAAAAGAGGATTAAATCATATTTTTTTATTATCTATACCTACATATAATAAAATTCTATCTCAGTCGATTCTGTACATTAAATATTTTTTGGAAAATCTTATTGAAATAATCATTATTATCAATACCGAGTCTGAATCTATTGTTTTTAGAATTTCTGTCTGTCTGTCTGTCTGTTACCGCATCACGAAAAAACCACTGGATAGATTTTGATGAAATTTGGTACGATGATAGCTGGTTATCCGGGTCAACATCCATACCTCCATACTAATATTATAAATGTGAAAGTGTGTTTGTTTGTTTGTCTTTTTTTAACGTCGAATCGGCTTCACGGATTGGCGTGTTTTTTTTGTGTAAAGATAGTTGGAAGGCTAGAGAGTGACATAGGCTACTTTTTACCGCGGCAGATTATCTCTTTCCCATGGGAAAACAAGTTATAATACAATCCAAAAAATAATTATGTTCAGAATTACTTGAAACTTAATATTAATTCTCTTCAATGCAATTAATTAAATACGTGTTTTAGCATTTATCAAAATTCATCCCATAAGGGAGTAAAATAGCAGATGAAAGTTTGTATGAAACCTACCATTTTAGAGTTCTTTTTGTAGTTTTAGCGCGAGCGAAGCCGCGGGTTCTGCTAGTCTAAGATAATTTTTACTGCGGGAAAATATCTCATCTCTGAGCTAAGCGTAACTAAAATGTAACTAGGGACGAACCCGAGCGGAACGAGAGTGAGTCGCTAGTATTCTATGAATTACTCGTTACTAAATACAATGTGAAAGAGTGTATAATATTATTAATATATAAAATAATTTTAAGTGACTAAGGACTAAGCCTTGTTACTCAGCTATGTCTCTAGGTGCCTAATAGTGGACATAAGAGGTAGTTAGTGTGTAAATTGCTTGTAACTAGCGATTTAGTCCTGCATTACTCGGATGCGTCGCTATCTACTTAAGTGGAGTATGTGTTTCTCCACGTTATGGTATATCTCCGAATCCGAATAATCCGAAGACAGTGGAAGTGGCAGCCCAGTGGTAACGCGCTCGCTTGGGAAACCAAGTGAAGCGAGTTCAAATCCGGATCTCGCACCTCTGATATTTTCATTTGCGAATCATTTCCAACATGTTTACCACTTGTCTTAACGGTGAAGGAAAACATCGTGATGAAACCTGCATGTCTGAGAGAACCTAGCAAGTTTTCCAAAGGCATGTGAAGTCCGCCAACCCGCACTTGGCCAACGTGGTGGACTATGGCCTGATTCCTCTCGTACTGAAGGGAGGCCCGTGCCCAGGAATGGAACGTTAAAAAGTGGTATATGTGTGTACTAAGTTTTGTACAAATCCGTTTAGCTGTTTTAATGTGATGGAGTAACAAACACACATTGACACACAAACTTTTGCATTATATAGTAATAGTCCGACTAGATTAGACGACTACACTAGTGACCCACGTGCCTAGACGCTCTTTATATTTACAGTATAACGGAAGTTCACAGAAGGGACGATTTTTTCCGACTTTATACAAAAATATTATCACATGCCGATATTAGGTATAATATATATCTATGATCTTAATAGGTATGCTTATAAATCGTCCTAGATAATTTCTCTTTCTATTGATGAAAATCGTATGATAATTCATACAATACTTTCTGAGATTAACTCGAAGAAACAAACTTTGCCTTCGGGGCCTTTAATTTATAATATGTACGGATTTCTTAGCAATACAATTTTTCTTCGTTGGTAAAGTGGATAACATGTTATCCTGAAAATCCTGCTTGCGATTCCAGGTTCGGCTATATATTATCACTTAAATAAAAAAAATGTCTTTCTCAACTTAATCTCTCTTAAAATATCTCAAAAATCTAATCTAACAACAAAAACAAACATAACAGATTATTAGATGTAGTTAGTTCAACTGTGTGGATCGCAATAAAAGTACCTACCTAATTCAAATTAATAGGTATATATTTTTTATCTGTAAAGATAGCAATAGCTTATATGCTTAATATTTTAAACTTTAAATAATAGGCAATAACAATCTAAATTAATAATTTATTGATTGTATATTTTTTTTAAATTACATATAAAACTAATAGCAACACTAAATAATATTGTTAAAAAAGTTCTTTAGAAAATTGCAATATTTATAATAATAACAGCTAAAATTAAATAAATGATAATTACTATATTTCATTATAATACTTATTAAAAAAAAATATTTAGAATTAAAATAAACAAATATTGTATGTAATGAATTTTTGAAATCATTTTTGTAAAATTGTCGATAGGCACTGTCTCTATCAAGTATAAAACGCCTTTGAGATGTTTAAAACTTTTGTTTTTTCCCGTGACGATGATTGCTGTAAAGCATTCGAAACGTCGGGAACCAAAAATTAAGATAAATCCACGAAATAATCCGAAAAAATAGTTTTATTTAAAATACTAGAAATCACTTAAAATTGTGAATTTGTAATACGAGAAAATAGATTAGGTACCTTACACCTGTAAGGTACCTAATCTATTTTAGAAAATGAATAATGTAAGAAATGTACCATTATCTTTTCCATAATCGTTTTAGCTTAAAATATCTCGTTAATATAAGAAATTATATGAATTTTCTTTTAAATCCCATTAATTAGTAATTCTTTTAATACTTCTAATAATTAAGTATTAATTCTTTTAAATTAATATACCTAACTTTAAAAGCAATATATTGAAAAAGCTTTTCATATGTGCGAGATTCGAATAGACAGTGGTAGGAAATAAAAGCAAATGTTTGTTAATGACGTTTTATTTCTACTGAAATACTGTTAAAATTACATAAATTATAATAATCAATCTCCGCGGTGAAGTCACACTGTTAACTACTACCTTCTACAATTTCCATAACATTAATAATATTACAAAAAAATTAATACAAACTGAGTTAAGTTAAGTTAAAGTTAGTTTAAATCTTTCCTATTATTATATATCGTTACTGCAGACAACACTGCAAAGTTTGTCCATATTATAAGTTTACAATCTACGTTATCATATACATATGAAAAGTAAATAATAAATACATAATTGACATATAGCGTTCATAAAATATAAAACATCAGATGTTATTAATTTCTAAAATACTATCTACTGTATATATGTAACGATAGCAAAATGTGACAAAATGTTACTCATATAAAAAACTTATTCGATTGGCTTTATACAATAATTAGTTATCAGTCATTGCGAAGAGATAATACATTGTATAGATCCTTATTCTTGTTATGTTGTTTGAGTTTTGTCCAACTGCATAGGTATATATTGTATTGTAAACGTTAGCATGGTATTGTTGGACTTCTTGGAATATTATTATATACAGTGTAATCAGCCGATCTGGAAATGAAAAGAAATTAAAGCACGCTAAATTTTATAAATGCAAAATATTGTGTGCGAGTTTATTATTTGTTAATTTGACTTTGTTTATTCGTAATACAGATAGCATTTTAAGTTCTAGTTCAATTATGTATCACTATATTTATAAGAATCATATTATGATGTATAAGAACTAAGGTATATAACTAAAATTCCATTAAAATTCGTCCAGTAGTTTTTGCGTGAAAAAGTAACAAACACACATCCTCATAAACTTTCGCGTTTACGATATCAGTAGAGTTTTAAAACAAAAAAGGCTTTGGCAAAATTTGGCATAATTTTAATATGCAATCTTACCCTCCATAGCCACCACGACCTCCAGGGTTGCCACTTCCATAGCCGCCACCTACACGGCTGCCACCTTTGTAGCCACCACCACCTCTGCCGTCACCGCCATAACCGCCACCGCCATAGCCGCCACCGCCATTGCCACCGCCGCCATAGCCGCCACCGTGATTACCACCACCTCTGCCGTCACCGCCTCTGCCGCCACCGCCATAACCGTCTCCGCCGTAGCCGTCTCCGCCATTGCCGTCTCCGCCATAACCGTCTCCGCCTCTACCGTCACCGCCATTCGTGCCACCATAGCCATCGCCGCCTATACCGTTACCACCACTGCCGCCACCACCACCTCTGCCGTTCCCGCCTCTGCCCCCACCGCCGTAACCGTCTCCGCCGTAGCCATTTCCACCATTGCCGTCTCCGCCGTAGCCGTTTCCACCATTGCCGTCTCCGCCGTAGCCGTTTCCGCCTCTACCGTCATCGCCATTCATGCCACCATAGCCATCTCCACCTATACCGTTACCACTACTGCCGCCACCACTACCTCTGCCGTCACCGCCTCTGCCCCCACCGCCGTAACCGTCTCCGCCATAACCGTCTCCGCCGTAGCCATTTCCACCATTGCCGTCTCCGCCGTAGCCGTTTCCACCATTGCCGTCTCCGCCGTAGCCGTTTCCGCCTCTACCGTCACCGCCATTCATGCCACCATAGCCATCTCCGCCCATACCGTTACCACCATTGCCACCACCACCATAGCCGCCACCGCCATTACCACCGTCTCCATAGCCGCCACCGTGATTACCACCACCTCTGCCGTCACCGCCTCTGCCCCCACCGCCGTAACCGTCTCCGCCGTAGCCATTTCCACCATTGCCGTCTCCGCCGTAGCCGTTTCCACCTTTACCGTCACCGCCATTCATGCCACCATAGCCATCTCCGCCCATACCGTTACCACCATTGCCACCACCACCATAGCCGCCACCGCCATTACCACCGCCTCCATAGGCGCCACCGTGATTACCACCACCTTTGCCGCCACCGCCATAACCGTCTCCGCCATAGCCGTCTCCGCCATTGCCGTCTCCGCCGTAGCCGTTTCCGGCTCTACCGTCACCGCCATTCATGCCACCATAGCCATCTCCGCCTATACCGTTACCGCCATTGCCGTCACTGCCATAGCCGTCTCCGCCAATACCGTTTACTCCATTGCCACCACCACCATAGCCTCCATTGCCACCACCACCATAGCCACCATTGCCACCACCACCATAGCCACCATTGCCATAACCACTACCACCATAGCCGCGATGGCCATAGCTGCCACCTTGCCCACCTCTGTAATTGTATAAAATTAGCCGTATAGTGTTGAAAATAAAATATATGACACAGCGATTCTCTTACTTAACTTCACGCTACATTACTTGCGAGTAATCAGAATTTTTTCAATCTGATACAGTTCCCTAAGACATTTGAACTGCGCCGCAAGTACATATACATGTTTGTATATAAAAATGTATGTATATAAAAATGTATGTATATGAATGTATATATAAAAAATTATCTAAGTCTTTTTAATCTGTCTGGAGTAAAAGCGTCTTTCCTCCCCTTAATAAATAGGGTAGAGTTCAAAAAATAATGATGAATAAAAAATACTGGTCTTACCTTCCACCACTAAACCGGTCAATCGGTTCAATTTGCACTCCTACACGCATCCCATCGTTACCATCGTTACTGTAACAAACAAAAATACATAAAAAGTTATCTTTTAAATGATTATGAAATAATTGACACTTTAAAGAATGTAATACGATATTTTCAATATTTAGCAAAAAATATTAAATTTATTACCTATCTTCTTCATAGCCACTGCCTTCGTCTTCACACGTAGTGCACCTAGAATATTAAAAAAAATATTAGAGTGACTACATGCCTCACAGCCTATGTGTTACTCCAGATCATAGACTATCTGTGTAGGTACTAAATTTCATCCGAATTAGTCCAGCAGTTTCAGCGTTAAGGAGTAACAATCATACACATAAACAATACACAGATAAACTCACACAGACTTCCCATTTATAATATTACACAGATTATTTTACACGAAAAAAAAACATGAATCTGAAACAATTTTAAATTATTTTGTTTGTTTATTACAAAATTTTTGTTAAGAATAAAAATACGTACCAAGGTATTGCCTCGATTACTGTAAACGAGGCAATAGCGCAGAGCGCTATGAGCCACGATATTTTCATTTCAAAAATTTCTTCAACGCTTGGCGAGAAATCGTTATGAAATGATGGACCATACAGATTACAACGTCTTTTTATGCTACGGAAGGATAAAGGTTACACTGATAATAACATATGTTGAAACCCCAATGTAATCATTATAATTTCCCACCGTATTAATATTTTATAAGTTATAATTAAAGGACATTAACCTGTATTTTCATAGTTACCTCGCAACAGTAAGAAAGTGTTTACAAAAAGGTAAAAATATTTCACTAATCATACAGGAACCATTTCATATATAGGGATAATATTTACGTCAGAATTCAGGATCTAACATATATATATACAGGTCAAATACGTAACTCTCCTCGATACAGAGGCCGAATCTATAGTTTGTAGAATTTTTGTCTGTCTGTTACCGCATCACGGAAAAACCACCGGAGAGATTTTGATGAAATTTGGTATGGTGATAGCTGGTTATCCGGGTCAACATATAGGATACTTTTACCACGGGAAAATGTTCAATTTCTGAGAAAAAATACAAAAACTGCAATGTAAGAGTATACTAATATGTAAAACCTAAGAATTTGGTTTTTGGTCATCTGAACGCGGGCGGAGCCGCGGGCAATGCTAGTAGGATATATTACGTATTAACTACGTTAATTAATTAGGGTGTTTTTAATGAAAGACAAGATAATGTCTACTTCATTCACAAGCTCATAGTTTTATACATAAAATATTTACAAAAATCATATAAATTATTTGGCTAATTGCATATAAGTAACTCATACAATATTGGTACATTTATGTAATGCAATTTATGTAGTAATAATACATGATTTTACATACCTATATTATTATCGTACCTATTCTTAACATAAAAATATAAAGATTAACCTTTAAATTACAATTGTACTATCTCCTCATTAATTTCTTATTTCTTAACAAAATATCAACATTTTATGCTTGCGAATATATTTTGGACCAATGACCGCTCGGAGACGAGATAAATGTAAGTATGAATTATGAATAGGTACATGACCCTACCTTATAATAAATTACTGCATTGATATTACATATTATACTTCCATTGGGAATTCCTTATTATGACTTTTCATTGTTTCTATTTTTTAACATTTTATTATTTACTTGTTAATTCGTGTCTAGTTTTGTAGTACGGTCCGGGTATAATATAAACCAGCTTACCCCAAAAACAATAAAAATTAAAAAGATAGTCAAAATAAATTTCAATAAATGGCGTTATATGTATTCTATTTGTTTTTTTACAATTATATAATTATTTTTACTCCATATCCAGCCCACCTCTGTGGGCGGTAATTCTTTGGTAGCAGATTGATCATTGAACCGCAGGAACAACTCCTTGGTTGTTGTAGTCTGCTTCGTCAGATCTGCCGTTCGGGGTGCCGTTGAGTGTCATGCCACGGAACCTCCCATGTCATTAAAATAGAGAAATTCCGTGGTTTTAGTGGGTAGTACTGGTTTTTCTAGCCAGTGTCCGACATAACCACCTGTATGTATGCAGGTGGTATGCGTAAATGCATTTCCCAACGTTAAAAAAAAAGTTTCTTTATACCTAAATGGCATCTGTAAAATATTATAATACTAGAGACCCACCCTCGCTTCAGCGGCACAGTGTGTATTATTTTATACAGAGTCAGAGTAACGCCTCAAACATTACGATAAAGGATGATGTATTGCATTAATTCATAAAACAAACCACAACGCTTTCCCCGCCTTTTTTCCCCCAAGAGAAGAAATTAAGAACATTCAAATAAGTATTTTATATCAGAATAACAATATAGAATCAAATAAAATTTGTTTTACATATAAATCCTATAGAAATGACTTTATGATCATGATGACCCGATTCTCCATCTAGGATTGGCTCTAGAATCTAGACGCAGAAGAACTTCTCAACGGTCAACAATAGACACAAAATTTTATATTTCATTCAATTACAATTATAATAAACCTTTCTAAAGATCTCCAACACCTGGGTGCTGCACCCAGGGTGTGACATTTCAGCAGTCAACGGCACAGACACAAAATATTGTATACATAATATCATAATACATAATAATTAAAAAAAAAATTAAAAATTCTTTATTTTAATACGCTAAACAGAAGAAAATAGCCTGTAAAAGGTAGTTTTTTTTTATATCTTTATTGCCACAAGCGCATTCACTAATATCTAGAACTTCTTGCGCTTAAAAATAATACCTCATTATTTTTGTAGCGTTTTTTCCATTAAGTTCCAAATTCACAAATCAATATTTTAATAAATAAAACTAGGTGAATTGGACAAATAATTTTATTTATTTGAGACAACATTTAAAGGCCAAAGGTAATAAAAAACAGGTCATGCATAGAACAAACAGTAGGAAACAATATCACATCTACATTCGAAGTAACTTGATTATAAAGCTAACTTGTCGTAACAGCAGCACATACATACATCAATACATGTTACTTATACCATTAAATGGCTAAGATGTTCTCAGATGATACGAATTCATTGAACAGAACAAAAATTTTGACGTTTAGATTTAGAATCAGCCATAAAAAACTTTGTTTTCTTAACCCCCGATGCAAAAACGACGGGGTGTTATAAGTTTGATGTGTCTGTGTGTGTGTATCTGTATGTGGCATCGTAGCTCCCGAACGGATGAACCGATTTTGATTTAGTTTCTTTTTTTGTTTGAAAGGTGAATAAGTCGGGAGTGTTCTTAGCGATTGTTTGATGAAAATCGGTCCTAGATGGTCGAGTCTTTCTTTTTAAATTTTTAATTTAGTTATTATTTAATTAACCAATGATAAATCTATTGTCGAAACAGGTATACTACTAACATTTAACTGCCAAATATATTATTTGAATCTGTATATTTAAAAATCGATATATACAATGTACATTCCCCACGGACTCTAAATCGGCCGAAACTATTTTGATGAGATTTTGAGGCAAACTTCAGATTAGCAAGGTGGGTGATGCTGGATACTACTTCGGTGGCGATCGAAAGTTTGAAAGCGGGCGAAACTGCGGGTACTGCTAGTATTCAATAAAATCGTATCTTCGTGTAGATTAAAATAGGAACAAACTGCAACACCAACTAATGTTTTAATTTTTATATCTACTATACATAATAAAGAAATAATTTATATTATTTAAAATGTATATCACAAATCGACAGTAGACAGTGAAGCGTCAACATTATTATAATATCTCATATATCGATGATTAAATTTTATTACATAATAATTACGCTTAAAATATACAAAAAAATGTAGGCATTTTCTTATCAAATTGGCTAAATAATCAAATCTTTTATTAGGTCACTTGTGCTGGCTAAACCCGTGATTTTTTTAAGTATTAAAACATTCTACATGACGCTATATACTTCAAAATAACAGTAAACAAAGATAATGTAATCACGCAATAAAACGTTTTTTGTCAGCCTCTTAAGTCTATTTTTGTAATTATAATAAATTGACACTTCACCGTCAGTTCATCTTTACGTTACATAAACCCTAAAACTAAATACTTGCCAAAATGGCACCTAACACAGATCTTCGGTGGAAATTCTTCATTGTTAAAATTACATTAAAGAAGAGATACGTTTACACCAATTTTGGCTTATAACTAGTACATAATTTAAAATACAGAAAATATTGTTTTAATTTTACATGGAAATTGTTCATATTCCAAACATCAACTGTATAGTTGTGCAATTAATAGCAAAGAGTATGTATAACTATATAATACTAAATACTAAATCAAGTAGATAGACTAAGTTCTTACATATACATAACATACATTTGTAAATGATAACTTTATAACATTAATGGCCGATTTCACCAACGTCACCTAAGTTTAAGGGATCCCCTAAGCATGGTTAGGGGGCTGTTAGGGGACAGTTTCTGTTTCACCGACAGTTAGGGGCTACCTAAATGTTAAAATGCCACCTAAATATAGATACTAGAAATACGGGCTCTGACGATGGTATTCGAAATTTAATTTAGGGGCTAGTTTAGGGGAACTTTTAAGCTAGGGATCCCATACGTAGGTGGTAGCTTAAGTGATGTTGGTGAAATCGGGCATAAATGTCCCAACTAACATTGAATCAATTTACTTCAATTAGTGTTAAAGCCAATTATTTTTTTTAAATTTCAGAATTTCAATAATAGAACAAGGATAAGTTTAAATATATTCCTCCAAACTTTCCCATCAATCCTTCTTCCAATTAATACATTTTCTAAGTCCAACAACATATAACATCTTAGCTACTTCGAATAACTTTTAGAAAAATTAACAATATTTTCTTATGAAACATTTAAACATTTAAAAACACAATTTGTATCAAAGAGATAAGAAAGATTAACACCGATCTACAGATTCAGTCTTCACTTTGACAATTCACAGTTATTTCTTCTTTCATGAGATCAACTTTGGAAGGTAGCGGCTTCAATTCCTCGACTTCAGGAGTTTCAATCTGTATTTGTGATCTTTTATCCTCTATGTGACTGGCAAACGTTGTTTGTCCGACCACCTTGGCCAGTTCCGCCGCCAACAAAAGAAACTCTTCTTCATTCAACTTGGCCAATGCCGCCACAGCTTTGTGGATATCGCCAAGTGCAAGATAACTGGAAATTAAAAATGTTGTTATAATTTTTATTATATTCATATTAAATTAACTGGTGATTTTATTCTGTAAAGGAGTCGAATGCAAGAAAAGTTGAAATTCATATATTTATAAGTTACAGTTACAAACATATGATTATTTAATTTTTTTTAACTTTATTTTTTTAGTTATATTTGTTTGGCATGTGAGAATTTAGCACGTTTGGAAAAAAATATGAAAGTAAAATTTTTACGATGCGTGCGCACACCGACAGCCAAAAAGCGACATGACAAAGTAAGCGGCATTCCATTTACAGAGAGTTTTGACATACGGGATGAAATCTTTAGCTATTTTTGTTCTGTTACGCCAAAGATGTATAACTTCTTACGAGTGTACATAACTACACACACACGTTTTTTTTTGTATTATTTAAATAAGCAATAAATTAGGAAAAAACATAACACCAAATTTCCAATTTCAATTCTATTCGTATATAAAAAATATATTTTCTTAGATTTGAAAACGAATTCTGTATATACAGAGTTGATGAACTCATAATATAATATCTTGAAAAGAGCATCTAACGTAATATAAAACTTACCAAATAGCGGCCATCTTGGGATACCCTGAATTATTGCATTCCGTGGCCCACTTCCACAGTATGTCTTGAGCTATACTATCCATGTGTCTGAAAATATTATTAGAGATTTTTTAAATTGTGATATAATAACCGATACTACTAAATACCACATTTAAAAAAAATGATTAATCAAGTTTAACACTGGTTTAGGTGTTGCAGTGCTATATAAATTTATAAAGATACATTTATATCTGTCATGATATAATTATTGCCAATAATAATAATAATCTTCATTACCAAAAAAAGTACAGCTTCCAATATATTTATTAACTAATGGTACACACACTAGGCAAAGCCTGTATCGTGACTACCACAAGTCGATTGACAACAGAAATATTGTTGCTCGGTAAACATTGCTATATAGCAGGATTTCCCAACCTTTCTTCTCGGATTATATAAATTATTTTCATGTACCCTGTATTTTTTTCTATACATAATATTATGATAAAATTCTGAGTCGAATCTGTACATAATTTTTTTTTTCGAAAAATCTTATTGAAATAGTCATTATTATCGATATTGAGACCGAATCTATAGTTTTTAGAGTTTTTGTCTGTCTGTCTGTGACCGCTTCACGAGAAAACCATTGGATAAATTTGGATAAAATTGGCATGACGATAGCTGATCATCCGGATCGACATTAGGATACTTTTTACTGCAGGAAAATATCTCATCTCTGAGAAATCTATATTAACCGTTAAAATGTACCAACCAACGCTAGTATTATAATAAAATACATTATTTTAACGATTTTTATTTATATTAATTTTAAGTTTAAGTACAAAATAAACTCTCTCTACGCCCTCCTAACCGGTACTACCTGCTATAAAGCATGTGACATCACCTGGCTCTAGCGAGCACGTAGGCCTCCTTGACGAGGCGCGCGTCGAGCAGCGCGGTGATGGCGCCCTTCACGTCGTGCAGAGATAGGAGCAGCGCCACCCTGCGATACACAGGCCCGCCGTACTGCTTGTTCTCTGATAATTTACCATAATAAATAATAATAAATATGTCGGGATATTAACACACAGCACCATCTATTTCCATGGTAAGCTACGAGGCTTGTGTTATGGACCAGATAGTTGTACACTACACATATATAACTTTAAATATATACGTATTATAAATATAAACATTGAACACCCATGACTGGAGTACAAACATTCGTGCTCATCACACAAATTAATGCCCCCAGCGGGACCCAAAGGTGAACTTATCTCTAGAAGAATTCTCTTCCAGTCAAGCCATGGTAGTGAGAGATAGTTTTTAATTAATTGTATTGTTAAGCGAGCCAAAAATTGTGCAGTTGTAGTAATGTAAATAATGTACAGATGTATTAAGTCTTTTTTTTAACGTCCCACTGTTGGGCGCGGGCCTCCATTCGATACGGATGTCTGACTATAGTTCACCAAGCTGGCCAAGTGCGGGTTGGCGGACTTCACATATCTTTCGTAAACTTGCTAGATTTTCTCAGACATGCAAGTTTCCCCACGATGTTTTTCCTTCACCGTAAGACAAGTGATAATCATGTTAGAAATGATTCGCACATGAAAATATCAGAGGTGCGAAACCCGTTTGAACCCGCTTCACTTGGTTTCTCAAGCGAGCGCGTTACCACTGGGCTACCACTGCCTTGTTGATATTGTAAACAAATGTAATCAAATAAACCATATTATTAAAATTATATCAAAATTTATAATTGCTTAGATATATGATATAACGTACGCAAAATATGCAATAGTGATATTTTAAGGTTATCTTTAACTGGGTTTTACACTGGAATTTACTATACATGGAAAACCCAATGAAGGTTAAATGTCAAATCTGTTATTAATTTTTATCTTGTAGTAAAGAGATCCAAGAAACATGTCAAGTTTTCTGAGAATTTATTATGACGATGAATGCGCATGAAGACTTGAATTGTTTGTAAACACTAAACATATATGTATATATAATGTATATACATAAACAATGTAGCAAGTCTTTTAGAGTAAACATTACGCTAATCGATATGTTGTTGTACATATCATTGCATTTAAAAAAAATACATCGTATAATAAATACCACAGATTAAACCTGTATTTATATATTTGAGACAATAAACAAGTAACAATTTTAACTTCAACTAACATATCTCAAGTAAACGAACATTTAATATATGTATAAGAGTTCTATAAGTCAATGTAGCTAAAGCCATACAATTTAAGAATAGAAATGAGAATCATCTATGCAGAGGAAGTTTCAGTGCCGAAAAATCAGTCACCCACGTAATCCTTTATTTGTAAGTAGAATGCTGTATACGCCTGTAAAGGCGAATGATACCGAATTGCACGTATACGTTACAATAAGTATTAGAGTCCGCCGAGTGGTCGAACTTCGACCATGATTATTATTGATTTTTTTTTAATTTATAAAATTAAACCTCGCCAATAGCTATTAAACTATACATAATTCTCAATTTGACCATACACTTTAATAATAAACAAAAGAGTATATAAGTGTGTGTTTGTCAAATACATGGTATTTGACAAACACACTTGTGTGTGTAATGTTTTTTTTAATGATTTAATGTTTTTTTTTTTTGCATAATTTAAACAAACTATTAGCATTTTGGACTCCTTCTCTTAAACTATAGGTACGTGTGGGAAATTTCATACTCCTCCGTCCGGGCGATTTTCGTACAAAGGTGTACAAAGTTTTTGCTTCACGTATTAATATATAGGTACTAGATAGTATCATTATGATAAGTCGATGGTGTATCATTCTAATAAATAAATAAATTCTGTAATGCGAGACAGTGGCTCACCAACGCAAAGAAATCCTCAGAGTGAGGTCACTCCGCGAAGCCTGTGACGTTGCCAAAAAACCACAGCGGACCAATTTAGAGTTTATGTGAGGAAACTTAAGTCCATCCTACATGTACATTTACTCTTTAAGAAACAATCATCAAAATTAATGATAAGTAATATAAGTTCTGAGAAAATCTACAAAAACAGAAACTTTCTCTCTGTGTCACAATTCTCCTAATACCGAGGTAAGTTGTGACTGATACCAAAGTAAATCGTGACAGCTATGTATTTTGCCTTTTTGGTGAATAAATAATACAATAATAATAATAAATAAATAAATTATTTAAACATTTGTTTTGCAATGAAATACTTTGATTCTCTTCCGTCACAGCACTATGTTACAATATATTATATTATACTGGGGACTTATTTTTATAATAAGTATAGATGTTATTATATTGTAAATTGGGTGTATACCTTTGCAATAAATATTATAAACATTATTATTATATGGATTCCACACTAGTACTATGTGTTTGTTTGATTGTTTGTTTATTGGTATTTATTGAGATAGTTGGAAGGCAGGTGTGACAATACCTCTTTTTACCTTAAATATCTTATAAAAAATTCAAGCGCAGCAAAATTTCGATTGTCTTTTCCTGTATGGATGGACATAGGTACATTTCCGTTTATCTAGTAATAAAATGAATATTATCCCTGAAACTTTCTATATTAAAAAAATAAATGTATTGAGTAATTAATTTCTTTAATCGAAACCGAATCGATAACATCATTTTATGAAGGTGGTTAGAAGTGGTGTTTATAGTTTTCATATATGTAGATATATTTTAATTATTAATAAGGACTTACCATAAATTTTTTCAGTTTCATTCTTGGCATCTAACCTCTCTATTTGCGCCAAGTACATTTGCGTGACGTCTTTCCAGTACCTAAAAATATACATAGATATATAATTATATGTATTTATTAATTATATAAATAAATATGTACGGGACATAAACACACAGCACCATCTAGTTCTATGGTAAGCTTCGAGGCCTGTGATATAGATACTAGATAGTTGATACACTGCACATATATAACTTTAAATACATACATGTTATAAATATAAACACACATGACTGGAGTACGCACATTCGTGCTTATCACACAAATGAATGCCTCCAGCGGGACTGGAACCCGCGACCGCTGGCACAGCAAGTAGGGTCACTGCAAACTGAGTCACACGTGTAGTCAAAGTATCTGGTATCCATAACACAAGCCTCGTAGCTTACCATGGAATTTGGAACTAGATGGCGCTGTGTGTTAATGTCCCAACATATTTATTACTATAAACAACCTACTTGAAGGACACAGAGGGCGTGAGGCTGAGCACGAAGGGGCAGAGCTCGTCGCGGCGCGCCGCCTCCTGCACGAGCGCGGCCACGTGCCCGCGGAACACGCTCAGCATAACCCACGGCTCCAGCCGGTTGTACTCCAGGTGCTTGTGCACTGTTACATTGAATACGTTTTAAGTTTACATTTATTCTTAGAGATGAGATATTTCCCCGTAGTGAAAAATATCCTATATGTTGACCCGGATAAACAGCTGTCATCATACCAAAAATCAAAATCCCTCCAGTGGTTTTTCCGTGATGCGGTCTCACACAGACAGAATGATAAAAATTCTAAAAACTATGGATTCTGCCTCTGTATCGATAATAATGACTATTTCAATAAGAATAGCCAAAAAACATTATTTAAATTCAAAATATTATGTACAGATACGACTTAGAATTTTATTATACTCATATGTGTAGATAAAAAAACAATTAGATTTTTGAAAAAAAAAATGTCATAAACCCAAATCATAAGTACCAGGTAAAAAAAAACTTTTTATTTCTTTCATTATGATTAAAAGCTTATATTACATTGAAAATAAACTTTAAACTCAATACCGAGATGACAGTTCCCGAGCAAACCGTATCACGCATGACATCACTGGGTTCAATTCTAATGCTAATTTCTACAGTTGATACAATGTTTTAACTTTAGAAACTGTCGAACTATATCAATTTTTTTCTCGAAAACCCAAACACTTTAAATTTCGATACTTCTCGATGAATGAAATTAACGAAATTTAAAATAGATACAATTCAATACTATTAGGCCTGATATACCTATTATTAAAATAATAATTATTCAGTCCGTTTTCATCTTCATTAATTTCTCACTTACATTTCAAAAACTAAATTACAAAAATTATATATAAGACATACTTACTCTCCAAATCTAAGATCTCATTAAATTCATTGGTAGTGCCAAAAATCTTTGTAAAATCCATTTCGAAACATTCTTCTTCTTCCACTACGTTAATATCGCTTTCTTTTACTTCACTATTATTTTTGCTATTCACATCGTTACTCTCTTCTCCTTTCACATCACTACTTAAATCATCTTTCACTTCACTATCTACTTCTTCTTTGACAACACTATCTAATTCTTCCTTTTTCACATCACTAACTATTTCTTGTTTTATATCACCATCACTTTTGACTTCTAAATATTTTTGCGCCATCTTCCTAACTTTTTGTATGGAACATATCATGTTCTTCAAAAGAGTAGGTAAAAGGAATTTTTTGTAACACTTTTTTTTAGCGTGTGTATCAAAAGTTGTAGCAAGGTTTGTATCTTTAATGGCTGCAACTTCACTATTCTCTTCTTCAGCTTTGTTTTCTTCTTTTTTATCTCTATTTTTCTTTCTGTCTCTCCTTGGTACCACTTCATGTTTAATTTCTGTAAAAAGCATTAATTCTAATTTTTTTCAAAAAAGCAAATATCTTAATAATTATTATAATAAAGTTTATATTATAATTATAATAAATAAAAAATATATAATCTTAATAATTAAAAAAAACAATTATGTTAGCTTATTTAGAGCATAGTGTATAAAAACCCTATATAAAACAAAAGAATGATATATATTGTACACACGGAAATATATACTAATTTCATAAAAGTAATATTGAAAGTTTATGTTATAATAGAACATTTATAATATATTTTTTATACTGGTTGATTTATGACCAAGTAATATTAAAAAATGTAAAAGTCTGACAGTGTGTGTGTGTTTGTTACTTCTTCAAACTATATCTGCTCAACAGACTTGGATAAGAGTAAGATATCTCATCTTCTAGAATGTTCGACTTTGAGGCGATGAACCCACTACGCGAAAGAGGAAATGAAATTACTATGTAATTAGGATATTGTACTTTGTCCTTTTTAACATCCCACTGCTGGGCATGGGCCTTTAATATGTGGGGGATCAGGCCATAGTTCACATGTCTCTGAAAAAGTTTTTTTGAAAATTAAATTCATTAATTTTAAGTCTTAAAAAGATTGGAATCAATTACCAATATAATTCTCAGGAGGATGATCTTCATATTTCCAAACTCTCAAGCAGCAGTCCGCTCCGCCAGAGAAAATAGCTGACTGAAGTTGTGGAAACGCACTCCAAGTGGAACCCATCGACGTCTGCGAATGGTTACCGAATATCGATATACATGTGCCTTGCGATATGTCCCATACCTGTAAAATTAATTAAATTGTAAGACAAAATAAAAACTATAAATAAAACCTGCAAAGAGAAAAACTGATTTTGAATTATTTTTTGAGTATAAATAATTTTTAATTATGTTCAAGATATAACTTTCATATAAAACGCCATAAGCATCTGTTAATACATAAAGAAGTTATTTAAGTAAAATCAAGACATTAATTTCAACTTGATACCTCAACGCGTTGCTGAGAAAAACAGTCTTGACATACAGATGGACAGACAGACTTACGGAGGGACAAGCAAACAGACGGACCTACAAACATTTAGAGAGAAAACAAAGTGAAGTGAAAGTGTTTCTTTTTTCCTTTTGGGGTACAGAACCCTAAAAATATTAGAACAAAGTACTGTGGTCTATTATTGTTCGCATACTTACCCTGACAGTGGCATCTTGGGAAGTGGACAAAAGTATCCCATCCTTATGTGGGTTCCACGCTACTTGCAACACTATCCCCTTGTGTCCCGTAAGTTCTTTCAATGTCTTCAACCTCACTCCTTCTATGAGTAAAACAATAGTTATTTATTAACTATAAAAGTTATATCCATACTAATATTATAAATGTGAACATTTGTGAGTATGTATGGATGTTTGTTACTATTTCACGCAAGAACGGCTGAACGGATCTGGATGAAATTTGGCACAGAGATAGATTATAGTCTGGAATAACACATAGGCTACCTTTTATCCCGGAAAAATGTACGGTTCCCGTGGAATAGGTTTGTTTCTGTTTTCCTAGAGGTGAACCCGAGCGAAGCGACGGTGAGCCGCTAGTTAACGTCAATATTACTTATTTAGCATTTTTCTACCCTTAGAAGTGAAATTTGTTTTTATAATAATTTTAGTACCATTAAAACTCCCATACGCATTTAGGTCCCCTTGAAGTTATATTGTAACTAATTATTCATTTTTAATGTCAATTTAAAGATTATGAAAATCGATTCACAATCGGCGAAAGTATCGCGTGTATAATATGTACCACCTAATTCAAGTTTAAATTTATCAATATGGCTTAATATTTTAAATTTCAATGAACAGCTATACAAATGTAATTTTTTTAATTTATAATACTATGGCAATATCTTAAATTTATTTTTTATAACTACATCTATACATAGTAGAAAGCAAAGTCACTGTTTTGATCTGTCTGTTTTTCTGCGGATATATTAATAAAGCAACACTAAATAAAATTAATTAATGTAAGTTTTTTTTTTAACTTTTAAGACATTAAAAATACCACGACAAAATCCGAAAAGAGTTCCAATTAAAATACCAATCAATCGTAATGAATTATTCACATTCTAGTACACAATAACGAAATTTTAGCGCACAAATTATATACAGATGAAGAGCGTATACAAGATCACATAATACTATATGGTACAGAGGCCTCATCCCATATAAAGAAATTGGAAAGTGCTCATTTTGGCTGTTTTTGTTTACTTACTGGATAATATCCGTCATTAATCCGCAAATTTTCAAACTGGTGTAAAATACTATTATACTAGTGTAAAATATTACACTAGCGACTCACACTCGCTTCGCTCGGGTTCCCTAGCTTGATTCCCCAAACTTTCATCTCCATTTTCACCCCCTTAAGGGATGATTTCCGGAGTAAAAAGTACTCTATGTCCTTCCCAGGGTCTCAAACTATCTTCTTACCAAATTTCATCTAAATCGGTTCAGTATTTCCATAGATTACCCCCTACAACGTCGCAAACTCACAATCTCACAAACTTTACCTCTTTATAATATTAGTATAGATAATATATAAAAACTAAAACAGGTTAACTATTGCAAAATTCATACTGAATTTAACTAAGCAAACAGTGACTTTTATAGTTTGTTTTTATAGTTTTATAACGTAAAAATAAACATAAAGAGTGAAAGCGTCATCTGTGAATATACACTACAAACTCATTATCTGATTGCAGATTTTCCAATAATAATAATCAGTAAAACTAAGAAAATTTAATTTACAAACGCATATTTTTGCTTTCGTCCATTTAGAAAAAAAATATTGAAACCAAAATATACCTTACTAGTGACTCACCTTCGCTTAGCTCGGGTTCGTCCTTAGGTACGTTTTAACAGTTGCTATTAAATAGATAAACTATATGTTATATGATATAATATAAATTATAACCTTCCTCAATAAACGGACTATCTAATGCAAAAAGAATTTTTCAAATCGTGTAAGTAGTGATAAATGATAAATATGTTGGAACATTAATACACAGCGCCATCTAGTTCTATGGTAAGCTACGAGGCTTGTGTTATGGATACCAGATAGTTGATACACTACACATATATAACTTTAAATACATACATATTATAAATATAAACACCCATGACTGGAGTACAAACATTCGTGCTCATCACACAAATGAATGCCCCCAGCGGGACTTGAACCCGCGACCGCTGGCACAGCAAGGAGGGTTACTACAAACTGAGCCAAACGTGTCGTCGAGTGTCAAGTCGTTAGTTCCTGAGGTTAGCGCGTTCAAACAAACTCTCTTTATAATATTAGTATAGATTGGGGTCTATCTTTTATCTTTTGCTTATTTTATACAACATCAATATCAAATCGAAACAAAATGCCATCTGTTAACATTTATTTGAACTAATTTTTCTTTGTACGTGATAAGACCCCATGATATTAATTAGTAATGTTAATGTAATACTCACCCTCTTTTTCAGCAAATTCCACTATGGCAATATTGTATGATTTGTCCAAAGATGAGACTGCAATGAGGTTTTTGTATGGAGACTCTTCGCTACTGCTGGACGTTTGTTGCGGATGCCATTCTATACTGTGTATCATTTTACTGCAAAAGTAATAATAAGTTATATTATTATATGTTATTTTATTTTAAACAAATTTATAAATTAACACTAATATATATAGAAGGTGACTAATATTTTTATTCGATTTTTCACACCATCTTATGTTAGATTTTATACAGTAAATAACGTCAAATTGTTTAATATAATAAGTTTTAATTTAATGTATAGTATTTAAATACCAACTTGAAGACAAACGTGGCGGCGAGCACTTTCCCGGTGTGCGCGAGCGCGGCCAGCGCGCCCGCGTCGCCGCCGCACAGCAGCGCGCGCGCGCCCCAGCACAGCGCGCTCACCAGCCACGGCGCGCCCTCCACGCACACCGGCACCGGCCACGGGTCTAACAATAGGAAATATACGTGTTTATGTTTTTGAAGTTATACTGTATCGGTTCTTGTTAACTAATACACTATTGCGAGGGTTTACTGCGAAAACCTGCTAAACTACATTTATTGACAAAAATGAGTTAAATAAATGAAAATTCTTATCTTTTCGAACTCTGTATATTAGAAAAACGGCTAAGTGCTACGTTAAATACTTTAGAAGATATAAGAAAGTAAACACTGTTATATACAACAAATCGTTCAATACTCGATTGCTAAAATATCATAAACTAACTGAATTACCTCACTCGTGAGTTTCTTTATTTCATACACTTCTATGACACATATTTAGTCTACACAAAAATAAAATCTTTATTATATATCCTAACTTTGACTACTACAGTATTTAAGGGCTACTAAAATTATAGCACTTTTAATTATACATATAATAAAATACGTATGTAAAGCTAGAAAGGCAAAGTGAGCAGAATCTCTTAAAACTATTTGCATAAATTAGTGCTAATTTAGTGCCAAAAGCTAAAATTTGATGCTCTTATATTTTGGCAGAAAATTAGAAAACTGTTAGCTTTTAGGTAAGCTAGCAGTGACAAGTATAAAATAAGTATAAAAAAAAAATTATAGAGGAAAAACAAGGGAAACTGATGACTTTCCTTTGAATCACTAAATTTTAATGACAGTAAATAGGATATATATACATACCTGTGAGGCGCTAAGCTTATCACAATAGGAAATATTTTCTGTTTCTATATAATATCTCCAGAGACCTTTTTCAGTGAGAATTCCCGTAGCCAAATACGATCAAGAGACAGGAGGACATTATAACTACTATTTCCTACATACAGAAGTACATACATACATACATATATTATTTATTTGTATCTACAAACCTTGATCGGGTTTGTCCGCGCGGTACACCACCACCTCTCCCCCCGCACACGCGTACAGGTCGTAGTTTTCCCCCCAACAAAGTGAATATATTCCACCACGAAGCACCGGCGGCAATGTCTTCGCTGGACGTTCGGATTTACCACTCGTGTCTAATAAACCGATCTACAAAATTAATTAATTGTATTATTATTTTTGGGTAATAGTAACATAATAGATTATTTAGTATTAAAAAAGAACTATTTTTTGTTTTAAAATAATCATAATCACTAAGTGATGTCCAATGGATTATAATCTATTCAATAAAAAACCTAAATATCGTTTGCCAATTTGCTAAAACGTTGTCTCAACATACACATGAAAAATAATATATTGACCGAAAGTAGCTCCTCCATATTTTTAATTAGTCAAAAAGAATAGTTGTTTTTTTTTTCATTTAATACGGGACATAAGAACTTAATAAAATTGTATAAGATATATTTTTATATAAAAACAAAAACATATCTATCACACGGAAACCGTACATTTATCCGGGATAATAGTAGCCTATGTTATTTTGATGTCTGCGCTATATTATTGTAAAGTAACATCAAAATCGATTCAATAGTTTTCGCGTGAAAGAATAAGAAACATCTATACATCCAAACATTCATGCACCCTCAGAAACTTTTGCATTTATAATATAAGTAGGATTCTTTAATGAGACGTTTATTATCTTTCTATATTTATCCTTGTAACTGAGCACATAAAATGTAAAAAGCAGTGTTATAATTTAGTATTTGTATAAATCAATACCTATATAGAAATAACAATATTACCCTTGATTCACCAGTTCCAAATGCAAGGAGATTTTCCTTGGTCGGATGCCAGGCAATAGTCAACACTTTCCCTTGTACATTCTGCCAGAATGTTGTTACATTACCCAAAGACAACTTCTGGTCATTATCCACTAACGTATCTGCCTCCCAGACACGCACCGCCCCGTCTCCTACGCTTATTGCTATCCTGTGGATTGTGATAATGCATATTGAGAGTACTAAAATACTAATCATATATATTACGATATTTTAACTGAAACCATCTTATCAAATATGGTAATGGAGACTCTCCATGTGTAAAGTCTTCCCAGTGAAACGTCAGGAACAAAAACTCAAAATAAAACTGTGATAAAATTTGGAAAGATAGTTTTATTTAGAATACTAATAATTTGTGATTGTTTATAAGTATTTTTTTAAGTTATTCTTCTCTTGGCGCGTTAGGAAAAAAATGAGTGATTTTTTTTTTATGATGCGACAGATTTAGAATATGGTATAGTTAGTCGTTAAGTCTCCCTATAATATAGTGCAATGTTTATATTCATGATATTTATTCCGGTATTTCTATATACTCAATACGTGTTTTATATAGATAAAAATAAAAATTATTACAAGCTTTTATTTAGTTTCACCTGTCCCGGTGTCTGTCTATAATCAAATCGTGCAAGTTAAATTTGATCCATTTCCCAGTGTCCGATTGAGCTGAAATTTGGCACACACGTGTGGTTCTCGTGACTCCACGATTACCTAAATGCCGGCATTTTTAATCTAATATGGCGGACGTTGCAAAATGGCGATTTACCATTTCCATAGCGACCCTTATGATATGGGCATCAAATGAAAGGGTTTGATGAGCGAAACACTATAAGCAAAGTGACGTTATAGTAAATTCAATATGGCGGACTTTCAAAAATGGCGGGCTGTTTTTTTATGCACCCCCATGATATATCAAATAAACGGGTTTGTTGAGAAGAATACGATTAAAATAAAAACAAAAAAAAATAGTAAAAAACATTTACAAACAAAAAATTAAAGACTTCGTGTATCAATGTATACAAGCGCAAGAAGTGAAACTTCGGTAAGTTATCGGTTCTTTTTATAAAATTCAATTTATGTTTTAAATAATTAGGATATATAGGAGGAGAGATACAATTTTTTTTTATCGATTTAAAAAGGGAAAACAGCATTTTATTATTCACATAGTACAGATGGTGTTCAGATAAAATTTAATTTTCAATCAAATGTTGTAACGAATCAATAAATTATATATACTCTAAGAAATTAAATAATAATACAGGGATGTAAATTTTGTAATAAATAAAATATATATTTTATCTGATTTATTCTTTGAAATATTAATAGAATACCCTAAATAATTTTTAATTGACTAATTATCCACATTCGTAACCAAGCGTAACGTTTTCCGTCACCAAAATCGTAACGCCAATTCTTTTTCCGTCTCATGACGCGCCTAAAGAAGTTTTCTTTTAAAATTGATATTTTGACTTCTTTAAAGTAAAATGTGTATTTAATACCGTTAGAATTGACATTTAAAAGTCACTAATTCTGTATTAAAATCTCTTTCCGTGAAATGGTCGTTTATATAAATAACCACTGAGAGGACGTATCTGCCAATGATTTAGCCAGGTATTATAAACTAGCAAGGCAACCTCGCTTAGCTCGGGTTTGTCCCTAGTTGATTCCCCATACAAATTTTCATCCCCATTTTCACCTCCTAGGGATAATTTCCGAAATAAAAAATATCCTATGTCCTTCTCAGGGTTTCAAACTATATTCTTATTTATCTAAATCAGTCTAGTACTTTTTGAGTTTATTCGTTACAAACATACAAATTTTTCCTCTTTATAATATTATATATAGTAGTGTTATAATTATATATTACACATACCTTTTAGCATCATATGGACAAGATTGTATGTTGTATAGAAATCCTCCACACGTGTTAAAAATAGCCTCTTTCTGCCTTTTTTCATAAGAATAACATATAATATTGCGATCCTGTGCAGTTGTATATATTTTCCAATCATCTGGAGAAATATTTTCAGATTGATCTGAGGTCTGCACTCGAGGTGCATTTGATGCAATACAGTATAAACCACGTTTATGAAGTGTATGCACTATGCGCCATTCTATTTTGTTTTTACTGGAAAAATAAGTTAATAATGTAAAATTTAAATTTCATACTAGCACTGCCACTATGCCATAAGTCACAGGTCCAAATGTGTGTAAAGAGCAAACAAATATACAACAAATCCACTAATCATATACATATGTATCTTAATAGTACTTGGTCACAACTCTCACTGAAAGGACTCGTTTAGTCTTGAAATACAAATGTACAAAGTGTACAGGTCGGGTACCTAGAGCTGGCATATTCACAGTACACATACCAAGATAATTTAGTAAAATCAAAGCAATAGCACTCTCTGTTATGTAGTCATGACTTGACTTGTGTGCGAGTGAGACAGAAATACCTTTTAATGTTTGACGCTTGATGGTGTGTGAGGTATGTTAATTTTTTCGTATTAAATTTAGATAATCTATAATCTATAATAATACATATAAATGCCTTGGTGTCTAGTGACTAGAGTGTACGGCCGCAGATCCGGAGGTGCTGGGTTTGAATCCCGGGTTAGGCCAAGTTTAGTTGAGTTTTTCCATTAAGAAATTCGCAGTAGCAGTCCAGAATTAGGAAATTGGTGGTATTACACATCCCTGTCTCGATGAACATATTAACCCGTTGGTCCTGCAACTTAGCTCTTATCGGAGGTGTCGCAGTATCATACCATCGAATTTTGAAAAGTTGTAGAAAAGGCACTGGTGTCTGCAGACTAGTTGGCTAGTCTCAGTGAGATTGGCCACCATGGCCGAAATCATGCAGGAGGTCATCATATACGTAAATGTAAATTATAGCATAATATGTAGAACTATTTTCTAATTAATAGATGAAAGATCCCTTACAATAAATACATATAGCTTTAATTACCAATCAACTTTCAAAGGATTGCACTCAAGTAATTGACCCCTTCCATCAGCAATCAGCAAAACATTGGGTTTGTACCACAAAAGTGTATTTGAATTAAGTCCTTTATTCCTTTGACCTTTATTATTCATTAGATATGGTACATTACAACTAGCCACTAGTTTCCCAGACTTGGACCAGAGTTTCACTGCACTGGAAAAAGAATTATACTGTTAAAAGCAATTTTACTTAAGTTACATACATTTTTTCAATTTACAAGAAAGCACAGTAAAAATCAAAGAATAATAGTATTTTTTAACTCAGTTAAAATCCACACTAATATTATAAATGCAGAAGTAACTCTGCCTGTCTGTCTGTTACCGTTTTACATTTAATCTGGTAAACCGCTTTAGATGAAATTTTGGTATGGAAATAGAGACCCTGGAAGGATATAGGATAGTTTTTATCCCGGGAACCATCCCTTAAGAGGGTGAGAAGGGAGATGAAAGTTTGTATGGGGAATCAATACTTTCTTAAATAAGAATTTAAGAAGAAGGATTTATTTTTTTAACTTTTTAAAATACTTACCTACTTTTCCATACTTATGTATGTACATATAATATAGTCTATTCTATATATAGCAGTTAAAACATACCTTGGGACGAACCCAAGCAAAGCAAGGGTGAGTCACAAATATGTAATAAAGTTCTCTAGTGGGCTTTATTAATACCATAATGCACATAAATTATGCACTAATATATTTAATAATGATTATTTTACATAATTAACTGTTGATATAACATAAATAAACATAAATTTATAAAAAATAAAATATGAAACATTTATTTTGATCAACATATTTATTTCTATTTTAATAACTTACCCAAATTTACCAATGGTTGCAAGCAGATGCTTATGTATATGAGCACTTGTTATACCATCATCTTTTATTATACTCTTTGTCTCATCACTATCTGGACTATTGTTGGATTCTGAGTCACCATTGTCACTATCTACATGAGTTTTATCTAATGCATCCACAAGATTAGCTATAGAAGATTCCTCATCTTTTTTCTTCAATATAAACTCTTTCAATTTTAAACATTCTGCTAAAAAGTCATTTGTCTCTTTCTGCTCTTTCACTTTGATTAATATATCCTCGGGTACATATTTTTTATGACCAAATTCATCTGCTTCATGGTCCTTATAAATATCAAACATGTCATCTTCTTCAACTACTGATTCCTCAAAACTGTCATCTGGTAGGCTTTTTGCTACACCTGACTTATTTAAGGTCTCTTCACTTTCGTCAGGTTCTGATCTTATCTTTTCTAATCTTTCAGTTGCAAGGGACTTTTTCCCCATTTCTGTGAGAGATTTCCTAAGAAGCACATCATATTGTGGACACCATGATAAATTAATAATTTCATCATCTTGGGCTCTTACTTTATATATGACTTTTCCCTTGCCTATAAATATCAAATTAAAAATTAAAGTTAATAATCAACTAAAAGAAAAACATTTTTGACTATAAAAAATATTAACATTACAAGAAAGAAAAATATATAATACATACCATTTAAGTCCAATACAAAAACAACTCCTTGTCTAGTACCAACAGCCACATTGAGAGGAATATGGTGTGAACAAGCTACACAATTGGGCTTGAAACTTTTAAGGAACTGTTTATAAGTATTAACCACATTTGAATTGAGATCCCATTTAACAACATTGCCAAAGCATCCAACTGTTATAGCAAAAGAATCACTACTATACCCAAGACCAGACACTTCCTAAGAAATAAAGAAATTATTCACATTTTTTATTGACTTAAAAAAGGTGAGGTGATAATTGAGTGTATGTAATGAAACTTAAATTAAAAATATTTTATGAGGTAGTTATTATAGATACAAGTAAGATATACACAATATAACTTTTATAAATTCAACTTATACTAATACGGGTGGTTCTTCAAAATTTGGTTAACTTATGGCCTAATTTTGACAAAGGTCTTTTTAGATGGTTATCAGTAAATTTCTGATTCTATACTGTGGATATAATATTTACTTTGTTGCATCTAAAAGGGCCAGTCACTTTACAATGTATTTTAAGAGAAATTCAAGTTTTTTTGAAATCAGTTATCTAGGGACTGACGAGACATGATAGGGACTGACGCCAAAGACGGTTAATGTGTTTTATCACATTTTTATAGCAAAATTAACTTTAACAAAATAAAATAACTTACATATTATTATTAATTATTGTAACAAACAGTCAAAATATAAGATATTTTATATAACAACTAGAATTGTCTTCCTACAATCTTAAATTTAGTAACATACTCAAAAATATTCAATGTACTGAAGGAGACAATCAATTTTATGTTTCCTTGACAAGCTATTTTTTATATCAGTGAAACTTATTATTACCTACTTATCTCTTCAGTAAACAAAATTTATAAAATCTGAGTAAACTGAAAAGTTACAATCATAGGCTTTCTTTTATTAACTGTACTTTGAGTTTAGTACTTACAAACTAAAAATCTTTTAATAATTAACAATACTTTAAAAATTAGCTTTCTAAGTAACAAAATTATAATTTGAACGTAATAATCACTCTTTCTCTAATTAATCACAAATACTATCACATCACTATTTATTTGTTCTATTTTTCGTAAGCGACAACATGTTTCTTAAATTTGTGAAATACGGTTCCACCCTATTAGGTTAGGAACTGGCAGTTATTCTAAAACATTCTTCGTAAGGCACGTCAGCGATATCATTCTCATTTATTTGAAATTCTGTGCCATTTATCAATTCAGCTTTTTGATTAGGCTCGTTAGCCATGGCTTCAATTTTACTTTTTGGTGTAAGTGTTTTCTTATTTTTCGTCATTTTACGTTTCAGCCTTCTGTTTCGTGGTTCTTCTATGCTCACACGGTGTCATGTCCTTGACACCTTTCCTTTGTCCTTTTTCTTTTTTCTTTGGATATTTATGTCGTTCTTTTTCTTTGTACTTTGCTAGCAAAATCGGGTCTTTTTAATTTTTTCCAAACGTCTCTTTGCTTGTTCACACTTTTTTTTGGTGAGTTCCCCTTTGGAAAGTAATGTTTTCTTTTTAGGTGCCATATTCTACAACAAATACATAAATTTTATTATTAAAACCATGGATCACGCAGTATGACCGTCAGTCCCTAGGTGTGCCATCAGGCCCTAATCACTTTTACGACGAGGGCCTGACGGTCTAGGGACTGACGAATCAAAGCAAAATCAAAAATAACCTATTATTTAAAATAAACATAACAACCAGCAGGTGATCAAAATAACAAGGCAGACAAAGCTCAAATTTACAATAAGTAATGAGATCAATTATTAATTAACTATCTTTGAAACGACTTACCTAGGGACTGAGAGTTTGACTGGCACAGCACGTGTTTCCGTAACAAAGTCGGCGACTGCAGTAAAAACGAAATAGCTGATGCGGCATTGGTCGTGTTTACATTTAACTTCACATCAATGCTTTCGCTTGAGTAAGTTTTGAAAAACGCCATAAGCTTAGATGCCGCGTATTTTCGAATTTCGCAAATAGCTAGGGACTGATATTTTTTAACGCTTACACTTTTTAACTTGAAATAATATGATAAAAGTTATTGTTATTAAAAATTAAATCGCAATGACTAGGTTAATAATGTAATAGTAAACGTGTTTAAGTCGAGTTAAATCAAAGTATGATTTAGAGTATTACAATAACAATGAAATGCTTGCTAAATTTGGGAGATCTTACATGGCTAGGGCCTGATATTAGGAGTAGAAAGAAGCGATTTTCGGAAATAAAAAATATTGTGATATAAATCAAAGTGAGTGACCAAATTACATGAACTTTATAATATTGCTTAGTAGTTGCAAATATTCAATAAAATAGATATAAATATGTGAAAATTGCTGCTAACACCAAGTTAACCAAATTTTGAAGAATCACCCATACATAATATCTAAAATTTAATATTTGAAAATAGAATCAAGAATAATTTTTAATAGAAAAGTACTCTTAAAATAATACCTCTTTTTCAGTTTGATGAATATCATGGCTTTGTGTTGATTTTATTCTTACGTTGTTGTTCAATTTTTCAATACTCCATTGTTTTACTGTACCATCAATACTTCCCGTTAATATAAACCTTTTTTCTGGCCATTCTTTCGATATGTCTACACTTACAATCCTAGAGAACGGCAAATGAAATAAATTATTAAGTAAATTTACAATACAAAATACGATTGCGTCTGTTAACGCAACTATAAGCCATTATAGAAAAAATACACTTATAGACATATACTTACTTCTCACTATGTGCTCTATTAACAACATGAGCTTGATAACGTTTACTATCCTCGATGACTCCTCCGTATTGTGAATTAAGCGGCTCCAAAATGCAAAGAGACTTACTAGGACCACCGTATATCAACCAATGGTCTGTAGAAACTGCTAATCCAGATACTTGAAACCAATTAGGCGATGGAAATATTACTGTTTCATCCATGTTTATGTAAAATTTATTCTATTCCAAAGTCAGCATGCACTTCGATGGAAAAAACGTTAAAAAACCGCACCGGCACGTTTGACGTGAGTAAGTTTATTAAAAAAATTTATGTCAATTATCAACTGTCAATTATCAGAAGTGACAAGTTGAGACTGCTGTTCAAAGTTTCAATGATCCCTGTTTTCCATTGGGGATGAATTTTGTAATTTTCTCCCACCAGATGTCACGATCACTATGACCCTCAGTAAATTGTAAAGCTCTATAGCGTGGATGGATTTTTGTTTACTTTATTTAAAATAATTAAAATGACAAATTGTGTAGTGCCAGGATGCAAAGAAAATAAATATCATTTGTTCACAAAAAACAAACTCTGAGGAAATTTCGGGCTAAAGCAATAAGATGACGACCAAAAACCAACCTTCTTTCGAGAAATCTTCCCCATTATAGTACTAGAGTGCATTATGCGACATAATTGTGTGTATTCAGCCCTTTTTAACGTCCCACTGCAGGGCACGGGCCTCCCTTCAATACGACGGGGATCAGGCCATAGTCCACCACGCTGGCCAAGTGTGGGTTGGTGGACTTCACATGTCTTTAGAAAACTTACTAGGTTCTCTCAGACATGTAGGTTTCCTCACGATGTTTTCCTTCACCGTTAAGACAAGTGGTAATCATGTTGGAAATGATATATGCGATGCTGCGATGCGACATAATACTTAACTTCAAATTTTTCAATTAAAGCAACGCTTCACACAATAAGTAATTAAAAGTATTTTGGCGTGATTAGTTTTCAAGTGCACCAGCAGAGGGCACTAGTAATATAAAATAACATAAATCATAATTTATGTCGTCGATGTTATAAATTGTATAATAATATATAACTAATTAATACATAATTATATAAATAAAATATAAACAAATATTACTAATATTAATGTAAATAAAATTTGATCAATGCCTCCTTGAAGCTTTAATCATACTTATATATTTTTTTTGAACACAGTATAAATTAACTTTTTTATATTTTATCAAACTGCGTCGATAGCTTTACGAATTAGTTCAACAATAATCAATATTACTAACGATAATAATTTAAATTGTAAATAAAATTTTGATCAATCCCTTGAAAGAAAAAACACTTCTCATATTTTCTGCTACTGTTGGTATCCTTGCGCGCATCACGCCAAAGCAGTACTTTTCAAAATGCTCGATTAAGCGGAGCGTTGAGCCTGTAGTTGAAACATTCGAAGTTAGCATTATGCCGTATAATGCTCTTTAGTGCTCTAATTGGAAAACTGAATCAATCTACTGAGTTGAGACTTCTTAGAAGAAATTATAAGAAGTCTTTTTTCGCGTTGGTCGTGATTGTGCGCCAAAGTGTGGCATTATGCTCTGTTATTGGAAGACATTATACAAATACATATATTATTTTATTACCATAATTGGTCCCTGTTTTCCAATTACAGAGCATAATTCCGTACCTTGGCGTACAATACCGAAGTATGCTAATGCTTAATTGGAACGTGAATTAGATTTCAAGTGCACCAGCAGAGGGCACTAAGTTCAGTGCTGAAAGAAAAAAAAACGTCGATATTATAAATTATTTAATAAACTGGCGACTTACTCTCGCTTCTCTCGGGTTCGTCAATAGCTTGCTTCCCAATACAAATTTTCATCCCCATTTTCACCTCCTTAAATTTCCGGGATACAAACTATCCTATGTCGTTCCTAGGGTCTGAAACTATCTTCTTACCAAATTTCATCTAAATCAATTCAGTACATCCGGAAATTACCCGCTACAACGTCACAAGCTCACAAACTCACAAACTTTACCTCTTTATAATATTATAGAATAGATATCTCGTGTCACGGTATTTGTGATCGCACTCCTCCAAATCAACTTCACCGATTTAAGATTTTTTTTATTTGATTACCTTTAGTCTTAAAACTACCTAAACCGATACCGACATGTACTTCACAAATAAAAATCTCCCGATTTCTCCCGTTTTTTAGCTGGTCGATCTACCGATTTTTTATTTTTCACTTTTACAACACTGCCAAAGCAGTACTTTTCAAACGCTCGATTAAGCGGAACGCTGCTGTAGTTGGAACATCCGAAGTTAGCATGATGCCGTATAATGTATGCGCTTTAGTGCTCTAATTGGAAAACAGCGGATTTTAACTTTATCTGTCATCCATGGTTTTAACACTTTTAACTATCTGTCTAGATCCTTCTAGATAGTCTATGTAACATGTCAGTTGTCAAAATCCAAACATCAAATGTCAATATTGTACCCATGGATGACAAATAATGATTGTGCCGTGATCATCTGTGACCTGTGTTTATTAAATATTGTTTTAATAGTAAATATTTTTCCTGTTAAGTTCACTGTAGATATACATCTTTGTCCATATAAATTATAGCTACCTATATCGTAAGAATACGAGAATAAAAAAATCAAAACATGGCTCATTACAAGGGTGCAGCTTCAGAAGCTGGCAGAGCTATGCATCTAATGAAAAAACGTGAGAAAGCTCAGCAAGAGATGGAACTTCAAAAGAAGAAAATAGAAGGAGATCTTAAAATAGAAAATATTGAAAATAAATTTGCCACTCATTATGACGCTGTGGAACAACAACTAAAAAGCTCCACTATAGGTTTAGTAACCCTTGATGAAATGAAAGCAAAACAGGAACATATTCTTCGCGAAAGAGAAAAAAAACTCGCACAGAAAAAAGCAGAGAAAGAAAAAGAACGACAAAAAGAGATTGAGGCAAAACAGGCTCAAAAGAACAAACAAAAAAGACAGGTAGGTAATCTAAATAATAATAAAAAGTCTAACACACCTAAAATTATCAACCTTATCTTTGTCTTGCAGATTCAGGCTCTTTCATTTGATTTAAATGAAGATGAGGAAGAAGATGATGCTGAAGAAAAGTCGGAATCTTCTTGGCGAGACAAAAATGAGACAGTATGACATTTTATATAACTACAAGAAATCTTTTTTAATTTAAAAACTCATATAATGTTCTTAATATTCTTTTTGTATCTGTAAAAATATTTGCAGGTATGTAAAAAAATTAAAAAGAATCCAGATGTAGACACATCATTTCTTCCAGACAGAGAGAGAGAGGAAGCAGACTTAAAACTTAGAGAAGAACTAAGACTCGAATGGGTGATGACACAAGCTAGTTTAAAAGACGAACCAATTACTGTTACATTCAGTTACTGGGATGGTTCTGGCCATAGACGAAACGTCACTTTAAAAAAAGGTATTTTTTTGTTTTCATTTGGATTCGATTGAATTTTAGTACACTGATAGTTTAAGACCTTGGATAAGAGACAAGTCACAAATAGGATACTGTTAAGCACCTCGGGCTGCATCAAGTGAAGCAACGGTAAGTAATGATTTCGATAAAGATAAATAACTTATTAACAAAAACAATTCCATTGCATTTTATTAGTAATTTAATGTTGAAACTAAAATTTAATTTAATAAACAATTAATTCCATTGGAATATAATATCACTTTTCATAAATTTCAGGTAACTCTATATATCAATTCCTTCAAAGATGCTTAGACACACTAAGACCAGAGTTCAGTGAATTGAAAACAGTGTCAGCCGACCAACTTATGTATGTTAAGGAGGACTTAATATTGCCACACCATTATACATTCTATGATTTTATTGTCACAAAGGTAGTATAACGTTTTTTATTGCTATTTAATTTTGTTTTCATTTAGTGTAATAAAATAAAGAATAGAGTTGTACTACATTAAATAATACTATAATCCTACTGTACATTGATAAAGTGTTTCTTGATCCCAGTTATGATCTACCTAGATTTCAAAGGAAAGGTGTAGATAAGGCCTCATTTTTGCCCATTTTAAAAAAAGTTGAAATGTTACTGAAAATTTCTCATTTTAAAGAAAAATCCTGGTTAGACCAAAGTTTGACTCACAAGTAGTAAGTATTAATTGTAGTTTTTTTCTCTCATAAATATATTTTCTTTTTCACAGTCTATTTTCAGAATATGTTAGGAAAAGATCAAATAATATGACATTTTTTATTTTTGTTATCCTTTGGCGAAAATGAGACCTAATCAGTATCCTTCCTTTCACTCAAAGCCATTGAGCAGTATTGTTATGTAACTTCAAGATAGCTAAACAAAGAAATGATTATTTTTCAAACTTATCAGCTCGGTAACAACACTCTTTGTTTCTCTTTTCACAGGCAAGAGGTAAAAGTGGACCTTTATTCCAATTTGATGCATCAGATGACATTAGATTAGTTAATGACGCTACTCAAGAAAAACAAGACTCACACGCAGGAAAAGTTCTTTTAAGGTATAAGTATTTTCATTAAAAAAAATCAATATCATGAGATTATATATTTCCTAAAATTATAAAATCATCATCATATATTTTTGAAATATGAAAAATAAATACAATTAAGTGTAAACATTTACAAAGGATATGGAGGATTACTAGAATCATAAACTTCTTTATATTCATATTTTTATATTTTTTTACAGATCTTGGTATGAAAGAAATAAGCATATATTCCCGGCATCAAGATGGGAACCATATGATCCAACTAAGACTTATTCTAAATATACAGTAAAAGGAAAATAATGTTCAAGTTAACTTATACAAAACTAGTGATACATTTACTATTTGTAAACTCATGGATATTTGAGCAGAATTGTTCCAACAAAGTGTTCACAAACATGAATTATTTGAGAATTTTGTTTTGGACATATAATAGAATCAATATAATTGGCCTGAACTTTTCACAAACAATAATAACAGACACAAATAAAAATAATATATTGACTAAAATGAACAATATCATAAGAAATCCAACTCTAATGAGGAGGACCCGTGACTCTTTGCGGTACTTCAACTATTTATTTGTTCACTTGTAATAATTATGAAACCAAAACTTTAACGTTCATTTAAAACTTCTATCATATTAATTTGAAATCTTTATAAGTGAAAATTGTAAAACAATAGAAGAAGAAATCTGGAGAAGGATTCCGGAGAATTGAAATTATTATTCTTTCATGTTGAAATTCATGACCGGTGGGTGTATGAAAAACGTGTTTGGTTTATTTAAAACTAAAATTTCTATTATTTTGTAGAACATTCAATGATTAAAATGAATTGAGTCGCTCCGCGAAGGATTCCGATATCTCATTTTCAGACATATTTCACAAACAAAATGCTTTTTATCAGTTTTAGCCGCGAAATAAACAAACCACAATGTAACGAAAGTGCTAGCGAAAGTGATTGACGTTTTATTTTGGTGTGGCCATATTTTAAAAACTAAAGTGGCATATAGTGCTAAAACTATTAAGTGTAGAAGTTAAAGAGCCTATCAAATAATAGGCCGCTTTTCCTATGAAAGTAATCATAAATTTGAAATGGAATAAGAACATTCATCAACGCGATCTATCAAACACTACGGAAACTAAATTTTAGGCCCCTGGTTTTAAAGATGTATAGTGCAGTATACAAATATCTACTTAACTCTGTATCTGTAAATTTGTGGATTAGGCCACTCTTCTGCTGAGCGACTCAATGTATAGAATTTAGAATTCTGAAAAAATTATGCTATATAAAGTATTTGCAATGATAGCATATGTTATTATACGGTCAATTTTTATCAAAATGACAGAAACCTTATTTTAAGAAGCACATAATATATCAGCTATAAGTAAATATGGCAATAAAGAACCTTTTTTTACACAAGCTATTTTCCACTATCTTATACAATATTTCAATTTTTATTTTAGAATGTAATATCCAATCAGAGTTAGTATGTTGCAATAAAAATATACACCAATGTGTTATATAGTGAATAAATTTTTTATGTATAAGTATGGTTGTAGTTTCATTGTTATATATACTTATCTATTTTTATAATCGTTCTACGTGTATACGTGTTTCACGTTCTACGTGTGTTCGCGCGCGTGTTCGTGTTTGTGAGTATGCATTTGTATGTTTGTGTGCTGTGTATGGCGTGCGGGTGTGTGTTTGTTACTTATGTTTGAATGGATTTAGATAATAATAGTGAAAAAATAAAAATAGTGCCTAGAGTACATACGAGTACATATCCTATTTAAAAACTCCAATAGGATCTCATCAAAAGCGACAAAAGCCACATAGATTAAATATCTATGTGGCTCTAAATATCTTTGTTTCTATGCTTTCTATGCTAACTGACAATTAAACTAACTGACAGTTAAAGAAACTATTAGTTAAATTTACTGGCAGTTAAGCTAACTAGGTGTTAATCTAACTTACTGGTCATCTAACTGACAGTTAACCTTACTGACAGTTAAACTAACTGGAGGTAATACTAACTTACAGTTAAACTAACTGATAGTTAGTTAACTGACAGTTAATTCTAATAGCCGTTAATCAAACTGACAGTTAATTGAACTGACAGTCAAGTTAACTGACAGTTTAACATACTGGCAGTAAAATTAACTGACAGTTCAACTTACTAGCTGTTAATACAACTGACAGATAGTCTTAATGACAGTTATATTACTGACAGTTAAACAAACTGACAGTTTAACATACTGGCAGTTAAATTAACTGACAGTTAATCTTACTAGCCGTTTATCAAACTGACAGTTACCGTTACTGACAGTATTTCAAACTGACAGTTAAACTTACTGTCAGTTAATCAAACTGACAGTTAACCTAACTGACAGTTAATCTTACTAGCTGTTAATAAAACTGACAGTTATTCTTACTAGCTGTTAATAAAACTGACAGTTAGTCTTACTGATAGTTACATTACTGAGAGTTAAACTAACTGACAGTTAATCTTACTAGCCATTTATCAATCCGACTGTCAACCTCACTGACAGTTAAACTTACTGACTAGAGAAACTGACAGTTAAATTTACTGACAGATAAACGATCAGGCAGTTAAGCTAACTGACAGTTAAACTTACTGTCAGTTAAAATAACTGGATGTTAAACTAACCGACAGTTAAAGTAACTGACTGTTAAACTTGACAGTTAAGCAAATTCACAGTTAATCAAACAAACACTTAAAGAAACAGTTACACAAACAAACAAAAAATATAAATATATAATACAAATGTTTGTTTGTTTTTTTAAAGAGAAAAGGGGGACGAGAGGATAGGAGCGGAGAGGGGGTAAGAAGAGAGGAGAGGGGAAGACAGGCGAAAAAAACAAGCGCAGTAGACAGGCGAAGAAGATTTGCTAAAAAGAAGTGCAAAAGACAGGCCAAATCTCAACAACAGGCTCCTCTCTTCTCACTCCTCTCCGCTCCGCTCCTCTCCCTTTTCTTTTTTTCCTGCAGTAAAAGATATCTTAAATATCCTATCCCGAGTAATAAGTTATCAGTACACAAATTTTAGTTAAAATCGGTTCAGTACTTTTTTCGTGGAACGCGCACACCCAACAGACAAACAGACATACAGACAAAAATAATTTCGAAGTCAGTGCCAGTCGATACAAAGCAAAGCACACCGACTTCGAAAATATTTGATTAGGTGTGTATAGTAAATGAAAACTACCAATCAGTTATTTTTTACTTTTTAGTGATTTTGTTTGAAATCGGTTTTTATTTTTTGTTAAAAAGTTTTTATATTTAAATGCTCTAAAAAAAACAAAGAAGTATAACTTCTTGCGTGCGTAAATAAGTATAGACACTTTTTTTTCCAATAAATGTTTATTGTGTTTTTTTATTAAATTGACATAGATTTTTTATTGATGAACCGACTGAAATAAAACAAATACTAAATGTTAAGTAGTGTCCGACCGAAGCTTCGGCTTCGGCTTCGGCCAAAAAATCCACCTTCGGCGAAACATTCGGCTTCGGCCCAAAACCCGGCCGAAGCCGAAGGTTTCGCCGAAGGTCCGAGCGACCGTCGAGATTGAACGAACTGTTACGAAAGTCATGAGGCGGCGGGGAGTCACTGTCAAAATATCACATTGCATGCATCAAAACAAGTTCGTACGTGTATTTAAACGAGTGTTTTGTTTTAAATTTGTGTTTATCAATTAAATTGTGATACATTAGTAATCTGACTGATTGGTCTAATTGTAATTTGTGAATTACATAATAAGAAATGATTATTTTTTACCAGTAGGTAAATCACAAAATCACAAACTTTTATTTATCTCTAAACCAACCATCTCTATGATATATCATCAACTTCTATATGAGACAGTCAATATAAACCTTCAATATTGAGGTTATTTGAGGTATTGATACAAAATTAATTACTGAGTGCTGAGAGAATATAAACCTTTGGCTTCGGCTTCGGCTTCGGCCGAAGGTTGTGGCGATAGCCGATTAATCGGCTTCGGCTTCGGCCAAAAATAGACCTTCGGTCGGACACTAATGTTAAGTGAAGCTTACCATAAAATACATTCGTGAAAACCGCATACAAATCAGTTAAGCCGTTTCTGAGATTAGCACGCACAAACGCAGACAAACAGACAAAAATTCTAAAAATCATTGTTTTGGGTTCTATTGCGTTAAAAAAATCCCCAATAATAGTTTTTCTCAAATATCTCCCATGTACAGACAGCGATCAGTTACAATTTATTATATGTATAGATATGGGCATTGATTATTTTTCGTCACCTACTTTTGGCCCTTTCAAAACAATAACATGTCAAATACGAGCTCGCAGGCCAGTACACAAACACTAGACTAGATTCGATAATTTTCGTAAGTCGTTGGCGCGGCAGCGAGTGGCTGACGAGCGTGGAACTCACAGCTGTCGCTGCTCTAGCGTGTTGTATGAATACAAGTTGACCGAGCGCGCAGCGCAATTTTCTTATAAGTTAACTCATAATATATTGTAAAGTAATTCGTAACACTCGTAACCTGACTCAAACATAATTTTATCGACAACAGTAGGTACGTAGACATACACGATTCAGGGGGGGCAGCTGCCCCCCTCCCTGCCCTTACCTGGGTACGCCCATGCCTGTACACTTATATATGTACATATATATTGTGTATGTACGTATGTATGTCCGATCATATTTTTTCCCTAACGGGCCAAAAGAAATATGTTAACTTCAAAAACAAAACAAAACTTTTTGGAAGTTGGTTAAAAATAACTCATCTCTGTATTTCTACTACTAGCAGAAAAACAGGACACACTTTCAATAGTCTTTATGATGCCGCTGTATTTTCGTAATATTCCTTAATTATTACTTTTTCATTATTCATCTACAGACTACATACACATACTCGTATTTATTACTGATAGGTTGTATGTAACCTTCGTCAAATTGATTAATATATTTTAAGTTTTAATATTGACGACACGTTTGGCTGTGTGTATGGACCGCTGCTTGCTGTGCCAGTGGTTGCGGGTTCGAGTCCCGCTGGGGGTATTCATTTGAATGATGAGCACGTATGTTAGTACTCCAGTCATGGGTCTTTATATTTATAACATGTATGTATTTAAAGTTTTATAGAGTATGTAGTGTATCAACTATCTGGTATCCATAACACAAGCCTCGTAGCTTAACATGGAACTAGATGGTGCTGTATGATATTTTGTCCCAACATATTTATTATTCTGAAAGTATAAATATTCTTAAGAATACCACAATTGGTAGCGTAATTAAAGTTTAGTAAAAAATATATGTAGGAAGATCAGATACCTAAGTTTTTTCTTACCACTTAGCAATTATAATGTTCTTTTTTTAATATCATTCAAATTATACTTGCATGCGGAACGTTATGAATAATTTAAAAAAATGTAAGAATAATAACTGGAAAATAACTTATTTTACAGCTATAATAGCTCATACCTAACCCGGCGGACGCTGTCCTGTCCTCTGTGGTCTTGTGGTTAACATACGACTGTAGATACGGAGATTCTGGGTTCGACTCCCGTTTCGTTATTGAGTTTTTTTGTTTCTTTTGATTCAGTGATTGAAATTCTCAGAATCAGTCCGGGTTTGACTGTATCACGCCGTTGCCTGCAATTGCTCTAGTCTTGACCGGTCTTGTCGAAATGTTGTCAGAGTAGGAGACAGTATATATACCTGCCTAGTTGCAAGAATATAGTACTTTCATATAATCTTACGAGAGCCTTCTTAAAGGCGTCGCAGTCAACATAGAAAAAAAATATATTAAAAATCGATTGCGTAAAAAGGGAACTAATAGGTGGGGGAACAAGTTAACGAAGAAACATAGTAGGGAAACTAATATGCAGTCATCGTGTTAATATTAGGAGTGTTTTAAATTTTTATTAGGTAGTTGTTAGAATACAGCGTAGAATAATTATTCTAATATATTTAATTACTATTTTATGATAGTCAGTGTTTCCGCTAAGTAGTTTTAATCTTTTAATTAATTCTTTTCAATTTTTATAACATATACGTCAAAAATAAGTTAATTAACTTTAGGTACATCTTGCTAAATTAATTCTAAAAATTTGAATATATAAAGTGTATACCTACAACTTAATATATAATAAAATAGTAACGAAGCGAAATCTGTACATGAAATATTTTTTTAAAAACTATGACTCGTTCGTTACGTATTGTTTTCACTTTTCAGAATATAGACCCGAAAACAATAGTAGTTGAAATTTATGTCTGTTTGTCTGTATATCTGTTTCTTTAGACGCAAAATGACCTAAACGGATTACAATTAAATTTTGTATAGTGATAACATCTTACTCGGGTCAACCTTTAGGATACCTATCACTACAGGAAAATCTCTCACACCTACGGGAAAACAATAATTGGATCGGACAGTCACACAATATTCAATGATTTAAGTATTAAACATTACCATATTTAACAATTTAGTGTAATATAATTTGCAATTTTGAAAATGCAAAATTTAGTTCGAGTGCAAATCATCATATCTATTCATAATATAAAAAAATAATTTAAAAAATAAAAATCACCCGACTGCGTAAAACGCGAACTAAAAAGATGAGAACAAGTAGAAGAAACATAGTAGGTATTATACAGTCGGAGACATTAATATGTACATGTTTTATACTAGTTGCGAGTCCAATTTCTACGTGTATTGTGAAAAAGTCCACAAAAGCATGTGTGTATGAACTATGAGATACCTTAGGAAGTATAACACTATAACACTCATGTCGGGGCGTCGTTGTTGAATTCGTAAGCGATCCTACGACGCCCCGTTAAGACGGGGGTGGTTCCGTTGGGTTTTAGTGGGTTGTACTGGCTTTGCCAGTGAGTCCCATACCTATATGTATGCAGGTGGTAACCTAAATGCATTTCCCAACGTTAAAAAAAATAGGTGCCTACACTCTTAATTACAATAACTATTTTATCTATTTAAAACGTATCTAGTGAGGCACCCGAGCGATGCGAGGGTTAAAGTCCCTAGTTATAATTATACATATAAAATTTTGTAAATATTGCATATAATTGTTTGAAATGTTTATGACCATCGTACAGCAGCAACTAAATATAGAATATATTTTAAACGTTATAGGTATTTTTGTTTTAAGAAATAAAAGATAATTTTTAAATCTGCAAAATATTGAAAATGGCGAAAAATTTGTCCATATCACATTTTATGAACCATTACCTTCAGTGTGTTAACAATCTAAAATACAATGTTGTCATGACATAATGAGATTACCGGGAATAATACAACGAAAATTAAAGATTCAACGGTTTTTAAGAAAAGAGGTAGTTTATTTTAAACTGTGTAGAATAGTAAGTATACATTAAAATTTGTTATTTTCTAAGTGCAGGAATGAATTAATTTATAGTTTGTTATTGTTTAAAAAAAAATAATAATGTTATGTATATTATATTTTATTGTAAAAATATTTCTTTCAAAGGAGTTTTACATTATAATGTAGTAAAAAATATGAACACTTTTAGCCATAGTATACCTACATATTTTATATATTTATAACATTAACCGATGTAAAGTTCTATTTTAGTAGTTAAATGAAACTTATGTAATAGCAGCATATTTCAGTGACAAAATCTACAAATAAATAATAAGTATTTATACATAGGACAAAATTATAACATTCTTACTAAACTATGCAGTTAGAAATATATTTTTTGGGTTCCATATCTCAAAAAGGAAAAAGTACCCTTATAGGGCTCACTTTATTGTCCATCTGTCTGTCTGTCAAGACTCTTTTTTCTCATGAATGCATAGAGGTATCGAGTTGAAATTAATATCAAATACTCAGGTCTGCAATCTACAATGTCTATACTGCATATGTTGACACTCGCAAGGAAATAAAAAACAAAATAAAACGGGGTATGACCCAACAATTAAATTTATCAAGAACCAATGTCTTCTTTTCTTATACCTAAAAGTATTTTTTTTGCAATTATAAACTATTTTAATGTTCTATTCTACGGAACCCACGGTACGCGAGTCAGACTCGCGCTTATCCATTTTTTTTCTTATTTATTAATTTCAGTACATACTATACAGGAAATATATCATTTAATAAATTAATATATGTAGATGTGAAAGCAGTAGTAAACATATTTTATAAATACATTTTTTAACAACCAACAATCTTCTCTAACTTTTCCCATCTTCTGGTTTCCAATTTCTTTAAAAATTCTTCTTGAAGTAGATTATTTTCTTTCTCTTGAACCAGAGGTGGTGCATTTCTTTGAAAATGTATAATAGCAGCCAAAAGATTCCATATCGAGAATTCTGGCCACAAAACATCAGAGAAATATAAAACTGAGTTGGAAACCTGTAAAAAATATTTATGTTTAATACTGTACAGTACAGTAGTAGTACAGTAAATAAGTATGTGAATTTAATGGTAGTTAAAGAAAACAAAATCTATTATTTGTTTTGACTATTAAAAGCAAAAGAAAAAAATATTAAATCTTTTCAATATAACAAAATCATCAATATTTTCAATGACATTACCAACCTGCCATAACATAAAATCTGACAGTCTTACTTCTCCTGATGTTCTTATGAGCAATTCGGGTTCACCTAAATCCAATGTCTGCGAGACAAGATCCTCATCTATGTCATCTGGAGATAATTCTTTGTTTTGAACACCATCTACGATACTTGATGCAGCTCTGCTTATTTCATCTCGACCTATACAATGCAAAAAAGTATTATATTATAGTACTTCTATTTTATATAAATATTAAAATCATTTAAATTTCATAAAAAAAAAACAGGTATTCTTAAGATACCTCATGAATTTATACCAAATTATCATAAATTATATTATCTTATACTACCTGTATAAGCATATGCAATATTAAGTCGAAGTTTGTTATTGTGTCGTGTAGCCAGCATAGCCTTGGATGCTAATATTTGTATGTCCTCAGGTAGCAGGGATAGACGACCAGGAACATTTAACCTGACTCCCCATTCATTTATTTGATCTCTGTTTAAAAAAAAGTTATTTTTAAGATAAGTAATAGGTATAAACTTTTCTAACTTGGTAGTTAATTATTTTAATAGACATTTACATAATAGTGCAAACACATCATTCGTAAAAAGGCATAAATATTAAAAACCCTTACATTTCTTCCAGAAGCTTATTAAATTTATCACGCGAGAGATCCATCAAAGCATCAACTTCTTCTTTAGTTCTTTTAAAGTTTTCAATACTAAATGCATATACTGTTACTTCAGGAATACCGAGATCTAAGCACCACTGAAAATGACAAATTTATCGGGACCAATACTGAAGTAAATTTGATTATTAATATTTCAAGTATCTGTCTTTATAAGTGTATTTTATTAAAAATTAACACACTACCTTTAGAGTTTCTGAAAGTTTATCGAATCCCTTGCTGTGACCAGCACTAATATTTACACTGAATTTCTTAGCGTATCGTCGATTTCCATCCATTATAAATGCTATATGCTGTGGAACTCGTCCAGTCTTCACTATCTTTATGCAAAATAGTTGAAAGAAGGACACGCAATTTTCTTTTACCCAAGTCGACATCGTTTTGTAATAAATTTAATATAAATATTTTACACAATAACAACTACAGTATATCACATTAAATAACACTATAAAAGAGTATTTAACCACTACGTTTAACACAATTTTTAAAAGTTTTTATCTATGTGCCAGTATGCCACTCTCGACTTACCCTGGCACAAACACAAATCACAATGTCATTTAATTTCTTTTTTTGTATCAGCAGCTGTTTAAAATATATTGCCATTTGCCATGTATTTCAAACATTATAAATTAATGGGTAAGAATTTTGCATTTTTTTCCCCGCCCAATGTCGCCATCACTATAGCCCTCAGTATATTGTAAAGCTCTATAGCATGGATGGAATTGTTTTCATTTTATTTAAAATTTAATTAAAATTACAAATTGTGCAGTGCCAGGATGCAAAGGAAATGGATATCATTTGTTCCAAAAAGATAAAAACTGAAAAAATCGTGGACTAAAGCAGTAAACCGACACAAATCACAACAAAATCACAATCTTTTTATTTAAGGCTATGTGGACATCAGTCATCATTTTACAGAAAGTGATTTTAAAACTTTTAAATTGTTTACATGTGAATAATTTTATTTATTTTTGTACTTTTTTACATATTAATTACAGAGTTTCATACAACTTTCATCCCCTTAAGGAACTTCGAAAAATGCTATAAGTTATAACACGTATTTATTCAACTGTATTGAAGAGCATTAATACCAAGTTTCAATAATACTTTCTTAGATTTACTAGGTTCAATTAATTCTGATACTATCAAAAACATAAATTTGAAAATGGGAGCCAAGTTTAATATTGAGAATATGCGTGGTTGTTAACTTCACCGACAAAAGAATTGAGACCTAAATGGGTGCCAAGTTCTGTAGAATCATAATCCTGCCGTTTTTTCATAAGTGCATACAACATTCAGAAATAAATTTAAAACAAAGTTACTTGTTTTTTTCTGCTACAAAAGTGTTTGCTATTTAAAAATAGAAATTCTTAAATTTGAACATTCGAATTATTTACACAGAGTGGAAAACTTAGGATAAATTGAAGTCAAGATTTGACTTGACTAGTTTCTACCAGTAAAGCAAGTTTTTAAAAGAGTGAGACATGTTGACCTTACAATATAAACACAGTAACTTGCGTATAGCATAAAGAAGATATAAGTGATTAACTGAATATAAGATAACTTGTATGTAAAATCTAAGTTAATCTAAGGCGATTTAATAAATGAACCAAATTTTATGAGCTTATGTTAAATAGATTTTGAGTTATTATAGTAAAATATACACACGTTGCTGCGTCGCCAGTTCCTTTGGCTTGAACTTGGCTGGACTGTGGACACGCTACCGCGTGTCTTGATCTTTGCCAATATAAACTTTATTACCCCCTTATACCCCTATAGAGGATGTGTTTCGAAAAAATCAAACAAATATATTTCTAATTTTTTATGTTAAAGCTAGACAAATTTTTGTGTATATAGGGCTGCGCCAACGATCCATTTTGCTATCAGTACCAGGAGCAACCCGCACGGCACACCGCCCACCAAAGTGAGCTCCCAGTGTGTTTCTTGGCTTCGCTCCCGGTTGGATTGCCGGAAGCTACTGAGCCCTCCCACCACGACAAGGTGAACGCACATCGGGGCGGGAAGTCGCCCAGGTACTATCTTTAATAGCAACAACTAACAAAGGCGGCCACAACTAGTTTATATGGCGGCAATGTCAAGTTTAACCGTAGACAGAGATGAGAGAATAGAATTATCTGTCTATAGCTTAACCCATTGAGCAAAATGCTTGTTGCAAAAAAAAATGAACGATAATTTTTTTTTTAAATAGTTGACTTATTTCTTAGAATAGTTTTGAGGGGAATTTGTGTGATTCCCCAAATTGAGGAATTTGACTTGGATTATCGGGGAATTTAATAAATTGGCATTGGCAATGCTGTTCATCTGTCGATGTCAAAACTCGAGTTAATAATTTAAGCCGGTTTTTTTCTTTTAAAATCTAAAATAGTTTACATTTTTTTCTATTATTGATTATATTAATCATAAATCATAATGAGTACTCTTTTTAAATTAAAGTTGACTGCTCTTGGACATCCAAACCCCGAGGGTTTTAGTTGTGAAGGTTTGCAGATTTTACGATTATTTTAGTAATTATTTCAAGCATATTACTCAACCATGTCACATATTAATTTATATGTTTTAGATGAAAAGGAATATAGAAGTGTCGTCCTCTGGTTAGAAGATCAAAAAATTAGGCATTACAAAATTGAAGAAAGAGAAGGTCTTAGAAATATTGACAGTGACACCTGGATTGAAGCTTACAATACATATCAAAGAGATTTAGTCAGCCCTGTAGTAGAGAATACTTCAAATGAACAGCTGAATTGGCTGCTTTCATATGCTGTAAGGTTAGAATATGCAGATAATGGTTAGTATAAGTTTTTATAGGAAAAAAAAAATAGTTAATTATGTTACTGTGAATAATATTTTCGATTTTTTTTAGTAACAAAATATAAGGATGCAAAAGTAGAGCAACCTAAACAGGCAACTCCAAATGTTGTTTCATCAAATCCTCTAGATAATTTAGACTGTAAGTAATAATATCATAAATTCCATGTATAATTTACTTTTGTAGAGCATATTAGAATTGTTACTAAGTTTATATTATAGTTTCCAGCCCAGCATTTAAAGCAGGAGTGGAAAGGGTGTGTACATTGACTGGAGTTGGTCCTCATCCAGACCCTAAAGTACGCCTATCCGCTGTTGCTAAGATATTAAAGACTGCCCCACATCCTGACCATCCTAGAAATGATATGAATGTGGTGCACCAACCAGTGGATGTTTTGAAGCTTCTCTTTATTCAAGACCTTAGGGAATTGCAAACGAAAATCAATGAGGCTTTAGTTGCTGTACAGACTGTTACTGCGGACCCTCGAACTGATACAAAATTAGGTAGAGTAGGAAAATAAATTTTAAAATCATAGAAAGTGGATTTTAATAAAAAATAAAAACTTAATTTGCTTATAATCTGTATTTCTTTGGATTTAAAGAAAATCTCTATTATATAACCCATGTGTTTAACTAAATAATGTACGGAAGTATTTTGTCAACTAATATATAATTTGTGAGAGAAATAAAATAAATTATGATATTTAATATTTTTATTTATTCCAAGGATAATTATAACAAACAAAATGCATTAAAATAATGCATACTGGCATTTTGTATCAGTGGGCAGTAATGTACAATGGATGCATAAATGAACACAATATTGCATCATATTATATAACTATTGAAACAATTAATTTTCTCAAAATGTATGACTGCTATTTCTCATACATTACAACCAATAATTCTCTATACTACACAAATATTCATAAACCTATAATAAACAAAGATTGAGTTTTCCTTAGTGCATGCCACCACCTTTTTCAAGCATCTGTGCAAATCTATTGGTGATCAATAATGATACATCAATAAATCTTTCCACGCAATTGGATATGCATGTTTCTGTTCGGGAGTCTAATTTAGATCCAGGCTTGTCAACACATTTGTCCCAGCAAAAGTCGTTAAATTCATGTATCTATAACAAAATACAAATATTTCTTGAATTTCTTTTTAGTGACAAATATTATATTTAAATAGTATCAACATCGAATTATAAGTTTTCAGAAAATAAGTATTTAATAATAATAGATATTAAAATTATTGCAATAATGCAAAATATTACTAGCTTCTTCAAAAAAACATAAAATAAGGTTTATACTTGAGCATGAAATTGAGCTTTTTGTTTTTCTGCTAAAAGAAAATCTTGGAGCTCTGAATCTGCCGGTTTGCTACTTGAAAAATCTGGTAATTCGCTCATTTTTTATTATAATATATTTTTACTTTTAGTCGACTTTATAGGTTATTATTTCAGAATTTAAAGATCACAAAAATTCGTAAGTCGTAACTCTATCATCTATGACATAACCACAGACTAAATATTGAAAGGATTAAGCAGAGCTGCCAGAATCCAGATAACAGTCGTTGATTTACGCGACCAATAAACCTCATTATACCCGGTTTATCCCGCCGGCGCCAACCATGAGCAGAATACCCGAAAATAGTTTTTTAAAGTAATTTATTCATGTTTTATATAGAAAAAAAGAAAGTACTAATGTTAGAAAAAGATGTCATTATACTCAGTTCTCAATTAAACAGCTTGAAATTATTAAATCAAACATAAAACTTAAAAATATCAAATTAATCCAACTAAAATAAATAGCTGCTTCTTACTAAAATACCCGCCATCAAAAATCGCCTAAAATTACCCGCTTTTCGGGTAATTTAACCGCCAATCGGCAGTGCTGATTTAAACACAACAACAAAAACCAATGTTTCCAGCTGCAGTAGAATCTAGTGTTGCCTAAATAGCTTAAAACATGAAATAATAATTTTTTTCTCTTTTTAAGTTTAACTTATTGAAAACATTTATGAACTATTCACTTTATGGTACTTTACTTCACGGTTCATATTACATTCTTTAAATTTAAGTAAAAATTTATATATTTATAAACAATAGTATGTTAGAATAAGAAAACTACATATTTATAATTCATTTTTATTAATAAAATTTAGTAGTTTATCTCTGAGAGTCTTGCGTTTGTCTTCAGCAAATATGTAATCACATGCTTTGAGGCTTAGTCTTGCAAGCTTTGAAGGTTCAATGCCAAAAGTTTCAGCACATATGCGATATTCCTGTGACAAAGAGGTTGCAAAGACTCCTTTATCATCAGTCTAAAAATAAATAGTTAAGATTAAACATAAATTATTAAAAATAATAATTTTTTAAAATTCATAATATTATACTTATTGACTGAAGTATTAAAAAAATTAAGTGTCATTATTATACTTACACATAGAATGATAGGTATATTAGCATCATATAACTCCTTAAAATGATGTGAATTATAATCTGGGGTGGATTTTGTATTTACATTACTAGTCAAACAAACTTCTAAAATAGTAATAAAAAAAATAGTTATTTATAGTAATAATGAAGAAACCTTAGGAATAAATTGCAATAAAAATTATTATACATAGGAAAATTACACAAAGAATTACTGATATGCAAACATGAGTAATCTGCAACTTACCAACAGGAATTTGTAATTTGCATAACAGTTCCCATGTAGTATCATTGCCGCCATATCTTTGGTGTATACAGACACCATGACCAATACGATCTGGCCTAAATGTTAGCATTTCTAATACTTCTTGAGAGTTGCATATCTCCCCACAGTGCAATGTCACCTGGAATCAGGATAATTATGTTTAAATCAAAATATTTTTAATTTAACTTGATTTCTGTAACAATTTAACAAATAGTGTTACCAAATTAGGTAAAAAATTTTTTTTGCATAAATAAAACAAATATAGTTAAACAGTATTATTACTTTTAAACCAGCTTCCCTAGCTCTTGTTAATGCTGGAATAAAATCTTGAAAAATGCCAACTGTGGGATTACCACTTAATTCAATGCCCACAACCAAATCAGGGAATTTTTTGTGATATTCTATTGCTAAATTTGCTATAATATCAGCTTCTTTTTGAGTACTACTTCTATTTATTGATATTATAAGACAAGGTATTAGAGACGAATTTGTGTTTCTGTAAAATGCATATACATTATTATTTATTAGAATAACTTAGAAAGGATATTCACTATTTTTTTGGGTACATATACAAATAATTTTACTTACTTGATGGTCTGAATTAAAGTTTCTATGTATTGTCTAATACTCATATATGGGGTTTCTTTTGGAGTACTCCTTAACTCAATATAGCAACAACCATCATCTTCAAACTCCCTAAGGGTCAAAGATGTAGCCATAGATAGTGTTTCAGGAGTACTTGTTAATGCATGTGCTATGCCAAACACTTGGAAACAACTAAAATTAATATAAAATATTAAAACTAAAAGGTTCAATGAATATTTTTGATCTTTTGTATTTATAAATCTTACCCAGATAGATTTCTTGTATCACCGGAACCAATTTGAAATTCATCTAAGAAGGCATTTGATTTATCTCTCATGCCTGAATCTGCGAGGTGTCGTTGCAGCTGTAGCATTGTAGAGCGACTTAAGGACCCATTTAAATGTGCATGTAACTCCTAGAATTTTTTTTAATGTTGTTTTTTTAACAAATATAAACATTAATAATTTTTATAATGTATACGTTGTACTTACAACTTTAGGTAATTCACGGCAAAACGTATCGAGGTCCATTAGAAAAAATAATAAAAAAAATTGTAACAGTTTACAGTAACCACAGACCAGGAACCATGGATGACAATTGATAAATAAAATGATGAAGATGCCAGGAACAATAAAAACAGCAACTTCTGTTTTTACTTTTGACTTGATGACAAATAAAAATTATAGAATTTGAAATTTGAATCATGGATAACAAATATATTTTTTTATCTATGATACTGATATGATAAATTTTTTATCGATGATTTGAATTAAATCAACATTATTAAAAATAAATAAGAGAAGATTATTATGATATTTATGCTTATGTACATTGTTTTAAAAGATGTTCAGCTATGTCGAAATAAAAAAGGATATATAACTATTAACTATAATTTATGCATTTGTTTTTAAAATGAAGAATTATTAGTATTCACCATAGACTTTATTCAAAATATTAAAAATTAAATTCTGTGAAATCTACTCCTTTACACAGAATAAAAGAGTGAATGAAAAGAATGAAATATTTAATATTTAGGGTACGTCAGTTTCCTTTAATAATTAATTTAATAGTTTTCCTATCAAACTACAAAACAATAGACCTGTCAAATGTGAATCTAAAAGATTTGCTTGAAAAATTCCATAAATTTTAGAAAAAATATTGCATAGTTATTTTAAATATGTCTAAAACATGTGTTTTATTGTCATTTATATTTGTTTTGATAGTACAAAGTAAACAAAATACACCAGTGGTTATAACTACATGGAATTTTGTTAACTCTACTATTACCGGTAATAAAGATTTCGCTTTTATTTTAAAGATGATGTTAAAATTGAAGGTATTTTATTTAGACACATAACCAATATTTTTGTTATTTTTTTATACACAGCTTGGAATATTTTAAAACAAGGCGGGTATTCTCTTGATGCTATAGAACAAGGAACTTCCATATGTGAAGAACAACAATGTGATGGAACAGTAGGTTATGGTGGCAGTCCAAATGAAGATGGGGAGACCACTTTAGATGCTCTTATAATGGATGGGTATTTATATTTTATCTATATTATAATTTATTAGTGCAATTATTTTAAACAAGTGTTGTTTTGAATTTTTTATAGTTATGATATTATGTAAGAATAGCATAACTATAAAAAGACTTTAAGAATTTTAATTATACACTAACACTTGTTAATGTTTTACACTTTAAGGAGAACAATGAATGTTGGTGCTGTTGGTGCTCTACGAAGGATAAAGAAGGCAGCATCAGTAGCAAGAAATGTGTTAGATTATACCAAGCATTCAATACTTGTTGGAGAATTAGCAACCCAGTTTGCAGTACAAATGGGCTTTCATGAAGAAACTTTAACTACACCAGATTCTAAGAGAATGTGGTTAAAATGGTATTATCGCGATCATTGTCAGCCAAATTTTTGGATGGTAAAAATTTGTGATTGACTCCCATATTTGTTACTTGTATTAAACATATATTTATATCAAATTACATCTTTTAAGAGTTCTTATTAATGTATTACTACATGAAAATATCTCAAGTGTCTCAACAATATCTTATCTTATCACAGGATGTAACACCTGATCCCAGCAAGTTTTGTGGACCATACAACAAACTTGATGCATTTACAACAAGGAATTATAACTTTATGCCTATAAAAGTTAATAGATTTAATCATGATACTATTGGAATGGTGGCAATAGATAATAAAGGGGATGTTGCTGCTGGAACATCCACAAATGGAGCAAAATTTAAAATTCCTGGGTTTGTTTATATTATTGTAATATATGAATGATTTGTTTTTATTATATTTTAATATTTTTTTATGAATTCAAAACATATATTTGAAAAACTGTTTTATTTCAGACGAATTGGGGATTCTCCAATTCCAGGTTCGGGTGCTTATGCCGATAACACAGTTGGTGGTGCCACAGCTACTGGAGATGGGGATATTATGCTTAGATTTTTGCCAAGGTATGTTATAAATATATCACGTATAACAGTAAACGCAAAACTTTTGAGATAAATATAATATTAATTATTTTTTATAGTAAATATATTTTTTTTCTTTATGTTCTATTTTCAACCGACTTCAAAAGGAGGAGGTTCTCAATTCGACTGTATGTTTTTTTTTTTTTTTTTTTAATGTTTGTTACCTCAGAACTCCGTCATTTATTAACCGATTTGGACAATTTTTATTTTGTTTGAAAGGGTATACTTCCAGATTGGTCCCATTTAAATTTCAAAAAAAATACCACCCCTAAGGGTGGAAAAATAGCTAATGATGAATTTAACCTACTTCTAATTGTCATATTGACTTGAAACTTTGCAAGTATTTCTATTTCCGTTGATAGTACAGTGGTTCGGTGTTGTTGACCTGATCTGATGGCAAGACCAGAAGGGGGATAGGTGGAATTCTTCAACGGCTAATAGTAGATACTTTGAGTTTGGGCTTATTTTGTTTGATTTGACAAGCCTAACACGTTAGAATCCTTACTTTGCTACTACTGTCTACACTAAAAAGGGAAAAATAAAAAATTTTTAACAAAAAAATAAAAACCGACTTCAAACAAAAGCACTAAAAAGTAAAAAATAACTGATTGGTAGTTTTCATTTACTATACATACCTAATCAAATATTTTCGAAATCGGTGCCAGCCCATACAAAGCAAAGCACACCGACTTCGAAAATATTTGATTAGGTATGTATAGTAAATGAAAACTACCAATCAGTTATTTTTTACTTTTTAGTGCTTTTGTTTGAAGTCGGTTTTTATTTTTTTGTTAAAAAGTTTTTATTGTTATTTAGTATGATTTTTATTTTTCTCAGTTTCCTGGCAGTCGAAGAAATGCGCCGCGGAGCGTCGCCTACACAAGCCGCGCGGTTTGCGATAAATAGAATAGCAGTACATTATCCAGATTTTATGGGAGCAGTTGTAGCTTTGAAAATCGATGGAACCTATGGAGCAGCCTGCCATGGCTTAGGAGATGAACCATTTCCCTATGTAGTACAAGATGTTACCATGAAAAAATATAAAATAGAAACTGTCAATTGTTCATGGCCATTGCATTAAAATAAAGAAAAGTATAAAAAAAGTAATTATTTAAGTAAATATATTTTTTAAAATAAAAAGTGTTTATTTGTTTACACTCTTATTATTGTAAAGCTTTGATTTAAATAATCAACTAAAGATTGTGGTTTTGGCCAGCTCTTTGTAAACCAATTGTAGTCAACTCATGGCATCATGGCATATTAGGCAACACTAAAATTGATACAATAATTTTATAAATGTATTTCCATCAATATTAGTATTAAAAAGTTTAATTGTTGGCCATTTTTGATTTCAATTTTCGCAATCTCGAAAATGAATTTTAGTTTACTAATCAACTTTAATTGTAAATAATAATTGATTGTAAAATACGGGACTGTGGATAGTACGACTTTTTTAACGTTTATGGGTTAACTGTGACTTATTTTACCAACATGCATATAAAACTCGAAATTTTTACATATTTTTAAACTGCTGAGACCAACAAAATTAATAGCGGATATTTTTGCTACCCCAATATTTAAATGGTGAATTATTTTATTAATTCAATTTTATGCTTAGTGATACTATTGACTTACCCTCTTCCAGCTGTTTCCATGAATGGTTACCAGTAGCCAGTAGCCTACAGGGTAATACAGATCGTAATTTACCTGTGTATTAAATTTCAACCAAATCCAGCCAGCTGTTTGTTTCGGCGTGAAGTAGTAACAAACTCACGCAAACAAAATGTTCGCATTCCTATAAATAAAATATGGATGTTTAAATATTATTACAGAAATAATACTGTAATAATATTTATTTAAGAACTCAGCCCAATAAAAAAGTATTTTATTGGTCTGAGAGTAAGAATCTATTATTACAAAGACGTGCTTGTGTTTAGCTTATTATCTTATTCCATTGCTACTGCACTGTTTAGATGGAATCATAGTATTCTTTATATCTAATATATTTAAACGAGTAATTTATATATATATATATATATATATATATATATATATATATATATATATATATATATTTACCTGGAGGTGATATTAATCAATCAATGATGATAATTTTTATTTTCTTTCTACGATAAATTTCAAGTTAAAAATCGATTTTAAATATACCATATCGATATAACTATAACTTTATATATTCTGTAGCTTTTGCATTATTAAGAGTATTTCATTCGTTCTAATGTGAATGAATTCCCTATTTCATTCTTTTCGTTTTCTACAAGCCGATTCATAAATCATAGCGTCCATTTTGAATTTGACCGTCTCTTCAAGCACACGGTTCAACGTAAGTCCAAATTAGCGTTTTAATTAATCTATTTTTGTTAATTTGTGGTATTTGTAATGAAGTCATTATATATTACTTACGTTGTGCTTTATTAAGTGAGATATATATGTAATAAATAGTAACTTGAGTCGTTAACCTTATCACCACGTGGTGATTTAATATTGCAATGATGAAACCCTAAATCAAATTCATTCGTGGTATCTACCGTAGTGGTAACACAGTGATGGCCATAACGCGTCTGATTTAATTTATATTATAATGATTACTTTGTAAGTTTCTTCAATAGCTAATATGTTTATCTACACGTTTTCAGAATGGCGGACGCAGCTCCAGCCGGTGGACGTGGCGGTTTTCGCGGTGGCTTTGGATCTCGTGGTGGAGATAGAGGTCGTGGCGGTCCTCGTGGTCGTGGACGCGGTCGCGGCCGTGGTCGTGGACGCGGAAAGGAAGACCAAAAGGAATGGGTACCCGTAACCAAGCTGGGCCGTCTCGTAAGAGAAGGGAAGATCGACAAACTTGAGAGCATATATCTATTCTCTCTGCCCATCAAAGAGTTTGAGATCATCGACTTCTTCCTGGGCGCTTCATTGAACGATGAAGTGCTTAAGATCATGCCTGTACAGAAGCAGACTCGTGCTGGTCAGCGTACCCGTTTCAAGGCTTTCGTAGCCATTGGAGATAATAATGGTCATATTGGACTTGGCGTTAAGTGCAGCAAGGAAGTAGCAACTGCTATTCGTGGTGCTATTATCTTGGCTAAGCTATCTGTACTTCCAGTACGCAGAGGTTACTGGGGTAACAAGATCGGCAAACCTCATACTGTACCATGCAAGGTAATATTATTTGAATATACTGATATTCCTTATTATAATTTTTAAATTTTTATGATGAGAATTAACAAACATTTCATTCGTGGTATCCTCTTGAGGCAAGTCCAGTGAAGCTCTGTTGCGTCTGAATCCATTAATTTTAAGAAAAAGTCTGTTAAATTATAAAAATGATCTGATGCATTATTTTGTATTGTTGCAGGTAACTGGCAAGTGTGGTTCTGTAACTGTACGCCTGATCCCAGCTCCCAGAGGTACTGGTATTGTGTCAGCTCCAGTTCCTAAGAAGCTTCTTCAAATGGCTGGAGTACAGGACTGCTATACTTCAGCAAGAGGTTCGACTGGAACCCTTGGTAACTTTGCCAAGGCCACATATGCAGCCATCGCCAAGACTTATGCTTATCTTACTCCTGACTTATGGAGGGATATTCCATTGACAAAGTCACCCTACTCTGAATTCAAAGTCTAAAAACAATTATGAATAAATGTCCTTGACAACTGGAATACTCTTTATTCATTTATTTCGTAAGACCCATTGAAATAATAATTATCATAAAATGTATAAAAAATAGTTCCCTATAAATTAGGTAGTCAGTACTTATTTTATCAGATGTACAATTATTATTTGTCTAGAAGCCTGTGTCACTAACCTTGTTTTTAGTATTTGAAATATATTTATTGAAATTGCAATTCTAAATATAATTTGCTTTGCTTATGATTTCTAATAGTTCAGTAGTAACTTAGATTTAATTTTTATCTTTTATTATTAGATTGGCTAATCCTAAAATAATATTTGATCTATATGTATTTCAAAGTCTACTTTCCTACAGCTCTTTAAAAGTCTAAACAGAGTTTGATAAATAATTAGTTTGTATGACAAAAATTGTAGGGTAGGGAACCTAAATTAAAATTGTAAGAAATCAAACTGGTGGATTTTAGGTGTCATGCGTATTGAATTTTTTTTTTCCAAACAGAAAAGGGACGTACAAAAATAAAGAGATAAGAGGAGGTGATTATAAAATTTGAAAATATAATAAACCACTACTATTTTAGATTTTTGCAATCTATTAGTAACTAACTGTTAAGATAAACCCAAATTTTATGTAGTTAAGACAACTGGGCCTATTCTTAAAAGTTTAATTTAAAAAATCTTTAATGCTTACTTGTGAATTATCGTCACCTAAATACTTATTTTTTCAAGTGACCTATACATACCTGTTGTAATTTGTGAAGTTTTCCTCTATTTTATAAACAAAGTTTTATTTCTAAGATTTATATACATACATATATAGATAAAATACATTTTTTGGCTTTAATAAAGTGTGTATTTAAATATTAATAGAATTGATATTTAAAAGTTGATAATTCTGTAATAAACTCTTTCGGTAAGTTGGTTGTTTGGAAAAAATAAGTGCAGATGACCGTATCTCTCCAACTAACACCATATGTCAACTGTAGTTTGTTAGTATGTTATACAACATTGTTTGCAACTTAATACAGATATTTTGTTTCTTAATGGTGATGTGAAGTAATAATAATAATATTCCTTATATGAGAATCTTCTAAGTAACTACAATCTATCATTTACCAATACTAAAACTAATGTTAAGTTTTGTATGTTTGTAATAAAATCGAAGTAATAAAAGTATTTGATAATATTTTCATGTAAAATAATGTTTGTGTAGAATAACAGACTTTTTTTATGCAGGTGTAGTGTGTTCCAGTTAATAATAGATTTCTTAGAAATTAATTAATTTGTTAGAAATGTACCTGGAGGTGATAAAGGATAAAATAAAATGAGATGTAAGTTTTACTATAATCTTTTACTTCTTTTTCAAATAAATCTATGGTATGGTCGCATACTTTTTGTAAATCCTTAAGGCCTCGTTTTAATATATCAAGAGCTGGTGTTTCATGAGTTTGTATTCGGAAGTGCATTTTAGCTTCAGCTGGATGTGGTACAGTGTAGCCACAAAATTGCACATCTTCACTGAAAGAAATAAAACAAAATATAAAGAAGAATAAGAATAGAAAATAACAGGGTAGTGGATTGTTATATGTACTTTGACAGAAAGTGTAACTCACTATCTATTTATTATACACTTCAAAGCGTTTCCCAAAGTATGGCTTTCATTTTGGAAAACATATGTACGACATGTTAAACCGGATTCTTCATCTCCAGGCAGCTGAAACATTAAGTTTATTTTTTAGACATGACCTAGTCTTTCCAGTCTATGACAAATGTAAGAAATAAATAAGTACCTCGGAGATTTTCATTATGTAAAACTGTTCCTATTTGTTATAATTTATATAAAAACGAATATATTAAAAAAAATAGTATTTCAATAACAATACGCAAAAACGAGCATTGACAGTGTATATTTTTGACACATAAATCAGCATGGCTTTGTTTTAACTTTTAATTTGACTTTGAAGTTTGAAGTTTAATATTACAGATGATATCAACAAACGTTTTAGTTTATAATGGGGGAAAAAAATAATTTTTCCCGCCAGATGTCGCGATTACTATGATTCTCAGTATATTGTAAAGCTCTATAGGCAGTGTGCGCGAATTATAAAGGGCAGCACTTCTATCGAAAGTAGAGCACCCTTGTGTTAAATAAGAAATACATAGTGATGTAAATTGTGTAATAAATAATGTTGTTATGACTAAATAATACAAAAAATAATAATATTTGGTTTTCTACCGATAAAAAATGATCGGATTAGAGGTCAAAATGATAAAAATGGCAAATATTATTTTAATCAGGTCATATTTTGAATGTAATATAAACAGAAGATGAAAATAAGCTATCAGCAACCTGAACAGTTGTCGCTCAACCAGTGTTTCTAATGGTCCGGGAGCCTGGTACAAATTTGGTCGATTATTTCCTCTCAAGCGATAATTAGTGGAATGCATCAGAGAGTTGTATCATAAAGCTTCGCGAACGTCAGCGGTAGCCTCCCACACACGAAAAAAAATTAAATAAATTCAATCATTTCCTCTTACCTGAAAATTTGTTAAATTGTTGCTAACCCAATATCTCGAGGAAAGAAAACAATCAGCCGACTATAACATGGTGGATTATACGTCAGCAGCTGGTCACTCGACACGAAAAAAATTTAGACTTTCAATGATTTCCTCTCAACTGAATTTTTATCTGATCGTAGCTTATATGCAAATTATTATTTATTTTCAAATATTTATAATATATATATATATATATATATATATATGGGTGGTTCTTCAAAATTTGGTTAACTTATGGCCTAATTTTGACAAAGGTCTTTTTAGATGGTTATCAGTAAATTTCTGATTCTATACTGTAGATATAATATTTATTTTGTTGTATCTAAAAGGGCCAGTCACTTTACAATGTATTTTAAGAGAAATTCAAGTTTTTTTTAAATCGGTTATCTAGGGACTGACGAGACATGATAGGGACTGACGCCAAAGACGGTTAATGTGTTTGATCTCATTTTTATAGCAAAATTAACTTTAACAAAATAAAATAACTTACATATTATTATTAATTATTGTAACAAACAGTCAAAATATAAGATATTTTATATAACAAGTAGAATTGTTTCTTAGATTTACGCGAATATTTGACATTTTAAATAAAACTATCCTTTCGGATTTTGTCGTGGATTTATTTGCATTTGTGTTTCCCGACGTTTCGAATGCTTTACAGCATTCATGGTCACGGGAGAAAACAAACTTTAAAATTATAAAAATGTTTAAAGTTAAAAAATATTGTAAGGTAATTAGTGAAATTTTCATTTTCTTAATAGGCTGTCTGTAATAACTATACCTTCGAGACATGTAACACCTCAATCTCTCCCGTGACCATGAATGCTGTAAAGCATTCGAAACGTCGGGAAACAAAAATGCAAATAAATCCGCGACAAAATCCAAAAAAATAGTTTTATTTAAAAAGTAGAATTGTCTTCCTACAATCTTAAATTTAGTATCATACTCAAAAATATTTAATGTACTGAAGTAGACAATCAATTTTATGTTACCTTGACAAGCTATTTTTTATATCAGTGAAACTTATTATTACCTACTTATCTCTTCAGTAAAGAAAATTTAAAAAAATCTGAGTAAACTGAAAAGTTACAATCATAGGCTTTCTTTTATTAACTGTACTTTGAGTTTAGTACTTACAAACTAGAAATCTTTAAATAACTAACAATACTTTAAAAATTAGCTTTCTAAGTAACAAAATTATAATTTGAACGTAATAATCACTCTTTCTCTAATTAATCACAAATACTATCACATCACTATTTATTTGTTCTGATTTTCGTAAGCGACAACATGTTTCTTAAATTTGTGAAACACGGTTCCACCCTATTAGGTTAGGAACTGGCAGTTATTCTAAAACATTCATCGTAAGGCACGTCAGCGATATCATTCTCATTTATTTGAAATTCTGTGCCATTTATCAATTCAGCTTTTTGATTAGGCTCGTTAGCCATGGCTTCAATTTTACTTTTTGGTGTAAGTGCTTTCTTATTTTTCGTCATTTTACGTTTGTCTTCTGTTTCGTGGTTCTTCTATGCTCACGCGGTGTTATGTCCTTGACACATTTCCTTTGTCCTTTTTCTTTTTTCTTTGGATATTTATGTCGTTCTTTTTCTTTGTACTCTGCTAGCAAAATAGGGTCTTTTTAATTTTTTCCAAACGTCTCTTTGCCTGTTCACACTTTTTTTGGCGAGTTCCCCTTTGAAAAGTAATGTTTTCTTTTTAGGTGCCATATTCTACAACAAATACATTATTAAAACCATGGATCACGCAGTATGACCGTCAGTCCCTAGGTGTGCCATCAGGCCCTAATCACTTTTACGACGAGGGCCTGACGGTCTAGGGACTGACGAATCAAAGCAAAATCAAAAATAACCTATTATTTAAAATAAACATAACAACCAGCAGGTGATCAAAGTAACAAGGCAGACAAAGCTCAAATTTACAATAAGTAATGAGATCAATTATTAATTAACTATCTTTGAAACGACTTACCTAGGGACTGAGAGTTTGACTGGCACAGCACGTGTTTCCGTAACAAAGTCGGCGACTGCAGTAAAAACGAAATAGCTGATGCGGCATTGGTCGTGTTTACATTTAACTTCACATCGATGCTTTCGCTTGAGTAAGTTTTGAAAAACGCCATAAGCTTAGATGCCGCGTATTTTCGAATTTCGCAAATAGCTAGGGACTGATATTTTTTAACGCTTACACTTTTTAACTTGAAATAATATGATAAAAGTTATTGTTATTAAAAATTAAATCGCAATGACTAGGTTAATAATGTAATAGTAAACGTGTTTAAGTCGAGTTATATCAAAGTATGATTTAGAGAATTACAATAACAATGAAATGCTTGCTAAATTTGGGAGATCTTACATGGCTAGGGCCTGATATTTGGAATAGAAAGAAGCGATTTTCGGAAATAATAAATATTGTGATATAAATCAAACTGAGTGACCAAATTACATGAACTTTATAATATTGCTTAGTAGTTGCAAATATTCAATAAAATAGATATAAATATGTGAAAATTGCTGCTAACACCAAGTTAACCAAATTTTGAAGAATCACCCATATATATATATATATAATTATATTTTTTATTATTATATTGGAAATACCTAAGAGCCTGTGAACGCCAAACCTTCGTCATTTTATAAAAGCTGAAAGTTTGTCAGCGCATGCTCCTAACACAGTTAAGAACGATGGACAATTATAAAGTTCAGGCTATGGTGGCTTTGGCAGGTACACGGTACTAAAGGTGTGTAAAATACCGATCTAAATTCGTCAAAGAATGAAGTGTGATTTTTTGGTATTACCTTCAGAATATTATTAAAAATCACGTCAGTCAATTCCAGACACTTAACATCGTGGCAAACCCTTGCCAGACACGCTTTTCATGAAATCATAATTCTACTTACATTATAGTATAAAAGCTGATTTTTATATATAATACTTGGATAATAATTAGATAATTTATAAGACTGCTAGCATAGAATTTATTACACACCATGAAAAATGCTGACAAACTTTCAGCATTTATAAAATGACGAAGGTCTGGCGTTCACGGGCTCTTCCTCTAAAATTTTTACCTGGCTCCCGGACTATAATGTTTACAGTGTGGCAAATATTGTAAATATTAAAAATTATTTGTATAAATTAACTGTATGATATTGAAAATAGTAGAAATCTGGTAATATTTAAGCGAGTATCCGTTGCGCGCATCACGCCAAAGCAGTACTTTTCAAAATGCTCAATTCTGCGGACCGTTGCAGTAGTTAAAAAATTCGAAGTTGAGCATTATGCCGCATAATGTGCTTTAGTGCTGTAGTGGTGAAGAATTTTGCTTTTTTTCACCCGCTAGATGTCAAGATTACTATAGCCCTCAGTATATAAAGCTCTATAACGTGGATGGCTTTTTTTTTTCATTTTATTTGAAATTATTTAATTAAAATGACAAATCGTGCAGTACCAGGATGCGAAGAAAATGGATATCATTTGTTCCCAAAAGCCAAAAACTGAAGAAATTGTGCATACAATTGATTGCATAATAAGACGACCAAAATTGTCGAAATCACAATCTTTATATCTAAGGCTATGTGGATATAATTTTAAAGAAAGCCCGTTTATTGAGGAATACTATAGGCTATACATATATCATCATGCACTACCCAACCGAGCGGAGGTTAAAACGTACATAGGGTCGAATCCGAGAGAAGCGAGGGTGAGCCGCTATTATGATAATATATAATTATAATGAACTTTTTGTATGAAGGAAAACTCGGCAGACCAGATATTGTGTGTTCTCGTGAAAATGAGAGATTTTCCTAAACTAAAGGCTATTTTAAATACGGACCAGAGTAATAAATTATCAACAAAATTTTGTTAAGATTCGTCCAGTACTTTTTGCGTGAAAAACAAATAGATATGAAAACAAACAGAAAAATAATTCAACAACGATTGTTTTGCTGTCTATATTCTGTAGGTAGAAGGTACACAATACGTAAATCATTATTTAAAAAAATATTTAATATACAGATTTTGCTTTGTTACTAATTTATTATATGTATAGATAATTATTATTTAATAAGTTTATTTAATCTTATCTAATATTTTAAAACAAAAGACGCTGCTTTAAAGCTTTCAATTAAGTTCATGTCTACTAAAATGTAAAGTAGATCCTTTCACTAATTTACGAACTCTACAAAACCGAGTTGTTCAAAATTTATCGCCTATATAATAATGCCTTGTCTACATTTCTTTGGATGGAAAATTTCCTCGGGCTTGATCGTTGTTCCAATAAATTAGGCTGTGGTATAGCAGTAATGCGAGTCATGGGCCCTAAATACAATTTATGCAGAGTTTCTTGTTGAAATATGGACGTAAATGCTTGTTTACGAGGATATTTATATAAAAGGTACGTTTATGTATATTAATGAAAGCAGTATCAGAGATATAAATCTACCGAGGCGTTTTGTGTTGTACAAAATAAATTATTGTTTTATAATTTAAATAAAGCGATAAAAGTCTTGGTTTTCTTTTTAAAGATCCCAGGATTAAGAAAAGAAAAATGTAACTTATCTATTTTCTCGAATTTCACTTAAATCAAGTCTATATTGAGCAGTAACTTTTATGTAACGTGAACAAATAAAAAGGATACATTCAATGATTTTTGAATTTTAAACTATTACAATTCCAGTGTGATATGCAAACACCCGAAGCGGATATCGATATAACGTTATTAGAATAATCAAAACGGTTAATATCATAAACGGTCAATAAAATTATAAAAATCAAATTATAATATCAATAAAATCATATTAATAACTAAAACGTTACAAAATTATTCAAAAGATGTTTCTGTAATTCTTTTTAGTGATACATTTTCAGCTGTTTTATAATATACTAACAAAATATAAGTATTTGAATCTCTCTCACTCTATCCACCGGCCACCACCGTCTAAACTCTAAAAACTATTTTTACAAACTGCTAAACTAACTGTAGAGTTAAAAAAATTAAAATTTCAATAAACATTCATTGATTTTATTGTTACGTAAAATATACGATGTTTGGTTGCCATTATCATAACCTTAAGAAAATTTAGGAACGCGAACGAAAATATTGGATGAAAATAAGGCAAATTTTCTTTTATTCTGACATTAAAAGGTTTTTTTTTGTAAAAAAGAATTGTTACAGACTTTAATGCGCATCACTTACTTAACATGCATCCTGCAGTCTAGAATATTTAACTTAAATTCGTTTTTCAGTTCTTGATTTATCCGTTTTTTTTAATCTGAAAATTAAATTAGGTAATTATTTATATTTACTATATTTAATCCTATGATTTTAACCTAAATCAATTAGGAAGAGATTTTGACATCTGTAGAGTTTACAATTTCACAAAAACAAGCTATTGTACATTTATACGCAAATAATACATACCGGCTGTTATTGGAATTAAAAAGATAATTTAATAAATATTCATTGTCGTGCTTTGAACCCGTTACAATTGTGCCTGTTGCTTCAGTCCGGAGCAAAACTGCCGGAGGAAACTTAGATTATATAGATCAGCAATCTATTATACCTAATTGTAAAGGTAAAAAGATTAAGCGTAATAGCAATCTTAGATAAAGAAGATTAATGTCTCATTTTCTCTTGATCTTTCGTTATTTGAAACCGAGAGTGTAGGCATTAGGTCTTAATGTTAAAAACATTGAATAAATTCGTATTAAAACTTTTTCGTGAATAACTAATAAGATTGTCGTAAGTTTCCATTATGAAATCTAGCTACTTACTAGGTCGTACAATTTTCTTAGAAAGAAAGACTGAAAAATTAAATCAACAGTAGCATCTTGGTATGGAAAGACACACCTCGATTATAGGGTCTCTTGTTCTAGATAAATATAAAATTGAAATTTAACTTAAGGCCTTTGTGTTTTAGGTGAAATCAATTAAGCAAATAAAATAACAACGCTTTCTTACTGTTATTGCCATTTTAATTTTCATCGTACTACAAAGTTTTGCACCGTGACTCACTTTGAATAAATAATTATTTTAGTCTAACTTTCGTATGATATTATCTTGTAAGTTTCGCCCGCCCAACTTGACTGAAGTCGGCAACTCTCATTATAACTTAGCTAAAATCGTATCAAATGTAAACTTATTAACCTTTGCATATCTTATTAATCGTAACTAGCCGCTGGTAATGTAAAAATTGGTTAAGTGCGAGTCGAACTCGCATGAGTTTTAATCTATACTATAATAAAACTGTAGAGGTCGAATGTTTGTACACAGAAAAATAATGCTAAAAACCGAGTCAGCGGGGCGTAAGAAGAGAAATAGAACAAAACCAGATTTTTTCAATTTTTTTGTTTCTCTGTCTGTTTGTCTGTTTGTACGGGCTAATCTCCGAATCTATTAGACCGATTTAGATGAAATTTTGCATGGTGATACCTTATATCCCCGGGCAACATCCTAGATACTTTTCATCCCGGAAAATTAAAGAGTTCCCGTGGGATAGTTAAAAACCTACAGTAACTTATACAGCTTAGTACATAAAAACTACTGATTGGATTTTAATGAAACTTTACAATAATATAGTTCATACATCAGAATAACAAATAGGCTAGTATTTATCCAGAAAAAATGTACGGTTCCCGTGGGATAGAATTGTTTTTGTTAGTGTAGAGGCGAGAGCTGCTAGTTAATAAAAATAATAATTGTGAAAATAGAGAACCCATTGCGAATTAAAAGTATTTTATACTCCCTGCAAGTCTGGGTGGACATGTTATGATGATTATTTTTTAGATTTTCACTTGCAGTTGTAGGTGAATACTGGATTTCAACGTTAAGAATTCACAGTGGTCCAAGTCATAATACTTTTTATAGCAATTAATTGTACAGTTTTCTGGTACAAAAATGAAATGTAACGTACATTAGATATGACGATCTTTTTTTATTGAAAAACTGCAGTTAATTAAAATAATTTTCGTATAAAATTGTATGCTTATTAAAAAAGGAGAATGACTTCCGCAAACTAGAGTCGTACTGATTTATAATGTTTATTTTAGTTGAAGCAAAGTTTGTGAGGATGTATGGATGTCTAGATGTATATGGTATATAGATGATGGTGGATAGATGGAAAAACTACGGAATAGATTTTAATGAAATTTTACAATAATATAGCTCATACATAAGAATAACACACAGGCTACTTTTTATCCCGGAAAAATATGCAGTTCCCGTGGGATAGATTTGTTTTTGTTAGAACCCGTGCGAAGCTCGGGTGAGTAAATAAAAATTAACATAAGTTTGTCGATATATCGGATTTCGATATAACTTTGGTAAATTGTTGTGTTATAGACAGTACGTGTGTCGTGTCAGATAGTTTGTGATTTATTAATCTAACATATGTACATATAATATTTCACAACAAGGCAAAGATGAGTATTAATGTAGATAATGTATTTAAAAAAATACGTTTTTGAAAGGTGTTCGTATATTGGTATAAATATAAATTGAGATCGAAATCTGTATCATATTTAGAAAATATTCATTCGTAGTATAACTGTATAAGGATCAGGAATCTTCGAGTACACACATTAATTAATATCAATATAGTGAAAGGTTCAGGAAAAGATTAGTGGCTGTCTCTTTGAATTCTTATTGAGCTGGATTTCCAATATGACGCATATGTAACGTTTACGCATTGAAGATTAAAAGATATGAGTAATATAAGAGGAATAATTCAATACCTTTATATATATACTATATAGTATTTTATATTAACTGCCTCGGTCGTGTAGTGGCTAGCATGTACGGCTGCACACTCGGAGGTCCTGAGTTCAAGTCTTGGGTCGGGCCAAGTTTAGTTATTGAGTCTTTCTGTATAGTAAGTCTCAGTAACAGCCCGGAGTTGGGAAGTTGGCGGTGTTTCACCCCCGTGCCTCGGAGAGCATGTTAAGCCGTCGGTCCAGCGCCTTAACTCTCACTGGTCGTGTCGAGCAGTCGTCCCACTGGAGTATGAGAGTGACAGGAATAGAGAGTGCACTTGTGTCAGCGCGTACACTTATGCACTTATATCTCCTGCGCAGTTGGCTAGTCTCAATTAGATTGGCCGCCGTGGCTGGAATCGGAGAACATCAGTATTTTATATACATACAGTAAAAAAATAGTAGTGTTCATGCATAAAAAAGAGAGAAGATTAACAAGAGACATGATAAAGTGAAAAAGTTATATAGAATGAATTATTAGTTAAAGTGCAATTAGTGATGGAAAATAATGCTCAGAGAGAGTTAAGCCAAAACTGTGCAGATAATGTGTGTGTTTGGTTTGTGAACTGCTAAAAGTGACTCGTGTGAACCAAAAGCAATAAAATATCCGTAGTGCAAAAGGCGTTCTTTTTAATTTCCGATTCTAGGACTCATTGAACGTAATAATATATTTCATTAGAATATAAAATATAAATATCAAAAAGCATTGGTAGTGGCAGTGGTAGCCCAGTGGTAACGCGCTCGCTTGGGAAACCGAGTGAAGCGAGTTCAAATCCCGGGTCTCGCACCTTTGATATTTTCATGTGCGAATCATTTCCAACATGATTACCACTTGTCTTAACGGTAAAGGAAAACATCGTGAGGAAACCTGCATGTCTGAGAGAACTTACCAAGTTTTCGAAAGACATGTGAAGTCCGCCAACCCGCACTTGGCCAGCATGGTGGTCTATGGCCTGATCCCCCTCGTATTGAAGGGAGGCCTGTGCCCAGCAGTGGGACGTTAAAAAGGGCTGAATAGATAGATAGATCAAAAATTAGAGATATAAAGAGAAGTGCCATTGAGGTTTCAATGAAGCGAGGACACTTATCCTTTATTTCGCTACAGTAAGAAGGCAGTAAAAATTAAGGAATGGTGTGGGTGTTATGGATTTTAACTTCAGATATTATTAATTAGAAAATTAAATAAAACGGCTACCTTCTTTTTCGGATCGTTCTCTTCCGGAATGACGCTGAATGTTGAGTTAATACATTTCGATTTATTTGATTATTTAGGGTGTAGGTTGTTGGGGTGTGTGGTCGTGGGACGGGGGGCCCTAGTAGTGCCCGGCAATACAACCGCGCACGAAGCCAAGAAACGGCACTGGGAGGCAGCCCACCTCAGTGGGTCGTGTGCTATGCGTGCTGCTCCTGGTACTTCTCTGATAGCAGAATGGACCGTGGAGTAACCCTATGGTCATTGTGGTTTGCTTAGGCATTCGACCTGCCGACGAGGCGTCGTGGTTGAATGCGTAAACGATCCTGCGATGCCCTATGGTATGCTGATGGGTTTTAGTTACTTTGCCAGTGAGTCCCACACTTCATGCCTAAATTTATTTCCCAACGTTAAAAAAAATTAATGAATTTTCATAAAATATATTTCTAATTTCCAAAGTACAGCATCTTTAGGTGAATAACTAGAACATTGTGAAATTGCTCTAATGCAGTTTTATAAACATTGTTTTGTTATAGTTCTCGTTGTTAAAGTTTAAGTAGCACGAAAGGCACATATATAATATACATAAAGACACCATATGTAATAGTAGAATCTAATAAAGGGAGCTACAATGGACCAAAACTGGTCTACGTAACTAGGGCCAACCTCGGCACCACACCCAACATAAATAATAATAATAGTAGAATCTAATAAATGAAAAACCATGTTATTCTATCGACATAAGACTAATCAAAATTAATCAAATGAGCAATTCGAAGGTTTTACTAGGAGCCATTGATGACTCCCACTATGCACTACGCATCAGCTCACGATGGTGTTAAATTATATTTTAATTCGAGTTATATGGGTACTTACGTTATACTTAGATTAGAATCAGGATAAAAAACTGATTATATAGCTAATTACGAGTGGCACTTATAAAAGCGTGTCAATAACATTTTTTTATATTTTTTTAAACTCCGGTATAAAATAACAACCTCACAACGTGATATTCGAATCCTTCGTTAAAAGGCAGACAGAAAAAAACAAATTATAGTGTTGCTATTTGTATGAAAGAGAACGCTTTTTAAAGGTTTTTTTTTTAATTCGTACTATTTAAAAAGAAATCCAAAACGAATAAAAAGAATTATAATTACTTTTTAACTAAATTAGTAGGTACTTCGAAATTACTTCCAAAATAAAAGAATTCATCCATCTTTAGGGGTGACATACTCTATAAATTAAAAAAGAATAATGAAATCGATTGTACATGTTTGGAGGATAATATTGTATAACAAACTGTTATTAAAAAGTTTTTAGCTTAGATATTACAAGACAGTTTGCTTATTACATAGTTTCATGAAACCTATAGGTAATATAGTGTTTTAATTATCGTATAATATTATTCGTAGAGCTTTTGTTTAATTATTCAAAATATTAGTCTGTTATAGCAGCGATTTTAAATTTAAATAAGCCTAATAGAAATTAAAACTTTGAATATGCATAATAAAGGCCTCCGAACATTAACAATTATGAATGATTCTCGCAGGTAACTTTTGGTTTTATTAGAGTTCTCAATCCTGGTTTGCCGACAGCGATTAAACTTAACAAAACTCTTCTATCTCTGGCTTAATTTGAAAGCACCTTGTCGTATGTTTAACTCGTACAGCCATTTGAAATAGAGATTATCCAGAATGAAGCGATTTTGCATGTGATTGGTATAAGTTTTCGATTATAATAATAATACTTTAGTCAACGATTTCAAAGAAGAAGCGGTACTAGCGCACTGCGTGGGATTATAAAAACTTCGGTTTTTATATACTAAGTCTATGTTATATGTAAAAGTACATTAGGAAAAAATGCCCACCAAAAAGTTTTGATATCCATACTAATATTATAAATGTAAAAGTGTTTGTTTGTATGTTTGTTTGTTTGTTTGTTTGTTTGTTTGTTTGTTTGTTTGTTTGTTTGTTTGTTTGTTTGTTTGTTTGTTTGTTTGTTTGTTTGTTTGTTTGTTTGTTTGTTTGTTTGTTTGTTTGTTTGTTTGTTTGTTTGTTTGTTTGTTTGTTTGTTTGTTTGTTTGTTTGTTTGTTTGTTTGTTTGTTTGTTTGTTTTTGTTTGTTTGTTTGTTTGTTTGTTTGTTTGTTTGTTTGTTTGTTTGTTTGTTTGTTTGTTTGTTTGTTTGTTTGTTTGTTTGTTTGTTTGTTTGTTTGTTTGTTTGTTTGTTTGTTTGTTTGTTTGTTTGTTTGTTTGTGTGTTTGTTTTTTGTATGTATGTTTGTTTCTTTGCTTCTTTGTTTGTTTGTTTTTTTGTTCGTTTGTCTTTTTTTCACGCCAAAACGGAGTGATGGATTGGTGTAGTTAGAGGGCTAGAACATAGGCTACTTTTTACCTCGGAAGATTTTCTCTCTCACGGGATCTCATTCTCACAGGAAAACACGTTATAATCCAAAAAAATATTTATGATCAGAATTACTTGAAACTTGGTATTATTAATGTTCTTCAATACAATTAAATAAATACGTGTTTTAGTATTTTTCGAAATTCATCCGATAAGGGCGTAAAATAGGGCGTGAAAGTTTGTATGAAACCTACCTTTTCAAAGATTTTTTGTAGTTTTAGCGCGAGCGAAGCCACGGGTTCCGCTAATAATCCTATAAGGTTTTTACATCAGACTTATGGAATCTTGCGACCTTTTTAGTAATTTTTTTTGATAGGATCAAAATTTAAAATAATCTTGGATTTAAGAAATATATTTATATTTTTTTACGTAAGTTATTTTAATTGATATAGGTATGATATAGTAAAATATTTTATAGGAACAGTTCTATTATGAAAAACTAAATTCTGAGAGCACTCAGGGCTTCATCAATCCATTGTATGTCGTTTTGCTTTGAGTTTTAGCAATCAATGGTGGTAGTACTCTACTAAATTGCTCGGATACAAAATAACCTTCCCGTGTATTTAACTACAAATTGTAAGTAAAATATAAAAAGTACTAGATAACAGAGAACTATCATTCGAATTTAAAAATAGAGTCTGGTTCAATCTATATTCTATAGAATATAGTTAGATTTATATATATATATATATATATATATATATATATTATATATATATATATATATATATATAGTATAGTATATATATATCAAAAGTGATTGAGTGATGTATCAACGCACAGGTCAAACCCTTAAGACTAGAAAATTGAAATTTCGCACACGTATTCCTCCCACAATGAAGGCATCCACTAAGGAAGGATTTTTCAAAATTCAACCCCCAAGAGGGTGAAATAGGAGATAAAAGTTTGTTTGAAACTTTTCATTCCTTGGACATATTTTCATGAAATTTCGTATGAATTGAGTATGGAAAAAATAATGAGTTACATATTTCAGCGTTTTCTTAAATTCAACCCCTAAGAGGGTAAAATAGGGGATGAAAGTTTTTATGAAACACACTTTTTAAAGTTTTTTTGTAGTTATATACAACAGCCAATAAAAATAATACTTTTTCATAAATGTTAACAAACTTTATTTAAATATTAATATGATTGTTGTTTTCGGCATATTCCAAATATTTTATCACGAATATTTAATGTAATTACCATATTGTTAATTGAGAAGCGAACGCATTAAATATGATACCTATCAATTTATTGAAGGTACGACACTAAATTGACTCGACGTTCCATTTCACCGTTGCTAAACAAGATTTTGTTTATGTATAAGATCCAATATTAAGAAGTTATTCTCAATGTTTTTATAGTAGGTAAATCCTTGTATATCGGTTTGTACTATTTTTGTATCTAAATTATAATCAATAATACATTTATTTACAATTAAATTAAAATTACAATTAATTTAAAAACAAAAAAATTAAATACAATTATTAAACCAATAAATCAATTCTTTGTTCACGTAAGATCTTTTTCTTTACTTATTCCATTAATGAATAAATGCGAAAGTTTGGATGGATGGATGTTTGTTTTTATTTAATTACGCCAGAACGACTGAACGGATATAGATGAAATTTGGCTCAGAGATAGATTATAGTTTGGAGTAGTACATAGGTTATTTCCATCCCGGAAAAATGTACGGTTCCTGTGGGATAGATTTGTTTCTGTTTTTCACAGAGCAAGGGGTCGACTATTTATTCCAAACTAGCCGTTAAAACGTATCTAGCGAGGAACCCGAGCGAAGAGAGGGTTAGTCGCTAGTTGTACAGAGAAGTTAAAAATCTACAAAAAAATACAATAATTTTATAAATATACATATATAAATACCAAAAAAATCTTTATTGTACAAATAAAAAATAATTCATTAGATTTATTCATGATTCAAATGTCGATAAATATCTTTCATATGCCAGATCTTGTACTATAATTGTTTACGTCGTCAATACACGTCATCGTTAAAGGACTCGTAAGTTCATTTTGTATGACGTCATTGATTACATATAAGACGTATTTCTAAATCAATTATATTTCGCGCAAAAGTCATACTTTAAGCCTACTTTAAAAGAAAAGAAAAACATTTTTGGTCAATCTTAATGTAATAATCGTTATTTAGATTTTTAATATTGTAAAATACATTGTTAAAACATCTTAATTGGACCCAGTTATGCAAAAAACAGCCATGTGCGTAAAAGTACCAACAGAGTTATAAGCATTTTTCTGTCGATAGTTGCACTTGGGTTATGTTTTGTTTTTCTGTTTATTTTAAAATTGAACAATATTTATATAAGTATTGTTTATTTTTTAAAATTATTTTATTTTTTATAATTATTTTACTTTTTATTGTTGGTACTTTTACGCACATGGCTGTTTTTTGCATAACTGGGTCCAATTTTTCACGTCTTCTTATTTATTTCACATGCTCTTCATACTTTAAACGTCAGTGTCTTTAAAAAGCATTGCAATAGCATTGTGTGACAACAACAAGGAACTAGCATGATTGTTTTTTAGTGCAGCATTCAGCGTCTTTAGAGGAGGGAATGCATCGAAAATTTGTGCAACGTAGGATTAAATTACGTAAAATATAAACTAAAAAATAAATATTAAATGCCAGGCTTTATCTTTAGTATGAGTAAGTTACGTGTAAATTGGGCTAACAATCTTACTAACAATAAATATTCCAATTTATAGTTTTTCAAACTTATTAGATCAAAGTTTGAGCTTGTATATGGAACAATATTTGTCAAAAATTACATTCATATGAAAATTAAAAAAAAAACTCATCTATCACCATTTACCTATTCTAGTATTATAAAGAGACAGAGTCTGTTTGTTTGTTTAAACGCGCTAATCTCAGGAGTTACAAATCCGATTTAAAAAATTCTTTTTACATAAGATAGTCCGTTTATCGAAGAAGTCTATAGGTCTCATATCATATCATCATGGTACTACCCAAGGGAGCGGAACAGTAATCATAAATGTCAACAAATCGGGCAGTCTTCCATACGTTATTGTAAAACTGATGTTTATAATGATTTTAACGCGGGTGAAACCGTGGGGCACAGCTAGTCATATATAAATTTCTTAATCCTAGTATTTAAATTATGAAATGAATGTATAGAACAGTATTTAACTCGAACACACAAATGTGTGGTAAGTAAACTTTAAATTTAAATCAAGAATTAAGGCATCCGTAAAATTTGTGTAAGTATTTTAAATTATGATTCGCAACACATATTACAAGGTTAAAACGTACGTAGCGACTTACACTCGCTTCGCTCGGGTTCGTCCCTAGCTTACTTCTCAATACAAACTTTCATCCCCATTTTTACACCCTTAACGGATGATTTTCGGGATAAAAAATCCTATGTCCTTTCCAGGATCTCAAACTATCTTTTTACCAAACATCTAAATCGGTTCAGTACATTCAAAGATTACCCCTACAACGTCACAAACTCACAAAATGACAAATTTTACCTCTTTATAATATTTGTATACATACTTTCATCCCTATATTTACACCCTTAAGGGATGATTTCCGGGATAAAAATCCTATGTCCTTCCCAGGGTCATAAACTATCTTCTTACCAAATTTCATCTCAATCGGTTCAGAACATCCAGGACAGACGTAGGCGTTATACTTATAGCATTAATTTTGCTTAAATTTTAAAAAGTTATATTAATTAAAGTTGTTAGGTGTAACATATAGCTTTAATTATATTATCCTTTATAAAACAAGCATTATTTGTCACAATAATTCGTGAAAATTAATTAAATTATTATCTACCCATCTCTCGCTAACGTAAATCAAACGAACCCTTTGGGCTTGGTAATTATTTCGTTTAAAACGTAATACTTAGTGAATTATAGCCGTAATAGTATATATTTACATTATTTTATATATCGGTCTGCGAGTGTATTAAAAACGTTGATATAAAATCGTAAAAATGGTTTGAAGTATTTAAGATTGTTATTATATTCTCATAAAAGTTGTAATTTGATAAAGCTTTTTTTATGGCGAAAGAGAAAAAATATCTTAGGTCAAATTCAACTTTTGCTTCGTACGGGAATCGAACTTATGAGCTTAGGCGTAAAATCTTCCACTAGCAAATGGCAATACAGGCAACGGCTATTTTAATTATTACTAGTCATCATAGTAATATATTATTATTTTTAAATATGTTATTACTAAAGTAATATATTTACTCTCCGACGCTCATGAATTAATTGCCTTATACAAACTCCATATTCCGTTGCTTCATGAAAGAAACACAGATTAATACCTTCTTGCATTTATTATATCTTTGTTTCTAAAAATTCAAATTTAATTGAAACTGGAAAATATATAAAACTAGCATTACCCGCGGCTCCGCCCGCGTTCAGATGACCAAAAACCGAATTCTTAGGTTTTATATATTAATATATTCTCACATTACAGTGTTTGTATTTTTTCACAGAAATGAGATATTTTCCCGCGGTAAAAAGTATCCTATATGTTGACCTGGATAACCAGCTATCACCATACCAAATTTAATCAAAATCCGTCCAGTGGTTTTACTGTGATGCGGTAACAGACAGACAGACAGACAGACAGACAGACAGACAGACAGACAAAAATTCTAAAAACTATAGATTCGGGCTCTGTATCGATAATAATGTTTATTTCAATAAGATTTTTCAAAAAATATCTAATGTACAGATTCGGCTTAGTTACAATTTTATTATATGTATAGATAGATATATGTTTTTTGTTATTATTTTTTTGTAAGAATATTTAATATTATTTGTAAGACAATCGTAAACTCAATCTTATTCTATTTTAACAACTATCACTTCGTTTTACGTTCAGTCAACTCGTTTATAGGATGACAGTTCATTTCACAATGTTACTTTGCAGTTATCTAAGGTAATATGAAATTCATGAAGATATATACAATCGGCAGTAAATCGATCAGTAGTAAAAAATTATTTAGTTAGAATAGAAACTGAGAAGTTAAGTTAATCTTGTTTTTTTTATGTTTTTTCATAATAACTAACTAAAACATTCTATGCTATAAATAAACTAATAATAATTAATTAAGGTCGAATTATTAGTTACTAGTAGCTTTATTTGGTACTCGCAAGAGATATTATGAGAGAAGGAAATCTATACTTAAAATAAAATTGTAACTAAGCCGAATCTGTGCATTAAATATTTTTTGGAAAATCTTATTAAAATAGACATTATTACCGATACAGAGGCCGAAACTATAGTTTTTAGAATTTTTGTCTGTTTGTCTCTCTATCTGTTACCGCATCACAGAAAAATCCTGGAGGGATTTTGATGAAATTTGGTATGGTAATCCGCGTCAACATATAGGATACTTTTTACCGCGGGAAAATGTCTAATTTCTGAGAAAAAATACAAAAACTGCAATGTAAGAGTATACTAATATGTAAAACCTAAGAATTTGGTTTTTGGTCGTCTGAACGCGAGCGCAACCGCGGGCAATGCTAGTAAAATATATATATGCTGAACATTTAACTTCTAAGTTCCTAAGTCGTAAAGTAAAATAAATGTCTGTACTATATTCAAATATATATCACATCAAAAACATTGATGGTTTTATTTTTAAAATATGATAAAAAATTTACAAAACTTTTAAGACGCCTCCACATGCAACGTACGTCATCATTCGGACTACGTGCTATATGTTATGTGTTACTGTACACATTTCGGACAATTACTTCATTCTTTTATTAAAATATACGAAGGCTTTGCGAAAGGGTGACAATTTATTAAAAATTGTAATTCCACGGCAATTAATTTGAGTCCGATAATACACACAGGAAAGACCGGCTGAGTACCTTTAAATTTTAAAATGCTATATTATGTAAATATTCGTAATTTTTTGAGATATTTAAAAAAAAAATTTTAGCTTCAATATTGATTTTCATTTATAAAAGAACCTTGAAACTTCTCTATTCAAAAGTTTAAGAAAGCATATTAAAGAAATCTTAAGTGAGTTTTATATTGGTCGTACAAGCTACCCTACATAAGGTACAAGTTTGTAATCTACGCGACACAAAGTTATAACGTCACTCAATACACAATTAAAGTTTGTTCTAGCGTATCGATGATTTACGGTTGAATACATTTCCTGAATCATAAATTGTATGTCAGAGGGCATATTATAAATTTTATATACAGGGTTTTTCGTCACATTCTTATTATTTTTGTATACGTGTGTCTCTTTGTTACGTTTTCATAGGTAAGCTTAAACATATAGGATCGCTTTTACGTCGATCTGTTTGTTTGTCTGTTCCACTGTCACCACCTACTTTTACCGAACCTACTAAACAAAAAAATATATTGTACTATGTATGTAAAAAAATATATGTAAATGTTTTATACATACACAGACTAAAGTGTTAGATTCAAATTTTTTAAGCCTAATAAATTAAGTATATGTACCTAAAAAGAGTTTTATTGAGTACGTAAAAGTCATACGTCAATTGTGGACGCTCGTTATATGGGATACAAAAATGTGTAAGCTGGATTCGCCAATGACAATTTGATCGTTAAGTCTCGCAAGGTTCCGTTAGTGCTATAAAATATTGTGTAGAATCTACTTTGACCCATTTTCTATTTTTTATATTATTCACTTTAAACTTAATATCAAAATTTAATTAAAAAAAGTCCAATTTAACTTCAAACTGTCACTACAATACACTGTTAGATATTCGCGTACATCTATGAAAGTATAACTTATAATAATGTTAATTCCATAAGCAAGAGAATCTCAAGATTATGTAACATAAAGTATTAAATGTATGTACTACAATAATATTCGTATGTTCTGAAAGTAAGAAAATTCAATTTATCCCTTTCCAGTTCTCTAACTCGAGTTTTAGTTTTCTGTCGAAGTAAAAACTATCCAAATTTTAGTCTAATCTTCGAACTACACGAAACTTGACTGACTTCTAAATATCCATACTAATATTATAAGTGTGAAACGGAGTGACGGATTGGCGTTATGTTTTGTGCGTAGATAGTTGGAGGGCTGGAGAGTGAGTGACATAGAATACTTTTTACCGCGGGAAATTATCTAATTCTCACTGGAAAACATGTTATAATACAATCCAAAAAAAATATTTATGATCAGAATTACTTAAAACTCGGTATTAATGCTCTTCAATAAAATTAAAAAAAACACGTATTTTAGCATTTTTTGAAATTTATCCAATAAGGAGGTAAAATAGGGGATGAAAGTTTGCATGAAACTACCTTTTTAGAGATTTGTTTGTAGTTTTAGCGCGAGCGAAGCTGCGGGTTCGGCTAGTATATGAAATTGATATTTTAAATAATATATCTGCTAATAAAAGGTCTTTTCTTTCTGATCTACTTATCAGAATGGATAGTTTATATGATCATCTGGCCTTATTTGGTTCTTAACTAATTAATATGCAAATTCGTGTAGTTATACAGTTATTTATTATATTTGTACTAACATTGTGAAGCTAATAATATCAATGGAAGCTCAAATTGATTAAATGTTTTCGTATTTTATAGCTTACTGGCGACTAATCTTAGCAGAAGGGCCAACCAAGGTCACCGATATAGCCCGCCGTATCTCCAAGCTTAAGTGGCAGTGGGTAGGGCACATCGCTCGAAAAACGGATGGTTGTTGTGGACAAAGAGTTCTTGAATGGCAGCCATGTACAGGAAGGCGAAGCATGGTCAGGCCTCCCACAAGGTAGGCCGAGGACTTAATCATAGTCGCTGGAATGGACGCCTGTGGCACAAGACCGGCAGTCGTGGAAATCTTTTGGGGAGGTCTGTGTCTAGCAGTGGACTTGTTTCGGCTGAGATGATGACGACGATGACGTCGATGACGTCTGATCTTAGCTTTAGACACAGTCACACCACATACGCACTAAAACCAACCCCCCTCCCCCCACACACACAGAGTGGAGAAATTATAATAAAAGGTATTAAGTTACGTACGTATATATGTGGGGGATAACAGTTACTAGAGTAGGTACTAAAAACTATTTAAGTATCTTATAATGTGAGTTCAAAATGGAAGATTAAAGTTAACCCTTTTGTTGTAATACAGAACAAAATAAAGCGGCTTGTGTTTTAATTTTCCTAAAGCGACATAATCTCAACTGTCTGTCGTGTAGACGTGTTAAATGAGCACCATTTATTAGGTTGGGTGCACCGCTAAAAGTGGATGGGTGTTAGGTTGACAGTCCAGTAAAGTTTGTGTGTAGAAATATATATTATATCCTACAGTGGAACCGATAGTCAATGTTGTAATAGGATAACTAGGCACTACAATGCTCCTGGTTCAGAGACTACATTACACAAATTGTCACGAAACATTTTTTTTATTTTGGCACTTCAAGACAATATTTAAAATTTCTATTCTTCAATAATTGTAGTATGACACATATTGTCTAAGCCCCCATATTTAAATCATAGACCATAGACAAACAGAGTGGACTGAGCCTTTCTTTGCCAGCCGTCAGCTAAAATGGCGGAAAGATGCGACAGAGACGAAACGAATATGCAGCCAGAAGTCTTTTGTATTAATTAAAATACGACTAATGATAGCTATTTATAACCATTTTACATTCCATTATAATAGTATAATTTTTTTACATTCCATTTATCAGTTCATATTAGAATAAAAGACAGGTATTGGCCGCACATTCGCTTTTTCTCTTTCTAGAGAGTGGTCAATTTCTTGAGAGTATTTCTCAGTCCATTCTCTAGGTCTATGATTTAAAAACATTCTCATGACATTGACTAATAGTATATGCAATCACTGCTCTGTCTATATAAATAATAATTTAAATTTTGATATTTTATATCACAAAATCAAAATTTAAATTAAAATAAAATGAGATAAAAATTTGCTTGTATGTAAGGGAAAATCTGTTTTAGAGATTTAAAAAAGTCTAAGTAGGTAAATAGGTAGTTCTCTATCCACTTAGATTTTACAAAAAAAATATAATAGGTACATAATTGTAAATTCAGGAACAAAGGCGAGATTTCATTAATGTATTACAACTATTGTTTGTTACCTGCACGCCCTGACGAAAATTGGAACTTAACAGTGGATATTAAAGTAGGTACTTTTTTGCTCTTTATAGTTTATTTATTTATTTATTTATTAAAGGACAATCAACAAAAGATACATTAAAAACGGTATGATGTTCATGTGTTAACAATTTCATAAATGTTCTTTTAGTTATAGGTTATCACAACATGCTCTTTTTTTTAAATCACGTCAATAACATTTAATTACAAGATGCAAATTTAAAATTAAATAATAATAATAAGTTAATTAATAAAGTTGAAATTAAATTATGTAATTAATAAATGACAATTTAAATATAAAAAAATACATAATCAGACATATAATTAGAATAAATTAGATAATAATATTTAAATAGTCAATCTAATAAAACAAGAAAATTCAATTTGGGATTAGAATTAACAGCAACGCACAAAACAAAGTAATACAAATTTTTTTATCATAAGTTTGATATTTTGTCATTTTACTTTTGTAAAATTTTTGCGCTACGTAGTATTAATAGCGCTGCTTTTATATGGAATGGTGACTTAATACTTCGTCTCTTCACATATTAAAATTCACATACCTACAGCCGCAGAGCCCTTTTAATAATGAGTTGCCTCGACATACACGTTCACGTTCTCAGGATATTATATAATTTTACTAGAAGAATCCGCGGCTTCGCTCGCGCTAAAACTACAAAAAACCCTAAAAAGCTAGTTTTCATACAAACTTTCATCCCCTCTTTTACCCCCTTATTAAAATTACACGTATTGAAGAGCATTAATACCAAGTTTCAAGTAATTCTGATCATAAATATTATTTTCGGTTGTATTATAACGTGTATTCCCGTGAGAATAAGATAATCTCCCGCGGTAAAAAGAGCCTATGTCACTCTCCAGCCCCCCAACTATCTCCACACAAAAAATCACGCCAATCCGTCAATCCGTTACGACGTAAGAGAAGGACAAATAGACAAACAAACAAACACACTTTCAAATTTATAATATTAGTATGGATACGTATTGATTATATAGTTTTTGCCTATTATATAGCATAGCTATGCTTTTAACGTATGGGTAATAAAGTTAATCAAGAAATAACTCATTTAAGTGACATATTTAAGATACTTTGAATGTAAATAAATATTGGTGAAATAATAATTATAAATGTTGACTAGAACAGTGTGTTTTTTTTTTATTTTGATCTGCTTGAATATAATCTGCTGAGTTCACTCACATGTACAAAGCGTCTAGTATCGTTTTGGTAAAACATGGAATTTTTTTTTCGTTGGAACATTAACACACAGTACCATCTAGTTCCATGGTAAGCTACGAGGCTTGTGTTATGGATACCAGATAGTTGATACACTACACATATATAAACTTTTAAATACATACATATTATTAATGTAAACACCCATGACTGGAGTACAAACATTCGTGCTCATCACACAATGAATGCCCCCAGCGGAACTCGAACCCGCGACCTCTGGCACAGCAAGTAGGGTCACTACACACTGAGTCAAGCGTGATTTACGAAGAAAAAACACGTAATTCCTCTCGTTGATATATGAGCAATTTTTTATCATATTTTATTATTAAATCTTTTAACGTCTCTTGAAAATACTTGTTCATTTCTTGCATATGTACGTACTCGTAGGTACATATGTATAGGTACAAAGTAGATTAAAGCGTAAAAAACCGATAGGTTTAAAGGGTTATATTTGTGATAGAATTTTCCTATAATAAATAAAGATTCTTAATGGTTATTAAGAATAGATTTCCCTGAAATTCAACCTTGAAATCGTCAAAAGTGATGATAAAATTTGTTTGAAAGTATAACCAGGTGTTAAATGAAAACAAACAGTCAGGCAAGGTAGTCTACTAGTACTAGTGATATACTTTATGTATAAACTTCAAACTGTGCACATTTTCTTATAATTTTTTTTATATTAGTACGTTTAAAGGAGTCTCTCTCGCTTCGCTCGGGTTCACCTCTAGACAAACAAAAACAAATCCATCCCACGGGGACCGTACATTTTTTCGGGATAAAATAGCCTATTTGTTATTCTGATGTATGAACTATATTACTGTAAAGTAAAATGTAATATTTAATTAGTAGTTTTTGTGTACTAAGCTGTATAAGTTACTATAGTTTTTCAAATATCCCACGGGAACTCTTTAACTTTCAGGGATGACAAGGATATAAAATTTTGACCGGGGATATAAGATGCCACCATGCAAAATTTCATTTTAATCGGTCCAATGGTTTCGGAGATTAGCCCGTAAAATAGACAAACAGCAAACAGATAAACAGACAGAGAATCAAAAAAATTGAAAAAATCTGGATTTGTTCTATTTCTCTTCTTACATCCCCCTGACTCGGTTTTTAGCATTTTTTTTCTACGTACAGACATTCGACCTCTACACTTTTATTATATGTATAGATAAGAGTCTCAATAAAAAAATCTTTAAATTTTCATTTAATACCGCGATTTATATTTATCATGGCATCAGGTAATAATATGATTTAATCCATTAAAATCTTAATTAGTATTTCTATTAAATAAAATGTATGCTAGAGTTTATTCTACACGTATAATGAACACAGAATGTGCTGCGACATTTCCTTTATACTGTCATTAAACGTGTATCTCAACGTTGGCAATATTTTCAGGCCCATGTTATATTTCGTTTATGAAGTCACGTTCCTTATTGACGAGGTGGCAGCTATAATGAGACACCCTTGCTGTTGTTTATGAAGTGTTAACGAACAACATCTACGAGTTGTGTGGGTGTTTAATTTCTACAATATTGTCTTTTAAACATGAATGAGTAATTCTTGTATATCTGTATGCTCTCTTTTGTATATTCTATTCTCGTTGAAATTTGGTATGTGGCGGTTTTAGGGGGCGAAAAATCGATCTAGATTAAATTTATGTCTGGGAAACGCGTGTTTTCGAGTTTTCATACGGTTCTCTTGCGCATTATTCCACGCAAAATATGGTCGCTATTTTCGCACGCCCGGGCATAAGCATCCTGATCAAGGGGCCAGATTATATAGATACAGTATACAGATACAGGCGTAAGATTGACAATTACAGGTGCCTAGGTTCGAATCCCGGTCGTATATAAAGATTTTACTTTTGTATTTTTTGTGTTTATTTATCAAAAATACGATATAATAAAAAGAACTCCGAGCGGAGCTCGGTCGCCCAGGTACTTAAATTTTATGAAAGTACAGAAAGCTAAATATCACACTACATTATAACTACGAAAGTTTGTATAATAGTTTGTTACTCTTTCATACTAAAACGGCTGGACGAATTTAGATGAAATTTAGGACACAGATAGTTTATGACCTAGAATAATATATTGGTTAATATTATTAATAAATTTTACCAATAGGTGACGCTGCCTATATATTATATTTCCAAAAGATACCTAGGGATGGATGGTAAGCCACTAGTATTATACATGCATATATATACATACATATATCTCTTGTATACATATACTTTGGTTTTTAATTTTATGAAGCCGTATTGCTTTAATGTATGAAAATTTGAAATAGTCACAGGTTTAAAGCGGTACATAAAATACTAGCAGTATGTCCAAGCAAAATTTCAGCCCTCAAAGTGTAGTGGGTTGGCCTGGGCATGATTAAAAAGTTATCTTTCTATTTTATCGCACTCCACTTGAAAATATTCAAAAGACAAATACGACTTCACAACAACAAATGAAAATTGTTTGTAGAAATGTGATTTTAATGACAGCGTCTGTACTTTTATTAATTAAAGAGTAATTATAATTTATATTATGGAATTATAGATAAGAATATTATCTTCTTATACATTTCAATACATTTATAGGTACTTTTAAGATTTAGAATATTTATATTATAAAGAAATAGGTACAATGGCAGCATTCCGGAAATGAAGCGGTGCATTGAAATTCGCAAAAGATGCTACGCCATTCACATTTATGATATTTAAAAGATGATATTATTATAAGGCATTTTCAATAGTTGCACGATTTCTCTAAACTAGGTATTTTTAACGCGTTTTACAACATTTTTTTATATTTAACATAAAAACAAGTAAATAACGGCCTATTTCCTTATGCATATTGAATATAAGACTACCATCCATTTTAGAAATTCAAGGATAGATCGAGGATTACATCAGCTATATTGAAAAGTGAATCTACTTTTTGAATACATCTCTATAATGGCTTTCAAGGAAAATTGGCTTGGCGAGAATAGTAAGCACTCGTAGGCTGTAGTTCATATTAAAACAGATAAAGTATTATATCATTATATATTACTACCAGAACCCGCATCTTTGCTCGCGCTAAAACTATAAAAAATCTTTAAAAAGCAGTTTATTTTACCCTCCCTTTATAGTCTATATTACCCTCTTGTAGAATGAATTTCGAAAAATGCTAAAACACGTATTTGTTTAATTTTATCGAAGAGCATTAATATCAAGTTTCAAGTAATTCTGATCATAAATATTTTTTTGATTGTACTGTAACGTGTTTTCATGTGGGCATTCGATAATTTCCCGCGGCAAAAAGTAGTCTATGTCACTCTCCAGCCCTCCAACTATCTCCACACAAAAATGCACGCCAATCCGTCACTCCGTTTTGACATGAAAGAAGGACAAACAAACAAATACACTTTCACATTTATAATATTAGTATGGATATCATTTTATTACTGCTCACGCATACTTTATTTTTACAAGTTATTTCTTATATTAATAAGTACAAGTGACGAAGCGAGCGTAAGCTTCGTTTGGGTGCGTCCCGATATCGAGTGCATAAAGGCACGTACATACATAGTACGTTGTGTTGCTTTAATAGACCTTTTATGAAGTATAATTCCGTAATACATTGTTTTCATATAACTCAGTAATATTTTGTTTTCGCGGCGCACGCCAGTAACGCTTCTAGTCTGCATTCGTTTTTTCCTACATCTTCAACAATCATCATCATATTTTAGTCATACACTGTGTAGGCCGTAACGGACTTTAAATAAAAGTAGTGGACTGTATATGAATTACGTATAATCAAATTAGAGTATGAGGAAATGTCCGTAATCCAGCGCGCAGGTAGGCGAAGTGGCGCGATCAGATGCGCTCGCGGTCGGGGAGAGTCCCCCGCCCGCGCAGCTCATACGTCACGCGCCCGGTGAGAGGGAGACGCGCCGACATACACAAAACCATAATGAATTATACACCTGAACCTACACACCTTAAGAATCACTGCGTTCATTGGTGAAAATCGTATGAAAATCCGTTCCTACCGAATGGATTTTCATACGTTCATACTTTTGAGTTTATCGCGCTTAGACAGACAGACAGACGTGGCGGTGGGACTTAATTTTATAATATGTAGAGATATATTATGACAGTAGTCTTTAACAGTATAGTGTAGATTAATATTTTGAAACATTATAAAAGATATTATTTGCAAAAGTTTTTTTGTAATTACGATCATTGAGGTGAAGTTCATAAGTAAATATATCAAATTTAATAGAAGCCCTATAGTTCTTACTTAACTTTTCAGCAACAGAGTAATATAACGGGGGAATTTAATGTACCGGGGAAAAGAATACTATGTCACTTTTCCACCTTATGAAAAATTCACTTGGACCTCTTGCTGCGTTGAACATAACCATATACATACAAGGATTTGTTTGTTGATTTGTTCTTTACAATGTTATTTTTATTGAAACGTTATTTTTTCATACTAAAATCGTTGAACAGATTTTGATATAATTTTGCAGGGACCTCGACCTCATCTCTGCTGGCACTAGCTATGATGGCATAGTTTTAATTTCCTTTGCTTGTAATTTTCTTTCAAATATAGAATCGATTCGTCTCGTTTTATAGAAATTTGCTTTAGAATTCATACAAGATTTTACTGCTATTAAACGTATTTAATATTTATTTATGTTTTATAAATGAAATGTTTTAAAAACTAATTTCAAGAACTGAAACGTATTTAAGAATTTACCATTCGGTTTAATGAGTAGTTACTATATACCTATGTGAGAAATTTGAAAATCGCTCAAGGAAAATATTAATCAAGTCAAAGTCTTGTTATTGAATGCAACATTTCACTTCGCATGAAAACTTTATGAAGAAAATTCGAACTTTTGAAGTGTAAACTTCTCGTATATGATTGGACAGTAACTTACTGTTATTTGTCAAATTCAAGACTTAACATACTAAAAATACACAAACAAACATATTTATATTAAGTAAGATGAAGTAATTATATAGGTATCGCATATGTTGAACTCTGAGGTGTGTTTACTACAGAGTTCGAAATAAATACGCGTGTAATGAATAGGCAACCAATATATGAGGCATCTATCAAGTTTTTGATATAGTTAGACGAGTTTGCTCAAGTTTGATACATGGGCTCCAGAGGCCACAGTCCCGAAGTCAAGATCCAATTAAAGTTAGTTCTGTCGCCGGCCAGGCGTTACCGATAAGTGTCACAGTCTCGTCTTTATAAGTTCTCACTTCGACTATGACTTATACTGCCCCAGTTATTACTATCAGTGGTGAATATGAATGTTTTTCAGTGACTTTAATTGAAAAAATAATGGAGACGTTCTAAAATTATTTCTATACTAGCATTGCCCGCGGCTCCGCCCGCGTTCAGATGACCAAAAACCAAATTCATATATTTTACATATTAGTATACTCTTACATTGCAGTTTTTGTATTTTTTCTCAGAAATGACATATTTTCCCGCGGTATAAAGTATCTTTTATGTTGACCCGGATAACCAGCTATCACCATACCAAATTTTATCAAAATCCCTCCAGTCGATTTTCTGTGGTGCGGTAACGGACAGACAGACAGATAAAAATTCTAAAAATTATAGATTCAGCCTCTGTATCGATAATAATGTTTATTTTAATAAGATTTTCCAAAAAATATTGAATGTACAGATTCGGCTTAGTTACAATTTTATTATATGTATCTATAGATTAGGTATCATAATACATATCCTATATTAATCGGGACACCAACAGCTAGTTTACTGATTAATACTTTTCGTTGAAGTCTATCGAAATTTTTATTTTTGTTAATACAATTTTTTATATTTTCCCTTAAAATAATGAATATAGAATTCATTACAACATGAATATAAAAATTATGAATACAGTAAATTTTTAAAAGAACCGAATTATAATAATATTCGTATTCAATGAAGAATCCTAAAAACCGAAGAACTAAGAAATATCTGCTACTGCAAAGCTCTTAAATTAAATCACAACACAAGATAATGCAATTATATAAAATAAAAGATTTAAATGAAAAAAAAAAAAACTGAAAGAAATAGAAAAAACGTAAAACACAACAGGATAGCTGGCTTTCATGTTCCAAGGAAAAGCGTTTCGATATACTTAGTTTACATTTGTAAATGTCAAATACGAAGATAATCAATTTGAAAACGTTATGTAACTTTTATTAAACAAAAGTATTTTAAAAATATTAATTACTAGCGACTCACCCTTGCTCCGCTCGGGTTCGTTCGTAGGTACGTTTTAACGGTCAGTACAAATGTCTCAGAGATAAGATATTTTCCCGCAGTAAAAAGTATTCTATAAAATATATTTTATTTGGTATAATGCTAAGTGGTTATCCGTGTCAACACCTGGATAGCCAGCTATTATATCTTTATACCAAATTTCATCAAAATCTGTTCAGCGGTTTTCTCGTGATGCGTTCCCAGACAGACAGAAATTCTAAAAACTAAAGATTCAGCCTCTGTATTGATAATAATGACTATTTCTAAAGATTTTCCAAAAAATATTTAATGTACAGATTGGACTTAGTTGGAATTTTATTATATGTATAGAAGATAATTAGGTTTGAAAAATAATCTTTTTAAATATACCAAACAACAATTCTTTAGAAAATCAAGTTACTGATAGTTTCTGGTAATATTTATGCTCAAAAAGTTATCTCTCAAAAATATTTAGAGGTGATTAATTTTAATCAAAATATATGTTCAGATTTGAGTTCAGAGGTATGAAATGTTCAGATTTGAGTTCAGAGGACTGAAATTTTTCACAAGAATTTCTTAATATAACGAAGAAAAGAACTAAGGATTGATTTAAAAAAAATCTCCTAAAAGAGGAGATAAGATGAATATTTATCATTTTTAGAATTCTTGATGTTTTAGCTTCTGTTTACGTTGTCAATGGGACATCACATGGGTTACTAACATATATTTGTTCAGAATATGTACTTGTACAAAGGTTAATATTATATTTCTTATAATGACAACTTAAAAAAATACTAAGGAGAACTGAAGTGGATATCGTATTTCGCCGAGTTTCATTTTTTGTGTAGATGTTAACCTCTTTTATACAAATTTTGATATTTCAGTAGCCGAAGTTGTAATATTCTTTTAGGGGACGGATCAAAAAATGCGATCAAACGACACATCCACTTTGTCGTAAAAGTAAAATAAAAATAACAACATCGGGCCTCTGTCTGATCTTTTCGTACTGATTTTTGTACGTGTGCGTATACAATTTTATTTTTAACAAAGGAACGAGCGTTTTTATGTCGAATTCTTGTACATTATGGTACTTTCACTGTAAAGTGTTTACGTTTTGCTGTATTTACACTTGAGTTGGCAAAAAAGTTAATTTCATTCGTGTTTGATATGGCAATGTTAAAATTGGTCATCTATTATATTTAACGATTTCTTTTTCACCGTTGAAATGAGATCCCTTCATTCACCCAACATTACAATTTTTTTATATACATTATTTATTTTCTACATGACTAAATAAAACAAGTCATGATGGAAATAACACTTGAAAAGCTACCCACCCACTGCCTAATTTATATTTAAAATTTATTGAGATATAAAGTTTTAGAGGCTTTTAAACCTTTCATTTGTAAGGTTGGTATGCTCCATTTACATTTATTCGACATTTCATTTTTAGACCTTGCTGTAAATGTTTATCCTTAAACATAAATAAAAAGATGCCACGTTCGTTTGACTAATACTTTTGTCTGAAAAAGTCTTAGGATCCAATGTAATGCCAACTTCAAGGGCATATAAAATTTCGCCTACTAATTTACTAATCGAGGTAAACGTTAAAAACTAATTTGGAACAATATTTTTTTAAAACCTCGGTTAGTAAACAAACCAAAAAGAATTTTGCCGGTTATTCTCGCTTCGATCACTTATAAAATTTACCTAAAGAAAGTTCAGCTATAGGTTTTTACTTTTAGCGTATTATATCACGTCTTTTAACTTTGACTGTGATTAGTAAAAAGATCAGGTCTTATCATATTTTGAGCGAGAAAACCATCCATTAGCCTTAATCTATTTTATAATCGTATAAAAATGTTTAATTCACCAAAGGTATGGTACATTTGCGCCAAAGATCCTTAAGGGCTTTTTCAAGTCTCAACATAGTAAAAAAAAATGCTTTAAGTGTCATCCCGGGTATTACTATTCGGAAGTATACATTATTTACCTATCTGCTATTTTCAACGGAAATTTAATATTTTTTCATATAATGTTGTTCATGTTGCGCTAATTTTTATTTCAGTTGCTATATGGGTATAGGTTTTGCAAGAACTTGGCTTACGCACTGCCACGCACTTAAAACAACAGACGTACTCCAATTCATGCCTATAAAACTATAAGACACATATTATGAAGGTTTAGGTAAAGGCGTACAATTCCAACTATCATAGGTTAAATAGGCAGGTCGACTTTATATCGCCTACCTTCCATTACAGCGTTTATGTGTATATCGTTAAGTTTTACTATTTTAAGGGTCTTAGTTTACGACACTGACTCTGTGTACTCAAATACCTTGGAGTGACTTATTTATAAAATCGTCTACGCACATATCACATTGCTTTTAGCAATTGTGGGCCAAAAAAGGTTTCCAACGTAAACTTTTTAATTATCCGTCTTTTCATTTTATATTGTACAATTTTAATAGATATGAATTAGAATATTTATCTACAAATAACATTCACAAGTAAAAATTTTTTGAAACTAAGCACGATTTGTTTCATTTTTATATTTTTTGTACGTTAATTATTACATCAAATAAAGTTCTAGGAATTTCGGATTTTAATATTTTTTAGTAATAATGTAATTATTTTAAGTATCAATTTAATTTATACAATGTTTTATTTTCGATGTTAACTTCAAGAGCAATATTTTGTATCAGTAACAGAAAAATCTAGCATATGTATGTTTTATTTTCAAAATGATCTTGAATTTTTAGACTACCCTATTCAATTTAGTTCGTTCTTTGTTTTACGCCTACAAGCTATCTGATAAAAAAAATGAATTGAATAGACAAGGTATTACACGAATCTAATTTGATGTCGAAATAGATTCATAAGGGAGTTGAACTTTTGTTTATTATGCCATAATGTAGATACACGATGTTAAATCCTTTAATCTGCTATAAAAATATCATAAAAACGTTACAACAGCTGGAGTTGTGATTTTTATGAACAAATCTCTGTATAAGATACTACCTTACTTTTTTATGGGTTAAAGATAAGTTCAACTAAATAAGGCAAATTTTATTATTAAGTTTACTTATGTTCCGTCAGTGACCGAGTAATTTTTAAAATTTCTATGAAAATAGAAAGTTTAAAGTGAGATTATTAAGATTAGCTTGGTCAGCGTGGGTGTAGTAAGCCGAAAGTATGTTAAATTAAATTAATTATATCATTAAATAGCTGTGGTTTATTGCTTTCATCGCACGTTTTGATGAATTGTAGTCCATTTTCAGAAAAAATACATATTTCAGCTTATTTTTTAGCTCCTGGGACCAACTTTCTTTGTTGGAAAGGTCTGGCAACTATTTGAATGGTGAAATGTTGTAAATTTACTTTGTTATTACGGAAAACTTTTAATGTTTTTCTTACATATATTAATGCCAACGTTCAATAAATGTTGGTATGCTGGCTTAATAACTGCTAGAATTATCAGGCATAGTAGTTTTTTCTTGTATAGTCGAAATCAGCATTAATTGGAAATAACTAAGATTGATTATTTTTTTTCTGAAGTAACTATCTATTATAATATATAATTTTTTATACAATATTTTATTTCCAAAATTTGAAGGTGTTTATAGACAAATACAGGAAAATTAAATTTGAAATAAAATTGTTTATGTTTAAGCACAGAATATTTATTAATAAACATCCAAATTATTACCGTTACAATTACAATGTCTTTTCCCTTTGGATTCTAAGATTTTGTGTGACGCTGGTTATATAAAATTTCTATAATTTCTAACGATACAGACGGGCCAAGATACAATACATTTGGTTAGTTCTTATAAAATAAAATTGGCTCAGTAGTTTTTTGTTACATTGTATTTAGTGTATTTAATGGTGCGAAGATTTTTTTAGGATTCCAGTATTGACGAATGTAGTTTAGGAATTGCAATACACGTCGTGCGTAAATGCATTTCCCAACGTTAAAAAAAAAACAAAGGAATTGTAATTTATTATGCCTTTGTATGAATCATCGTTCGTTTAATTCACGTTTTTGCTCGTTCTTGCAAAAAAATTCAAAAGAGAAGTTGACTCAAAAAACCCTTATAAAATAAGTATCTTAATTAATATACACAAATTTAAAAAGCTAGAAACACGGACTATAAATAAAACAAATAATAAAATAAATTACATAAACTTTGGTACAAACTCTAAAATAATACAACATAATAAAAATCGCACGCCGTCATGTTTTATTGGTAAATACGTTACTTCGCCAGTTTTTTATGACATAATTTTATGAATTTTTGTAATACAGGGTGTATTACACATACAAAGCTTACATAAGTGGTACTCTTTTTATAAAATAATTTTATTAATTAAATAAAAAAGCTTTTAGCCTAAAGACTAATTCTGAAACAGTATTTTTCCAAACCGTTTAGACTTCTGCCTTACTTATTTATACCCTCGTCACGAAGACCAACTTTACGAAACGATGCGAACTTTATGAAAAAAAGCAATTTATATAAGCACCAAAAATAATAATGTCTTGAAAATTGGCCTTTCCATTGGCATAGATAATGTAAATATATACTTATTACAATGCGTTGATTTTATGTTATTATATAGTTTTATTAAGGTTATATATACGTTTTTTTGCAATTGCAGAGTTTAATTCAAATTAATTGGTAATAAATAAATAAATTTGGGAGGAATTTAAGGATACTAAAGGCGAAACATTTTTATGTATTGTAGATGACCAAAACTATTGAATCAAGCCATTAGCTGTAGAATTCGTCAGTAGCGCCGAGACTCGTAGAGTCGTAGAGGTCGTAGAGTAATTTCGTAGAGGCGAGTTAATTGGCGTCGTTCATTCAGCTGTAAACCTTGGTAACAAACCTAGTTATCCAGCTATACTGATTTAACACAGTTTTTCTAAATATAGAAAATTTAGTTACAATTAGGACTAGATTTTTTATTAATATTATAAAAAAACTTAACAAACAATATATGGGAATAACTTGTTCTGGTCAAAACATACCAAATTTAGATCTCTTTTTCATATATTAATATGTTAGGTAGATTTGCTGGAAAGAGAGAGAATAGGCGATATAGTAGCTGATATAAGATATATGGCGAATTTTATTATCTATTATTTAATAATCTAATTGTTTTAGCCCGTAAGAGCTTAAATTGTAATGAGAAAGTACCTTGTACATATATCTTTGTTTTTATAACTACCTATGAGTGTGAAATTGGTGTCAATTCCTCTAGAGTATTTCATAAATATAAAAAGAAAACCTATTCCAGTTTAAAATTTTATTGAAAAACTTAATTAAGTAAACATATAGTAAAAATTATTTTCATGCATATATTATTTTAGTTAAAGTATAACTTGTATGGTTATTTTACATGATACAAAAGCCCAAATGACAAAATTCCGTGGAATAGAAGGTGGAAGATGAACAGCTTAGAGGACTATAACAGAATTTTTACTTGCAAGTCTATAAGAGCTTACAAAATAAATGTTTTGGCGCTTTTGCGTTACTTAAATACCATGCAAACGTTTGGTGAAACTTTAATTAATCCAACTGGACCCTACTTAATAACATTTAGTGCCCCATTCTCAGCTATATTATAGGAGATTGCTCGTGTTTAATAGTTTTAGCGTGGACTCCCCAATTTGTTCACGTTTCAAGTCTCAGCTTTATGTCAGTTTAAAGGATAGACTTTTGACATTACCTCATATATTATTTTTGATTTAGTTTTTACTAAAATCTATCCAACAATAATTTTTAAAAGGAAATTATAATCGTTGAATATTTTTGGGAAAAAAATATTTTAATGGTCATTATTATCGATGCAGAATCCAAATAAATATTTTTTTGAATTTTCTTCCGTCTATTTATTTGTTAACGTATCACGCAAAACCGCTTGATCGATTTTAACGAAATTTGGTATGTGAAAAAATGTACTACCTATTCTACAAAAGAACACGTAGACTTGTTTTTCTTTTGGTTTTTTATTTACTTAGTAACTTAATAAAAAAAAATATGCAAATCAAACTTGTGACTTTCGCCGTCAATGGCAATTCCAGTAAGATATTTCTCTGCTGAGTCATAATGATGGGTTATACACTATAATTTATTACTACAAGTAATAAATATATAATATTATCCTACTATTTCCTATTATATTATATACTATTTCCTATATCCTACTATTATGGCGCTTCGAAGGCTTAAATAATATCTAGTTACATTTAGAACATGATAGAATTATCGGTTGTCGACTTAAGGCCAATTAAGAAAAAATCATTAAAGCGTATGTGCGTAAGAAACAATAATATATTTCATTTCATATTTCCAGTCACAAATAATAAACATACTAGCGATTTTCTCTTGCTTTGCTTGGCGTAGGCTTAGATGCCTAATCTTAATAGCTTGAGTGTTACTCCGGGACATCCACTAGGCCTCATTTAAATAAATATAATAAATATGGTGGGATATTAACACACATCACCATCTAGTTCCATGGTAAGCTACGAGGCTTGTGATACGAGATACTAGATAGTGGATACACTACACATATATAACATTAAATACATATATATAAAAAACACCCATGACAGGAGCACAAACATTTGTGTTCATCACACAAATGAATGCCCCCAGCGGGACTCGAACTCACGATCGCTGGCACAGCAAGTAGAGTCACTACAAACAGCCAAACGTGTCGTTAAAAATTTTAACTGACTTCCAAAAAGTTTATGCTATTATATATATACTTAGTTTTCTTTCTGAAGTAAAAAAAGTGAGTGTAATCCTTATAACTCATAGTATAGGATATTATACTAAAGGCACAAATCTTTTCTATATAAGGATATATTACCGGTTACAGGTCACTTAGAATAAATACCCTTGTTGGTATCATGTTCCTTAATTAAAACACTTCTGCGGTCACCTTTCAACGTAACAATTTTACTAAATACCTACACACGAGAGGCCTATTATCCACTGTGTTAACAAGCTCTTGTTAGCCAAATGAGTACGTTTTGAATTTATTTATAAATATTATACTTATATTATATATATATATATATATATATATATATATATATATATATATATATATATATATATATATATATATATATATATAATCGTTGGTGAGCCTTTTAATGATCGTATAACTGAACGACTTTATCGAACGGCGAATATATTTTTCGAGACGACGGCTCATAACTATGATATGATCCGATAAGAAGCGTTATGGTTAAGCTATAAATAATCGCACTCACTCTCGGAGAATCCAGAATGATTAGCGAATAAGCTAGTATTAAGTAAACGTGTTACTTTAAGGTGTGAACTAATTCATAAGATTTTTTGAATAGGAAAGTTTCTTTATAATATTTTAAGTGAAAAAACTTTAAAAAAATATTTAAAACCGACTTTGTGGAAGTGTTTGTGCGTGCGTGAAAGTCGGTGCCAGCCGATGTAAAGCAAATCTAATATATTTCTATACGTAAAATACATATTTACCTATTAGATATTCATATCTTAAAATATTGTAAGCTGGCACCGACTTCGAAAATATCTGATTAGGTATCTATTCTAAATGAAAACCTCCGTTTAGTTATTTTTTACATTTTAGTGCTTGGAAGTCAGTTTTTATTTATTTTTTAAACTTTTTATTTTTCCATTTTTAGTGTAGACGTAATAAGCAGGTAATTTGTAAAAAGAAAGTTTGTTAATAACATATTCGATTAAACAATTTATTTAAAAATATATTTATTGTCTATTTTTGAAAAAAATCCACGGTAGATTTATATAGATATATCCTTTGAAACAAAAAATATATATTTCCAAATCGGTTCAGGCATCTTCGAGTAATCGGTGAATATACATAAAAAAAAAGATTCCGACGAATTGAGAACCACCTCCTTTTTGGAAGTCGGTTAAAAACTGAAAACATATGAAAATATTGTATAAGTATCATTATATTTATTTTAATAGAAAACTTTAGTAAATTATTAGCTTATTTTCATATTGTGAATGCGAGCAATCCTTGTATGCAAATATTCCACGTACATATTACTACCTGCGTTCATGGTGTGTTAGCGTCTGGCATCAAAGAGAGCTTTAATTAAAACGGCTTCGTATTCTGCAACGAATTGACCAATTTCAATATACGAATATTTGTGTATTGTCGATGTGTTGCATATTTCAAATTTGCTAATTGAACCCTCTTAGCCCAATAGTAGTTATACTGACTGACTTTAAACTGATTTGAGGGTTGTTTTAATAATATAAGAACAATATGAGTGGGTTGTTTTTCTAGTATATTCCTAATAATTTTATGATTTTACTCACTATTTTGAATTTTATAGATGTGATATATTAATTTTGGAAATTGTATTACTTATATACTTATTATTTACAATTTTTATTTATAGACATCTTTACGCCCTGTTGCGTTGTATCATATGACGTTAACTTACTGATTTAATAAATAATTCAGAGGGTGCTCTCCCTCTATGGTGCTAAGAGTTTCATTGCTGTCAGTCTCGACCTCATAATGTAATCGACTTTTAAGTATTCAAATTTTACAATGTGCTGTGTTTTGTGTTTTGTTCAAAAAGAAAATTTTAAAATCATGAGAAATAAATTGCTGTCCAGACCATGGAATGGAAATGAAAGTAACAATTAAACATTAATTAGGAACTCTATAAACTAATAAGTTTTTTTTTCATAGAAATGTCATAGTTTTTGCAGAAATATGTATATATATTTAAACGCACTTTGCATATTAGTCAATTGAAATAAATAATTCATATATTGTATCTACGAAATAGTCGACAACTATCTTCAACGGTTGTCTTATGTATTTTTTTCTCAAGTAGTTCTTCCTTGTGCTTTAAAAGAAAGCTCAAGTGCTTTACAAAATATATTAATATTTTCATGACTTTAATAATATTATAAAGAGAAAAAAATAGTTTGTAATGGACAAAAGCAAAAAACTACTGGACCAATTAATTTTATGGCCATATTTTATTATCAAAAAAATAGAGATTCCCATTAAAATTGCAAAAATGTAACCTACGGTACCAAAAATTTGCCTACAATAGTGATCATTTGGCTTGCACTAGTTTACCATTTTCATTTTCATCAACATTTTTTTTTAAATTTATATTATAACTAGCATTGCCCGCGGCTCCGCCCGCGTTCAGATGACCAAAAACTAAATTCTTAGGTGTTACATATTAGTATACTCTTACATTGCAGTTTTTGTATTTTTCCTCAGAAATAAGATATTTTCCCGCGGTAAAAAGTATCCTAGGATCGCGCGCTACATCGCCCGGTTTATATAGCTTGAGCAGGCGGTCGAGCGATGCGGGGCAGAGGGGATGGACTCGCCGTAGGCATCTCAATGCTCGCCAAGCATTAAAAATGTTTCGCTACTAATTACTTCTAACAACGATATCTCAAAAACTATTCATCTGATTGATTTAGTGTAAAGAGCAATTTTAATCTGCATTAAATGACTAAGCTAACTAAAATATTCATTTGGATAAGGATTAATACCGAACTAAAGAAAATAACTTTGAAAATAACGTAATGTTTTTAATTAAAATGTTAACATAAAAGTGGTTATTGTAAGTCAACCGTAAGAGATAGAGATATGCTATCGCGGACTTTTTTGTAGCATTTTTATAGATTTTGAATTCTCTAGTACATTACTTAACTGTATCTTTGCTAGTTTACGCGGCGTTCGCGTGGAAAGTTCCCATTTGGCGAGATTTTTTGCGACCTCTTCAACATTTGTCGCCGTATTTCAGCTAATTTACATAAAAGCATAATAAATTATATACCTAAACCTTCCTCAAGAATTACTCTTTCTATTGTTGAAAACCGTATAAAAATCCGTTCAGTAGTTTTCGAGTTTATCGCGTTCAGACAGACAGGAGGACAGACAGGAGGACAGACAGGAGGACAGAAAGACGCGGCCGGGGGACTTATTTTTATAATAAGTATAGATTTTCAGTTATTATTAACAAACATCGTAAAGTGTTATAAAATCGCTATTTTCGTCTCAGAGGCACCATAATATAAATGTTTAACAAAATTCTAAATATAACAGTTGCTTGTAAGTGTCTTCCCAACACTCATTATTTTTAGTGCTCCTGACAATTCGCTAGGGAACATTTATTATCATTCTATGTTACAGTACGTGGAATTTCTACGAACGCTAGCATAAGTTTAGGGCAATTAGTACTTAATGTAAGTGGTACTGCAAATAACTTTGTAACATTAATAAAACTTTACATTTGTCTGAATAATTTATACCATGTTGAACGTTGCATATTTTTAATGAATATCAGATATAGACTACCAATGCTTATACACCTGTATAATGGCAGTAATATAAACCACCTTTACCACGCATACTTGGTAATAGGGAAACTTTACGAAGAATTCTCATTTTGCCCATTCTAATTCCTTCATTTTCTCCATTCTCATCTCTTTATTACATTCGTCGATTCCTTGATAAATTTATCTTTCTTTCAAGCAAACGTGCTCGTTAGCTCTGTGTTATTAATGGTGAAATTATGGCGAATTTTTGTGTGCACGCTCGGCAAGCCAATGAAGTGGAGTGTATTAGATAAATATTCAAAATATTTATTACATTTTTAACCCCCGACACTAAAATGACGGGGTGTTATAAGTGTGACGTGTGTGTGTGTATGTGTGTGTGCGTGCGTGCGTGCGTGCGTGAGCGTGCGCGTGCGCGTGCGTGTGCGTGTGTGTGTGTGTGTGTGTGTGTGTGTGTGTGTGTGTGTGTGTGTGTGTGTGTGTGTGGCATCGTAGCTCCCGAACGGATGAATCCATTTTGATTTTATTTTTTTTGTTTGAAAGGCGAATTAGTCGGGAGTGTTCTTGGCTTTGTTTGATGAAAATCGGTCCAAGATGGCCGCCGCCACAAAATGGCGGATTACATATTTTTTCACGACTCTCTCAATATGGGTATCAAATGAAAGGGCTTGACTAGTATACTATGATAAATTTCAAATCAAAGATGGCTGCCACCACAATATGGCTAATGACATGTCGGGGGGTTTTTTAATATTAAATTTAAATAGTTCATTTAACAAGCCATGGTCTTTATGGTTAGGCAGTAGACACCTGTCTACTGTGACAAACTGTGACAAATATTTTGAAATTGCTTCAACTGCCTCAGTGGTGTAGTGGCTAGCATGTACGGCTGCACACCCGGAGGTCCTGGGTTCGAGTCCCGGGTTGGGCGAAGTTTAGTTATTGAGTCTTTCTGTATATTAAGCCTCAGTAACAGCCCGGAGTTTGGAAGTTGGCGGTGTTCCACCTCCGTGCCTCGCAGAGCACGTAAAGCCGTCAGTCTTTAACTCTCAGGAATAGAGAGTGCACGTTGTGTCTGCGCGTACACTAGTGCACTATAATATCTCCTGTGCAGTTGGCTAGTCTCAATGAGATTAGCCGCCGTGTCCGGAATCGGTCAGGAGAACATCATATGAAAATTGATATTTACAAGTTTTTGCTACGGCTAGAATCGATCACCCTATATTAGTAGTAATAGCTAATTATTAGCTATTCTGTAGAACTGTCGAAGTTATAAGTGATACGTAATGTCTTTTTTTTTCGGTTTTTAACCAATATCGAGATGATGTTTGTTAAACAGCATTGTCCAAAGCTTTGTTTTAACCAAAATAAGAATATGTTCGCAGTACGACCAACGCAAACATTCACCTGTCTCGCTAGCATCAATCACTCATAAGCATCAATATTTATAAAGTAAATCTGCCAAGAGCAGGGGGGGAAGTTGGACTAAATTTTTAATCCTATCGTAAAACTAAATTAACTAAATTTAATAATTATCTAAATAATAAAAATACATAAAACAGATTATGGCTTTTACTTTTTATAAAATATCATAGGATTTTAGATTTTTTTTTAGTAAAGACTAGTATAGTATTATATGATCTGTGGTAAAGCTAATGATTTTGCAGTTTAAGTATAAAGTTGTTTTAGTTCTGAACGTATCAACAGATGGCTCTGCAACAAAGAAATATTGAAAGAAAACACTTTTCTTGTTAGTGGGAACGTGGGTAAAAACTATTATAAATATGCTTATGTCCATTATTCACTGCATTAGACCAACATACCGACGTTTTTTGTTATGAGATAAAGTCCAATTCAAAATATTTTATTTAGCATTCTTCTTCTTATAAATCGTTACTGAACGTCACGAGTCTGCTATCAGTTCGGAAAGAAACCTCAGACCTGAGAAAACCTGGCGAAAAGAGCTCAGTAGATCTTAGAGTAGCTTAGGTTATCTCTATACGAGTATAAAGTGGTTGATCAATTATTCTCCATTCTTGCGGGACATAGCTTATCGTATAAAGTTATTTCACGAAGTGAGGGCGCCTTATTAGTTTATACATATAATTAAATTCTAACTAAGCCGAATCTGTACATTAAATATTTTTTGGAAAATCTTATTGCAAAATACATTATTATCGAAACAGAGGCCGAATTTATAGTTTTTAGAATTTTTGTCTGTCTGTCTGTTATCGCATCACGGAAAAACCACTGGAGGGATTTTGATGAAATTTGGTATGATGGTAGCTGGTTATCCGGGTCAACATATAGAATACTTTTTACTGTGGCAAAATATCTCATTTATGAGAAAAAATACAAAAACTGCAATGTAAGAGTATACTAATATGTAAAACTTAAGAATTTGGTTTATGGTCATCTGAACGCGGGCGGAGCCGCAGGCAACACTAGTTATACTATGACGAACGTCAATAAAATATTTAGATGTAATTAATTGTAATACCCCTTCAAATAAACGGTATAGTTTGTCTAAGTATAATTTTAATTATATTTTGGGTTCGACGAGCTCAACTATTAATTGATGTTAGCAATAACTAAGTCTCCTCAGAATACTTCATAGAGTACTCTGTATTAGGTGTTGATTATCTATTTGATGGTGAAAGGATCGAAGACCTCGTAAAAGTTTTATTGTCGTGATACCCTTGCTACGATTGTCTTCCAGAATGTTATGTGTTCTTTTATGACATTGGAAAGGAATATATTATTTTTTTTACTAAAATTAAAAATTAAAATTAAGTATTTAAAATTAAAATTGTAATAATGCATTACATATTAATTATTATTAATAGGTATTTGAGAAAACTCTTAAAGGACACTTTATGTTGTAATGAAACAACGCGGTCATCAAAATGACAGTCGTAATTGATTTTATTCCTTTATTTGTGAGCTTATGTGGTATATTTGTCACAAGTACAGTAGACAAGGGTTGGCTCAGCGGGCGGCCTGTGATAAGGGAACCATAAGTAATTGTTAGGTTCAAATACCTACCTACATAAACAGTGTTCCTGTACGGCTAGAAATTCTTTAACTGTAGATTCATAGCATTCTACCAACACCTGGCAGGCCTCAGGACTTCATAACTGAAAGTGTAAATAAAATAAAAAGTTAAAAAAAAAACCTTTAAACGTTAGCCTAGCGATAGAAAGGAGAATAATAAAAAGATGCACCATGGGTTTTCATCACGAGCATTAAATTCAAGGTAAAGTAAACTTATGGAAATTGAACAGGACAGGATAACGCCCATCGGGCGTGCTAGTTTTTTATACGATCGAGACGTTACACTTATATAAGAAGAAGTAGCATTGACATTTCATTGATTTATAGACGATGCCAATGTTGAACGAAGTTTTTTTCGTTTTATAGTGAGGCCAATCTGAATTGTAAATAAGGAAGGTAACCATCTTCCACTGATAATAAGCTTTGTGCAAAAATATTTACGATAATAGCTTTGAATCACATCCTATTCCAAATACATGTACATAGAAATAAAAGTATTCTATTAATATAGATTAAAGTGTACAAAATATTATGAAGAAAAAAAATTTATTATGGCTATGTCTAAGATTGATACTATTACTAAATAAAACTTATATTATATTTAAATGTTCTGGTTTTATATAAATAAAGGACCATATTACAAAAGTTAATACAGGGTCATTTTTAATTTACTGACAACGTTTTGGGAATATACGATTTACATCATAACAACAAAATCTATAAGGAAAAATTAATATTTCTTAAATTTTACAAAAATTAAAAATATTTTTATTGCACCTTCTAAACGGTAATAGTGTAGCATTAGCAAAAGAAAGCGCTTGGCCGGTGGAGTGGGAGGGGTGGAGGGGTGTAGTAGGTGGTGCTTAGTCATTTAAACTTGACCTGATGCCATTCAGAAGGTGCAGTAAAAATATTTTTATTTTTGTATTGAAATAAAAATTTTAGAAATATATTTTTTTCTTACAGATGTTGTTGTTATGATGTGAATAGTATATCCCCAAAAGGTTTTCAGTAAATTAAAAATGACCCTGTATATTCAGTTAAATCTCGAACAATTAAATTTCAGATGCAGCAAAGAATTAAAACCTTATTAATAAATTAAACACTTGTAGAAATCGGTAAAATCGATTACAAAAATGCTTATTTTTAAGTTTTTTTTTTAATTTTTGCGTCTATTTTTATTCAATTCATTAAATACCTTAAAAGTATCAAATAAAAATTTCATATATAAACTCTATTGTGGGATACTACAATAGAAAAATGATACAATATAACACTTTCGTTTCAACGGCAACAATAGACGTAAAATGAGATGGCTTCTTATAAAACCATGTCACATAAATACGTTTTACTTTTGTTATTTAGTGTGAATGATTATATATATTTTTTAAATATTATAAAAGTCTGTTAAAAAGAATAAAACTTTACCTTTAAAAGAATTTACAGAGGAGTTTCATTAACTTATCTATTACTAATGTTAGCCTGTGGCTTTGCCTGCGTAATTTGTTTATGTTTAGACTAAGACTTCACTTTAGGGTCATATGGTAGTACTTTTCTTAATAAATAAAATTTGATTTTTCAAATTTGCCTGTTAGGTCCAGAGATTAGCACGTGTAAACAAACTCTTAAACTTAGATATCGATTAAAACATTGGATACTCTGGAAGACAGAAATAATCAAGTGTTTTTTTTTCTTTTATGTATCTCTTTATAAAATCTGTTACAGAATTTTTCGGAAATAATCAACCGTTTGAAACTGTTTCCATCAATTACAGATAATTAATTTACGTTTTGAAGTGAAGAATTGTATATGAAAATAAGAAAGAGAGTATACAACACGATAAATATAACCTTACTCCTTGTGTGTCATACGATATTTTGTCATTCAATCCTTTTTTATACATTTTTTAAATTTATTTTTATATAAATTTATATTTTTATACAAGGTATAAGATTTAATTTTATACAAAACATAAAGATTTTTTATCCTGCTATAGTTAGAACGATAATGAAAACCACTGCTATGTGATCACTCAAATAGAACGTAAAATGTACAAGTAAATAAGAGTCTCTAAATATATCAGTTAACCCACAATAAATAAAGCTCGAGATACTTAGTGGAGTACTACTTTTATTTAGAAACTGCGAGTTCATGCCTTCATTTACCAAGAATTGGAACGTCTCACTTTAACTTTTTTCGATTTGGAAAGAATTTGGATAGCGGCATCGCTATGTACGTAATACGTTTCAAGTTTTATTTTTCTTTAACAAAATGAATCTATAAGATTATCTCTCTCTGTAAATCCTCGAATATATCGAGGATTACATCAGTCGGATCCAAGTGCGAATTTATCTTTGAATACATGTCGATAGGATATTTTCAGAAATTGTATGGCTTAATATATACTAGATGTTCTGGTAAAATATTAGAAATTTATATATTTGGGTTTAATTACATTTAAAACTTAAACTTGTTGAGACTGGAGTTCAACTAACACGTTAAGGGTTCGATATGTGTTCGCTTTGTCGTGGTGGGAGGGCATTCATTAGCGTCCGGCAATCTAGCCGAGTGTGAAGTGAAGCAACACGTTGGGAGGTGGCCCACTTTGGTGTGTGTTGGACCATGCGGGTTGCTTCTGGTACTTCTCTGATAGCAGGGTGGACCGTGGAAGCAACTCCATGGTTATGGTGGCTTGCCTCGTCAGGCGAGCCGTCGGGGCGTCATGGTTGAGTGTGTCAGCAAACCTGCGATGCCCTATTAAGACCAAGGAGGTTCCGTTGGGTTTTAGTGGGTATTACTAGCTGTTTTGGCCGGTAATTCCCACATGACTAACTATATGTATGTAGGTGGTATGCGTAAATACATTTCCCGACGTTAAAAAAACACATCGACAGTTCCGGTTCATTAGTTTGTTCTCTGAAATCTCTCTAATTGCTGAAGCAATTTTACTAACACTTTCACTAAAAGATAGTTATATTTTGTTCAGAATTTCAAAGTTGTTAAAAAATTAAAACAGTACATGGTGTTACGTGTTAATAGTTCTATAAAAATGGAATCGGTGCTCGCCATTCACCTCTATTTCCATCCGAAACACTTAACCTTTACGTTCATTTTTACGTGATTTGTAACATTAAAATATATACCTACAATTAAACCTGTTATTTCATAAAAACAGAAATTTAATAAATCAGATAACAGATTTTTAGTAATATTGTACAATATCGTGTTATTATTCTAAGGCACTTGTAATAACAACGTTTTAAAACAATATACTAGCTAATATTCTACATAAAACAAACTCTATTCTAGACTGGGCTATATCTTAATTGCACCTTGCGGCTACCCCCATTTAAACTAATGACTGCTGCAGTCTTGATAAATTAGTATGAGTTAAATTCTGCATTATATGTAATTTCATAAATGAAACTGTTATACAGGGAACACCTTTAATCTATACTTTTTCTTTAAAACATAAGCGAAGGAAGAGGATGGCGAGCTTAGTTATTGCTGTTAGGGAATATGTTTAAATTTTTTTTAAATATCTTTTTTAGAAGTTTTATCGACCGGATATTTATAGTAAAAATTAATAATTAAAAGTGCAAAACACGTACATTTTGAATATTTCATTCAAAATTACGAAATACAGTAGTACAACAAAATAGGACCTGAATGATGCTATTTATCTAAAAGGTTTTTAGCATTCGTAAAAGTGGTTGTATTTAAGACAGGTTAAATTTATTCTATTTAAAATATTTTTTGAAGAAAATTTGGGTATGGGTATACCCATGTATGGAACCCTGAAAACCGAGTTTCCATTCGATCCAAGGAAGCATGGTCAGAGAAAATTCATAGTTACGAGATATAATGATCATATATCATATCTAGGTAATTTATGCTGCCATTTGTACGCTAAAGTACTAGAAGTGAACTTCTCTTAAAGAAAACGTAGAACTTTTCAATTTTACATATTGTGAAAATCACTGTGACAAGCTCTTAAAAGTTGTCTTAATAGATTTTTCTATGTAAAAGTTGTATTTATATTATGTGATCTATACATATTATAATAAAATTCTGAGTCGAATCTGTAATTAAATATATTTTGAAAAATCTCATTGAAATAGTCATTATCGATACAGAGGCCGAATCTATAGTTTTTAGAAGTTTTGTCAGTCTGTCTGTCTGTCTGTCTGTCTAGGAACCCATCACGAGAAAACCACTGAACAGATTTTGATAAAATTTGGTATTATGATAGTTATCTGGGTCAATATATAGGTTACTTTTTACTGCGGGAAAATATCGCATCTCGGTGAAATCTATACTAAGCCTTAAAACGTAACTAGGGACGAACCTGAGTGGAGCTAGGGGGACTCGCTAGTAATTTATAATATCCGGGAAGAATTAGATGTACATACAGATGTACATTTGGCTTTTTGATTATTAATATGAGGTTAGTGAGGCACTTTAAAAAGTTGCTATAAACGAAGTGCTAAATAAGGGGTTTAATTTAATTTATTTACTTTACATTATACTCAATAAATGTTTCAGATTTTGTTTGATTTTATATTCTTGGCTTTTCCACGAAAACTTGTTGAAAAGAAAATTGGTTGGAACAGTATTTCATTCTTGGTATCTTTATTATTTCGTTTATTCTTTAATCTTTATCCTAATAGAAATATTTCTATTATCTTTTTTACCTAAAAAGCCTATGTTTAACAAATCTCAGAGAAGAACAAACGTTGATAATGAATAATATGGATTTTGGTAACTTTTCTTATAATAATAAAGGGAACAATGTTTGGATTGTCAACAGCGATTGAACTTAACAAAACCTTCCTGAACCAAGTTCGCTTAAAATGGTTGTCTCTGTATACTTAACTCTGAGATTTTGTAGAAATTATTTCAAGAGAATGGAAAAATGATTTCAGAACAATAGGTGTACTTTTATTACATATTGTGGATGCTAGTTTAATGACGACACGTTTAGCTCAGTTTGCAGTGACCCTATTTGCTGTGCCAGCGGTCGCGGGTTCGAATTCCGCTGGGGGCATTCATTTGTGTGATGAGCACGAAGGTTTGTACTCCAGTCATGAGTGTTTATATTTATAATATGTATTTATTAATAAAAGTTATATACATATGTGTAGTGTATCATCTATTTTTTATCCATAACACATGCCTCGTAGCTTACCATGGAATCAGATGATGATGTGTGTTAATGTCCTAACATATTTATATTAGTTTAAAAATGTTAAACAGGATTTAATAAGCAAATTTAAATTTCAAAAGTATTAAAATTACTCAGGTTTACCTAGAATGATATACATATATATGCTTACATATATTTTTATAGTTTTAGTTAGTGTTACTAAAATTTAAAGTGTCTTTTTTCTTTTGTTAAGGATAGTATTGCATTTAAGTAGTTTAACATTGAAAAGTGGCGGTATGTTAATTTTGCATTTAACTTTAAAATGAATTTTATCTTGTTAGCTCAAAGGAGCTCTCATTATGAGTTCTTACCGCTACTGTGAATTAAAATACTAAACTTTTATCTAGTGCTGGTAGTGTTAATTTACTTAAAATAATACCTTCATTTAGCTAGCTTTAAATGAAAGATTTGAATTTTGTTTCCAATTAGTCTTTTCGTGGAACAATGTCCGTTTCTGGTACTTTACTTTTACTTTCTTTTACTTTTACTTTCTTAGGCCTTAAAATGTAAATAATATACCAAATATTTTCTTCAATAAAGTCATCGTCTATTGACCATATAATGTGCTTTTTACAACAATAAAGTACTATATCATAGATAGATCATAGATTAGAAGTTATACACCGATATTGAACAATAATTTATTTACATGACATGTGAGTATTACAATTATAACTTGCCATAATAATAATAATTAGGTCAGCAGAATATCTAATATCTTTAAACGAGCAATTCTTATATATATAATATAATGGATTTGAATCCTAGTCGTATACAAAGTTTTTACTTTTATTTATTTTTTTGTATTTATTCAAGTTTTTAGTTTAAAAAAAATTTGTAGTTTCGGCCAAAAACTCCGAGCAAAGCTCGGTCGCTTAGGTACTGAATAATAAGGTATCAAATGCCTTTTTTGTTTATACGAGTATAGTGACGTAATACTGTCTTAGATTTGCGCGAATATTTTTTGTAAAATAAAAAAAATATTTTTCGAAATCCGAACACATTTTAATGATACTTGCTTAAAACTACATAGATTCAAATAAACACCTGTATGAAAAAAAATCGAAAATAATTATCGACATTCGTAAAATGAGCATTAATTGAGAAAAATAATATATTTCGGACATAAACAAATCTTTAAATAACAAGATCGCAGAAAATCAACTAAAACTATGCGAGTTCTCTAAAATGAACTCAAATACCAAAGAAATGTTGAAGCTTGAGTAAAGTCAAGGTAAGGCAGTGGTGTATAAACTAGTAACTACTATAATTTCTAAGATAAATAACCTCATTTAGAACTGACAATTTTCTTGTCTGTCCACATTCCACTCACAGTTATTTTGTCCCTATTCTAGCATTAGCTTATCACGTTTACTTATAGGTGCTTGCTTCTGTAACAGACCATAAACTGTTATTAATCAGAACTAGATTAGGTGAGTAGGGTGGCCACTATGTTGAGTCAATAGAGTCAGACTCTCTTTGTACCACTGTTAAACTCTTACAGCTTTTTAATGTATGTGTAAGAATCGGTACATTTTTGGAAATGAGGTATTTGAAGAATATTTTGTATCGGAACACAAAGACGTTAAATTAATGGTTTTTAACTGTATATATTTATTTGTATTGCACGCGCATTAAAAAAGAATGGCTGAAAAATAAAGAAAATAAAGTGTGCTATATTTGATTTATAAACGATAAGCATCATAAGATTTTATTTGTTTTTAAAAGGAAGATGTGCTATATTAAAGTTATATTTAATCTGTGCTCGGTGGCGCCAAGACATTTGTCATGCGATGGTGGGAACCATTGAGAATGAAGATAGTAGGTTAGACTTAGGCGTGGCACTGGGGATTAAATAATATATAATAAGTAACAGTTTAAAAGAAATTAACAGTGTAAAGAATTAAAGCCTTAAAAATTATTAATGGTGTTTTCATAAATCACACATAAAGAATCGTCGTGAGATCCTAATTCTAAAATTCAATATAAAATGCGAAAAACATATTGCGTATGAATATAGACATGATGAACAATCATTGTGTTAAAATATTTTTAAACTTAAGAAATATAACATTTGCTAAGTGTTAGCTAGTTCTGTATTTATATTTATGATCTCTATCCTTTGAGAAATGAATGTTACGAGCAACTTCGAATCGAAACACTGCTAGTCTAAAATGAGTCAATTCCATTGGGACATCGTCGCAAATCTCATTCAGGTAGCTTCTATCTTTATATATAAAGTTTCATCAAATCACCCAAGGGAGACTTCCGGACGCAGGATTACGAAATAAACGTTTTAGGAGTTACTTAGTTTTCGTATTTATGAGCATGTTTCAGGTTAGAGATACGTCCAATTTACCCATAATGTAAGCCAGAATATAGGCTCCATAAAGTTTCATAGCAATTTTATAACTTGTAAGAGTGATACTAGATATTTCAATGAATAAAATAAAATACCGTATTATACATATATTTTATGGCTATATATTTAATGACTTGGAATGGTTTTCTATTTTTCCTTTACTGTTTTTAAATCTATACTAATATTATAAAGAGGTAAAGTTTGTGAGTATGTGACGTTGTAGGGGGTAATCTCTGGATCTACTGAAATGATTTAGATGACATTTGGTAAGAAGCTAGTTTGAGACCCTGGGAAGGACATAGGATACTTTTTATCCCAGAATTAAGGGGGTGAAAAAGGGAATGAAAGATTGTATGGGGAATCAAGATAGGGACGAACCCCGAACGAGGGTGAGTCGTTAGTAATTAAGTATACTATGTAGGTATGTTTTATAGCGATGGGCCTCAAAAGAAAGCAAAAGGTCACCCAGAGAGCAATGGAAGTTATGCTCGTAGTTTGCCTGCGTAATTGAATCAGAAATGATGAGATACGCAGAAGGACCAATGTCACCGAACTAGCCGGTCGAGTCTCCAAGCTTAAGTGGCAGTGGGTAGCCTCTGCCTCTTTATAATATTAGTAAATCACTCTATACTAATATTATAAAGAGGCAGAGTTTGTTTGTTTGTTTGTTTGTTTGTTTGTTTGTTTGTTTGTTTGTTTGTTTGTTTGTTTGTTTGTTTGTTTGTTTGTTTGTTTGTTTGTTTGTTTGTTTGTTTGTTTGTTTGTTTGTTTGTTTGTTTGTTTGTTTGTTTGTTTGTTTGTTTGTTTGTTTGTTTGTTTGTTTGTTTGTTTGTTTGTTTGTTTGTTTGTTTGTTTGTTTGTTTGTTTGTTTGTTTGTTTGTTTGTTTGTTTGTTTGTTTGTTTGTGTTTGTTTGTTTGTTTGTTTGTTTGTTTGTTTGTTTGTTTGTTTGTTTGTTTGTTTGTTTGTTTGTTTGTTTGTTTGTTTGTTTGTTTGAACGCACTAATCTCAGGAATTACTAATCCGATTTGAAAATTTTTGAATTGGGTGTCCTGATTATTGACGAAGGCTATAAGCTATATATCATCCCGTGGCATAGATATGTTGTGTGTGTGTGTGTAGTCGCTGCTAAAGAAATATAAAGTAAACTCTAATAAATCCTTTAGTGTTATAGAAGTAAAGCAACTGTAACAATAAAAATGAGCGAAAAAATATATAGGAACAATATGAATATAAAAGTGATTTTAAAAGGTCTATAAATCAGGCTTTTAAATGAGTTCTTATATAGATTTTAAATGAGTTCTTAGATATAGGTAATATTATTACTTTGATTAAAAAACCGCACATTGCCTGTAACACCTGTTGATGGTATCTAAGTTTTGATTGCTTTGGAACTTTTATATAATTTATTAAGCGTATTTGCATAATTTGACAGCGGATGTAGAATATTGGATGTAATTAAGGGAGCAAGTCCCTAAAGATTTTTTGCCTTTTGTTCTTTTTTTTGTATTTCAGTTATTTTTGGAGAAAAAGGCACACCTTTTATATACTTAGTGGCATCGTTTTGAATTAAGTCTGGGCAGTAAAATTGTTAATCTTTAATTTTTTAGAGTTCCATAGACGAATGGCAAAAACGAAACCTTTATCAATAAATTATCCATTTCACTCGGAAATTATTGTAAAACATATGAGGACAATAATAGCTAGGCATTCCTGTAGTCAATTACATGAAAAATGAAATATGGCGGAAGTGAGTTGATTCTATAGAATCTCCAGTGCGTAAGTAATACTAACTTTTTTTGCTCATATTAATAAGAATTATTCATCTTTTTGTTAAAATAAAAACTTAAAAAAACCTACTTCCAGGCACTAAAATGTAAAAAATAACTAAACGGGGGTTTTCATTTAGAATAGATACCTAATCAGATATTTTCGAAGTCGGTGCCAGCCGATGCAAAGCAAATCTAATATATTTCGATACGTAAAACACATTTACCTATTAGATATTCATATCTTAAAATATTGTCGTTTGTCGTTTTTAGCTTCTAAAATTCATCATTATGTATCTATTCATTTATTTTAAACTAGCGACTCACTCTCGCTCCGCTCGAGTTCGTCCCTAGTTACGTTTTAAAGTTTACTATAGATTTCTCAAAAATGAGATATTTTCTCGCATTAAAAGGTATCTTATAAGTTGACCCGGATAACCAGCTATCATCATACCACATCAAAATCTGTCCAGTAGTTTTCTTGTGATGTGGTAACAGACAGACAGACAAAAATTCTAAAAACTATAGATTCGGCTTCTGTATCGATAATAGTGTCTCTTTCAATAAGATTTTCCAAAAAGTATCTAATGTATAGGTTCGGCTTGGTTACAATTTTATTATATGTATAAATTAATTGAGTAGATTAGTGATGGACAGTAGCTTCGAAAAAATCTCGCGACCCATAGGTATTAGATAGTACAACATTAGCCGCATTTTGTAAGATAAATGTGTGCAAAAGAGGGAGTGCCTAGCCATTTGCGTTAATTACATATAATACTTATATTATAAGTGTGAACGAATGATAACGAATTATATTCTGTTTTAAAATATTTCTTTTTTTTACTTTTTTTAGATATATACATCAAGTCAATGGTAATAAAAAATAAGTTGTCATCATTGTTTTCCTTTACATACCTACTATAGTTATTTATACGAAACATAGGACTTGAATTTTATAAATCTTCCGAAACAAAAGCTTACGTTGACACAAAAATATAGTGCTGTAAATCAAATAAAAACCTTTTCCATTCGCCGGCTAATGTTGACATTGATGTAACTCTAAAGTCAAGGGCGGGCGATTCACGAAACGAAAATGGCCGCACCATTGCCTTTACCTTATCGCTATCGTTACATGAAGGTTAGTTTTTATATGAATGAAATCTATACATATAATAAAATTCTAACTGAATCGAATCTGTACATAAAATATTATTTAGAAAATTTTATTGAAATAGTCATTATTATCGATACAGAGGCCTAATCTATAGTTTTTAGAATTTTTGTCTGTCCGTCTATCTGTGAGAAAACCACTGGACAGATTTTGATGAAATTTGGTATGATGATATCTGGTTATCCGGGTCAATATAGAATACTTTTTGCGGGAAAATATCTCATCTCTGAGCTCTATAACCCGAGCGGAGCGAGGGTGAGTCGCTAGTCTGAAATATTAATATCTTTGATTTAGTTTGTGGATATCATTTAAAACTATAATATTTTTTATTACTCCGATTCTATATTCTTGGTTTGTGTTTATAGTAAAAAAAATATAGGTAATTAAAAAACTGTATGATTCTATTTTTGAAAATTTACCACTTGTTATACAAAAATGAACCATTTTAATTGACGTTTTTGTACCTTTCAAGTGCAAAATTTATAATATAGTATATTTTTTAATAAAGCTTTTCAAGGTTCATTTTGTCGCTTTTTGTCTTTGAAGCGTGTCATGAAACGTATTTTAAAGCTGTGAATGGTTTTGCAATAAAACTGGCAGAATTTTATCTCCTTATGGTGAATAATGAGCTGTTTATTAACTTGAAATTTACTTTCTCAGTGTCGTTGATTCCCTTCATAGATGAATATACAACTCCTTGCAATATTGCGGTGTCTGCATATTTATGTAGTCCACCCACGTATTGCAGTTAATTTTATAGTTATTTGGACCCACATTATCAATTGAATGGAAACTTATCAATGGGTATAGGTTAGAAGAGTCTGAATACGAAGCAATTTGGTAAACAAATCTTATTATAAATAGTTACATCTCCTCATCTATAATAAATTAGTAGAAATTTATTCAGCCACTAGCATTGCCCGCAGCTCCGCCCGCATTCAGACGACTAAAAACCAAATTCTTAGGTTTTACATATTAGTATATTCTCACAATGCAGTTTTGTTATTTTTTTTCAGAAATTAGATATTTTCCCGCGGTAAAAAGTATCCTATATGTTGACCCGGATAACCGGCTATCATAATACCAAATTTCATCAAAATCTGTCCAGTGGTTTTCTTGTGATGCGGTAACAGACAGACAAAAATTCTAAAAACTATAGATTCGGACTCTGTATCGATAATAATGTCTATTTCAATTAGATTTTCCAAAAAATATCTAATGTACAGATTCGGCTTAGTTACAATTTTATTATATGTACAGATTTAAAATGTCACGCGCCCAGATACAAATTACCTAGTTGCTTTTTTTGATAGAGTTATAAAATTGTAAACAACTAATGGCAGTTAAATTGCATTAGTGTAGCGTTTTAGCGGACAACTACTTATCACATCACTACATGGCTTTGTTAGATGGAGTTTTGAGTTTGAGTAATGGAAAAATCTTACTAAAACTGAGTAAAATATAAATAAAATACGTTTATAAAAGATTTGCTATTGGATATTTTTTCTTTATATTTCATGTCTTAGAAATATGTTTATGTTTTCAACAATTATATATAAATTACATAATAATATTACTAAAAGGAAGGTTCGATGAATGTCGAGAAAACATTTTTATGTAACAGATGCAATCCTTCTTAATCTCAATGCAAATGTACCTTGCACAAAGCTTGTTTGTGCTGCTTGATGCGGATATTTACAAATTCAGATCACATTTCTGCTTTAAGATAAAAGGAATAAAACTGAATTCTGTTCGTTCATTAGACCACGGGTATATCATTTATTTCATTTAAATAAAAGTTTATTTAGCTAATGTGATGTATGTATTCAACCCTTTTTAACATCCCACTGTTAAGCACGGGCCTCCTATCAATTCGAGGGGGCTTAGACTCTAGTCCACCGCGTTAGCTATTTGCGAGTTGACGGACTTCACATGGCAGACGAAAACTCAGACATTCAGATTTTGTCATATTTTTCTTCACCGTAAGTAAGGTAGTGATATAGATGGTGATGAAGTGGTAATCATGTTGGAAGCGATTTGCACATGTAAATCTAAATACCAGAGGTGTGTGACCCGGGATTTGAACCCGCTTCACACGGTTTCCCAAGCGAGCGTATTACTACTGGGCTACCACTGTTTAGCTAGTATAATATTATTTATGTACCAGAAAAAAAAACATACAAGTGAAAACAGATACCATGTGTACATAGGATGACTTATCTCTTTAAGAGATCTCTACCAGAAACCCTCAAGCGTGAGAAAATATAAAAATAATAAGGAGGTGCGGTGTAGGTACAAAATACAAATATCTATTATAATATAAATATATACATATATATTATTTAGAATTTAAAAAGCTTTGATCCATGGAGTTAAAGTATTTAAAAGACAAAACACATTTTCCTATTGCCTCTACGGTGTAAGACCGCACGGCACGTTTTTCGCCCAACGAATCGGCATTGCCATTCAGCGGGAGTAAGCACTATGCAACTAGCATTCTTGCGACACTACACACGGACATGACTTGTTTAGTTATTATTAAGTACACAAATGTATATTTAATAATAATTAGTCCTATAAATTGCACAGAATTTAAGTGAGCATTTAATGTCTAAAATTGTGTGTAACTAACAGTGTAAATGCTTTCAACATTATAGACATACTAAATAGTAGATTGTTGTATACTCTCTGTAGTTATGCGACAAATTTATCTTTTACACAAATATTGATCTATTGGTATATTTAATAACAAGGCAATAATTAATGCGACGTTATGATAAACATATAACAACTTCGAGTAAGAAGTGATTTATTTAACATAATTTTTCTATCTATAGTGTATTATATTTATGTATATTTCAGTAACTATAATATAATAGCGATCCAATAGTGTATATGAAACCGATGTAAGTAATAAAAATAAATAAAAAAGAAATGCCTATGGTAGGTAGGTATGGTAGGTGGTATGGTAGGTAGGTTTGATTTGAGCGTAAATGCTGACGACAAGTAGACCGCTATTTGAAGGCAGGACAAAGTTTGGTTTTCAGAAGTGAACAATATTTGATTTTTTTAGCAAAATTTATTTATTTTGGTTAAAATAAATTGGGCTTGAAAATCATATGCTAAGAACTAGTCAAGAGTTCTGCCCTACATTATTAAAACAAAGATATATTTTATTCTAAAAATGAATGTTGAATTTACAAATGGATTAATATCAGTGTCTCTAGAAACCTTAAAAATGACACCCATATTATTTTATGAAAAGGAATGGATGCTGCTATATCCTCGGTGGTGAACTCACTAGTATGTACGGCTGCAGATCCTGATGTCCTAGGTTCGAGTCTCAAATTGGCCTGAGTAAAATAATTCTGTCAAAGAATTTCTTAGGACAGGAGAAGTTAGTCGTTTACAACAACGACAGTTTTAATTGCTTAAAATATATTTTTTATAACATGTTAAATTTCATAATTATTCATGTTTATAAAAAGATAACCAACATACTGATACACTTTCCTATTCGTAAGATTTTAAAGGTTTGATTAACTCAGAAATAAACAATGGGTAAATTTAAGTTAGAATGTAGTTTAAAACAGAGCACCTGAATACGAAGTAAGCCGGCAAACTCAAAATTTATGAGATAATTAAACCTTTCAAAGCCATTTATTATAACTTAATATTTTCTATTTACTTTATAAACAGATAATATTTATTCTTCTAGTTTTTTGAGGTAAGTAAAATAAAATTAATTTCTCATATATAATATCATACTTATATGTCGGAAGGAAATCAGTCAGTTATAATGTATAATAACATGGTACAAACTGAAATCAAGTGTTTTTAATCTTATATTAGTTAAGTAAATTGTAATTTTAAATATTATAATATAGAAAAAAATTATGCTAAAGTTTGCGCCATATTGTATCATAGTTTCAAGAATAACAACGACCTGTGTTTATATTTAATTTATTCGTAAAAGATATACATATTATATTCGTAATAGAAGTGGGAGTGAGCCTAAGAAAATAAATCTATTCAATTCAAATCTTTCTTTTGTGGATTTTAATTATGCCAGTCGAGAATAGACAATAGCGACTGATAGTATATTTATACTATATTTGGTTATATGTAAATAGATGCAACTCATTTGAAGATTTAGAACTACTAAAAGATCTAAGATCCACAGTCCACACTATATATTATATATTATACACAGTATATTATACACTGTACACAGCACTTACACAAAGATCTGTAGTTAGCATAAAAGAACCCGTTAAACACTCACGATACCATAAGTATAAGGTTCACGACCCCTCAAAGCAATAGAAAATCTTAATTCACAACGAAAGGGGTAGCGAAAAAGAGAAAAGTGTGAGTACCTATTGACCGTCATTTATAACCTACACCTGACACTAGGTCCACATATCATCTCCATAAGCTGTAAGAAGTATATTTTTTTCGTAAAAAAATCCGTTTCATATTTTTTAAGCTTTATTTAACTTGACGTTAAATTTAATGCTCGTCTCTCTTAAGTGAACAATATCTATACAGATAAATAAAATTGAAGTGTCTGTTTGTAATGTTAAAATAAAAGCGTTTTACTAAATGTATATGAAATTATATACGGTACTTATAAGAAAAACACAATTTTTTAAATCTTTGTCTGTCTGTCTGACTGTTTCTTCCGGATAATATCTGAAACGGCTGGACTGATTTTGACGGGACTTTCACTGGCAGATAGCTGATGTTATAGGGAGTAACATAGGCTACTTTTATTTTACAAAAAGAATTAGAGTTCCGATCAAAAAAATTAAAACGTACCTAGGAACAAACCCGAGCGAAGCGAGGGTGAGTCCCTAGTGTAAATGATAAGTTTTCAATGTTGGACATATTTAGAATAGAGAAATATGCGAAGAATAATCCCATTCTTTACCTCTTATAATAATTGGAGTATTTGCTCTATATTTATAACTACCGACCTACCCTCACTTATACTTATACCGAAGTTGCTCCTTATAACATCAACTATCTGCCAGTAAAAGTCCTGTCAAAATAAGTCCAACCGTTTTGGAGAGTAGCCGGAACAAACAGACGGACGGTCAGACAGACAGACAAAAAATTTTAAAATTGCGTTTTTCTTATTAGTACCATATACTCGTAGAATTTCATATACATTTAAAGTAAAAAGCTGTTATTTTGACATTACAAACATACACTACATTTTTATTTATCTGAATAGATATTAAAGTATTAATATTTATTTTCATTTTTTCATTTTTAAAATACAGAAGTCGAATGGCTGCCTATTTTGAAGTTTTTATTGAATACCAATTGAAAAGCCATTTACGTAAATGTTCTTGTACAAAGCTTATTTATTATCGCATCGTATTTGCAATTTAAATTCCTTCTAGGACAGAACGAGAAAATTTTGGGACTGGTCTATTTTATAAATCCAGAAGTTTTTAATGCATCCTACTCTGATGCAACAGTGTTGAATTTTATAAGGTACTAGCAGAACCCGCGGCTTCGCTCGCGTTAAAACTACAAAAATATCTCTAAAAAGGTAGGTAGGTTTCATACAAACTTTCATCCCCTATTTTACCCCCTTATGGGATGAATTTCGAAAAATGCTAAAGCACATATTTATTTAATTGTATTGAACAGCATTAACACCAAGTTTCAAGTAATTCTGATCATAAATATTTTTTTGGGTTATATTATAATGTGTTTTCCCGTGGGAATGAAATAATCTTCCGCATAAAAAGTAGCCTATGTCACCTTTCAGCCCTCTAACTATCTCTACAAAAAAATCACGACACTCCGTCTCTCCGTTTCGACGTGAAAGAAAGAAAGACAAACAAACAAACAAACAAACACACACACACTTTCACATTTATAATCTTAGTATGGAATATGTTTCCAACCTTGAATTAATGCTCTTGCTGCTGGCATATCAAATAATTGGATTCAAAGGCACTGAGGCGATAGAATAATCAGATCTCTAATGGTAGCATATTGAACGGTTTCAAAGCTTTGAAAATGATTCTTTCTATTTAAAACTAGTTCTTACATGCATACCGGATCTGACTTATAAAGTGTGTGTTAACTTAAAGAAAAAAAAAAGAGAACTAAAAAAATAAATTATTTAAGACAATTTTACCACTTCCGGAGACGAAGCATACTGTAACTTGAAAATATAGCAGTAAAACATAAATATAGAATGAGTTATTAACCGACTTCCAAAAAGGAGGAGGTTCTCAATTCGTCGGAATCTTTTTTTTATGGGTGTTCACCGATTACTCGAAGACGGCTGAACCGATTTGGATTTTTTTTTGTTTAAAAGGGTATACTTCCCAGATGAGCCCATATAAATTTTATCGAAATCGGTAAAGTAGTTTTTTTTTTAAATCAACAATTAAATATATTTTTTCGAAATTAAATGCTTAATCGAACATGTTATTAATAAACTTTCTTCTAACAAATTACCTGCTTATTACGTGTACACTAAAAATGGACAAATAAAGACTTTAAAAAAAAAACAGACTTCCAGGCACTAAAATGTAAAAAGTAACTAAACGGGGGTTTTCATTTAGAATAGATACCAATCAGATATTTTCATAATCTAGTAGATTCTAGACGTTTAGGGAGCGCTAGGAGCTCAGAAATATTTTTATATAGGCCTTCCTTATTCAAGCAAAAAATAAAGGTTTCCATTTAGTGAAAATTAAATCTGTGATAACAAATTAAATAAAAATGGTTAGAGGTAACATTACTATTCATTTCATTTTTTAAATATATAAAATGTAAACTGGACTGTAACATAGCAGCTATAGTAAACTAAGTTAACGATGGTAACTCAGAGGAACGACGGACAGTGTGTAAATGGCAGGCCATTTGAAGTAGCGTATGGAAATCCAATATCTCTTGTCTAATCTAGAATCTATTACAGAGCACGATTGTGACACGTGAGTTCAGTTCTCAGCTACACGTGTATAGTTATTTTACCTTTTTGGCTTTCTCTATACCTAATTCACACTACATACTATTAACACACATACTATTTAAAGTGAATGCGAATTCTACTTGAACTTGACCATTCTTTTAGAATTTTACTATCCATCGATTAATTAAAAGCAATGATATATATTTGATTAAAGCCAGAAATTTTGCATATAAGTATACATATAATTTATAATGTATTCCTTGACAAATAAATTGATGATTTTATTTATAAAATAATAAATAATCTTATAACAGAACTATCGTTGTGTACTTATATAATAGCAATAAATTTATTATATTTTTGTTAATATTTCATATATGATAGTGTATCTCAAATGAATGAGTTCAGTTATTAAAAACTTCATTATACTTACACTTCAAAATATGGTAAATACATAAATATTTGTAATATTCACACGAAAACGCTGAAATACAATGCATGCGTGATATATAAAATGGATTCAGATATTACTGTCTAGTTGGCTTGTCCGCTGAATCCTGGCCCATGTTATGACTTTAATTAATGCAACCTTAAGAAACAAATTTAAGCAACAGCAAGCAACAGATAGCATCGAAAATATAATACACATACTTATTATTAAAATACAATACATGATTAAAAGTACCTGGGCGACCGAGCTTCTGTCGGCGTTTTTCACGAAAAATATAATAATTGCGAGTTTTTGGTAATTAAACTAATATAGGTTTAAAACTTAAAAAGCAAAACCTTCTGTCAATACAAAATTTAATCCAAATCGTTAGAGCCGTTTCCGAGATACACGAAATAAATTTTATAAATTTTATATATTTGTTTATAATTTCAGTATACATAATATGTATTCTGTAAATCTTTAAACGTTTAAAAAATATATTTCAGTAACAAAATCAAACCGCAATGTTTGGAAGGGATCGCAAACTCCGTTAATTGCTCTTGTTAAACGTAAGTTTCTCTAAATTCTTGTAAGGTAAGTCTTGCAAAGAAACTATGACGAGATAATGTTTATGTTGAACTTTAACGCTTAAAGTAATGAACTAATTAACATTAATGTAAGATTGTAAGTGAGTTTACAGTGGTAGGTGATAGGTATAAGTAAGTACTTATATTTAGTCTATTAAAGGAACTTTATTATGAAAGGGAAATGAAACTCAGTCTACATGTTTAATATTAAATGAGCATTCTTGTATATATATATATATATATATATATATATATATATATATATATATATCAATTGCTGTTCGTTAGTCTCGCTAAAACTCAAAAACGGCTGAATCGATTTGTATAATTCTTTTTTAGTTTTGTTAGGGATGGTTTAAATATTAAAAAAAATATAGGAAAAACCCATAAGAATACCTGGAAAATCGAAAACTTCAGAACTGGTTATTTTGTATGGTATTTTGTATGGTAAACTCACGATTTTACAAAAAAAGAAATCGTTGAGCTAAGCTCGGTCGCTCAGTTACCAAATACTAAAGATAAAGAATACCTTTGAAACTTCTGAACTGATTCTAAAAGTTCTTACGCTAATTTGAACCTACCTGAATAGCTAATAAAATCAATTATTATAAAGGTATGTATAGCTTTTGACCGACTTCAAAAGTGTAGTTAGTACTTTATACTCGTGCGTCATTTTTTGTGTATAACTTTGATAATTGTGAATCTATTTTAGTGATTATTGATTATAATTCAACCGGCCCATAGCTGAAGGTCCTATATGAATTCCAAAAAAGTTTCTATCCCTAAGATTGGACTTTTTTCGTGTAAAATTTAATTATGTAAAAATAAACTTGGCTGAAGTTTTAAGCAATGTGTGACTAAAATTACAAGCTACCTGGAAATATCGTCTTTTTACAAGCTATCTCTAGATTAAGTTACTATATTTATATAGTTAAGAACTATTATATTAGCCATATTTTTTATGATATACAAGTCATATACCCTTGTTTCACTCGGGTGTTCTCTAGATATCTATCAGTAGCCTATGTTTTCTCAATGTCTATTTTGAAGTAAATTTCAATCAAATCCTTCTTGGTCGTTTCAGCGAGGAGTAAACACACATACCTACAAACTTTCCCATTTATATAATATAGTAGTTCGATTACTCGTATATCTGTTATTTATGATAGTGCTTGTTATGATGTTTTGAAGTAAATAAGACACTTAAGGTCGAAAAATGCATAATTTTTCAATGTAACCGAACAACGCAAACAAATGGTGCTCTATAACGACGGTAATATTTTCTCCTGCCTAGAGTAGTTTTTCCTGTGAATCTTTTCATCTCTTTTGTGCGTTTATTTCTATTATTTATTATTCTTCTAAGCTCGCAATTATTTTGATATTATTATGATTTATTGACTTATCAATAGTAATATGTGGCCAATATGGTGTTTACAAAACGTACCTTTATTATCACATTTTGAAGAGTTTATTTATATAAATAAAGCTCAGCTTCCAGGTTTCGCTATTCTAATTTTCATTAAAATCGATTTAGCCGGTAACGAAGCAGACGTAAAATTACTTTCATATTCATAGAATTAGTATGGATAAGTATACACGTACATTTGATAACTGCGGATTAGAACATTACCCTTAATATATTCAAGATCGTGCTTTGCTCTTAAATACCTATTAAATTAATATGTCTGCAATATCTTAGTTATATATATATATATATATATATATATATATATATATATATATATATATATATATATATATATATATATATATATGTGTGTGACTTTTAATTTTCTATTTTGAAAGTTTTAATGGTGTTCTATTTTAGTTTCATAAATTGTACAACGTATACCATTGTTTTACATACAAAGAGCTTTCGAACTACGAGTAAATCAAGACAACTTCTTTTGTGTGGTGGTCATTATTGGTCATTATTTCCGATTTTTTGTCAATCGAATTCAAAAAAGACGAGGCACTACATTAAGTTATGTTTTTTTATGTATCGTACACGATATTTTCATAATTAGTGTCATATTATAAACTACAAGAAAAAATCTGCTTCTATGGGTGGAATATAAACTTTTGAAGTGATATTAACGTCGGTATGTTACTTAATCTATATAAAATTTTCCTTCTATTTATAAAATTATACTTCCTAATAATTATAATCGAAAATGTCATATTTTTTAAAAAAATATGATATCTTGGTCTATATCTTAGGCATCTTGTGATGGATTTAGATTGAATTTGATTGAATAATTACGAATCGACGGATACGTAAATTGCTAGAAAGACATCGAATGCACCGCCCACGTTCATCTGTGACGTGAGGGCGTGGCTTCCTAAATGCCAAGAGTTCCATAACAACAAGTTATGTAATCTTAGAGAATATTTGTTTAAGATAAGTGTAGATATTTATTTTTGAAGTGAAACTTCTTTAAAATCGTTGTGATTTGAAACTCGATGAAACGGAAATGCAACACTAAAAAGAGACAAACACATAAATATATAGGATAAAGCCGGCGAGAGAATGAGATAGAATATATTACAATGTTGCCATGGTAACCGTTGTTATTGTCTGACAAATATATAATATTAAGTTTCGCACACACACACTTTTTTATTATATGTATTATTTCACAAGGATGTCGTAGTTGTATACCAGGGCTTCATAGCCGCCTTCTCTCCTGAAGAAAAAATGAGTTGCGTCATCCCGTAGTACTAACTTTTTCAAACCCTTTGGCAGTTTTGCTATACATATGTACGTACATGAAATAGACACAAATATAAGAGTTGCATGGTAAATTTTACAGGGCCTAGGCGAGTGTGTTAGCCATTATCTTCATTATCGTGGCTGCGACACCTTTTTAAACAAACTGTACCTTTTATGAGTACTATTACTGCCATGTGAAATATCGATTTGTACACATACATGCGAACAGTCGTAGTATTAATTGTTAAAAAGTGAAAAAACGTTTTGAAGTTATCGATTTTTGGAGTGATTGATGATCGTTCAAAAATTACTGGAACAATTTTGATGATCTTTTTGTACTTATAGGCTTATCATTAGAGTAAATTTTGTATATATTTTACCTAAATGCAATGTGATGAATCGTGGATATAATAGCAACGTAAACACATTTCGCTCGAGCCAAGTCAGAATGGGTTAGTAGTAACAAATGGAATTAATCTAATCTACGTAATTATATTGTAGTTACGAGGTTAGTTAACCAAGCAATTCTGTCTGACCTTGTGTGTTTTCCGGTAAATAATGGCACAAAAATTAAATAACTATGAGTTATGAAAATTTCAAATTTAAACTATTTTTATTATAAACTAGCATTGCCCACGGCTCCGTCTGCTTTCATACGACAACAACAACCAAATCTTAGATTTTACATAAGATTATACCAGTTACATTTGGCACTGTAAGATTGGAAAAAGGAAACCTCTGTGGCATTACCTTCCTTTAATCTAATTTATTATTGCATTTTTTGCTTAAAAAAAAACATTGTAAATTTATACTTCTTTACTAATATAAAAAAGAAAGATTACTTATTTGTTTGTATATGGCGATCAAACCACTTACCTAATTTTAATAATACTTTTACTAATAGACAGCTATTGAATAATACTTTTATAGATTTATGCGAATACTTGACGTTTTAAATAAATATATCTTTTCGAATTATTTCGTGGATTTAATTTGATTTTTGGTTCCCGACGTTTCGGAATAAAATAAATATTTTATCACCTGGTAGAAATGATACAGCTGATCAATTATTATTAACAGTGCCTTATCTCATTAAGCTGGTCGATTATTCTACTTTTTATAATTTACTGCTGCACATTATATCGCCAATGACTTACTATGTAAAAAAATGCAGTCATTTGTATTACGTAAAACTCAATGCAATGGATATATTACGTATATAATTTATTTTAACTTATTGGAAGTTTTGGCTTGACTTATGTATTACTTTTGTTAATTATCGTAAGGCGACAGTTAAGCCAAAACATCTAGGTACTAGAGAAACCTGTCAAGACTCAAACGATTAAGAATAGAATGTTATTATGGACTAGCATTGCCAAAAACCAAATTCTTAGATTTTACATACATATTCGTATACTCTTATATTGCAGTTTTTGTATTTTTTCTCATAAATGAGACATTTTCCCGCGGTAAAAAGTATCCTATATGTTGACCCGGGTAACCAGCTTCACCATACCAAACTTCATCAAAATCCCTCCAGTGGTTTTTCTGTGATGCGGTAACATACAGACAGACAGACTGACAGAGAGACAAAAATTCTAAAAACTATAGATTCGGCCTCTGTATCGATAATAATGTTTATTTCAATAAGATTTTCCAAAAAATATTTAATGTACAGATTCGGCTTAGTTACAATTTTATTAGGTATATGTATAGCTTAGTATGGAATGGAAACTGAATTAACGACCCGTTCGCACATTGAGGAGCGCTCATTGACCTTAACAGTCTGCTCAAATGTTTATCACGACATTTAATAATTTGACAGTGTATGGTGAAATTAGCCATAACTAGATTAGCGCGATAGTGAAGTCATTAAAAGTTTTTGTATGATACGCAGAATTTTGTTAATTCATTAGTTAAAAATATAATTTAAAAAATTATGTTGATGTTTACAAAGTTTAGTCATAGTTTTGTTAAAAAAACATAAAAAAATGCAACAGTAAGCCGGAATTTGAAAAAAAAAACTATTTTTCAACACTTTGCGTCCCCCTATATCTCGGGGATAGCTGGGCATCGGGGGCATTTTACGAATTTCTATTCTTTATATATATACCTGCTAACATTTTAAAATCATAAAACTTCAGGTCTTAATTTTTTTTTCTCTTAAAAATAAACGGATTCCGATTGATCTACTAAGTAATCTGAGTAATCTGAAAGTTCTCTTACTAGTAGGTAATATCTGTGAATTAGGGAATTATGGGCGATATTCTCGAAACGTGTTCTGTGTACAAATATCTTATATTTAGACCTTATTAAGTCGACAGCCTCTTAAGAGAAAGAAATACGACCGGTCAGTTCTTATTATGAAAATATATTTTTAGCAAAAAACTGTACTTATATATGTATGATATGGATAGTATGTTAAGTATTTGATGGTAGTGTATTTTATATATAATTTTGTTAATGTAAGAAGTAGCAAAATTAGAAATAAGTAAAATATCTTTTTTAGTGCTCTTTAATGAAAAATATATAAGAATGAAGAGATTTGAAGAGAGAAAAGAAAATAATCCAAAAATAAGAAAAAGTTTAAAAGTGTACCTATTTCATGGCTGGAAATATTTTTAGAGTAAAGTGATTAATATTTTTAGACCTTTTTACACCATTTAAGACCTAATAAGAAAAGAAACTGAGATGATAAATTTTCATAATCAAAAGAAATCGAAAGAATTTAGCGTAATTAGTTAAATGATTTAATACGCCCGTAACACAAATAACAAAATGAATTCAAAAAATTGAAAATTTGGCACCAAAGTACCTTACAATATTTTTTAATTTTAAACATTTTTATAATTTTAATTAGTCTTATAATTTACTCGTTCAGATGACCAAAAACCAAATCCTTAGGTTTTACATATTCGTAACGATGATTCTATATAGATTTTAGCAAGTTAACTTACTAAATATGACAAGAACTATTAAAAATAGCTAATCTTGAAAAAGTATATCAATAGCACTATTTTATTCATTAAAAAAAGTTAGTTTAATGAATATTTATTTTTGGATTATTTAGATATTTGTCAATAGATGTCGCCATATGTCTTTAAAATACGTAGTTTTAATTCCAAAAAATTGAATATACAAATAAGACCTATCTATGATTTTATAAGAATTTCTACTAAATTACATGCCCGTGTTCAAATTATCAAAAAACATTTTTTTGGCTTTATAAATTAGTTACATCTATAGATACATTAAAATTTAATTAAGCCGTATTTGTGCTTTAAATATTGATTGGAAAATCTTATTGAAATACACATTATTATCGCTAACAGAGGCCGAACCCATAGTTTTAAGAATTTGTGTCTGTCTGTATGTCTGTTACCGCATCACAGAAAAACAACTGGAGGGATTTTGATTAAATTTGGTATGGTAATAGCGGGTTATCCGGGGCAACTTATAGAATACTTTTTACCGCGGAATTATGTCTTATTTCTGAGAAAAAATACAAAAACTGCAATGTAAGAGTATACTAATATGTAAAACCTAAGAATTTGGTTTTTGGTCATTAGAACGCGGGTGGAGCCGCGGGCAATGCTAATATTGAATAAAGGCTTTTATTATTATTATAGGTACTATATGAGTTCTATGACGGCAAGTTGACGAAGAAAATGATTACACGCGCAGTTTGACATTCAAATATAATGACAATACACGTAGTAAGGTCATTATGATTAAATATCATCATGACTAGATATTTTCGAACGTGTTTGATATCAATGATTGTGATAAGAGCGTTGTTTTATAATAAACTCCCTGAACAACACTAAGAACTTAGGAATTGTGAGAGAGACTATTTAGATAGTTAAAACGTTCAGCCGCAGATCCGGTGATCCTGGGTTCGAGTCCCGGGTCGGTTCAGTTATTAAGTATTTTTGTCAAGACATTCTAACTAACAGGCAGGAGTGTTTCATTGATCTCCTGCGCAGATGGTTAGTCTCTATGAGATACTCCGTCATGGTCATATTCTTAAAATATGGAACTAGAAAGTATAAAAATAATATTTTTTAACTCCTTCCTTATTGAGAAATATAAAATATTTAATGATAGTACATATATTTTTTACACCTCTGCGCCAAGCACAACGGACGATTATGGGTTTGACTTGTATGTATGTATGTACTATGTATGTATGTATATCCGACCGGCTATTACATCTTTATATCTTAAAAACATTGTATTATATTTTTAAAAGTAGAGGCAAAACCAGCTTTGCAAAATATTCCTATAAAGTAGGGCTAAAAAATGTCTAACAATTATTTAACTTAAAATAATAATAACATAACATAATATGTATAAAAAAAATTATGTATAATTTTTCTTCCCAGAACTAAATTGCCAATTAGCCAACTCTGTATAAAAATTTGTTGGGTAAATTTACAAAACAAATGTAGTTTGGCGAACTCAAATACACCTTGAACTCTGGCCAAGGTACACTAAATATTTTGAATTGATTTCTGTTCGAATTCGAAGATATAAGATTTTAGAAAAAAGCAATATCCCGTAGGACATTTGTAGAAAAGGATAGGAAAATAGCAAATGATAATCACATAAAATTTATTTGATAAAATATATACTAAAATAACTCTTCTAGGAGAAGTAACGTTCATCAAACAAGAAAAAATTAAAAGATTTTTTTTCTCACATGCTAGGTACCATATTTATTATTTAGCAAATATATGTATGTATGTATATTCTTCAAGTTCATTAAAGATGAATTAATATCAGGCCTACATTAAAAAAAAAAACCAATGTCAAGTAGAATACCATAATCCAGATTAATTTCTAATAAAGTTAGACATCTTTAAATATAAAGTTAAAAGGTCCAACAATGTAGTTGAGGGAGGTTTGTTTGATCTCTAACGGCGGCCCGAACCATTCTATTTGGAAATTCTCGATGGCCTTTGCGAGGAATGTTTCTAATTCCAATTCGGCTATACGTCGACCTAGAAAATGGTACAATTTCATAAAGACATAGTGTATGGATAAGGACACATTTCAAACGAAGGATTACTCTGGTTTTTATGTAATCAATAATATCTGACGGAAGTTCTAGTCAAATGTCATGTCATGAATAGAACATTTAGTTAAAATATGTAGATAATAAAGCTGAAAGTTTCATATCGTAAGTCTAAAAATACTGTCACAGTGTATATATTTGCCCGCGCTAAAACTACAAAAAAATCTCTAAAAAGATGGGTACATAGGTTTCATACAAATTTTCACCCCTTATTTTAAAAAATGAATTTCGAAAAATGCTGAAACACGTATTTATTTAAGTGTATTGAAGAGCATTAATACCAAGTTTCAAGTAATACTGATCAGAAATAATTTTTTGGATTGTATTATATCGTGTTTTCCCGTGGGAATGAAATGGTCTCCCGCGATAAAAAGTAGCCTATGTCACTCACTCTCCAGCTCTCCAACTATCTTCACACCAAAAATCACGCCAATCCGTCACTCCGTTTCGACGTGAAAGAAAGACAAACGAACAAATACACTTCCACATTTATAATATTAAGTATGGGTATTATGTAAAATTCTCGACCTCATTTCTCTTCGACTTTTGGGTAAGAATATATTGCGACATCATAGAAATGCTTCCTGTAAATATATAAAAATCACTGAAGTCTAAGTTAGACTTTTGCGCCAAGGGTACACAAAATATTTGTATTATTTATTTATATAGTAATAGGTTAATATCCGAGTGAGATTCACACTTGGCAGTTTTTATTATTTCTTTTTTTTATTTAGTCTTTGTACAAATATTCATACAAAGTTTCTTCTTCAAAGTTTATTCTGAAAAGTTTCCATTACATCTTATACATAAAGGAAACCTTTAAAGAACAGACGGATGGTTTGATGACTGTATACTAGATTTTCGTCCGGACCTAGTGATGTACTTGTCACTTTATAGCTGGGCAAAGTTAAAATATTTCGCAATTATTTTTTATAACATATTTTGCAGGTATTCGTAATGATAAATGTTTAAAGCATTATGAAATAACATTACCTATACAACTCCTAACTCCAAAACCGAAGGGGCTGTGTGCGAACGGATGAGCATTTCCATGGTATAGTGGATCCTCTTTATTAGCCAGCCATCTTTCGGGTATAAATTCTTTTGGCTTTGGATAGTGTTCCTCCATCAAAGACAACGATTGATGGGCAAATGTCACATACATCTGAAATATTTTTCGATTATAAAAACGTACTTAGTTAACCTTACTAATATCATTTTTATAAAGATACTAGCCACTCACGCTCGCTCCGTTCGGGTTTGTCTCTAGTTACCTTTTAACATTTAGTATAGATTTCTCAGAGATGAGATATTTTCCCGTAGTAAAAAGTATACTACATGTTGACCCGGATAAACTATCATCATATAAAATTTCATCAAAATCTGTCCAGTGGTTTTCCCGTGATGCGTTTCCAGACGATAGATAGACAGGTAGACAGACAAAAATTCTAAGAACTATAAGTTCGGCTTCTGTACCGACAATAATGACTATTTGGATAAAAATTTTCGAAAAATATATAATGTACAGATTCGACTCAGTAATTTTATTATATGTGTAGATTAAGGAAATATACAATAAGAACTAGCGATTCATCCACTCTTCGCTCGGGTTCGTCTGCTAGGTACGTTTTAACGGTTAGTATGAAATACAAATCTCTGATTTCCTCGGCTTTTCTGTACTATTATAATATTCATGTATTATACAATATATAAACCTTCCTATTGAATCATTCTTATCTATTGCTGAAAACTCCATAAAAATCCGTTAAATAGTTTAAAAATCTAAGCGAACAGACCGCGAAAGCGACTTCATTTTATACTATGTAAAGAATAAATTCGACAGAGTTTATTTAGTTTTATTTATTTATTGATTTTTGACAAGAAAATAAAATATTATGAAAAAATCGAATTCGCACACGAAGGGTTCCATACCATCGTACATACACTTTTTATTAATATTTTATATATGTATATGTAGTTAATATTAACTTTTGTAGTTTTGTAGTAAATTAAGAACGTTAAAAAAATGTTTTTTTTTTGTTTTTTATATTTTTATTTTTTTTTATTATTTGTTGTTATAGCAGCTATAGAAGTACATACTCTGTGAAATTTTCAACTCTCTACCTATTACGGTTCATGAGATACAGTCTTCTGACAGACGGACGGACAGCTGCGGCTTAGTAATAGGGTTCCGTCCATCGGGTACGGAACCCTAAAAACTATAATGTTACAAATACAAAAATTTTCAATGTCTATAGGTATTGTTTCAAAAATAGTTGATGTCTATACGTACGCCTTTAGGTATTTTATAACCCATTATATTGTATTCTTTAGTAGTCGTTCTCACGTTCCCACTTACAACCGGCATCACTCTCATAGATTCTTTAAGGCATGCTTTAAGATATGGTCGTTTTTCTTGGTTCGACATTATCTCTTCTCGTAGTTTATTTTGCTTTTCTGGATTTTTAGCCAATAAATAAAATGTCGCTATGATAGTGTTAGCAGCCTGCAAAAATATAAGCAGTAAGCATTGTAAGCTGCGAAAAGATAATAAATATTATTTATAAAGATTAATTTTAATATATGTACGTTATGGTTACTACTTACAGTATCTACTCCAGCAAACAGCATATCACTTGCCATAATGACTGCGACTCTTTCATCGATTTCAAGTAATTTTTCTAACACACTTTTTTCTTCATTAGGGGACGTCTTTTTGTTTTTGAGGTTTTCCATGGCTTTATGGATGAAAAATTGGCTTATTCTGAAATAATACCATTTTTTGCTAAACCAACTTAAGCAATTTCTTTATTTTGATCTCATATATATAATGAAAAAAATTATATAGGACGTTTCTACACTAAATTCTTAAACGCAGAGCGAGATGTTTGGTAGAATGATTAAACGGATTTTGATGTAACTTATTATTGAATACCTTTTTTTATATATTGTTAAGCTATAGTTTAATTGGCTCAGTGAATCCGAAGACATTGTTCAAGGTGTTATGATTAACTATTGTCAATAAATAAAAATGTGAATGGGAATTAAGCTATTATTATTATTGCTTTACTAGCGTCTCATCGTCGCTTCACTCGGGTTCGTCCCTAGCTTGCTTCCCTATACACACTTTCATCCCCATTCTCACCCTCTTAAGGGATGATTTCCGGTATGAAAACTATTTCACTCACTCACTTTTAATATCGTGAGATAAAAAAAAAACTTATTTTAAAAAAACGTTTAATTTTTTTCTATACAACATTTCCTGACAATAACAAACACAAAAAAAAAAGAATTATCCAATTTCGCGCAGTCGATCCGAAGTTATGCGCGTACATACATTTCGGTGATTAAGTTTTATTTATATAGGTACTATTATTACTATATATATACTATGTACTCACTCAATTTGATCGGCATAGTGTTTCATTGCACGTTTGAAACCTGGAGTGGCTATATATCGCCACAAGCTTGGTTTAAAATCTAGTGCATCAGCAGATCTAGATATTTCATGGACGACTTGTATAAGTTTCCTTGCAGGAGAGTCTTCTGGCAAATTAGGGTCGAGGCAATTAATACGGCCACCAAGAGCTACTACTCCAATAGATTCTAATGCCCATAAGTTCATCTCCACATCTATTTTACCTTCTATCATATTTTTTTCGTTACGTTTTGATTTCATTCTAGAAAAAATATTCTATTTGATAACTAACTCACTATTATTTTATAAAGTATATTTAAAAATATTATTACAAAGAATTATGTATAAACCTTTTAACCATATCTTCAGCCACTTCATTAAGAGTACTGCTATATAATTTGATAGTTTTGGGTTGCAGCAATATAGGATTCACTGTAGACCGAAATTTTTTCCAGACCTCACCCTGGCTAAAATGTGAACCCAAATATTATATATATATATATTATATATATATATATATATATATATATATATATATATATATATATATATATATATATATATATATATATGTATATAATTTATACATATGCATGTAGCAATTTATACACATTACTCTGAAATCAAGCCAGTCGGCGTATCAGGAAGGTCGTCTTCTTTTTTGAAATGTTTCGTACGAAAATAATTTAGTAATTGGAACCCTTCTCGTTTTGGCATCCAATTTTCACCACGAAGAATCTGCAAAATATTTCATATTTAATTGAATAATATAATTACTAGCAATTTGTCCTCATTTTACTCAGGACCTAACTGCACTACGTATCTTCTTCGATAACTTTTAGATAACACGTCAGTGTTACAATGACTCTCTCTCAAAACCTCTAGACACCAGAATATTACACTTTTATTTTGTCGAGGTAACATAATGTATTATGTCACTTGTGCCCGAATTTACAATGCAGTATAATAATTAGAGCTCTGCTAAAATTATAACTACAGTCTAAGAGAAAGAGTTTTTTTAATAATGGATACTTGAACAAGCCTAATACTTTCTTAGATTTACGCGAATATGTGACATTTTGAATAAAAAGATTTATTGGACTTTTTCGTGATTTTATTTCAAAATGAATTCGAAATTAAATTCGAATTAAAGATTTAAAATAAAAAGCGTTTTATATAGTAGGTACTTTGGAAGCACATCATCAATAGTTCATAGTGGTAGTATATTTAGAATGAAATGAAATAAAAATTTTCATATAGACTTATTACAAGCACTCAATTTAAGAAGCATCAGTGTAGCCAGTCCGTGAGGAAGCTATCACTGGCTCGAAAAGCAGTTCTACTGAGAAGAGACGGCGATAAACTCAACAGTTGCTCTTTTAAATATCGAAGTTACCTTAATAAACATAATATTACAGATAACCCAGCATATGAGTCAATATATCTTAATTCCACACATTTTCATCAACAAGAAACTCTTGCTCTCTTAACGAAACTCTTGTACTCTTACAAGATACACTTTGCTCATTAAAATATTTTTTATTTTATCTTTAAATTTCTGAAAAGGTAAATATAGGACAGTTTGTAGAATCTTATTATATATGCCTATACTCAGGCCCATGAAGGATTTATTCACTTTTTGGACTCGAAATCTAGGCGTAACAAGATTATAGTTTCCTTGTGTTTATTGTGTCTATCACTGTTTAGTGAACATTGTAATGAACGTGTATAATGCGCGAAGTCTTAACAATTTGAACATACTCACTTGTGCTGAACCTTCTGCATCACGGAGTAATATTAATGGGGGTGATCCAAATTGACCGTCAAGTTTTACTATTGGTCCGTATCGCTCGAATAATATATCAGCTATAAATTTCCTTTCGTGGTACAATGATTCTAAAAATTATATAACACTACTATTATAAATGTGCTATGTTATGTTGTGGTATGTTTGTTACTGTTAGTAATAAAATTTATCAAAAGGTGACACTACGAGCGAAGTGAGGGTAAATCGCTAGTTTTAGACAATTTTAATTATTACTACCAACCAATCCTTATACACATATTTAATATATAATTTGAATAGTTTCCCATTGATTTAGTTAATAGATTTTCTATTACCAATAAGGCATATTTTCAATGGCAAATATCAAGATTGTTTGAATAAGTTAAAAATGTTCTTAGATAACTAGATAGTTAATAACTAAAAAGCGGAAAAAATGATATATTTAAAAAAAAGTATTCTTTCACTTTAGAGATTTTGAGCAGTTTCCTTAATATAATCAATAATAATTCGAATGAATTCTACCATAGGAAAAAAATATTTTCCATATATAATCTATATATTTTAATCTGTATATAATAATTTTAAATTTGCTTTAACTTTTAGTTTGAATTTTAAAGGTCTCGAGAATCGATTCTTGATACTTTAATGTAATAATGCGTAATAAATAATACTACCTAGATGTGTCAATAAAAACAATATCCATGCGGGGATCAAATCTCATATTCTTATGTCGAGCAATGCCAGCTATGAATGCTTTCTATTGCACTCTGACAGTCATCAGATTCTTAGGTGTGATACGACTTATCCGTTAAAAAATTATAATAGAGGCATGTTATACTGCAACTTATTTTAGAAAAAGGTTGTATTTTTTATTATTGCAGCAGTTGTGGTATTGTTGTCGCGCATACTTGGAAAACCAAGTGAAGCAGGTTCAAATCCGGTATTTATTATATCCATAATTTCACAGCTTTAATATTTTCACGCGTGAATCATTTTAACATGATTAAAATTCGGTGAAGGTTACCGGTTCGGTGAAGATAACATCTTGAGGAAACTTTCGTGTTTGAGTAAGTGTAAGTACTTCTTGATAGAAATGAGAAGCCCATCAACTTAAATAGAGATGAAATATAACATTATACTCCATATTTGAAATCTTATAGAAATCATATCAATAGTTTTTACAATGATAGCTCGGTTTCGTCTTTGTCTATTTTGCAATCGTTAGATGCATCTAAAGAAGATTTTTTATTAACCGACTTCCAAAAAGGAGGAGGTTCTCAATCTGTCGGAATCTTTTTTTTATGTATCTTCACCGATTACTCGAAGACGTCTGAACCGATTTGGTTTTTTTTGTTTCAAAGGGTATACTGGGTACTTCCCACGTGATCCAAAAATTATTTTTAAATAAATTGTTTAATCGAATATGTTATTAAACAACTTTCTACTTACAAATTACCTGCTTTAGCCGACAATATTTTAAGATATGAATATCTAATAGATAAATGTGTATTTTACATATCAAAATATATTAGACTTGCTTTGCATCGGCTGGCACCGATCTTGAAAATATCTGATTAGTTATCTATTCTAAATGAAAACCCCCGTGTAGTTATTTTTTACATTTTAGTGCCTAGAAGACGGTTTTTTTCTAGCAAATCTTCAAATATACTCGTCTCAAATCCGATTTTAATTATTTAGTAAGTAGTACCCACAAATTGAAGTTAGTTCTAGAATTAGTAGTAAACACAAATTTAAGTTGAGTTCGCAATTCTACGTATTCTCATATACAATTCGTAGGTCACGTTTAGTGGCTGTGAATTAAGAAGTTATTAAAATAAAACTTTTACTGTATAGTTTTCCTCCAGGAAGGAAATGGTGTATCTGTCCAATGAGCGGTAAACTTGATGGACCAGGTATCTCACGCCATGATTTCAAGGCTTCATCATTCGTGGCGACAGTAGCATTTACTGTTACTGACCTGTAACCGACCTTTTTAGTAAATTATCTCATATTATCTCATATTTATAAATTATCTCTTAATAAGACTACACGAGATTTTTATAGTAAGTATTTTATATTAATTTGGGGTAAAAAACTTAAAAAAGTGTTAATGACAAACATATAAATTATTGTAGATATTATAATGTTTATTGACTCTTTAAAGGACAGTGCACAGCTTTTAAAAGTACAAGATTTACAATCATGACATTTTGCACAAAAAATCCTTGTGCAATAAAGGTGAGCAAATAATAAAGAATTTTTGAAAAGAAATTAACCAACGTCTTCGTTATTTAAAAAAATATTATATTTAAACACTAGACAGACGATAAGGTACACATAGTTAAAAACATATTGAATTCAGCCTTTTTTAACGTCCCACTGGACGTGTTGGGATGTGCTGTGCAAGGGCCTCCGTTCAATACGAGGGGGATCAGGACTTAGTCCACCACGCTGGTTAAGTGCGGGTTGGTGAGCTTCATATGTCTTTCGAAATTTTGCTAGGTTTTCTCAGACATGCATATTTCCTTACGATGTTTTCCTTCACCGTAAGACAAGTGGTAATCATGTTGAAAATGTTTCGCACAGGAAATATCAGAGGTGCGAGACTCGGGATTTGAACCCGCTTAACTCGATTTCCCAAGCGAGCGCCTTACCACTAGGCTACACTGCTTGAAAAACATATGGCGTCAAAGAATTTATTTTTGATATATTTCTAAGACAAATCCATACTTCCATACTAATTTTATAAATGTGAAAGTGTGTTTGTTTGTCTTCTTTTCACGTCAAAACGGAGTGACGTATTGGCGTAATTTTTTGTGTGGAGATAGTTGGAGGGCTGGAGAGTGACGCTACTCTTTACCGCGAGAGATTATCTAAATCCCACGGGAAAACACGTTATAATACAATGCAAAAAAATATTTATGATCATAATTACTTGAAACTTGGTAAACATGCTCTTCAATAAAATTAAATAAATACGTGTTTTACAATTTTTCTAAATTCATCGTATAAGGGGGTTAAATAGGGGATGAAAGTTTGTATGAAACTACCTTATTAGAGATTTTCTGCAGTTTTAGCGCGAGCAAAGCCGCAGGTTCTGCTAGTAGTCAATAAACTTGAACCTATTATAAGGAATTTGTGAGCGCGTCCAGCACGGATCTTAGGGCAGTAGCGTTCTTTCATTCAAAATATAAGAAATTTCGCTAATTTTATCAAATTATTGGAATTTTATTAGACTTAATCAAATGATAACAAGGAATGTGATTGGAATATAAATTGACTGGGTAAATTCATCATTATTTATTGCTTCTTATTATTTACTTTTCATATTTAGATGATAAACGCTTATCTTGGCTGGGTAGATATAATAGCGATATAAGTAAATCATTTCTAAAAAATAATCATCCATATTAGATTTCAATCTGCGAATAAATCACTCGATACATAAAAAAAAAAAACGAACGACTTCCAGGCACTAAAATGTAAAAAATAACTCAACGCCTCCGTGTATGCCAGCCGATGCAAAGCCAATCTGATATATTTCGATACGTAAAATACACCTCCTTTTTGAAAGTCGGTAAAAAATGACCTATTTGAAGTCTGTCAAAAACCAGAGTGCATTTAAAATATCGTTAAAGGGAAGTGGACGTCGTTTTTAACCGACTTCCAAAAAGGAGGAGGTTCTCAATTCGTCGGAACCTTTTTTTCTTTTTTTTATGTATGTTTACTGATTATTCGAAGACGCCTGCGCCGATTTGGATTTTTTTTTGTTTTGAAGGGTATACTTCCCAGGTGGCCCCATTTAAATTTTATCGAAATCAGTCAAAATCATAGTTTCAAGTCACAGCATTTTTTTTTTAAATAAACAAATAAATATTTTTTAAAATAAATTTCTTAATCGAATATGTTATTAAAACACCTTCTTCTTATAAATTATCTGCTTATTACGTCTACACTAAAAATGGAAAAATAAAAACATAATAAAGAAAACCGACTTCTAGGCATTAAAATGTAAAAATATCTAAACAGGGGTTTTCATTCAGAATTGATACCTAATATGCCTTTCTAAAAGAAGTAGCAAAAAAATATATTTCAATCAAACTATCGTCCGTAGCATCGGAGAGGTTATTTTCCACAACTGGATTGATTCAATTGACTAATCGACAACAGATTGACACCCGACAAGCTTAACAATCATTTAAAATCCTTAATTTTTAGCAAATAATTTTTAATTTAGTTTATGGTATGTTCAATATTATGCTCTTTTATCAATAATTGATTCGTTTTATTAAAAAACAGAATTAATCGTAATCGAAATCGTAATCGTCGATTAATTATTAAGTGCAATAATCGTAATCGCTAAGTGATAATCGTTTCATCACTAATTTAATATCGTCAACAACGAAATGGTGAAAATCCATATTAAAAATGATATTTTATCTAAGATACGTAACAAATGACTTACCTTTTAAACTGTTTGTTCACAGCCAACAAGCCGGAAGTTGATCTTCTTAAGCTCTGCATATTTTTAGACGACAGGTAATTTGAATAATTCACTGAACACTAGATCCATGGCAGTCCTAACAGTAAGAACTTATAATGTGATATTATTGTTTTTTTTTTTTAAATAAATCGTCTGTTATCAGTTTTTATTAGTAGATAAATATATGTATGTAGATAAAAGCCGGTGACGTCGTCGACGAGTATTTTTAAGTACGTAACCTTGATAGTCGATACGTCATTAATACAAGTTTGGTATGTAAACTTTGATGAAATAAGAATAATAGTTGTATATGTTACATAATTTCAATAAACACCGTAATAAATAACCGGTAATTTAATATAAACAACGTTATGTCTATGGGCTAAGCGTGTGTGGATCACATTAGGGGTTTGTTTATTGAATTAAATTAAAAAAATATCTTTATACAAATTTAAAAATTATAGTCGGATTCTGTATTCTAAATAATAATTCTTCTGAATTTAAATTTAATAGACGATTGAGATAAAACGTACGATCCAATCGACTAAATTGAATTCAATTTTTTGCCAATACCTATTGTCGATATATAATATTCTCCAAACCTTACTGAAAGCTATCTAACTGAGACTGGTCATGTGTGACGGAGATATGTGCAAAAACGTGTGTGGAAATATAAATGTACGTTATATTTCCTACTCAAATTTCACATCTCAAAGTCTGGTCGGTCAATTTGACACGATCGGTGAGAAATTAAGAGCAGAATTGATGCCTTTACGTATTCTTTAAAGCATACGAGTGAACGGTCACCAAATTTCAACTTCAGGCTGATATTTAGATTTTTTTATAAGAAAAACTCATAAACAATACTTATTCACCCTACAAGACTGAAAAATGTAGGGAAAATATAGTTAAAAGAATTTTATTTTCTAAGATAATAGTTGAGTTCCTAGAAGACCTTGACTGTACAAGATGCGTGTATTATTCAATTAGTGGTCCAAGCGCGTACGTACTACATTCATAAATACTGCGGATGTTTCGTTACGTTGCTCATAATATATGTTTACTTGGATATAGTTTCTTCATTTTATATTTTTGTTTTAAAATTTTGTACTACACGATAAATTGTATTATTTATCGCTTAATATTCCTATAATAATTTTCAAATATTATCTTTGAGGAATACTGTAATATTAAAATTTATGAGATAAGCTCTAGAATTTCTCAAGAATAGTGGTACGAGAAATGAGTTTGACCGCATTTTTAAAAGCTTTCCTTAGTTCCAATATACTCGGTGCATAAAGTAGTTTCTATATCCGAAGCTTTTTCTACAACGAATATAAAAATTACGGTGCCTCTCGTCTGGAAATATTCTAATATTTTAGATCTACACTTCTACTCGTAGAGGGAATTTTAATATCTGGCGTTTGTATTTTTTAGGAAACTTGAATTTCGTAATAAAAAAAACATATGCAGAATATTTTTAGATAAGAGTTAATATATTGAACATTAGCTTTATACTTAAATTTTCCTTATGTTTTCTGCGCATTAACCATTAAACACCACAATCACTAAAAAATAGCTGCTCCAGCCCTACATCGCTAGCTTTTAACACCGCCTTTTTTTATTAACAAACATTAATGATTTTATTAAATAGTAAATGAGATCAAAGGCACCGCACGGAGAGCTGATGTGCATAATAAGCCACCGCAATCTCATAATATAATAGTATGAGAATAACAACAAGGTACATTTCTTTGTTGATAAAAAATTTGGATGTTACACACAAAAGTTAACTATACGCCCATAGAATATTTCAAATATTTTAATATTTAACTTAAAATTTTAACGTTGACTTCAAGAAAAGTGTCAGATACAGCAGACTTTAAATTGAGTGCATATTATAATTTGCGATGCAATTAACTAGTAGCCAAACATTTGATAAACAGCATCAATGAATAGTTTTAATTAAAAAGCTTTAAATGTAGAGCGCTAGGAACTCATATCGTTTCAACTAAGAGTTTTCGATTTTATAATCAATATAATATAGCCTCGAGTGTTTGGACAGTAATAATACATAGTTACAAAATTCTAAAATGGCTTAATGCTTGTTATTCTTATAATTTTGCACATCGCTCGAAGAATGAATTTCTATGAAAGTTTTCAAGACTTAATGAAATGAAATAACTTAATGTACAATCGACTACGAATATATGCAATAATATGGCCAAATAATATTTAAGAATGGACATATCGCGTAGGACATATGTAGAAAAGGGCAGGAAAATAGCGAATGATAATCACATAAAATTAATTTGATAAAATAAATACTAACATAACATCTCTACAAGAAGCTCATTGCGTAAATAACACTTTTAAACATTTTTTTTAAATTAACAGTAATATTCATTAAACATGAAAAAATTAAAAGTTTTTATTTTCTGACATGATACCATATTTATTATTAAGCAAATATAAGTACATATCTATGTATATTCTTCAAATTCATTTAAGATGAATTAATATCAGGACTAGAGCAAAAAAAACCAACGTCTAACAAAAATATCATAATTCAGTTTAATTTTTAATAAAGTTAAACATCTTTAAATATAAAGTTAAAAGGTCCAACAATGTAGTTGAGGGAGGTTTGTTTGATCTCTAACGGCGGCCCGAACCATTCTATTTGGAAATTCTCGATGGCCTTTGCGAGGAATGTTTCTAATTCCAATTCGGCTATACGTCGACCTAGAAAATGGAACAATTTCATAAAGACACAGTGTATGGATAAGGGCACATTTCAAACGAAGGATTACCCTGGTTTTTATGTAATCAATAATATCTGACTAAAGTTCTAGTCAAATGTCATGTCATGAATAGAACATTTAGTTATTATAAGTAGATAATAACGCTAAAAGTTTCATATCTAAGTCTAAAAATACTGTCACAGTGTATATATTATATTATGTAAGATCCTCGACCCTCATTTCTCTTCGACTTTTGGGTAAGAATATATTGCGACATCATAGAAATGCTTCCTGTAAATATATAAAAATCATTCAAGTCTAACTTAGACTCTTGCGCCAAGGGTACACAAAATATTTGTATTATTTATTTACCATATTTAAAATAGTAGTAATAGGTTAATAGCCGTGTCAGATTCACACTTGGCAGTTTTTATTATTTCTTTTTTTATTTAGTCTTTGTACAAGTATTCATACAAAGTTAAACGCCTATGTTTATTATCATTTTATAAACAAAAAAAGAAACAAAAAGTTTTTCAGTTTTTTGTCCGCCTTAATGTATTAACATTTTATTATTTGTTCGGCGTGTTGACTTATTATTCTGAAAAGTTTAAATTACATCTTATACATAAAGGAAACCTTTAAAGAACAGACGGATGGTTTGATGACTGTATATTAGATTCCGTCCATCCGTCCGTTGATGTACTTGTCACTTTATGGCTGGGCAAAGTTAAAATATTTCGCAACTATTTTTTATAACATATTTTGCAGGTACTCATAATGATAAACCTTTAAAGCATTGTGAAATAACATTACCTATACAACTCCTAACTCCAAAACCGAAGGGGCTGTGTGCGAACGGATGAGCATTTCCATGGTATAGTGGATCCTCTTTATTAGCCAGCCATCTTTCGGGTATAAATTCTTTTGGCTTTGGATAGTGTTCTTCCATCAAAGACAACGATTGATGGGCAAATGTCACATACATCTGAAATATTTTTCGATTATAAAAACGTACTTAGTTAATCTTACTAATATCATTTTTATAAAGATACTAGCCACTCACGCTCGCTCCGTTCGGGTTTGTCTCTAGTTACCTTTTAACATTTAGTATAGATTTCTCAGAGATGAGATATTTTCCCGTAGTAAAAAGTATCCTATATGTTGACCCAAATAAACTATCATCAGACAGATAGACAGACAGACTAAATTCTAATAACTATAGATTCGGTCTCTGTATCGATAATAATGACTATTTGGATAACATTTTTCAAAAAATATTTAATTTACAGATTTGACTTAGTTATAATTTTATTATACAGGTGGTTGGAATATTGACGTCTAAAAATTAAATTTAGGTCCGTCGTATCGGTAAGTTATCCGAATCACCCCCATGTATGAGTATGTTACGTGACTTTTCATAGTTTATGATTTATGATTTTTTTTCTGAATTTTTGAGAATTTTCGACCTGACCAACTTAAAAAAATTCAAAAAAAAAAAAAAAAAATAGGAGACTTTGTCGACATTTGTTTTTTTGCAATTGAATCTTCATAAGTAGAACTTTTATGAATAAAAATAATCAGCTTTGTAACTGTGATGAAAATGTTGATATTAAATGACAAATATTACGTTCGGTCAATTATGACTGAAATTATTAACTTTAAATAAAAAAATTCAAACAATCGACTTCATGGTTTCTAAGTGAACTTTAGAATGCACCAGACTCTCAGCTTTTACAATCATTACAAAAGTAGTACTTATTGGGGCTACTTTGGCTAAAATCGGCCTTCAAAGACAGCGAGGTGGAAAATTCTAAAAATAAATTTTTTTGGTCGTTTTATCGTTCCTAAGGTTAATTAGTTTGTGAACTAATCAAAAATGCATATAGGAAAGCTACGATTTAAAAATTTGGAGGTTTATTATTTTTTTTAGTTTAATTTAAATTTAATGAATTTTACGCGATCTCGCGGATCATGGATTGTAAACGTGGGCGCAACTCTTTTACCTGCAAGAACAATGGACCGAGAAGTCATGAGACTGAATTATTGCTTTCTCTCTCAAAACCTTTTGTAAATTTAAAAAATAAATATTTTTTTCACATTAATCTGTTCTATCAACAAAACCATTTTTTACTTAAAAGTTTTCTTACCCAACCTCTGAAGCTATTTATTGGTTAGTTTACAGTATTCTTATCATCAATTAACCAATGTCTATATGTATTGTTTCAAAAATAGTTGATGTCTATACGTACGCCTTTAGGTATTTTATAACCCATTATATTGTATTCTTTAGTAGTCGTCCTCATGTTCCCACTTACAACCGGCATCATTCTCAGAGACTCTTTAAGGCATGCTTTCAGATATGGTCGTTTTTCTTGGTTCGACATTATCTCTTCACGTAGTTTATTTTGCTTTTCTGGATTTTTAGCCAATAAATAAAATGTCGCTATGATAGTGTTAGCAGCCTGCAAAAATATTTATTTAACATGTTTTGCATTTTTATACACTAATGTCAAGAAACTAATTTTAATGTTAATATTTCACATTTTTATACCAAACAAGCATTATAAGCTGCGAAAATGTAATATTTTTATAAAGATGAATAAATTTAATATACTCGTATGTATGTATGGTACTACTCACAGTATCTACTCCAGCAAACAGCATATCACTTGCCATAACGACTGCGACTCTTTCATCGATTTCGAGTAATTTTTCTAACACACTTTTTTCTTCATTAGGGGACGTCTTTTTATTTTTGAGGTTTTCCATGGCTTTACGGATGAAAAATTGGCTTACTCTGAAATAATACCATTTTTTGTTAAACTATCTTAAGCATTTTTTTTGTTTTGATCTCTGATATATACCTAATAGATAAAGGATTTCTACACTAAATTCTTAAACACAGAATGAGATGTTTGGTAAAATGGCTAAACGGAATTTGATGTAACTTACTATAGTTTGATTGGCTGAGTGAATCCGAAGACATTGTTCATGGTGTTATGGTTAACTATTGTAAATAAATAAAAATGTGTATGGGAATTAAGTTATTATTATTGCTTTATTATACTATGTACTCACTCAATCTGATCGGCATAGTGTTTCATTGCACGTTTGAAAGCTGGAGTGGGCATATATCGCCACAAGCTTGGTTTAAAATCTAGTTCATCAGCAGATTTAAATATATTATGGACGATTTGTATTAGTTTCCGTGCAGGAGAGTCTTCTGGCAAATTAGGGTCGAAGCAATTAATACGGCCACCAAGAGCTACTACTCCAATAGATTCTAATGCCCATAAGTTCATCTCCACATCTATTTTACCTTCTATCATATTTTTTTCGTTACGTTTTGATCTCATTCTAGAAAAAATATTCTATTTGATAACTAACTCACTATTATTTTATAAAATATGTTTAAAAATATTATTACGAAGAATTATGTATAAACCTTTTGACCATATCTTCAGCCACTTCATTAAGAGTACTGCTATATAATTTGATAGTTTTGGGTTGCAGCAATATAGGATTCACAGTAGACCGAAATTTTTTCCAGACCTCACCCTGGCTAAAATATGAACCCAAATATTAAAAAATGTATATATTTCAATTTAAATATCGATAATATTTTGTTTCTGACAATTTATACACGTGCATGTAGCAAATTATACACATTACTCTGAAATCAAGCCAGTCGGCGTATCAGGAAGGTCGTCTTCTTTCTTGAAATGTTTCGTACGAAAATAATTTAGCGATTCGAATCCTGCTCGTATTGGCATCCAATTTTCACCACGAAGAATCTGCAAAATATTTCATATTTAATTGTGTAATTACTAGCAACATATCCTCATTTTACTTAGGACCTAACTGCACTACAACCACAATGCAAAAGACAATTTTTTTAATAATGGATGCTTGGGATTTTAACGTGCAACCCATAACAAGCCTAATACTTTCTTAGATTTACGCGAATATTTGACATTTTAAATTAAACTATCTTTTCGGATTTTTTTGAACATATATGATTCTAACGACTCACCCTCGCTCTGCTCGAGTTCATCCCTAGTTACGTTTTAGGCGTTTAGTATAGATTTCTCAGAGATGAGATATTTTTCAGCAGTAAAAAGTATCCTATATGTTGACCCGGATAACCAGCTATCATCATACCAAATTTCATCAAAATCTGTCCAGTGGTTTTCTCGTGATGCAGTAACAGACAGACAGACAGACAGACAAAAAATCTAAAAACTATAGATTCGGCTTTTGTATCGATAATAATGTCTATTTCAGTAAGATTTTCCAAAAACTATTTAATGTACAGATTCGGCTTAGTTATAATTTTATTATATGTATAGATATTGAAAGAAATCCGCGCAAAAATCCGAAAAGATAGTTTTATTTAAAACAACAAGAATATTATAGAGTAGGTAGTTTAGAAGCACATCAATAGTTCGTAGTGGTAGTATATATCTAGAATGAATGTATAATAATGCGTTAAGTTTTAACAATTTGAATATACTCACTTGTGCTGAACCTTCTGCATCACGGAGTAATATTAACGTGGGCGATCCGAATTGACCGTCAAGTCTTACGATTGGTCCGTATTGCTCGAATAATACATCTGCTATAAATTTTCTATGGTCGTACAATGATCCTAAAAGTAATATTACAATACTATTAAAAATGTATTATGTACATATTATGTTATATGTTAGTTACTCCTTCATAGCAAGACTGGTAGGCAGATTCGGATGTTCACAGATAGACTATATAATAGGCCGCAGTTGCACATACATCATGTGTAGGTTACTGTTAGTAATCAAATTTACCAAAAGGTAGCGCTACGAGCCCAATGAGAGTAAGTAGCTAGTTTTAGATAACTTTAATTATTAGTACCAACCAATTCTTATATACATATTATACAATTTAAATGGTTTCCCATAACCCATTGATTTAGTTAATGGATTTTCTATTACCAATATGGCATATTTTCAATAGCAAATATCAAGATTGTTTGGATGAGTTAAAAATGTTGATAGATAACTAGATAGTTTAATTAACTAAAAAGAGTAATTAACATATTTAAAAAAAAATCTTTGACTTTAGAGATTTTAAGGAGTTTCCTTAATATAATTATTAATAATTTGAATGAATTCTAAAGTAGAAAAAGTTAATTTTCCATATATAATTCTATATATTATAATCTGTATATAATAATTTTCTACACACATATAGACATATGAGTATATTAATTACATCATTAGAGTGCTCTTATATTATCTAATTATAAATAAGTGTCGCTTATCTTTTTATCATTAGTGTTGATAACTTGATAAACAAAACATTATGTGTATGATTATTATTTATTATAGTTTTTATTATAACACTAGCTGCAGTATTTTCGAAGAGTTCGAATTCCTTTTACTGTATGAAAGACATATTATACGCCGTAAACTTTTGTAATGAGTGATTAAACTGACAAGACCTCTTCTAATACATCCCAAATGTTCTTAGATCCAGAATTCTTATATCATTTTAAAACCCCGTTAAATATGGATTGTATTAAATTGACCCCGTTACAATTAAATTATAGACGAGTATTCATAGATGTACAGAACCAAGATGTTGTATTGTATATGAAAAATCAAATATAGCTAAATTTTTTCTAAAATAAACTGGCCTTAGTGATTCCTTATAACATCAACTACTCGTATCTGCCAGTATTAGTCTCGTCAGAATCTTCAATTTTGATTATATGTAATACGTAAAAAATGTATAAATGTAAAATATATGTAATAAAAGAGACTACCTAGATGTGTCAATAAAAACAATACCCATGCGGGAATCAAATCTCATATTTTTATGTCAAGCAATGCCAGCTATGAATGCTTTCTATTGCACTCTGACAGATTCTTAGGTGTGATACGACTTTTCCGTTAAAGTAGTAAGTAATACCCACAAATTGAAGTTGAGTTCTCAATTCTACTTATTCTCATATACAACTCGTAGGTCACGTTTAGTGGCTGTGAATTAAGAAGTTATTAAAATAAAAATTTTACTGTGTAATTTACCTCCAGGAAGGAAATGGTGTAGCTGTCCTATGAGCGGTAAACTTGACGGACCAGGTATCTCGCGCCATGATTTCAAGGCTTCGTCATTCGTCGCGACAGCAGCATTTATTGTTACTGACCTGTAACTGTGCTTTTTTGTAAATTATCTCATTGACTCTATAAAGGACAATGCACAGCTTAAAGCATAGGATTTACAAGCATGACCTTTGCACAAAAAATCCTTGTGCAATAAAGGTGAGCAAATTTTTTTTTTTTGAAAAGATGTTAACTAACGTCTTTGTTATTTAAAAAATATTATATTTAAACACTAGACAGACGCTAAGGTATATGTTAAGGAAAAGATTGTATGGGGAATTGTTTCTCAAGTGAGTGATATATATATATATATATATATATATATATATATATATATATATATATATATATATATATATATATAAGGGATATATAAGGCAGTGGTAGCCCAATGGCACCGCGCTCGCTTGGGAAACCGAGTGAAATGCGTTCAAATCATGGTTTCGCACCTCTAATAATATCATGTGCGAATCATTTCTAACATGATTACCACGTGCCTTACGGTGAAGGAAAAACATCGTGAGGAAACCTAAAGCTGAACCTGAGTCTGAGAGAACCTAGAAAGTTTTCGAAAGACATGTGTTGTCTGCCGAACTCGCAGTTGGCCAGCGTGGTGGACTATGGCCTGGTTCCCCTCGTATTGAAGGAAGGCTCATGCCCAGCAGTGGGACGTTAAAAAGGGATAAATACAAGGAATATATATATACGTCTAAAATTTAGTCTCTCCCGTGACTACTGTAAAGCATTCGATACGTCGGGAACCAAAAATCTAAATAAATCTGCGAAAAAATCCGAAAAGATAGTTTTATTAAAAACCATTATTCCTCGTTTTATTTTTATTCATTAACTGATTAACGAATAAAATTATAATTTATTCGTCATTCGAATAATTTTTCTTTAAATAAATGATTATATATATAATTATTATATATATAATCATTTATTATAATATAATATATAATTATTTATTATTATTATTTAGATATAATTATTTATTATTGAATAACGAAAGAAACAATTTATTCATTCGTTATTTGAATAATTATTGCCCAATATTTATTCGAATGACGAATAAACGAATAATAATAATTAAATCAGCTAATAGGTAGGGATTTTTGTGACTGGGGTCCATGAACATTCATCGGAAGATTTTTCTAAGGGAGAGTTCTTAAGACATCCACTTTGTCGGTGAGGCCAGGAAACTTCCAAATTGGGCTTGAATGAAGAACAATTGCTATAATTAATAAGAATCCTACTATTGAGGATGTAATAGCAATTACACAACCATTTTAAATGATGACATCAGTATTCCTTGTTATATTTTTACAGCTTTATTGTGTTTTAAATCTTTTTAAAATGTATCCTTAGGATGCTATGACGTTGTAAAAATAATAAGTTAAAAATGATACATACATGCATAAACTGTATAATTATATTATTATTTGTCATTTTATCACAGTGGAAAATCTAAAGCCTTTTATAGAGTTAAATACGTATATTACTGAGTAATTACGGAGTCCGATGAAATACTTAATTCTCAAAGTCAAAATAGTAGCGTGATTTGCTCTTTATGTTACTATTCTCGATTTAGCCATCAGATCTTTTAATTTTTTTAAAGAACAAGGGCAATTTTATATATCTATCATTTAGTCAAATTCTTACAATTCTTGAGAAAAATAATAATAAAATTAAAACTATATTCGTTAATTTATTTAATTTTATTAGAATTATATTTTATTATATACAATTATTACCCTTTGTATATTATTTCAAAACAATATACAATATATAATATATTCTTATAAAACACTATTGTTTGTCTTCACGTTTAGTTCTATGACTGCCTCGATGGTGTAGTGGCTAGCATGTACGGCTGCACACCCGGAGGTTCTGGGTTTGAATCCCGGGTCGGGCCAAGTTTAGTTATTGAGTCTTTCTGTATAGTAAGCCTCAGTAATAGCCCGGAGTTGGGAAGTTGGCGGTGTTTCACCCCCGTGCCTCGGAGAGCACGTAAAGCCGTCGGTCTAGCGCCTTAACTCTCTCCGGTTGTGTCGAGCAGTCGTCCCACCGGGGTATGAGAGTGACAGGAATAGAGAGTGCACGTTGTGTCTGCGCGTACACTTGTGCACTATAATATCTCCTGCGTAGTTGGCTAGTCTCAATGAGATTGGCCGCCGTGGCCGGAATCGGTCAGGAGAACATCATCATCAGTTCTATGACACTTTATTGTGATAGAAATTGACTGAAATTAATATACTGTAGTTAAATTTTATTATAATTTTTTAACGTATTGTTAAATTACTTAACTAAGCAGCGCAGTGTCTATTCTATATATAAGTATAGGTAATAAATCTTTCCATGCAATAATTAAATACGTAACATGCCCTTTACAATGTTAATTATATAGTACAATATTATACTGTAGACATAATTATATATGTATATTGTATTTACCTGATTTTTCTACATATAGATATTTCCTTGTTTATGCAATATATATTTTTGAAACAAAGGATTTTTATTTTTTATTATTATTAGTATAGATGCGTTGTAAAATAAGCGTTCCGTTGATGTTGAATTAATAAATATTAGTAACTCCCATAGAAGTTATCTAATATTTAACTTGTTAAAAATTCTATATATGTAATTTATATTATGATGAGAAAAATAGTACGCATTAATAAGTTTCATTGATTTTGTTTGTGTGTATGTATGTTGATATCTCTTCAAGCTGAAACTGGTAGATGAAGTTAGATGAACTTAAGTATCAGAAAAAAACTACTGTTAGGCACCTACATATGTGATGGACTAAATATGAACATATTCAAGCGAAGCGAGGGTAAGCCACGTTTGTACGCAAATATATAGTAATTTTTATCTTGTGTACATTGATAAGGTGTTTGTAGAGCTTGGTAGTACTTAGAAATATAATAAATATTTTCTCTCTAAATAATATATATTATATACTAGGTACTATCACATCGAACTATTATTGTAAATATGAAAGTTTGTGTGTGTATGTTTGTTATTCTTTAACGCTGGATCGACTGGACGGAATTAGATGTAATTTAGTATACAGATAGACTATAACCTGGAGTAATACATAAGGTAATTTCAGTAATGAAATTTGCAAAATTTGGTCCTACGGGTACATACAAGCAAAGCGACGGTAATAAAGACTAGTTTTCTAGTGATTGAGTGCTTGTTATTTCTTTACGGCGTAGCTGCTCAACGGATTAGATAGCTTATAAATACGCTATATAGATACCTTGAGAAGGAAAAGTAATTGCTAATAATTAATTTTTCTTTTAATTACTTTTAACATAAAACAACCAACAAATCCCATATGAATTTAGTCACCGTAATATAAAACAAGTAAGTGATACATGCTCAATGGCTTCGGATTACGAATATCGTATTTCGCAGATTACCGAAACACACTAATTGATGTATGAACACCCAAGTGCGTGTACTATGATAATATCATTAGTTACTCACTATGTTATTAAGAGTTCTGGCCTCTGGGTTTGAAATAAAAAAAACCTAACAAGAAGGCTAAGGCGGGAGCTACACTAATTTTTCCACCTTATCCACTTTTCAATCTACGTTATCCAAGTGGGCCTGTCGCATAATGATACCTTCAGAGATAGCGTCCCATATACTAAGCAGCAGTCGAATAATACCTGAAAATCTATTCGGCCTAGGCCAAACTAGTTAAGCCTAAAGTATTTAGGCCAAACCAGATTGTCCTGGGCTAATCTAGTATAACCTGACACGCTCGAGTGAACCGATCTGGTGTAGGACAAACCAGTTTGGCCTGAAATCGGGTTTGGCCGGTAACATATATGTACATACGTAGTACAATATACTTGGACGATAACGATAATAATTACTATTATAATTAGTATTTATCTAAAAAAAAGATATTTTATTTAGCGATAATGTCAACAACATAAAATGCTTAGAAATTAAAGTCAATAGAACTTGCGTAAAAATAAATATTTTACTTTTATTTATTTTTAATTTAAGAAATACTTTATATACTATTATTTATTGCACTTAAAAATAAAAATAATAATTAAAATATAATTTTTGTTTGCTAAGGTGGACTTATCTCTAGATGAGATATTTTCCAGCCAACTCATTGTGGTATTTATTTATTTAGTGATGAAACGATTACGATTAATCGTGATCGACGATTAATCGTAATTATTTAGCGATTGCTTATGACTTATATTTTTAAAGAAATTTAGTCCTATAGTTAATGTAATATACTTTTAAATGCGCATAATGTACATCTTTTGCTCGTGTGTGTGTGTTCAGTATTGGAAAGAAGTAATACAATAAAAGAAATAGTATTAAAATATCTTCCAAACAAACTATCGTTCATAGTATCGAAGAGGATATTTTGCACTGCTGGATTGATTCAAACTAAAAAAAAAAGGAACAGATTGACGCCCGACAAGCTTAACAAACAAAAATTTAAAATCCTTAATTTTGATTATTAATTCCTCAGCAAATACTTTTTTATTTAGTTTATGGTATGTTTAATATTATGCTGTTTTATCGATACTGGTATGTTTTATTAAAAAAACTGAATTAATCGTAATCGAAATCGTCGATTAATTACTATGCGCAATAATAGTAATCGTAATCGCTAAGTAATAATCGTTTCATCACTAATTTTAATACCGTCAACAACGAAATGGTGAAAATCCAAATTAAAAATGATATTTTATCTAAAATACATAACAAAATGACTTACCTTGGAAACTGTTTGTGCACAGCCAACAAGCCGGAAGTTGATCTTCTTAAGCTCTGCATATTTTAGACGACAGGTGCTTTGAATAATTCACTAAAAATAGATCTATGGATGCTAGATCCTAGTTCGATCCTAGATTAATTAAATCCTAGATCCTAGATATCTATGGATACTAGATTCATGGCAGTCCTAACAGTAAGAACTTATAATGTGATATTATTGTGTTTTAAATAAATCGTGTGTTATCAGTTTTTATTTGTAGATAAATATATGTAGATACAAGCCGACGACGTTGTCGTCCACAAGTGAATGAATACAGTATAGACTATACATTGTGAGTACGAGTTTTTTTAAGCTCGTAACCTTGACAGTTGATACGTCATTAATATAAGTTTGGTATGTAAACTTTGATGAAATAAGAATAATAGTTGTATATATTACATAATTTAAATAATTACCATAAAAACGTAACTGGTAATTAAATATAACCCACGTTGTGTCTATGGGCTGAGCGTGGGCGGGTCGCGATAGGGGTTTATTGAATTAAATTAAAAAAATATCTTTATATAAATTTAAAAATTAAAGTCGGATTCTGTATTCTAAATAATAATTCTTCTGGATTTAAATTTACATAGATGATTGAGATAAAACGTACGATCCTATCAACTAAAAAGAATTCAATGCTTTGCCAATACTTATTGTCGATATATAATGTCTATCTAACTGAGATTGGTCATGTGTGAAGGAGATATTATAGTGCAAAAGCGTGTGTGGAAATACAAATGTACGTTGAATATTTACTAAAAATATCTACTCAAATTTCACATCTTAAAGTCTGTTCGGTCAAATTGATACTATCGGCGAGAAATTAAGAGCATAATTGATGACTTTACGTAGTCTTTAAAGCATACGAGTGAACGACCACCAAATTTCAACTTCAGGCTGATATTTAGATTTTTTTATAAGAAAAACTCATAAACAATACTTATTCACCCTACAAGACTGAAAAATGTAGGGAAAATATAGTTAAAAGAATTTTATTTTCTAAGATAATAGTTGAGCTCCTAGAAGACCTTGACTGTACAAGATGCGTGTATTATTCAATTAGTGGTCCAAGCGCGTACGTACTACATTCATAAATACTGCGGATGTTTCGTTACGTTGCTCATAATATATGTTTACTTGGATATAGTTTCTTCATTTTATATTTTTGATTTAAAATTTTGTACTACACGATAAATTGTATTATTGATCGCTTAATATTCCTATAATAATTTTCAAATATAGAAATTTACTACTTTTACTTGATTAATGAATAGTTTTCATTAAAAAGCTTTAAATGTAGAGTGCTAGGAACTCAAATTGTTTCAACTAAGAGTATTCGATTTTACAATCAATATAATAAAGCCTCGAGTGTTTGGGTAGTAATAATACAAAATTCTAAAATGGTTTAATATGCTGTATAGAATGCTTGTTATTCTTATAAATTTGCACATCGCTCGAGAATACAATGAATTTTATGAAAATTACCAAAACTTAATGAAACAATATAATAACTGAATGTACAATCGACCAAGAATATATGCAATAATACGGCTTTTTTCCACTACTCTTATATGTTACCCATTTTACGCTATCCTAAAAATTTGTGGCTATGAATTTAGCAACAGGCAGCAATGTATTAGTAGAGTAAGTACAGTTAGAAACTAGTCACAATAAAATTAGTGCAAAACTTTGTGAGTAGGGAAAACATTGTGAGGAAACCTGCATGTCTGAGAGAACTTAGAAAGTTTTCGAAACACGTGAAGTCCGCCAACCCGCACGTGGTCAGCGTGGTGGACTATGGCCTGATCCCAATCGTAATGAAAGGAGACCCGTGCCCAGCAATGGGACGTTAAAAAAGATAAAATTATGTAAGTAGTTGTAGTGTAGTGCGAGTGTACTGTAAGTAAAACTAAAAAACTAGCTGCTTACATCAGCTCTCCGTGCGGTGCCTTTGATATTATTTGCTACTAGCATTGCCCGCGGCTCCGCCCACGTTCAGATGATCAAAAACGAAATTCTAGGTTTTATATATTAGTATACTCTTACATTGCAGTTTTTGTATTTTTTCTCAGAAATGAGATATTTTCCCGCGGTAGAAAGTATCCTATATGTTGACCCGGATAACTAGCTATCACTAAACCAAATTTCATCAAAATCCCTCCAGTGGTTTTTCTGTAAAACAGACAGACAAAAATTCTAAAAACTATAGATTCGGCCTGTGTATCGATAATAATGTTTATTTCAATAAGTTTTTCTAAAAAATATAGTAGTAGTGTAATATAGTATAGATTGATAAGTAACAACTTACATACATATGTGCATAAATTTTGTATTTGATCTGTTGCCGTTCGAAAGCAATTATAATCATGTTACGATGCCCCATAAATTAGTCGTTTAGTTTTAAGTCGCTTAGTCTAGTGGTTAGCACATTATATTTATAATGGTTTTTCTTTGAATCCCGGATCGAGTCAAAGGCAAATATTAGTATTTTCTACCGAATTTCAGTTAGAAGTCGGTATATTATGTATATAGTTAGTATGTACATATATTATGTTAATAGTTTTGGACTAAGTTTTATTTACTTAATGTTTAATATTTGTTTTACCAAGTTTTACTCAAAATTAGCTTATTATTTAGGCTTCAAGCATTTTAGATATTATTTTTTTAAATCAATAATCTTACCTGGATCAACGCCTGTGTATTATGTGGAAGCAAAATTTTTTACATGAAAATTAATAAAATAAGGCAGAGGCATATGAATTAAGGGATTTCTAGTCCGTAATAATGTAGGAAATATAAGAGCATACATGTAGATACGAAAGAAAAATTAGAAGAGTCTGTTCTAATAAAAATATTCTAATTTAGATAAAAATGATAAAGTAGAAATAATTATGTAAGAAACATTTTTTTAAAAGTTTTATATTTTTGTATTGCGTTTTATTACGTTCGCTAACATGTATATTCTATATTAAATATTTCCAGTGGATAATAATATTACTAACTAGCGGCTCACCCTCGCTTCGCTCGGGTTCGTCCCTAGGTACGTTTTAAGGGTTAGTATGGAATAGATAGATTATAACATATTATATTATCGTTCCGCTTCCTTGGGTAATAGCATGATGATATATAGCCTAAAAGCCTTGTTCAATAAACGGGCTATCTCATGCAAAAAGAATTTTTCAAATCGGATTTGTAGTTCCTGAGATTAACGCGTTCAAACAAACAAAGAAACAAACTGCCTCTTTATAATATTATAGTATAGATAAAGATTAAAATAAAAGTTGTTTTTTTAATTCTAGAATGAGAAAAATATATAAAAAAGATAAAAATAAATACAAATAATCGTATAACTATGTATGTATATATCATTACCTACCGACCTACCGAATTTACGTTTTATTTAATATAAGGCTTAAACTCGTGTTTGCACGTGTTATCTGAGGGCTTATGAATTTGTGGAACATCACACTAATATTGAAGTTGCAGTGAGAATTCAGAATGGTTATAGATAAATACATTATAATTCTTATTCTGAACATTGGGAAATGTATTTACTCATACCACCTGAACACCTGAATACATACAAGTGTTTATGTGGTATCCACAGGTTAGAAAAGCCAGTATTACCCACTAAAATCAGGAGGTTGCTCCCATGGTCCACTTCGTTATAAGAGAAGTACATAGCTTACTGAGGTGGATTATCCCGTCCCCCCTCCCCCCATCACGACATATATGGGGGATGGGGGCGGTACTGATCGGTTTGGGCGGTTATAGATTGTAATCCTGGAATAACACATAAGATACGATACCCACGTACATATAATGCGCGTGAAGCCAGCAGTGACGTTACTATAATGTTAAAATGAAAAATTAGATAGGTACAAATTATAGTAATTAGCGGTGATTGACTTGTATGTATTGGACCTTTTGAAGAAAAGTGTCACTAATTTAATATATTTGATTCTATAGGGATAATCCTTTAGGATTTTATCAGTAGACCGATCGGGGCGAGGGTCAAAACTGCTTACCTTTATAGTTCACTAAATAAGTAAATTCTTTAGAAAATATTTGACTATACAAAATGATACAGTTTATTTTATCAGGTTCATCTATACATATAATAAAATTCTGACTCGAAAAAATCTTATTGAAATAGCCATTACTATTGATACAGAGTCGGAATCTATAGTTTTTAGAATTTTTGTCTGTCTGTCTGTCTGGGAACGATCACGAGAAGACCACTGGACAGATTTTGATGAAATTTGGTGTGATGATAGCCGGTTATCCTCAAGTCAACATATAGTATACTTTTCATAGCGGGAAAATATCTCATCTCTGAGAAATTTATACTAAACGTTAAAACTCAACTAGGGACGAACCCGAGTGGAACGAGGGTGAGTCGCTAGTACAAAATACAAATACAAACTTTATTTAGCTCTCCACTTATTATTATAGCGTTATCTGAAAAACAAGATATTGAGTGCTGTTATCACACTTTTGTTTTGAAATGTAAGTGCATGTATAACATGTATTGACTAAAACCTACTGAATATCTAGGATTCAGTGCTTTTCATTTATTATCGACTAGCATTGCCCGCGGCCCCGGCCGCGTTTAGATGACCAAAAACTGAATTCTTAGATTTTATCTTTATCATATTATCATATTAGTATACTCTTACATTGCAGTTTTTATTTTTTTTCTCAGAAATGAGATATTTTCCCGCGGTAGAAAGTATCCTATATGTTGACCCGGATAACCAGCTAGCACCATACCAAATTTCATCAAAATCCCTCCAGTGGTTTTTCTGTCAGACAGATAAACATTCTAAAAACTATAGATTCGGCCTCTGTATTGATAATAATGTTTATTTCAATAAGATTTTCAAAAAAATATTTAATCTACAGATTCGACTTAGTTACAATTTTATTATATGTCACATATTCATACAGATGTATTCGGTACTAAAGATATACTGTAATGATTAAGAATGTACATTTATTTTAATGGAATTTTAACGTACATCTACGATCTACACAAAATTGCACAATGTTTACGCGACTTTTCGTATTTTATGGAGTTTTACAGGTATGACGTTGTAGGGCGGCAATTTGATTTTTGTATGAAACGCAAAAAACCTAGTTTAAAAAAGTTTTCTAAAGTTGGTTGGATAATAGGATTATACTATTTATTCTTCGCAATTTTAAAGTTTTATGGTTACTCTTCACAACTACGTTATTTACTTTATTTATCTATACATATAATAAAATTGTAACTAAGCCGAATCTGTACATTAAATATTTTTTGGAAATTTTTATTAATATCGAATTTATTATCGATACAGAGGCCGAATCTATAGTTTTTAGAATTTTTGTCTCTCTGTCTGTCCGTTACCGCATCACGGGAAACCCTCTGGATAGATTTTTATGGTATGACGATAGCTGGTTATCCGGGTCAACATATAAGATACTTTTTATTGCGGGAAAATATCTAATCTCTGAGAAATCTATACTAAAAGATAAGTCGCTAGTGATTAAATAAAAACATTGTAACTTTGTAACTATTTCGAGGCACACTTTTTTTCAACAGATGTACATTTATTTTGAGAAATAACCAGATAAATTATATGCAAAACTAAGCTTAAATAAAAAATCTTGTAAAAACGATGTCGCAATTCAAACTAGATTTCCTTTTGTACAGAGGTAAGAGCACCAGTTTATTTTTCAGCCAAGATTTATTGCGAACGAATAAAAGAAGTAAGTTATTACGTCAGCGGAGTACGATCTCAGTGAAATGCCGCTTTTGTAAAGTCTGTGCAGTTTTATCTAAATTCAAGCGGGCATAAGTCTGGATTGTAAGCGTTTGTTAAAATGCAGAGTTAAAATACGATACGTACGTACGATAGTATTATTTTATAGTGAAAAGTTTTTCATATTAGTATATTCTTACGTTGCAGTTTTTATGTTTTTTTCTCAGAAATGTGATATTTTCCCGCGGTAAAAAGTATCCTATATGTTGACCCGGATAACTAGCTATTACCATACCAAATTTCATCAAAATCCCTCTAGTGGTTTTTCCGTGATGCGGTAACAGACAGACAGACAGACAGATAGACAAAAATTCTAAAAACTATAGATTCGGCCTCTGTATCTATCTATAATAATATATATTTCAATAAGATTTTCCAAAAAATATTTAATGTACAGATTCGGCTTAGTTAGAATTTTATTATATGTATAGACGAAATAATGTATATATAATGTATATATACGAAATAATTGCGTCCCTTACTAAATAAGAATGTCTATTTTTAAACAAAAACGACCCAGACCTAGAGGCAGAGGTGTGTAGTTATGTTTTTTAAGAAATTTTTGGCTTTGCGATTTATGGGCAAAAGTTTTTATTGCAAATTATGTAAAGAAGTTATTTTGAAAATATGTAGCGTATTCACGTAACTTAAACACATCTGCCCGTTTTGCCGCCACTACCCCCTTATATGATTTCGAGGCCAATGTCAACGTATACACGCTACACGTAGGGATCATTCTAGGTCTTTTGCTATTATGTGATTTATTCCTCGGTTAATTAATACAGTCAACAGCGATAAGGCAGTCTATTTTATGAGTAAATTCCCGCAAGAAATTAACTTTTTGTCTTTTTACATAGGGATGCGGACTCCTAGTAATATATTTTAGATATTTGAACCGACCATATATTACGATTACGGTTCAAGAGATAGGTACAGCTATTTAATGCAGGATACTGGACAGATGGATGGGCAGTCGGACAGTGTGTAACTTAAAAAGAAGTTTATAAAAAATATTACTAATACTATACAAGTTGAATGAAATAATGTCATTTCTACATCGTCATAATATGGTCTATGTTAACTACAATGATGGATGTTTGGTGTTAACAAATAAATAACATTTTTTATGTCTTTTTATTAGTTAACGTATAAGACGCACTGACAGTTATTAAACATTAAAAATTAAAGTATTTATTGAACTAAATTGCCTGGTTTAGGTGGTAATTTCTCAAGATTACGAGACGCTGATTTCGACCTTCAATCCATACTAATATTATAAAGACGTAAAGTTTGTGAGTTTGTGACGTTGTAGGAGGTAATCTCTGGATCTACTGAACCGATTTAGATGAAATTTGGTAAGAAGATAGTTTGAGACCCTGGGAACTTTTACTTACTTTTTGTCTCGGAAATCGTTTATTAAGGGGGTAAAATGTGGATGAAAATATGTATTGTGGAGCAAGCTCGGAACGAAACCGAGCGAAGCGAGGGTGAGTCGCTAGTTTAGTATACAAAGACTATGACCGGAAGTAATACATAGGTTATGTTAGGAAGCTTACGTAAATCGCTAGTTCTTCATTAAGCTTCAATAAATTAAGTATACCTACCATATTAACATGTAAAATTCTATTACACTTGAATATCGCAGCTAACTTTAGAAGTTCAAGTAGAAGTTCAGAACTTTGCCGCATGTGTCATGTTTAATACATTAAGGACGTTTTGATTCACGTAGCTTTTAAACTTATACAACTTAATAATGAAATGTAACATTTGAAAGAATAAGCATGCGACCGTACTTTAGCTTTACTTAATTACATTTCTAAATTCGATCTCATTGTGAGACTTATGGCTGATTTCACCAACGTCACCAAGTTTAAGGGATCCCCTAAGCATGGTTAGGGGGCTGTTGGGGACAGTTTCTGTTTCACCGAAGGTTAGGGGTCACCTAAAAATTTAAAATAATAATAAAATGCCACCTAAATATAGGCACTAGAAATACGGGCACTGACGATGGTAAAACGAAATTTAATTTAGGGGCTAGTTTAGGGGAACTTTTAAGCTAGGGATCCCATACGTAGGTGGTAGCTTAAGTGATGTTAGTGAAATCGGACATTAATGTTGCAAATAAATGCTTATATAATATAATATTAAAAAAATAGGTTATAGTCTACTGGTATGGCTGACTATCGAAATGAAAAATGAGTAATGCTAATGCTTGTAAGTCTTTAAATATATATATAAATCGGGCAAGTGCGAATCCGATTCTCGCATCGAGGGTTCCGTACAGCTAAACACTGTGTTGTATTTACTGACGTATTTCTTTAGGTTAACACTAAAATTAAATACGTATATTTATGTTTTTACAATATTAACACATTGTATTAGTCAAAAGAGTACTGTCGTGTTTCAAACAATTTTTTTTAGCTAATTTTGCGGTTGCTAAATTAACAGTACAGGTAATTGATAACGTTTCATATCTAAAAAAGTACTAAACGTATATTTTACAAAGTAATTTTCGTTGAAAGTAATTTTAGTTGAGTGTATTTTCTCCCTTTTTCCTCAAAATTTTCTTGTGATAAGATTTTTTAAAAGGTGAAGGAGGAGGGAGATCGGACACAATACAATGTTTACGAATTTAGAGTCATCTAGATATAGCTCGGGCATAATGGGTTCTAATAAAAAAAAAGAAAGAAATATTTAACTTATTCTTATAGACCAAATGTTATATGCTTCTGAAATTCTTACTTACACGACATTTGTATTTGACGATCAGAACAAAAAATTAGAAACATTTTCATTTGAAAATAATTTCCGGCCCGTCCTCGGTACACGAGAAATTAACATTAAGAGGCCTATCACAAGATGTACTCTATGATATTGAGTTCGAGCAGCTGACGCAATTCGGGCGGCCGAAACTGGTGTGAAGGAGTTTTTGGTCGTTTGAGCGCAGACAGAGCCGCGGGCAACACTAGTATCAAATATGTATTAATAGCTGGATAATAAAGGAATGTGCAGTGGTCAGCCTAGACAAATTGGTCTTATGTAATAAACAAATGATTAAAAATAAAATCACGTGTAAAGTTTAAATTTACTCAAATTAAAGAGCAATAAAAGAGCTTTTAGTAAGATAATAGATAAGAGTATATATATGAAAAGGGTCAACTTTTGTGTTTCATACAAAATCTTCTGCAATATACGGAAGACGTTATTACAATAGGAGTTTGGATGAAAGAATTAAAAGGGAGTAATAGTCGGTATATCACTCTAACCCGCCCTATAATAAGGAGTGTGCGTAATGGGTTTCAATCTGTGCGAAAATTGAAATAGATTTGAGGTCGAAACCTTGTTATGGGATTTCTGCTATCCCTTTCTGGAGGCATCGAAATTTAAGGAAAGTGAGCTTTGATTAATATTTTGTAGATAAATAGTAATTTGAATATATTATGCTTGCGTGAATTTATGGTAGATTTTCTTTATTAGATATTTCTGTATTTTATGTTATTTCTGCATTTTAAATTGAATCTAATAAGCTGTATTGTCATATTTTGAACGTAAGGTGTAAATGGTAAGAAATGAAAAATAAACATAAATAATTTAGTCTGAAATACAAATGTTGTTGAAATTTTATTAAACAAAATTTACATATTTTGGTTTTCCTTCTATTTCCTTGAAACGCATAATACACTTTTTATACAAAAATTTAAATATTAAAAAATAATACTATTTAATCAATTAGATTTAAAAGTTTATTTAATTTAAACATATTTCATATTTATTAGGAGGTATTATATCATAGGTATTATTAGGAGGTACATTTGAAAATAAAATAACAACAACAAAACACAACAAAGTAAATTTTTTTTTCACCACATAAAAAATTGGAAAGTATTTAAAAACATATGAACTGGATTTTGTGAAAATAAGTAAAAAAATTAAAGCTAAGTCCAATATTTATATAGCTGTCTGTTACAAACAAAACAACAAACGACAATATATATATATATATATATATATATATATATATATATATATATAATATATATATATATATATATATATATATATATATATATATATATATATATATATATATATATATATATATATATATATATATATATATATATATTAGGTATTTCATTTTCAATAAATTTATGATTTCATTCCAGATGAAACAATTTAAATTAAATTTAAAATTAGATTATTTTTTTTAATTTGTGTACAGTGTACACTGTACATATTATATTCTGCTTGCTGGAAAAATCTCAATAAACCTCAGTTTGCTTAACTTTTGCATACCACTGCTGGAAATAAGCAATACATTCTGAACAGATTTATTGCGTTCAGTTATTTGAACTAGCGAACAGTCGTAAATCATCCTTATTTCTATATTCTTGATACAGACGTGTTTATATATTTGTTAATTATAGTAGTTTTATTAATTTACGAATGAAGAAAGTATTGATGGAGTTGAATTTTTGTGAAATGTAACGTTATAATAATTTAAAATTCCACAGCTGGGCACAGGCCTTAATAGTAGGGAGATTAGACCATAGTACACCCCGCTGGACTATGGCCTGATCCTCCTCGCATTGAAGAGAGGCCCGTGCCCAGCAGTGGGACGCTTAAAGTGTTTGAATACACACACCCCGCTGGCAAAATACGTGTTGGCGGACTTCATGCATACATTTACTTTTGTAATTCTACGACAGCTGACTTATTTACGACTTCAAATGTATGGAGTGGGAGCCCTATTTTTTTTTAATAATACTTATCAATTCTTAGCAACAATAGTCTTCCAGTAAAATGGCTCTGTATAATATGCTTCGATTAAAAGGGTTCCGTTTTAGGCGTTAGGTAGGATATTGAACCCAAAAAATTTCGTGTGAATTAGTTATAATTAATATACATATATATGTTAGTTTTAAGATATATATTATGCTATGGACCTCTGCTTACGTATTTAAGATCCTTATATAAATATTGCCTGAAATAAATGAGTAAAAAAAAGCATTTTTATATATTAGGTATGTGGGCTGCGATATTTATCAATACATATAATAAAATTCTAACTGAACCGAATCTGTACATTAAATATTTTTTTTGGAAAATCTTATTGAAATAGACATTATTATCGATACAGAGGCTGAATCTATAGTTTTTAGATTTTTTATCTGTCTGTCTGTGACCGCATCACGGAAAAATCATTGGACACATTTTGATGAAATTTGGTATGATGATAACTGGTTATCCGGGTCAACGTATAGGATGTGTTTCCCGCAGTAAAGAGTTACTGCGAGAAACACTGTTTTATATATTCATTCAAAACAAAAACAAACCTATCCCACAGGAATCGTAGATGTTTCCGAGATATAAAGTAATTTATGTGATATTCCAGACTATAATCTATCTCTGTGCCAAATTTTATCCAGATCAGTACAGTCGTTCAGGCGTGATTGAGTAACAAACATCCATCCAAAATTTCGCATTTATATAGTAGTAAGATGTAAAATAAACCATAAATATGGTTTTTGGGTACAGTATTGTTTTATGGCATATCTTGACCTCTGAATAAAATTAGCTTAGCTATAAAGGGCAAGCAAAACTTATGCCAATTAAATAATATATATATTTATGAATTGATGTCGCATTTATTAAAGGTCGTTCTTCGTTTCAAATTACACAGATGTCGAAGCCGCCTTAATATAAATTAGACAAGCATGAAAGATTAGGTAAGTATCGCAATTGACGACACGTTTGGCTCAGTTGGTAGTGACCGTACTTGCTGTGCCAGGTGCCGCGGGTTCGAGTCCCGCTGGGGGCATTCATTTGTGCGATGAGCACGAATGTTTGTACTCCAGTCATGGGTGTTTGTATTTATAATATGTATGTATTTAAAGTTATATATGTGTAGTGTATCAACTATTACAAGCATCGTAGCTTACCATGGTACTAGATGGCGCTGTGTGTTAATGTCCCAACATTTATTTATTTATTTATTTAATTAACTGCTCATAATGCATGAATAATGTGTACAAAATTTAACATTAATTGAATGACCTTTAAATAAATTATTTACAAGCTTTTGCTTTAGTCGTATCTAGATACGAATAAAGCATTGAATAAATCTAGGCTCAAATCTAGCGTGTGGTTAAATTTTTAATAATAAAATGACATTTTAAAATATCACATTATATAAGAAATTTAAATGCCGATTGGCTTTTATGATAATTTAAAATCCTTTTTAATTTAAGCGTATAAATTTTTAGCATTTTAATTACAGTCACGATTTACGAATTTTCAATCCATTCATCGGCGTTTGATTCAAAATACCGATTTCAAATTAATTTTTTATTTAACATTGATTGGAATTCCTACATTTGGTTTTAATATTCATTAGGAAAAACACAGTGTATAAAGTCTTTTTAATTAGTTTTACGTTCATCTATACATATAATAAAATTCTAAGTGAGTCGAATCTACACATTAAATATTTTTTAGAAAATCTTATTGAAATAGATACAATTCAATTCAATTCTCTTGCTAATGGCTTGAAATAGTCATTATATCTATACAGAGGCCATTTGTCTGTCTTTCTGTTCGTCCGTCCTTATGTCCATCTGTCTGTCTGGGAACGTATTACGAGAAAACCACTGGACAGATTTTTATGAAATTTGGTATGATTGGTTATCTGGGTCAACATATAGGATACTTTTTGCTACGGGAAAATATTTCTAGATTTCTGAAAAGATCTCTGAGAATTGTATACTAAAATAAACATATATATTACATTATATATTATTTACTTTATTTATATATTTATTTACATACCTTACGTTCATGAATAAAATAAAAAATATATAAATTCAAATACGTTTTTATTTAAATATACTTATTTACTCACATTGTATCGAATTAATATTATTATAATGAAGTCTTATGCGAAAATTGTTTAATCAAGCTGAGAGCCGCCTAAGGGAAGTCGACGCCATTTCATGAAATCTTAACGCTTAAAGTCTTAAATATGTAAATATTATTGTCACTGGAATTTGTGAGTAAAGTTTATTGAATTTATTTTTATTCTTTCACACGCAGAAAGGATTCTAATTTATTTGTATCATTTACATTAAGAATTAACTTTTACAGCATATATATGAGTAAGTATTTTTTTTAAAGAAGACTAAAATTGTATTATAAGCCGTCATATTTATTTTACTTGTGGGAGAGAAAAACGGAAATAATATATAAAATATATTTAAATACAGCTTCTTGAATCTCGTATAAAATACTAAATTTTACTTTTAATGTTAATTTTATTCTCTTTTCCATGTTTATTTTATGTTGCTTAGTGGTTATATTTATTTATATATTTTATTTAAGTAATATCTATCATCGTGTAGGTTGTATGTATAGATTCAATATTTAAACGTGATCGCTAGCGATAATGAATAAAGAAATGGTCATAGTATTTAAATGATAGACAGAATTTAAAAAATACCCTCATTATAATCATATACATTACAGCTGTAAATATACGTCAAATTGTATATTTTATATCCAGATTTCTGAGTAGTATAATACAGATGACAAAGTGAAAGGGTGGTCTGAAAGCGGATTAAGGTCTTCCCACAAGAACGCTACCGTGCTACCACTGTGTGCAAGTTTTATTTATAAAGCTTTCATTCCAAAGCTTCAGTTTTTACGAATTTTAGACTTTATCAATATTATTCGATTTAATATTAAACCTACTTATTAATCTACTAAAGTACATATGCTTAGTAAAGTATATTGTATATTTATGATTCTCATCATAATTATATGAGCCCTGCTTTCTAAAAGAACTAGTACATTTTTTTGTTATAAAGACAAGTGGTAGTCCAGTGGTAACGCGCTCGCTTGGGAAACCGAGTGAAGCGGGTTCAAATCCCGGGTCTCGCACCTCTGATATTTTCATGTGCGAATCATTTCTAACATGATTACCACTTGCCTTACGGTGAAGGAAAACATCGTGAGGAAACCTGCATGTCTTAGAAAACCTTGCAAGTTTTCGAAAGACATGTGAAGTCCGCCAATCCGCACTTGGCCAGCGTGGTGGACTATGGCCTGATCCCCCTCGTATGAAGGGAGGCCCGTGCCCAGCAGTGGGACGTTAAAAGGGCTGAATACAAAGACAAGTGTTTGTTAGAATTACTTCATTTAATGTTGTAGTTCAATATTGCTAACAATAAAAATTCCCATAGAATTTCATTTTGCTGTTCACTTAGAATCACATTTTACACCCGGTTACAATTTCTTTTTTTTTTATGGTACTCAGTGATAAACGAGCAGACAGTCCACCTGATGGAAAGCGATACCTGTCGCCCACAACACTTACGGTTCATGTACTTAGGTTTTACGTAACAAAACTGCAGTACCGCGGTAAGTTATCACTGCGAGGACTAAGATAACATACCTCTTGCCTGTAATTGCGTTGGCTACCTTATCCTTCAAACCGGAACACACTAATGCAATCATTGTTGCTTGGCGGGAGAATTAGATAAGGGGGTGGTACCCATCCAGTCGAACTCCTCAGGCTTGACAGATTCCTACCACTGGTAAAGCTTTTTAAATAAATATGTTTACAGTAGTAAATAAAATATTTTTTAAATAAATAAAATTACATTAAAGTAAATGTTACTTTTAATAACCATTTTATGTACGACATATTATGGTTATTTAAAGTAAAATTATCCTTAAAAAATATTTAAGTTATAATACTTATATATTACATAGCCATACCCAATTACAGGTTTCTTTGAAAATTATAAATTTTCCTTTATAACACAAAGTATTAGATAATTCTGACTCTAATCTGTACCTAAAAAATGGAACTTCTTCTTAATTATAACCAACTGCTAATTTACAATGAAAAATTATTAACAGATGGGCGCAATTTATCTTGCTAGCTTAAGAAATGTAATGAAGTTTTAGAATGAATAGCTTCTTCTTACGTCTAGCTTTCTTTTTGATCTTTTAACTTTTACTGGCAAATTTATGGCAATAATGTAGTTTTTGGTAGGAATATTTTACAAGTTATATTAGACTTACATGAATAATTGCCATTTAACATCAATTTTAGATTTAATAATTTTATTTTGTTAAGATTTTATTGTTTATTCTTTCATTATATTGTAATTACTTTTATTATATCTCATACATATATTCTTTATTGCACTAACTGCCTCGGTGGTGTAATGGCTAGCATGTACGGCTGCACACCCGGAGGTCCTGGGTTCGAGTCCCGGGTCGGGTCAAGTTTAGTTATTGAGTCTTCCTGTATAGTAAGTCTCAGTAACAGCCCGGAGTTGGGAAGTTGGCAGTGTTTCACCCCCGTGCCTCGGAGAGCACGTAAAGCCGTCGGTCCTGCGCCTTAACTCTTACCGGTCGTGTCGAGTGGTCGTCCCACCGGAGTATGAGATATGATAGGAATAGAGAGTGCACTTGTGTCTGCGCGTACACTTGAGCACTATAATATCTCCTGCGCAGTTGGCTAATCTCATTGAGATTGGCCGCCGTAGCCGGAATCGGCTAGGAGAACATCATCATTGCACTAAACAAGAAATAAAAAAATACATAGAAAATGACGTGGACATTTAAGTGTACTTAAGTAACTATTAAAGAAATTAATTACTTTTCCTTTATTATATTCCTTTTTCATAACTTAAAAGTAATTTTAAAATAAATATTTAAAATTTTGGTTTATAACTATTGTATTTTATCTCCAACTGGATTACTCACCACATAGAGATGGGCTCGTAAATAATTCAACATATTCACGTTAGCTTTCGACTTGAATTCGTGTGTTGTGGCATTCGGTTTGAATAAAAAAACATGTAGTAAAAGTTTACGGAAGTATGTTCCTAAAATTCGTATTAAGATGTAAAGTTTTCTCTAATTTGATGTGTATCCTTCCGTTAAATCTTTATCAAAATCAGTCCATTCTAGGCCAGATTGAGAAATAAATAAATATGTCAGGACATTAACACACAACACCATCTAGTTCCGTGGTAAGCTACGAGGCATGTTATGGATACCAGATAGTTGACACATTATACATATATAACTGTAAATACATATTAATTTTATAAATGTAAGCACCCATGAGGAGTACAAACATTCGTGCTCATCACACAAACGAATGCTCCCAGCGGGACTCCAAGCTGCGACCGCCGGCGCAGCAAGTAGGGTCAGTACAAACTGAGCCAAACGTGTCGTCAAATATATATAATTTTAGTACAGATTTGTGAAGCGGTTTAGATAAGACACTTATCGACAAAATTTTGGCAATAGGTATAAACTATAATAAGTCAGTCTGTCCTAATTGTTTGTCGAGACTAATCTCTCTGTGTAAAATGGCTGTGACATACGAACAGACGGGCATCACGAAATAATAAGGGTTACGTTTTTGACTTTTGGCTATTGAACTCTAAAAAAAGTCTTCTATCTAAACAAGTCTTGCAATTATTCTCAACCAGTGGCTAAAACGAGTACCTATCAAATAACTAAGCACCCTGCTTTATAATTCTTGACTTAAGGTTAATTTTATTTGTGAACTTTCAAAAATTGCCAGCAAAGCTACGAGCAAAGGCATTTATTTTTTCATGCATAATTCCACGTTACCTTGAAGCTAAAATAGTTTTGCACTTCAGACGTTCTTAACTGCTTTCTTTTCTTTAAAACACGCCTTGTATTTTTGATGTCTTATTATTGTGGTTCAAATTCGACACTGTTCTTTAACTTATTTTATTATTAATATTAGCATTAATATTGTATATAAATATTCTATTAAGAAATTATATGAATTTTCTAAAAATAAACTAAAGCATGTTTTAGTTTCGTTTTGTTTGTTTATCTCTGAATAGGAACAGTGTGCTTATTATTATAAAAACTTAAAAAAAGACCGACTTCCAGGCACTGAAAAGTAAAAAATAACTAAACGGAGATTTTCATTTAGAATAGATACCTAATCAGATATTTTCGAAGTTAAAAAGTCGGTTAAAAAGTGTTACCAAAATTCTTTACACGTAATAAACTTAGAAATTTACTAAGTTATAAATATATAAAACAAGAATGATAAGCGTTAAAGATTGTTTTAAAGCCTAATGTGTTATAATGTGTATTTTTTCTCAATCTTAATTTTACATAATTAAGAAAATTATGCAAAAGTTTAAAATAACGTATAATAATTATTGTACATTTATTGTTAATACAAATGTAAATCAGTGAACCAATAACGTGAATATTTATTATTCAAGTTATTGGTAAAGTCTTATGTATTCACATATTTTCATCAAAATTGCATTATTTTATCGAAGTAGAAGTATAAATGAACACGTTGAGCATATAATTAAGCATGGTAATGAACTGTCACAATATTTGCATTTACAATTGATAGGTTTATTTTCTATAATTAAATAATATTATAATTAATTCGACTCTGCGTATTTAAATGCAAAGGAAATAATTTTATTTTACATAATTAAATTGTGGTGTTGTCAAAATTATATCCGTATTAACATTATAAATGTGAAAGTTTGTGAGTATGGATGCTTGTTACTCTTGAACGCCAGAACGGCTGAACGGATCTGGATTAAGTTTGGCACAGAAATAGATTATAGTCTAGAATAACACATAGGCTACTTTTTATCCCGGAAAAATGTACGGTTCCCGTGGGATAGGTTTGTTTTTGTTTTCTTAGAGGCGAACTTGAACAAAGCGAAACCACTTTATTTAACGTTGAGAAAACATTGCTGGTTATGTGGGACTTACAAGCCAGAAAAACCAGTACTACCCACTAAACCCAACGGAACTTCCCCTGTCTTAATGGGGTTTTGCAAATCGGAACCGACGGCTGCCTGCCGAAACAGACCACAAAACCTATGTATGTTTATAATACAATATGCAGTCATTTGCTTCGAAGGTAGCGACACTTTACAACTTTGTTTTTTATTTTCCGCAAAATCTTGCTCTAACAATGCTTTTTGGCAGTACCAAATTCCGAGCTGTAAAAAAGACTTTTTAAAGGAATAGCCCGTAGAAACATTTTCAAGAGAAAATCAGTTTTTATTATATATATACCTAAAAACCTCATAATACTAGGTCAACGGTTCTTCAGGTTCGTTTAATTTTTTTGAATATTTGTAAAAAATCTGATGATATAAGCTAGCTTAATTTACTTTATAATTGTCATTTTTTTGAGAGCCTGATTCCGGGGTTGGTCAAGAATATCTGTTATTGTGATTTTGTTACTAATAGTAGCAGCCAATCGGTCAGTATGTCATTCTTCTAATATAATACAATCAGCTCAGTGATTCTAAAGAAATATAGCTTTCTAATAGATACACAAATAAAATGATGTTCTCCCGACCGATTCCGGCCACGGCGGCCAATCTTATTAAGACTCGCCAACTGCGCAGGAGATATTATAGTCCCCCCCAACGTGCGTTCACCTTGTCGTGGTGGGGGGGCTCAGTAGTGCCCGACAACCCAACCGGGCGCGAAGCCAAGAAACGCACAGGGAGGTGGCCCATTTCGATGGGCGGTGGGAGGTGGCCCTCTTCGGAGGGCAGTGTACCATGCGGGTTGCTCCTGGTACTTCTCTGATAGCAGAGTGGACTGTGGAGCAACCGTGGTTGTTGTGGTCTGCTTCGGCAGACCTGCCGTCGGGGCGTCGTGGTTGAATGCGTAAGCGATCCTGCGACGCCCCATTAAGACGGGGGAAGGTTTTGTTGGGTTTTAGTGGGTAGTACTGGCTTTGCCGGTGAGTCCCACACCTCGTGCGTAAATGCATTTCCCAACGTTAAAAAAAAAAAAAAAAAAAAGGAGATATTATAGTGCACAAGTGTACGCGTAGACACAAGTACACTCTCTCTTCCTGTCACTCTCATACTCCGGTGGGACGACCGCTCGACACGACCAGTGAGAGTCAAGGCGCAGGAACGACGGCTTTACGTGCTCTCCGAGGCACGGGGGTGAAACACCGCCAACTTCCCAACTCCGGGCTGTTACTGAGGCTTACTATACAGAAGGACTCAATAACTAAACTTGGCCCGACCCGGGACATTTCTAAAAATGGTTTTCACATGTATACGTAATTCCAAAATACACTACAAATATTCATATCGTTGACATCGTGTGATATAATGAAATTTCTCAGTTATGACGATATGTTAAATGCAATTTCTGTTTGATTTAAAGATCACGATACATATGTAAGGAAGTTTTTCATTATCAACTTTCAAAAATAAATTATTTCGTTATAGGTTTTATAAATTATAATATTACAAATATTTAGTTATCTTAATTTTTATTCTCGTCGCCATTTTTTGGGATAAGTAAGTAAATTGCTTTTTACACATTGACATTTTTAGTTTGTAAATAAAGGAATTCTAAAAATGTATTTTGTAAAAATGAAAGGAAATACGCCTGACAATTAAATTTTACATTTCATATCATTGAAACTCTGTCAGCGCTACCTTTTTCTTGACGCTGAGACATTTTTTCGTGTCACACTTCCTTCTCTTCATAGATGCAAATTTAGGTTAACGGGTATGTAACCTAAACTTATAAGAAACAAGTACCTTGGGAAAGTATTAAATAAAAAAAAATTAACACACTAGAAATAAAATATATTACAGAAATAAAAATACTGCTTTTTGCAGAAATATAATAAACACTGATCAAAAAACAGTTTTCAAATATTCCATTATTTTCTGAGGCTTCTATTCGCTTTTGGTTACCATGAAAGTTTGTGTGAATGTTATTATTAACTTACTATTCATGTGAAATTGAGAGTTACAAATGGTCATGTTTCTATTTGTTTATATTTACATACGTACATATTAAACTTCTCTGTGACCGTATGTCGTTCGTATATTTATAATGTATATTATCTATATACATGTTATCTATACATAAATCTACATAGGTTTATTTAAAACATGGAAAAAATTAACAAATAAATGAGCCTAAATTTATTCTAAAAAATCATTTACAAATTTGAAAAATGAATTACCGATTTTCTTCAGCTCTACAGCAGGAGATGTTCCGCTCAAAAAAAACGTTCCTAGGGATTCACTCGAGCGAAGCAAGCTTAAGTCGTTATTTAATATTATAATCATAGAAGAGAAGATTACTTGTTACTAAAAGCGATAGACAAAAGAATAAATATAATAAATAAATATGTTGGTACAGTAACACACAGTACCATTTAGTTCCATGGTAAGCTACGAGGCTTGTGTTATAGATACCAGATAGTTGATACAATACACATATATAACTTTAAATACATACATATTATAAATATAAACACCCATGACTGGAGTAAAAACATTCGTGCTCATCACACAAATAAATTCCCCCAGCGGGACTCGAATCCGCGACCGCTGGCACAGCAAGTAGGGTCACTACAAACTGAGCCAAACGTGTCGTCACGAATTACATTCAATTGAGGACTTCACGTAGACTTGAATCCTGCGTGAGGCGGTATTTTGATTATTTTCCACATAAAGTCCGAATTTGAGTATTAATAGTATAATTTTACGATATCTCTATATATAATATTTTAATTTTATGATTATTATAGGATAAATTGAATTTTGACATAATTAATTAATAATATAGTGTCTAATGAACAGAACAAAGGCAAATTAAGTCAAGGCAGCGCTTGATAATGAAGTTATAGATATATTGTGTATAATATAATATAATTTGTATGTAGAACTGCTTTAAATGTCACCTATATTACTGTTGGAATATAAGTGGTTATAAATCATTTTTTTTCTCATCTTAAAAAAAAATAGATTTATATTATAGTTATTATATTTAAATACAGTTTTTATTTATAATATGTATGTATTTAAAGTGTATGTATGTATAGTATATCAACTACCTGGTATCCATAACACAAGCCTCGTAGCTTACCATGGAAATAGATGGTGCTGTGTGTTAATATCCCAACATATTTATTTATTATAGTTAACCCACTGTCACTTTATTGACTTCATTTTCATGCTTTAGACCTCACACGTATAACATTCCGGTCTTCACGCGGAGCTTACAAAAATATATCGTGAAGCTTTCACACTTTTCAAGTAATAACCGTGCAATGATGAATATTATTGAATTATAGTGACTTTGCATGTCTTCACAACAAAGGTCACGACACATTTAACGAGTCAGCAAACTTTATTACCCCACTCAAATAATTTACTTCCACACAATATACCATTGTGGCGAACGGAATATAATTTATTATGATTGCCCCAAACAACTTGATATATTTTCTATCCGGTTCTTGATGGAATTATGTTTCCATTGTAATATTACGTGAAAATTATTCATGATAATAATCTTCTATTAAAATTGTTAGAGAAATGAAATAAAAAGTGCTTCATTAATAATACTCGAGTATGGAGTCAATATAAAAGAAGTGGTACAATCAACTATACACGACTACAAATACACGTAAAGTGTAACTGTATAGTACTGTGTAATATTTTTAGTACAAAACACAGTAAAGTTTTGAAGTTGAAGAAACCTTAATATTTTTAAAAATACTTTTGTTTTTCCTTACTGGAAAACTAAGCTATATTTTCTGGGTAAGAGTTTTAGTGCGTGTGCAAGCAATTCTACAACTTATTCGCTCACTATCGCGACAATAAGGTTTCGGAGTAGGTCTTAGTGGGTCTTAAAGTCTCTTGTCCATTGACGGCCGGGAGAAACCTTATGATTGGTTTTTCAACGACACAAAAGAAATGTATATAACACTCACTTTGCTCGGGTTCATCCCTAGGTTGATTCCTCATACAAACTTTCATCCTCAATTTCACCTCTTTAAGAGATAATTTCCGAAATAAATAATAAATAAATAATTATGTTGGGACATACAAAGCAAAGCACACCGACTTCGAAAATATTTAATTAGGTATGTATAGTAAATGAAAACTACCAATCAGTTATTTTTTACTTTATAGTGCTTTTGTTTGAAATCGGTTTTTATTTTTTTGTTAAAAAGTTTTTATTTACTCTATATTTATATTCAGACTTTTATTTTTTTAGGACTTGGCAGTCCCATCGTAGCCTAAATTTAATTGATTACCACATTGTATGATAGAATCACATAATAATATACGTATAATTTACACTTTTTTAATATATATATGTGTAAAAACAATACCTGAAAAATACTTTTTTACCTTACGTTGCTTTCTGTAAAAATACTTCCCCAAGTGTAATCTGCAAGTTTTCCTATAAATTTTAACAGAGTCAATGTTTAATAGACTGTTAAGCTAACGTCGTCCTCCTAAGCCATGTTTTAGTACAAACGAACCGGAACTAACGCGTCTACTGCACTTTATCACGTATAGACATTTATATTCAGGCACTAGAAACTTTTAACGTCGTTTGTAAAATCATGTAACAAAGAAACCTCAAGCTACATTTATTTTTATGAAAATGTTTAGATATAATAATATTCTTAATGAAATAGTTATCAATACATATAAATAAAATACATACGTACAGAAAGTAAAATATTTTCTACATTAAATTCGGTGGAAACACGTAATTTAAACTAATGAAAATGTATATTTTTTTGGCGACATGTTTGGCTCTGTTTATAGTGACCCTACTTGCTTTGCTAGCGGTCGTGAGTTCGAGTCCTGCTGGAGGTATTCATTTGTGTGATGAGCACGAATGTTTGTATTCCAATCATGGGTGTTTATTATTTATATATGTATGTAATTAAAGTTATATATGTGTAGTGTATCAACTACCTGGTATCCATAACGCAAGCCTCGTAGCTTACCGTGGAATTAGATGGTGCTGTGTGTTAATGTCCCAACATATTTATATATATTTATATTTGTAGGTACTATATTTTGAGGGATCCTTAAACCTCAAATTTTGGTGTGCCAACCTTGTTATATTTAATTAGAACAAAAGACGAAGGGATTTTATAGTACAGAATAATAAACTCTACTACTCGTAAAGCCTCCATATTACGAAGCATATACAAAGCAAGTATATACATATGTATATATAATACTATCTCAATTTTATTAAATACGGATATTTAATTAAGTACACAAAATTATATTTTAATTACGTATATTATGTGCTATATATCAAGGAAATTGCTACTTTTACTTGAGGATGGTAAGCTTTTAGTCAAATTTCTTTATCCAAGGCTTGATCAAAGGAATTTAATGAGCTCATCAAATGTATTAGCAACATTGTTATTTTTACTCAGAACATTTTAGACTGTTTGATTTGAGGAAATAAAAAGAAAACTTACTGTGCTCTTATTATCCCAAGACGAGAATCATTAGTGAGCTTAAATTTTTAAGCAAATATATTGGACTTTTAAGCAAAAAATTGCAATAACGCAACCATAAAAAAATGATTTAACTCGGAACAAGAGATTGGATTGGAAGAAATTCGACCAATCGATACCACTTTAAGCGCGGTAATTACTGCACAAATCCTATTCGAGTTGGACCACTTCTCCATTGCCCATACACTAATAGAACACATCTATTGAGGTTTCACAAACCTAAATCCACCTACTATTTCTGCACTCATTTGTTACTTATATATATATATATATATATATATATATATATATATATATATATATATATATATATATATATATATATACGAGGGAGCGTTTTTATGTTCGCGGAATGAAGGGTAAGGGGTTGAAATACAAAAACCAAATTATTTTTCCTTATCAATATATTCACCTGCAAGACGGACACATTTTTCAGATCTTTCAATTAATTTATTTATACCCTCATAAAAAAATGTTTTGTCTTTGTCCTCAAAATACGCTGAAACTTTACCTTAACTTCATCATCGGTGGTAAATTTTTTACCCCGCAGCTCTTTTTTCATTTTTGGAAAGAGGTAATAATCACTCGGGGCCAGGTCTGGGCTGTAGGGTGGGTGGTTCAAAATATCGAAGCCCACTTTAAGCAGGGCAGCCAAAGCAACGCGGCTCTTGTGGACGGGCGCATTGTCGTGCAAAAGCAGCACACCTTTCGTCAATTTTCTCCGTCTTTTCTGTTTAATGGCTTCTTTTAGTCGCTCTAATTTGAAGCGTAGTATTCTTCGGTTATAGAAACACCTTTATCTTTATAATCGATCAATAATATTCCTTCTGAGTCCCAAAAGACCGTTGCCATGAGTTTCCCAGCTGACTGTGACACCTTAAACTTCTTGGGGGGTGCTGTGCCCTTTTTATGCCACTGCATAGAGTCTTGGTTCGACTCAGGTTCATAATGATGAACCCAAGTTTTGTCTCCAGTAACAATTCGACTCAATACACCAACCTTGTTTACATTGCAGAGGTCCAAAAATGCACGTGAACACTCTACGCGTTGTTGTTTTTGAGGCGGCGTGAGCATTTTCGATACCCGTCTTGCGCTGACCTTAGTCATGCCAATATGATTGTTCAGGATTTTAAAAATGGTTGTATCGGATACTCCAACCATTTCTGCGAGTTGTTTCTTCTTTAGTCGAGCATCGTCGAGTACAAGTTTTTCGACTTTTTGAATAAGTTCTGGCGTGGTCACCTCGATGCTCCTGCCCGCCCTCGGGTCGTCTTCAAGGGATTCCCTTCCTTTTTTAAACAAACTGTGCCACTTTTACACTATGGTTTTTCCTGGACAAGAGTCACCGTAAACCGATGACATCTCATCCATTATGGTCGCAACTGATTTTCCTTGCTTGGTAAGGAACTTTATAACGGCACGATATTCGATTTTTTCCATATTTCACTTTTCATTCCTGATTATGTTGCTTGGTTGGCAATAGCTCAAAGACTAATAGTCTAATAACAATGAAATCTCGTATTTATACTAATTATGAGTCACTAAACACGTTACGATCGTAATGAGCCTAATCACCCCCCTCCAACCCTCTCATTCCGCGAACTTAAAAACGCACCCTCGTATATATATGTATATATATATATATATATATATATATATATATATATATATATATATATATATATATATATATATATATATATATATATATTTAAAATGATTTTTTACAAATGATGTAAACAAATAGAACTAAACTATTTTAATAGACTCGGCACTTTTAACATATGGCGAAATAACTATTGTTTATATTATGTAATTTCTTAATTTACAACGTACATCTGTAATAATTTTTTAAGAGGAATCAGGAAACTTATATTACATCTGACCTAGTTTGACCCCCTCTTGCTCCGTCTCTCCCATATATAGACTAACTACGATCATATAGATATGTATGTTTTTTTATTTATAATTTTATTATACATGTGGGAGAAATAAGTAAAAAAATATCCAAAGTTAAAAAGTTATTTCTATGCAAAGCTGAAGAGGTTACAATACATACATTTTTAATTATAACGAATTTATATAGATAAAAATAATATGACATTCGAGAATCATCATAAAATTTTATATACATACATACATATAATTCGCAATAAGCTTTCTAAAGTTCAATATCATCACCATATTTGATTAAAATGTTAACAAAGATATTCGTGTTGGTATTTTTACTGTGATTTATTTATATTATTAGCTTTAGCACCGTTATCCATTCCATTTTCACGTAAGAACAGTAATAATTCATCAAGTTTGCAGCTGTTGGTAACTTTGAGTAATCTACACTGTAAAATTATATTAACTAATTTATTTTGGCAATCATATTCAATTTTGAATTTTCAATAGCTACTGAACATTTATTTTCTTAGAAGATTTTTCAAAAAGTTTCATTCCCATTAAAAGTTTCAGTCTTATCTTTATTATTCAGAGTTCTGGAGAAATGAAAAAGAATGAGAAAAGTTCATGATGTTAATTTTGGCGTTTAATTAAAGTAATGATTGCCCAAAGGGTAGGAACAGGTTTTTACGAGTTATTTTTTACAAACAGCAAAAATCTTTTTAAGTTTTTGCGTTTATTTTTGTTAAAGTTAAAACGAAAGATAAATGTTTGAATTCCACTTAGTAGTGATGTTGTATGTTTGTTTTATATATAGAGAAAAGTTTAAGCTGTTAATTTAGGCGTTTAATTAAAGTAATGATTGTCCAAAGCGTAGGAGCAGGTTTTTACGAGTTATTATTTACAAACAGCAAGAATGTTTAACTTTGTGCGATTATTTTTGTTAAAGTTAAAACGAAATATATAATAAACATTATCATTCCACATCAAAGTGTTGCTGTATGTTTGTTTTATATATATTTACAAGTATTTTAATATTTCAGTCTTTTAGCTTAAAATAGTAATACAATATATATATATATATATATATATATATATATATATATATATATATATATATATATATATATATATATATATATATATATAACAATAATTGTAATATATAGAAATTAATTATAGGATTTTATTTTATTGTAAAGTCTTCTAGAGGATTTGAAACTTGGCTGCAGTTCAAATGTACTGCGATGGGTTGAAAACTTTAATCTTATGCAAAATATTCGGTAACTTCTTAGAATAAGAGGGAAAAGCGTGTTTCGTCCCTCCGCCTTCGTAGCAATAAGTTACATGAACTAAGTATCTAACAAACGCTATCTATACGTGTAGCAATGTCATGATTATTATTATGAGATACATATATTTTAAAAAAATATTATAATATGTGCAAATTTCATTTTTTTTTATTATTTATATATCAAGATATTCACGCCAGGTTCAATTATATTCTTATACTAGCGGCTCACCCTCGCTCCGCTCGAGTTCATCCTTATTTACGTTTTATCGTTTAGTCTAGATTTCTCAGAGATGAGATATTTTCCAGCAGTAAAAAGTATCCTATATGTTGACCTGAATAACTAGCTATCATCATATCAAATTTCATCAAAATCTGTCTAGTGGTTTTCTCGCTATGCGTTCCTAGACAGACAGACAGACAGACAGACAAAAATTCTAAAAACTATAGATTCGGCTTCTGTATTAATGAATATTTTAATAAGATGTTAATGAACAGATTCGGCTTACAATTTTATTAAATGTATAGATATGTGAACTTAGAACTTAGAAACTGTTCCATAAGTATTTGTAAGATAATATTTATCTTTCTCAAATCCTAATGTACTCGTAGAAGATCTACATATTATGTAAACGATTTATCATAGATAATATTATTATTAACAAAGAATTATAATATCGACTTGTTCAAAACTTACAAACATACATATGTAAAACAAATGACTTCTTATTCTTCATCTTTGTTTCAATATTTTTTATTAAAGACTTTTAGTTAAGTTTCAATGTACTTATATCCCATATTGCTTCACTGCTAGCTATAAGAAAAAGATAAACGTACAAACACTACTTACGTACTTACTAAAGAGTAAGAACATTCAAATTCTAAAATAAAAATTATTTCAGCAAAATATCTTCAAATCTTGTCGAAAATATACCGGTTCAAACGATCTCCAACGTAACAAGCAACAACTGAGATAAATCTTCTCGGAGCATCCAATTTGTGGTGCTTGGCCGAAGTATCCATGCCTATGATCTAAATATGCTAAGCGGCTTAGATGTGTTTGGGTAAAGCTCGTATACAGGTATTGTGTTTTCCCAAAAACCTGAAATGTAAGACATAAAATCGAATGATTTTTTTTCTGTTTATTATACAACCTTTTTATTGTAGGTTTACTCGCATCTAAATTTGAATGTACTTATTTCTAATTGGAAGGATATACTGATTTATCTTAAATAACCTTACTTCTGCATGATTTCGGTATTGTATTTTATATATTATATTCGTCCCGTGACTTCATTCGCGTGCGCTTTACTACTCTTTTTCAACGTTTTTGAGCATGTCGTCCACTTATAAGTTAATAAATTAAAACAATACTAAATAGAGTAAAAAGTCACTTATATTTTAACTAGAAGACATGAACACGTCTACGCCAAAAGTTCGATTCCGTTAATGACAATATCAAACTTTAATATTTATAGTACGTGTAAAGGTCTTGTGCTCTGAGGCTTTAACGGTGGGTAATTCGATAAAATCCACTAATATTCAATCACAACTATCCTAATTTCTGCTCAGTATTTAGTGAAAATGTCTCATGACTCTCATATTAATTATTATTAATAAGAGATCATCCTCGATAGTTCTCGTGTAACGTAGAGTTTACTGAACTTTATTCACGGCATTTTAAGTAAATTATGAGTCTGCCCCAAATACTCGTTTCAAGGACTATTAAATATACAGCAATATTATTTATTCAGAAATAGAAGAAGATGTAATATAATATCATCGATCGTAATTGAAATTTACGTGTAAAAAGCTTGTTTTACTGTTTGTTCATAAGATGAAGAATTTTTAGAATACATTTTTTTTATAGAAAAAAGGGGCAAACGAGCAAATGATCCACCTGATGGTAAGTGGCTATCGTCGCTCATGGACATCTGCAACACGAGAGGAGTTGCGAATGCGTTGCCGGCCTTTAAGGGACCTATAGACATTACTCTTTAAGAGCCCCATATTATAGCGCTCAGGGAATACCTCGGGAGGAAGATTGTTCCACATCTTGCACGTGCGGGGTAAAAAAGATCGAGACGCATGTACATTTGTAGAATGCCAAGCATCTAAAATGTGTGGATGACATCCTACCCCACGGCGAAGGGTGCGATGATAGAAGCGCGACGGTGGCACCATGTCAAAAAGTAAAATATAATCATAAAACATGTCTAGTACAATTAAAACTTAATAACGAAGTAAGATAAATGTAAATCTACTAGCAGAACCCGCGGCTTCCTACAAAACTACAAAAAAAATCTCTAATAAGGTAGGTTTTATATAAATTTTGATCCCTTATTTTACCCCCTTATGGGATGAATTTCGAAAAATACTGAAACACGTATTTATTTAATTATATTAAAGAGCATTAATACCTAGTTTCAAGTAATTCTGATCAAAAATAATTTTTCGGGTTGTATTATAACGTGTTTTCCCCTGGGAATAAGAAAATCTCCCGCAGTAAAAAGTCACTCTACGGCCCTCCTACTATCTCCACACAAAAATAACGCCAATTCGTCACACTGTATACTTATATATTCTTTATTGCAAAAATAAATTATAAAAAACAAAATACATAGAAAGTGACATGGACAAAGGTGGACTTATCTCTATAAGAGATTTCTTCCAGTCAACCCATGCATGTGGGAAATAGTGTTAAATAGTGTATCAACGTGAAAAAAGGATATTGTATATCCTTTTTCAGACAATTTAAAAAAAATGTTTTGGGATAAAAATCAACATATGTCTTAAGGTACTTTATTGGCATTTTTGAAATCATTTTTGTAAAATAGTGGGTAGGCACTGTCTGTAACAAGTATATGTGTTTGAGACGTCTATAACCTTAGTCTCTCCCGTGACTATGATTGCTGTAAAGCATTCGAAACGTCGGGAACCAAAAAACCATATAAATCCTCGAAATAATCCGAAAAGATAGTTATATTTAAAATATCAAGAAAGTTGAAAAAAGTATATTATAAAAGAAGAATATACTCGTACTAATAATATGAGCTTTGTGTGAGTGCAATTTACTTCAGACGAATTCATTTACTGGCATACTAATGAAATTACCATTTCTACTTATACGTCCTTAACTTTAGTAATTTTCTTTGAGTAAGAGTCAAGAGTATTTGAAAGCTTATATAAAGAAGGGAAAGTGCTGTTATTATTTTTTTTATATCAAATTTTATAAATGAGGTTACAGAATGGTAGAGCTTTTAAACACATGGAAATGTAAATTGCTTTAACCGTCACTTTTTATTTGTACTCTTAGTTTTTTTAGTATTTACTACTTTGAATCTGTTTTATCTCAATTCAACATCAATGTAACACATCTTATTTCTCAAAGGTATTATTATGTCGGTGTGTCATTAATATTGATTTTCTATTTTAAGAAAATATTATGTTTATGGCATTCCCTTGTCTATGCCATTAAAGAAGATATATAGAGTATTAAATTAATTATTATTGTTCCAATATAATAGCAAAAACAGTATTTTAATATTGTATCAAGATTTATTTTAGGGCAGAATATATGAAATTACAAAGATACATTAAGTGAAGTGCTGTTCTAACTAAAAAATAAAACACATACGATATATCTAATGGCTAATGCTATGTCCTTGTAAAGGCATGTCCTGACAATAGGATTTACAATCTCATCTAACACCGATTTAAATCACCGAGTCGTAAATTGATCTGAGACCCGGCTTTGCAGGCCGAATTGCTACAAACACAAAGTAACAAAGGAACTTAAAATGTCTAATATGTAGTTCACTGAACTATGTAGATCGAACTTCTTTGATCAAAAGGTGTACGTGTCCAAGTAAGGGATAAAAAATGTTGACCGTTTACCTAACGATGACATCGGTCATATATCCATACAGATAAATAGAATTAAAATGTCTGTTTGTATGAAAAAATGTATACGGAATTATATACTGTACTTATAAGAAAAACACAATCTTATATATTTTTGTCTGTCTTTCTGTTCGTTCCGACTAACTTCCAAAACGGCTAGACTGATTTTCATGGGACTTTTACGGATAGATAGATTAAAAAAAGAAGGGTTCCACAAAAAAAAATTAAAACGTTCTTAGGCACCTGAGCTAAGCGAGGGTAAGTAGCTATAAAAATAAGATATTTTAAATAAAACTATCTTTTCGGATTATTTCGCGGATTTATTTTGATTTTTGGTTCCCGACGTTTCAAAAACGTTTACAAACAGCTGTCTGTAACAACTATACCCTCGAGACATGTAACACCTCAGTCTCTCCCTTGACCAAGGATTCGAAACGTCGGGAACCAAAAATCAAAATAAATTCGCGAAATAATCCGAAAAGATAGTTTTATTTAAAATGTCAAATATTCGCGAAAATCTAAGAAAGTAAAAATAAGATAGTTATAAATCTGTTGTATTTTATGGTCTATTTCGCTTCATAAATGGTCTGTGTCAGATAACTCTCATCTTTAAATGATGTGTACATTAGAAGTTTAGCTTCCAGTTTTGTATAGCGTTTTAGATATTTGACTTCAGTTATTTCTTTGTTCAATTTTGTCATTTTTTTTGAATCTTAATAGTTTATTAGGTTTACTTTCTATGTAATAAAGTAATCTGTATATATTATCTATACTAATATTATCAATGTGAAAGTTTGTGATTATGGATGTTTGTTATTCTTTCACGTCAGAACGGCTGAACGAATCTGGATGAAATTTGGCATAGAGGTAGATTATAGTCTGGAATAACATATAGGCTACTTTTATTCCAAGAAAAATGTTCGGTTCCCGTGGGATAGATTTGTTTTTGTTTTTCTAGAGGCGAACCCGGGCGAAGCGAGGGTGAGATATATATCGTAACAATTATATTAGTAATATAAATATGTCAGTTGCTGTAAAAAAGGTATATAATAATGGTAAATAAAAACCAAATTGTAACATTCAATAATAATTTATTTAAATTTTAAACGCTTGACTGTGAATTGTTCTGTACAGTTAAACTACAGTAGGGCCAGGTTAAATATCTAAAACAAATCTACCATATTCATGACGTGGAGGAATCTGTAAAAAGAATTTCTGTTATAAATTAACCCTTTTTACATAAAGATGCATAATATCTTTGTATATATAATTCTTCTGTGAGTGTGTATGTCACTGAACTTCTCTCAAACGACTGGACCGATTTTGATGAAATTTTTTGTGTGTGTTCAAGGGGATCTGGGAATGGTTTAGATTCACAATTTTGTCCAAAAAGTTTGAAATTTTCAAATTAAAGACGCGTAGACAGGACAACGTCTGTCGGGTCCGCTAGTATACCTATATAAACATTGTCATGTCACAGTAACATAGCCTATTCTTTATACATAACATTTATTATTATATACACATTTTTTACACACTCTTCTACTACAATTATATTTACATTTCGCAAAAACAAGCCTCGTAATAAACAACGAATATATTATAATACACATCTCACTTTGTGTCCTCTTGATGTTTTAATTCACTTCGAAATATTCGTAAAAGAATTCTTTTGAACAATTTAGCTTTGATATCTTGTAGTTTCGAATTTACAATTTAATTATTCACATTAAGTAATTAACGTCATTTACATTTATCTTTAATCTTTTAATTGCATATAGAAAAATTGTTTTCTACTTAAATTATAATAAAGCAGTTATAGTAACTTGCTTATATTTAAAAAAAACTCGTATGAAATTTTTTCGCTTATAAATGTACAAGACATATATATGTATGTATCCATTAAAAATATCAGTACTTAAAACGTCATGTCTTCATATGTATATGTAGATCTTTACGTACATATGTACGTATGTCTGATTTTGTACTGTACAATTTACATGTGTACAATATAATATAATAAATATAAAGAATTAATGAATAGAGAGTTCTGTACAAACCTATTACTACTGGAGAGATAATCGACACAAAATGAAAAATAACAGATAAAGAAATAGAACAATATGAAATACGATATATATATATATATATATATATATATATATATATATATATATATATATATATATATATATATATATATATATATATATATATATATATAACAAAATGATTAGAGAATCTTTCAAACCGCTTATAAGTATGCATATATGCGCGTGTATGTAAGGTTTTTTATTTATTTACAAATAAATCATTACATGACATCAATTATAATTAAAAAAAAACATATAAAACGCGTTCACTGCAACAACTATCCGTCATAGCGAGTGTAGACTTGCATCTGTGTCACTTTCCGCACCGCCGAGTAGGAGGCTTGTTTCGCAGGGCGGGCGGCTCGGAGAGTCGGTGCGGACCTCTTGTGGCATTAGTCACAGCTCGATAGCAGCTGAGCCTTTCCACGTCACTCCTACTCTTAAGAGGTGATACAGTCGCAATACGCACCATATGCATAGACACTGCAAATATCATCAATTTGTTTGAATAAAACCCCTTAACTAAATTTTTATAAGAGTTTCCTAGGGCTTACCTTAGTTATATAAATAGTAAACTCAGGAGAGCATAAAGAAAGGTTTAGTCAAATTGGCTTAATAGGGTTAAATTAGAATCAAAATATGAAAGCTCGCCATTTTCAAAGAAAAAATGTGAAAGATGGCATTTTAGAAGCGACAAGTATAAAGTCTTATAGGATACATATTATTTAATTTTAATTATTTATTTTGAAAGATTCATCACTGTTCATACCCAATCGCTAGATAATTTAAAAGTCCCTAGCGGGACTCGATCCCGTGACCGCTAGCATAGCAAGTAGGATCACTACAAAATAAGCCAAATGTATATCATATCATTACGTGTAACTGTGTATTTTATTTGGTTTTATTATTCAAATTCTTACTATTAAAAGGTTCATTCATATTAAAATATAGCTTTTTATTAAATTATGTAAATACAAAGTTATGGAAATAAATTCACAGAAGTTCGAAATATTATTGCAAAAAAAAAAGAAAATTATCTTTGTCTGAAATTGAGATTCGAGCACAAATTAATGGTATACTTACATTCAAGAGTATTCTCGGTATTAAAAATAATATTTCCGCTTTGCACATCGCGTCGAATTGCTGAAACAAACATTTTGATATATTTTTTTACGAGATTATAAAAAAGAACAAGATAATTATTATACAACAGGCACTTCTTAAAAGAGCATTAGCAACATCATTACTAACAAGATCTTGAATAAGAGGGTTTTAATTTTTTTTTATATTTTGTGAAAATTATGTATTTTCTATTTCATTTACGATTGATGTTTGAGACTAAGTACCTAACAATATTTATCGCTTGGAAGAACGCAAGTGGCCTTAATTCTAATATTCTAGTACATTTACCTGTAGGTACAGCGACGTGAATATATTATGTTAAAATAATTACAATAACAGGTAGTCCGCAACCGCGTAGCTGAATTATTGAGATGAAGCGAAAAATTGCAGTCAGAAAGATGGCAGAAACTTGACGCATATCGGGATCAAAATCCTACTAGTCCAGTAACCGAGCAGTCTTTTGTTAATTATTAGGTGACCATGCCCGAGCCCATGGTCGCATGGTTATATAACTAGCGGTTTACTCTTGCTTCGCTCGGGTGTCCCTATAAGGGAAAGTCCTAATTTTTTTAGCGGAACCAATGATTCTTTTTCTAAAATAAAAGAAGCCTAACTTACTCCTTAAAGCATCAGCTATCTGCCAGTGCAAGTCTCGTTAAAATCGGCCCAGCCAAAAGCCAAAAATGTCAAAAATTGTGTTTTTCTTATAACTACCTTATATAATTACATATGCGTTTAGTATATTATTTCGATATTACAAATAGATACTTCAATTTTATTTATCTGTATAGATGTATAGATAATCGCGGTTGTGGAATAATCAGTGGTAAACAGTTAACAGGCGGCGACCATAACATTGATCGTGATGACCAGTGATCGATATGAGCGGGGTAAAGAACTCTTTGGACCTTTAAAAATTCATAAAAATATATTAAATATTTTTGTTTTCGAGAGTGTAACATGTAGTGTCGTAATATACTTTTAAATTTGTACTACAACTGAATCTGAATGGTCTCATTAATTGTAACGAGCTCACTATTTTAAAAGTAAAGAGAAACACCAATCTTTTTATTTAATATCGCACTCAGTGTTTTAATTGCTGGCATTAATTTTCTTCGAAAGTACCTATAAAGGAATTGATGTGCATCTATATCATTTTACGTAAATGTATTTTTAAAGCTAACACTTTATAATTCATATAACATATTAACAGTCTACTCCATTTTAATTGTTATCCTATTAATGTTATTACTTTGTAATATTGAGTAACGTTAAATGGATTTGTATCAAACTTGTCAGATATGTTATATTTATTGGATAATATTTTATGTAATATTTGTAATAGCATGTTAGTTATAAAATTCAGTAGATAGCGCTGTTTAAGAATGTTTAAGCAAAATGAAGTAAACACTTTGAAAAGTGGAAGAAGTTAGCACCACAAATACTCGTAAGTAGCGTCATAAAGTACATAGCGAGATGGCATCGAGGCTATCCACTAAAGAGTCCGCATAGATATTTTAAATTCATAATTTTTACATGCTCGTTCCTTATGTTTTTTAACCGACTTTAAAGATAAGGTAATTATTACTGTATTTGTTTGTGTTATGTTACGCGATATCTTGTATCGTAAATACTTGTGCTAGTTTAGAATAGTATTAATTTATAATTGTACTTTATAATTTCCCTCATACATTATAAAATCATAAAGTATCTATTTGGGTTCTCTACTAGAAAGATATTAAATGTAAAACTTTCATATGACGTGCCACTAGTATTTTAAATTCATATTCAATACCAATTTGAATTTATACGTTCAATAAATCACTGGGACATCGTATTTTAAAATATCCTTAAATATTGTTTACAGAACATTGATAACATATTTTCTCGTTACTTCCATACACAGCTATTAATTATGTATGAATTAACATGCCTCTATTATACCACATAATGGAGATGCCAGCATCCCAATTTGACGTACATATACAAAACATATACAATACGTAAAGATTTAATGGACTGTGTAAAGCGATATCTTATAAAATATAGATAGACCAGCATTGCGTGCGGCTCCGCCCGCGTTTAGATGACCAAAAACCAAATTCTTAGGTTTTACATATTAGTATACTCTTACATTGCAGTTTTTGTATTTTTTCTCAGAAATGATATATTTTCCCGCAGTATAAAGTATCCTATATGTTGACCCGGATAACCAGCTATCGTCATACCAAATTTCATCAAAATCTTTCCACTGGTTTTCTCGTGATGCGGTAACAGACAGACAGACAAAAATTATAAAAACTATAGATTCGGACTCAGTATCGATAATAATGTCTATTTCAATAAGATTTTCCAAAAAATATTCAACTTAGTTACAATTTTATTACATGTATAGATATAGTGATTATTGATTATTATATTAGTATCTACTAAAATTAAACATAAAATATTACAAATTGTCGAAAAATATTCAGAAAAGCTTTATATAGACTTTGGAAACAATCTGATAGAATAAATTATACCATAAACTCTTCGATATTAATACTCTAATGGAGTTTCCGTATTATAACAGTTTTAATGCTTAAGTAATTACGGCTACACCTACACTAGCTATTACGTTCGTAAAGTTTATATCACTCATCAGTTAATGGATAACAGTTATAATAATTCCATACAATGAATTAAAAAGAAATAAGACGATTTGTACAAATTTCTCCTTGCCAATTGAAGGGCAAAAATACTATCCTGTCATTGAAACTAAAATGAAGAGGATTAATTTTAAAAATAAATAGAAAAAGTATATGAAAACTGCGCTTGGATGTGTTGTAGATATGGATTAAAAATAGAAAACAAAACATTTTAAAATCTTAATACTTACTTAGATTTACGCGAATATTGGACATTTTAAATAAAACGCGAATTTATTTTGATTTTTGGTTCCCGACGTTTCGAATGCAGACATCTAACATCTGTCTCTCTTGCCTTTCTATCTAATTTTAATAATACTTATTGTTTTAGAGGATGTATGCTATTGTAAGGTTTCGCTATTTTATTGTATAGTAATAAAACAATTATTAATTGATTCTACTGCCTACACTGATGACGCGAACGCACAAATATACCTTTATAAATCAAGCATTTAAAAACGACGAGAATGGTCAAGCCGAACAGAATTATAAAAATGCAATTAAAAATAGAAAGAATAAATGAAAAAAGAGGGGATTGTTCGGCGGGGGGTTGTTATGGGTGAATGCGATCCGTGATTTTTAACTGAAGCAAAGAAATAAGAAATTGTTGGATGCTTTCTAATAAATTAGAACTAAATCTATTTAAAGTATATAAGTTTTAAAACATAATGCTGGTTTTTCCTGAGATATCCTACACTATATAATTTTTATTTTCGAAATTTTTATTTCGATAACTTAAGTGGATCAATCGATGCATGTTGAGAGTTTAGTTGATATAATCGATCTCGCTTACAAAGCTAATAAAACACCGAAATCCTTTCAAAACGTGCTTATCCCTGATTTAAGAAAAAAATGTTGAAACAACTCATAGATACATAATATACAAATATTATAAGCATTGATACAAATGATTCTAATATGTACATTATATAGATCGTTATTACATATAGGTAGAAAAGTTTCTAGGTCAAATTGTTTTGTGATCAATATTCGTACTGTAAGGACATTGTGTTAATGATTTGATACAGACTTTGACATTGACTTTGTCACTGTTTAACTTATTCTTATCACTATGAGAAACTATTCGTCTCGATACTTTTTATATTATGTATTTATATATTATTACTGCCTCGGTGGTGTAGTGGCTAGCATGTACGGCTGCACATTCGGAGGTCCCGGGTTCGAGTCCCGGGTCGGGCCAAATTTAGTTATTTAGTCTTTCTGTATAGTAAGTCTCAGTAACAGCCCGGAGTTGGGAAGTTCGCGGTGTTTCACCCCCGTGCCTCGGAGAGCACGTAAAGCCGTCGTTCCTGCGCCTTAACTCTCACCGGTCGTGTCGAGCAGTCGTCCCACCAGAGTATGAGAGTGACAGGAATAGAGAGTGCACGTTGTGTCTGCGCGTATACTTGTGCACTATAGTATCTCCTGCGCAGTTGGCTAATCTCAATGAGATTGGCCGCCGTAGCCGGAATCGGCTAGGAGAACATCATCATATTATTATTAATTATTTTTTCATCAAAATATTTATACTTAATAATATTAATTGAAAATGACTAGTATTATTTTAGAAAGCTGTAGACTTGTAATGCAATTGGTTGAGAATTTGCATTGTTATTTATTGCCATTATTATAATTGTAATATATATTTACAATATCGTATTTTGAAGTCAATTTTATTATATTTTGAAGACAAGTCTCATGAAGTATCCTAAATTTAGACATTCCGCTCACTTAAAGATTTATTGAAGCTTCAAAGACGCTTGAATAACCACCCACTTTCGATAAAAAGATTTTTAACAAGTCATAAAGAAAAAATCATACGTACGCTATCATAATTTACAAAAAAAGCATTCGTAGCATTTTCGTTTCTTGTAGTTTATATATTATCGATACAACATTCATACAGAATATAAGCTATCTATTCTACGAAGTTCAATCAAATCCGTTATAGCACGAGAGAGTAGACACTAACTTACTAAACTTTGATTAGATACCCTCACTCGAATTATCGCATTGATAAAATTTTAGTATGGAATTTTGTTTGGGTTTGAGTTTTATATTTAAGCTTATTATTAACTTAATAATAAACTTAACTTAATAACTTTAACAACTTTTGAGAGATCGTGAAAAATTATTTAGTGCTGCTTACTGTTAAATCTAAAACTGCACATTTTATTTTATTAAGTACTTAATTGTTTTTATCAAACGATTGATGTTGTAGGAGTATTTAGTTATATTATGAGTTATGGTACGACATTCATTTATGAAACGAACTACACATAATTCAATGAATTCAAGAAGCTTTTGTAAACAATAAGAATATTTATCAATTTACTTATCATTTTAAGAGTAATGAAATTCTCACAACAACAAGTTATAAATATTAATGTAACGCATGGTAGCATTTGTTTGAGCGATACATATGTATGTATATTGGTATTTGCTTTAGATAGATTAAACGAAAATTGAAATGTCGAAGCATGTTGTATATTGACTAAATTCTGTTTAAATGGAATTCTATTTTATTATGTTATGATATTAAAAGTTAGTTCCGCTCATGATTTTATTATTTACATTTAAGCTTCGTTGCTAAAGCTTCCTACAATAAATTGAGCGCTATTTATTGTATGGCATATATGTATTTCAATGAGCTTTCAATTCCATCTTTACTTAAATATAGTATTCGCCAAGGATATAAATTAAGATCAAGAAGTTTTAAGATTGTAGTGAAATTTCCATAACTACAGTGTTGCCTTTTACTAGCTTATAATATTTGATCACATATCGTGGTTTCAATATATTCATATACATCTCGTATGTAACAGAGGAATTTTGGTAATTTACTAGGAATAGAAAACTAACTGGTTAATCGTGAAAGAAAATAAATATTTTAAAAGGTAATTCGGACTGCTACCGGACTATTATTATTTGTATATGTATGTATGTTTGTTACTTCTTTAAGCTAAAATGGCTGGGCGGATTTGGATGTAATTTAGGTCATAAATAGAACAAGACCTGAATACATAAGCACTAAGTGATGCACCCGAGCTAAGCAAGGGTAGGTCGCTAATTATTTATAATTAAGCTGAATAGCTATTTACTTTGTTGACGTGATCTCGTAGTATGTTAGAGTAGACCATGGCCATAGCCTCCAATGCCATGAACGTCATACAGCCCAACACCCACGGCACGAGAAATGCCACGTTTTCCTGTAACAATTACATTTGCATAAAATTATTAAGTTTTGTAATGCTTATTATAATACGCTTTTCAACGAACACAAGCTAAACATTCTTGAAATTGGTTATTTTCTAACTTCAATTTTTCATTTAATATTTATGTTTATTTATTTTTTATTTCAGCATCTATATATGTACATATAAAAAAATGATAATTTTCGTTTGTGAAAAATGAAAATATTGCAAATTCTATACCTTTTTCATCGATTCTTTTAAAATGTTGACTATATAAACATATTTTACATAGAGGTTTATATCTTCTCGGTTTTACAGTAACATGACATAAGATTGCACTGCGCATCAATTTCTATATCTTTAACAGATCGCCATTAAAATTGATATACAAGGGTAATTCAGTATAGAAAATATTTTTTAACGTTCCCCATTTACGCGGGCTTGGCTTTGAGCAGAGTTATTCTATAAAGTTTTATAATTTAATTTCATATTAATATTCACTACGTAATTTTCACAATTTAGACGATTATGACGCCTCATACTGTATTAAAATCGATCAGACCACTCAGCGTGACAAATTGTTTTTTACAATTTTTATATTCGAAAAACATTATTATCCTTCAGAGGTAGTCGGTTAAAAATACAAGTAGGTACTTGTAATTTAAGTCCTTTATATTGCAAACGCTACGAGCTCTAACCTAGTGAGTAATGTAACTAACTATTCGAAGTAATAACAGTTGTAAAATAACATATTTCATATTGTGAAAACTTTTAATGTTCTGTATCACATAAAAGTTTATAACTTTACAAGCTGTATTTAAGTGCTTTTAGTTGAAAATAATTACATTGTTTTTAATATAATACGTGCATATATCACGCGTGTTATAAGCAGTAACATTTATTTTAAAATTTGGCGCTCTAGGCCTATAAGATAGACCACTCGTTACGTCGTACGCCCTAAAAACCTACCTACCTGTTTTTATTAGTTGTAGTACCTACTAAAAACGCAAAAATAAAAATAAGCATTCAGAAAAATGAAGGTCGTTCGCATTTTTTCTTCACTTTGTACAAATTTCTTTACAAAATCTTCAATAACATATTCATAGCTAATCAAGCAATTAATACTTATTTGACGATATATGTACGTATATAGACCTACCCTACCGCAGTAGGGAAATTGCTCCACAGACTAAGGCATAAACGGTATTATTATACTTTCGTCATATTTTACTCGATATTATTGACACAATTTGTTGTCTTCACTTCACTAAAAAAAATTGTTGAGAAAAATTCATTAGGTTTTTGTACGCAACGTAATCCTTATATTCCAAGGCAAGTATTTAGAAGGATTTAGCTGTAATAGCCTAATAATGTGTAACAGCGTGTAAATATTTTCTATTTTTCTGTAAATTCTTGAAGTAAAAAATCCGAATAACAATCAAAATTAAATTTTTTTTATCCACTCCGTCCAAGCTGTTCTAAGGCGGCTATATGGAATAAGAAAGATAGGGTGAGATAGGAATGGCATTTCGTAAGTGTACTAACCTTATCTCTTATAAAAAATTCAATGTGCATTAGCGTGTAAGGTATCTTTAGATTTTTGGATAGGTCTCTGAAATAAGATGGATGATTGTGAGCGTCTGTTTTTATTAAAGCCAAAAGTTGCAGAGTTTTACGCTTCCAAAGTCGTTAATATTATATTCCCAATTCCCTCCTCGTCTATTTAATGGATGTTTCAAATGGTGTCGTAATTGAGGTAATAGACTTTCGAATTACTTTTAATAAAAAAAAAAAAAACTTAAAAACTTATGTTACTTGGTTTTTGAGATGTGGGATAACATCGTTATATAAGGACTTTGTTTCCTTTAATATCTGTAAGACATACTATGAAATACAAAAATATTGTAATTGTATGGTCTTTGTAGCTTTTCATATTATAAGTATAAAATTTTACATTGCCGTATAAATTCAATTATTTCATATGGTATTTTGAAACAAAAATGCAACGTCTGCAAAGATATAACCGCGATTCGCGAGTCGCATAGAAATTTAGCGAATACATTTATGTCGCACACTACTGACATAACGAGGTTTGCGGGTAGCCATTCGCTTCAAGATACCTTGCATCACGACACGCCACGACACGTAACCGAACAAAACATGAGAAACCGAAACACTTCTAACCCCTCACTACACACCACAACACGTAATCAATATCAATCATTAAAATATTTGTCTTATTATTATAAGAAATTGAATTGAATAAATTTTACAGAGATTAGTTAAAATAATTCAGATTTCTATCTATAATATAATAAAATTTAATGCACTTATTTGTAAATAGCATTGCCCGCGGCTCCGCCCGCGTTCAGATGACCAAAAACCAAATTCTCATATTAGTATACTCTCTCATTGCAGTTTTTGTATTTTTTCTCAGAAATGAGATGCAGACGGACGGACAGACAGACAGACAAAAATTCCAAAAACTATAGATTCAGACTCTGTATCGATAATAATATCTATTTCAATTAGATTTTCCAAAAAATATTTAATGTACAGATTCGACTTAGTTACAATTTTATTATAATGTATAGATGTATTTTACTGTCAAACATAGCGTATTAAGTTATGCTTTTTATTACTGATATTACAGCTTGATAATGCTATAAAACGAAATATGTGCTTCTCATAAAACCTGACTTGACTCTTGATCTTATTTTAGAGTTCCATGTGCTCATATAAAACAAACTAGGTCCCTGTAGACTTGGGAAATACGGAAAGTTTGTGAAACGAAATAATTGTAGTCTCCCGCATCGTATTTCTGAACATAAAAATGCAGAACTACATCCGAACTGAGCAAAGGATGAGAAATTCCGATTCACGCTATATTTTAAATAGTAGCCAGAAGTGAAAATTTAAATTCACAATATTCTTACTGCTGCCATGAATAGCTCGAAAATCATATGTAAGAGATATTTTCTTTACAATGGCTTTTCTGCTAGGCACTGAAATTTCAATTACATCATAACATAAATGTGAAAATGGGAGCCAAGTTCAATATTAAGAATATGCGTGGTTGTCAACTTCACCGATAAAAGAATTGAGATCTAAATGAGTGCCAAGTTCTGTAGATAATCCTGATTTTTTTTCACAACAACATACAACATTCTAAAATATATTTAAAACACAATTTCTAGTTTTTTTCTGCTAGAAAAGTGTTTGCTATTTAAAAATAGAACTTCTTAAATTTGAACAGTCGTCTTATTTACACAGAGTAGATAACTTAGAGTAAGTTGAAGTTCAAGCTTTGACTTGGCTAGTTTTTACTAGTAAAGCAAGTTTTAGAAGTAATGCCCGATTTCACCAACAACCCATAAGCTACCACCTACGTATGGGATCCCTAGCTTAAAAGTCCCCTAAATTAAATTTCGTTTTACGATCGTCTTTAAGCCCATATTTTGAGCACCTAAATTTAGGGGGCCTTTTAATATTTAGGTGACCCTTAACTGTCGATGAAACAGAAACTGTCCCCTAACAGCCCCCTTACCATGCTTAGGGGATCCCTTAAACTTAGGTGACGTTGGTGATATCGGGCATAAGACATTTTGACCTTACAATATAAAAACAGTAACTTGCGTATAGCATAAAGAAGATACAAGTGATTAGCTGAATATAAGATAACTTGTATGTAAGCACTACATGATAAAAATTATATATTTTATAACATACTCGTAACAAAAATTCGTTGTGACCTCGTTGAATGTAATGCATGAGCTGATATTAGTATCGTGTGCTTATTATTTAGACAAAAATACTTAATTATTTTTAATGAAGTAAATAGTTGAGAGAATGACAAAATTATACTTACTTTATAAATCCCGTAAAATAGGAATATACTGAGCACGATCATGAACATTTGTGTTCCGATAATCGCGAAATATGCTATCTGTACACCTGAAACAAATAAAGACAATATAATATTCATATGACATAACGACACGTTTGACTCAATTTGTAGTGACCCTACTTGCTGTGCCAGCGGTCGCGGGTTCGAATCCCGCTGGGGTCATTCATTTGTATGATGAGCACGAATGCTTGTACTCCAGTCATGGGTGTTTATTTTTATAATATGTATGTATTTAAAGTTATATATGTGTAGTGTATCAACTATCTGGTATCCAAAACACAAGCCTCGTAGCTTACCATGGAACTAGATGGTGCTGTGTGGTAACGTGCCAACATACATATTATAACCACAAATATATTAATTTTACCAAGGTAAAATATATAATTTCGTTACTAAAAATGTTATCTTTTATTCCAAGAAATCCTATGTAAAATTCAGAAATCCGTTGACTGATGTTAAGTTTAAAACTTACTGCTATTACTTTTTGAGTTTTCCTTAGAATTTTTTAGCTATAATTATAAGCTAAGTTTAATACATAGATAAGTAGAGATAGTACTAAGTATTTAATTCATTTGTATAACTTAATAATGTCCTAACAAGTGTGCAGACAAGTACACTCCCTTTTCCTTTTATTATTTTAAATTTAATGACAGAAAAACAATGAGTTTAACCCAGGAACTCACGATCAGCAGCCGTACTACATGCTAGCTATTAAATCAACGAAGCAGGCACCAAAGTATATAAATCTACACATATAATAAATTTCTAAGTCGAATTTGTACATTAAATATTTTTTAATATTTAATGTATAATGTTAAAATGAAAAATTAGATAGGTACAAATTATAGTAATTAGTGGTGAGTGACTTGTATGTATTGGACCTTTTGAAGAAAAGTGTCACTAATTTATTTGATTCTATAGGGATAATCCTTTAGGATTTTATCAGTAGACCGATCGGGGCGAGGGTCAAAACTAGCTTTCATAGTTGACGAAATAAGTAAATTCTTTAGAAAATATTTGACTATACAAAATGATACAGTTTATTTTATCAGGTTCATCTATACATATAATAAAATTCTGACTCGAAAAAATCTTATTGAAATAGCCATTATTATTGATACAGAGTCGGAATCTATAGTTTTTAGAATTTTTGTCTGTCTGGGAACGATCACGAGAAGACCACTGGACAGATTTTGATGAAATTTGGTATGATAATAGCCGGTTACCCTCAAGTCAACATATAGTATACTTTTCATAGCGGGAAAATATCTCATCTCTGAGAAATCTATATACGTACCTATATCTTATACATATACGTAAGTAGTTATTCAGATCGCAAATTATAATATACAATATTTACTTCTTAATTTTAAAGGATCAAATTGAATTTAAGTAACTAGCAGCACTTTCTATCATCAGTATGAAAATATTTAAGCGTCCAAAAATAATACAATTTGTGAGAGTAAATTTATTTTGTAAAGCACATACTATATGTTTGCCAAATAAGTTGGACATTTTTTTTTCAAGGGACGAGCGTAAGGTAAATAATCTGTTACATCTACATCACGTAATCGATTCTGAAGTACGCAAACAAATCGGGGAAAATCGATCACGTCTAAAGCCTGAAGGTATTTCCTTCGTTACTTTGAGAAAATATAAAACGCAAGAACAAGCTACTGTTCTTAATTAACTAACTAATAAAAATTTGTTGAGTTCATTACTTCATTGAAAATTTGGCGAATTAATATTCTAGAATCACTGTTTGTATTGAAAAAAATAAAGCTTTGTCATAAAAGTTATCTGCTGTCAGGCTTTTGGTCTTAAGCATTTTCATAATTTAACGTTAATTAAAAAGTACTCGAGTTGAAAAGTTCAGCTCAGTATCTGCAAATGAAATTTGATTCTTCGAAGAATTTATAATCGTAAAAGTTTTAATCCTTGACACATTTCACATTTAATTGATAATAATTATAATTGAATGTACTAATTGTAAAACAAATGAACGTCTCATATTATATTTTTGTCGATACGTCTGGCTCTGTTTGCAGAGACCTTACTTGCTATGCCAGTGGTCGCGGGTTCGAGTCCCGCTGGGGGCATTCATTTGTGTGATGAATACGAATTTTTGTACTCCAGTCATGGTATGTATTTACTTATATGTCTATATATTTATAATATGTATGTATCTACAGTTATATATGTGTAGTGTATCAATTGTCTGGTATCCATAATACAAACCTCGTACGAGTAGCTTACCATGGAACTAGATGGTGCTGTGTGTTAATATCCCAACATATTTATTTATTTATGTTTTAGTTATGTTGTCATGTGATTCAGAAAGTCTTAGGTTTTGTATGTAAAACAAAAAAGTCTTTTAAAATTTTATTAAGTAGTTATTCAGTTCAGCAGTTTTAATAAGTATAATTGAATTGAATTTAATATTATGTATTTAGCTTTAATAATATAGAATAAATTGAATTATTTGCCTAATCGCTAATAGAGACCGAAATATTAAAGCAATGTCAATCTAACAAGCAGTTAAATTAATTTGTTAAAATATTTAAATTTATGCAATTAATAAATACAATAATATTGGTTTATTAATAATTATTTATAATTTATATGTAAATGCATAGTAAAATTTGAGCGCCCCAAATTATAGTTCGATAAAATAGCTAGATTAGGTGACAGCTGACTCCCCCCCCAACGTGCGTTCACCTTGTCGTGGTGGGGGGCTCAGTAGTGCCCATGTAATAACTCAATAGATTAGACTGTAATGCGGAATAGAGGAATTGCGAAATGCATTTACGCATACCACCTGTGTACGAGCCATCCATGTGACCTGACCTGTACCTGTAGTTATATGGAGACTCGTTGGTTAGGAAAGCCAGAAATCACTTACTTAAATTCAACGGAACCTTTTCCGTCACCACGACGTCCCGACGACAGGCCTGCTGAGGCAGGCCAGAACTACCATGGGGTTGCCCCCACTTCCACACTGGCTACTGTTTTGTTTACATACGAGTGGAATCGAAGGCAAAAACTAATGTAATTGTAATTTATTTGAATATATAGTCTCAAAAATGATTGTTTTTTAGGATATTGAACGCCAAGCGAGATTGTTAACGCTGTCGCTATTTTGAATAAGATAGAGCCATATACCATGGGTAAACATATAAATGGATATATCTATATAATATAATAATCTTAATATTTTAAATTTTCTCAAATTTATTTTATGTTTTGCAAAGAAAATATATATATTTTTAAATATTCAATACTTAGAAATTTTGAAATCGCAGTTTTATAATTTTATATGAAGATTGATACTGTTTTCATGATATCGAAAATATCTACATCGTTTCAATTTATCTTTCTCATTACCAGAGAAAAAGATAACAATACCCTCGTGAAGTTATTAACGCACCGCCGAAAATGTTTTGATGTAATTTAATAAGTTTTTGTCTGGTTTTTTTAAATAAAAGGTTTCTAGAATCTACAGGTGATCTATAGGTATATATATTATATATATGTAGCACATTTTATTTTTCTATGAATTTTTTTTAGGTATCCGTACACGTAGACTATGTCGTAGTTAATGCCTAGCATTAAAGAAGTTTCAGCTGTCCATTTAAAGTCAGACTGAAAAGGCAATGAGAATTTTTGACTCTTTACTGAGGATTTTGCACTTTGCTGAGGATACCAATGACACTTTTTATTAACGCGCTTTAATAAGTTTCACTTCGGTTTTCTATGACTGTAACCTTTTATTTGTCATACTGATAAGATACTACCTACAAAAATCATTTGATACCACAGCGCTCTTCGTAGATAATCTAACTAGTTTGCGAAAGACATACAAATTTCACTAAACCGTGTTTTGCCAGCGTGGTGAACTATACCTTGATTTCTTCCCAATTTTCAAAGTGAGAGAGCTCTCACAGCTCCCATCAGTGGGAGATAAAAGGGGTTAAGTCAAAATCTATAATTATTCATATTATAAATTTATTATTATATAGCTAAGTTTTATTTCTATCGTATATGTGGATCTTAAAGAAAAAGTATTTTAAGTGATTTTTGTCATTGTAGAAATTCACGTCATGAATTGTTCCTGTGTAAGCTATAGCTACATGGTAGTCTATGTTTGGCTTAAATAATGGCATTAAAATAAAAAATCATGTGTAAACTTTTTAAGTCTTGTCTAAAATGTAAAGGAGTCGTAGTAAAATTACATATTAATTACTGATCGTCGCTTATTACAAAGTGGTATTAAAAATATATTTTTAAACATAAATTTTGTTGCTTATTTTAATCTTGTCAAGTCAATATTAACTTACCGTAATAAACATCGTCGAGGTCTTTATACTTCTTAGCATTAACACCGATCCTCCAACTATATAAGAGCACCACAAAAATTGATATATTCTGTAACAAAATACTTATTATTAAATTAGGTCCTGATAAAGTTAATAAATAAATTACTGAAAATTTTAAAATATGAAATTATTATCAGTGAAAGATTCGAAGTAAAATTGTTTTTTACGCGAAGTATTTTATAAAACCTAATATATAAACAAATACAATATTTTGCAGCCATGTTTTATTTGGGCCTATCCTAATGAAACATGACCAAGGCTACCCTTAATTAAAAATTATGTTAACATTTTTTGTTTACATTTCACTCATTTGCCTACCAAATAAATCTAATTCTAATTGAAAGAACAAAGGGAACTCGAATATGTAAACGGATGCAACCGGAAAATTCGTTGTGAATCACGGTTCCAAGGTATTGAAATCTAAAAATTAGAAGAAAGTAATGTGATAGAGGAACATTCAACAAACAAACGACAACATTTAGTTTGAATTATAAAAAAAATATTTAGCAAGTGCGAGTTTGCCTCGCGCGTCGGGTGTTCCATAGCTTTAAGTTACATTGAATTTATATTGTGTTTTAATATATGTATGTACGTATGTACATTGTACATGCTTAGTTATCTAAATTATGTATTTTATTGACATCATAAACAGGTTTGTATTTCATGCTTAATATTTAATTTATTATAATTATAAAGAATATTTTAAAATAATATATATATATATATATATATATATATATATATATATATATATATATATATATATATAAAATATAATTATAAAATAAATTTACGAAACGAAGTTACGAAAACTGATCATTTTCTGTTCAGATTCAGATTTGTTCAGTTCATAATATGATGCATACCTTCCCTATTTCTACAATATAGGTCTAATAATCCCGGTGAAAATGGCCGTGACATACGGATAGACAGATACGATGGTTTTTGTTTTTTTGACTGCGGAGTCTTAAAAATGAGGTTTAATTTTGAAATAACTTTTCAAAATGTAAAATATAAGGAGGATGAAGGACAAACACAGTTTATTTTTGATGGCTCCATTTATATTAAGTACTTAGTACCTACTATACCGCCGAAGGTTATACTCGTACTTCTAATATTAAAGGATTTTCTAAGTGCGCTATATTAAAATGTTTTAGTCATAAAAAGTAATTTCCACAATTAGGATTCCTTTGCTCCCTTCATTTAATTCTGAGTATTTTGCATGTTGGAATTTGGTTACAACATAGCAATTTTAATTTTAATTTATTAACACCACAGATCACATAATACCTACTAATATCTAACACTGTTTAAGCTTATGCAAATTTATTATAAAAAATATATTATTAAAATTACCTAGATACATATATGAAATATTACATATATAATATAATATTATATATATACATATATAATATACGAAGAAAACAGCTTATGCTTGGTTTTCTAAATAGTTTTTGCTGTATTTTGCATTACTTTAGAATCGAACTACTATTATAAATGCGAAAATTTGTATGCCTGTGTGACACAGATAAACTATGAGACCTGGCAACCTTAGGCAACTTCCTTGGTGGTTAATCCCAGTTATCCATAGGCTCATATACTATCTATACACTATTTATCCAAATCCATCCAGTCGATACCGCGCGAAGAAGTAAAAAATGCAGCTACATTAAATAAAACAAAGGATTTTCAAGTAGAAATCCTTATAACGTTAATGAATAGAGTAAAATTATTCTCGTTTAAGTTAATTAAAAACTTAAAAGTTATCTAGACGTATATTATGTAAAATGCCTGTTTGCAACTATTGCTAATTATTGAAATGTTGAACTCGGTACACCCATAGAAGTTATACCATATTTTTAACGACGGCGTGTTATAAGTTTGACGTGTTTGTGTGTGTCTGTCTGTAGCATCGTAGCTCCGAAACGGATGAACCGATTTTTATTTCGTTTTTTTTTGTTTGAAAGGTGAATTAGTCGGGAGTGTTCTTAGCTATGTTTGATGAAAATCGGTCCAAGATGGTCGAGGTTTTTTTTTTAATTTTTATTTGTATTTTTATTTAATCATACTATGTATTATTATATGATTCTTAGAACGTTCACATCGCATAGCTGCAATGTAATTCTCTTATACAGTAAGAGTAAAGTTTGATTTATATGTGAATAGCGACCCTCCCACGAATCACTTACGCCCTTGCCACACCCTTTGCGTCCTTCAATAACTGTTACTATGCTAGTGTTATTTTATAAGAGTTTTTATAAAACTTTTAACTTTTAACTAATGCATCGGGAAACTTACTGCATCGGAAGGAATGGAAAGTCGATCGCGTTTTATGCATTCAAGTAGAATGAGTTAAAAGTTACCAAGTTACGAAAGCAGAAACTTATTCTCGAATATATGTATGTATATTAAATACTAGCAGATAACAAAACATTTACATAAAACTATTAAAATGTAATTATGAAATGCTTCAAATCTATACATATAATTAAACTGTAGAGGTCGAATGTCTGTAAAAAAAATGCTAAAAAAGGAGAACGAGTCAGGGGAATGCAAGAAGAAAAATAGAACAAATTCAGATTTGTTTCAATTTTTTTGTTTCTCTGTCCGTTTGTCTGTTTTTACGGGCTAATCTCCGAAACTGTTGGACCGATTTAATTAATTTTGCATGGTGATACCTTATATCCCCGGTTAACATTTTAGATACTTTTTATCCCGTAAAAATGCACGGTTCCCGTGGGATAGATATGTTTTCGTTTTAATAAATTGAGCTTAAAATTATGTGAAACTTTGATAAGTTGTGCATACGCCCACAATAGTTTCTACCATTGTACCATTAACATATAGTCGGCGCCAGAGTCATATCGCATAATAGAAAAATGATTGCGTTTGAATATAGCCAAGTAATACTTTAATTGAGGGGGTATACACCAAGAAACGTAAGTGTATAATTTAGAAGGCACTGTGACATAGATTTGCTCAAATCAGAACTCATATGTCACTCACTGTACACAGGGAAAATGAAATGAATATTTCTAACTTTCTATGTACAGTTTAATCATTATATTATGATAAATTCAAAAAGAAAATTCAACTACAGACAATAAATCGTCACTTTAGTGCTTATTTTTCAAATAATATTCCATATTCAATTATAAAACTAATTAAAATTATAAAAATGTTTAAAGTTAAAAAATATTGTAAGGTAATTGGTGCAATTTTCATTTTGTTATTTGTGGGTAGGCTGTCTGTAACAACAACAAACAAACAAAAATTCTTAAACTCGATAAATTGATCGTTTGGGCAATCTACTGAGACGACGTTATGATATTTTTTTAACTTAATAGAACAAGATTGTAGAGTACACCTTAAGTAAACTTTGGAAGACAATGATGGATATTTGTGTATAAATGAATGCGGGTAAACAAAAGTTGGGGCGTTGAAGGACGTATGCCCAATAAAGGCTTATTTACATATTCATCGCGCGTTTAATTATGTAGGTCGTATGCAAATACCGTAGAGCCTTAAGATATAGTCATGCAAGTTATTTGAGACAATATTTTTATGCAAAGAGGGATTATAATCGGATATAATACAGTAGGCACAATAGTTGTCAATTAGTAAATAAACTTAAAAAAACTTAATAAATAATAATAATAAAAAAAACGTAATATCAAATGTCAACAAAATGTATATTATTCCCGCCATGACCGCGGACACGCCGGCGTGTCAGTTAACAATAGATTTCTTAGAATTTTAATTAAATTCTTAGAAATTTGGTGTTATTTATATTATATTAACTTGTAACAAAATACTTTTAATCATATAAATAAATGATTAAAAGACAACTTATTTTGATTCTTCTATAGATATCGAGTCACTCAAAAATATTCGATTCACTATATAGGCGCTATGTTTGAAACGTAGTATATTTCTAACACTTTTATTTTGAATGACCAAAAAAGCTTATTCAAACTGAATTCAATTGAGCATGATTCAAAAGATCAAAAGAAAAAAGAACCAATAGAATTTCATTTTCAGTTCTCTTTGTATCGAAACATTTGTGGAATTGCAATATTTGTTATCTCCCACTTTGCCCTTATTTGTAAAATGCTCAAAGGCTTAATAAGATGTGTAACTTAACTTGTCCTTTTTGTACGCAATCAAAAATAAAATTTGTGGTTCAATAACAAAGGACAGCCAATTTTAGGGTCGCTTGTACTAGATTATTAATTTGATTTTAACTTCTTAAATAAATTTGGCAAATATCAAATTGTCATTGTGTGTATCTTCAGAAGAAGTTTTATGAATAATATGCTTAATACTTTATTTATAATGTTTAGATAAACATTCCTGATATAGTTACGCAAAAACAACATAGAATCGTAATTGGGTATTTAACATAATACTTTCTTAGATTTACACGAATATTTGACATTTTTAAATAAAACTATCTTTTCGGATTTTTTCAATAACATAAAATAACATTTTTTTTTTGATATTTTGTGAATAGGTTGCCTGTAACTACTATATAATGCCTTTGTAATATCTTAAAAATTATCCCCCGTGACCATTGTTGCTGTAATGCATTCGAAACGTCGGGAACCAAAAATCAAAATAACTCCGCCAAAAAATCCGAAAAGATAGTTTTATTTAAAATAGTTAATATACAATTTCAAACGTATATTATAAAATTTTCTGTGTTTTTTGTACAAAAATATTTTATAATATTCTGTACGTACTATTAATATATTCTCATTTATTTTTCCCTTGGGAATCATTTTGAGTTGTTTAGTCTATGCTAGCCAACAGCTAGTATTTATAAATAAACAAACTGCAGCTAATGTGATACGTTACAGTTTTAATACTATACTGATGTACGCGGCTACATCAACTTTGCATACGTCGTTATATATAGGTATTATAAAGTTTCACAGTAAATAGCATGAAATCTACATTATCTGAAAAGAACTAATTGAAAAGAAAGAAGAAAAGAACTAATTTTCACTGAAAAGAAGTAATTAAAAAATATTATTTCAATATTCACGACAGATATTTTAATTTAAAATTTAGAAAAAGTTTATATATATATATATACACACATATATATATATATATATATATATATATATATATATATATATATATATATATATATATATTGTTTTAAAATAGAATATTTTTACTTGTTTCTACCATTTCTTTAAAAAATGATTTACATTCCATGTAAACGATTGTCATAAATAGTTACGCCAACTTGTTCTCTACCACTGAATTAATGAAAAAAAAACACATACCCATTTTATATTGGTATATTAAGAGTATCATCAATATTTTTATAAATGTAATGTTTAATTAAAGACCTAAATTTGAATAGTAACATTCAAATGTATATGTTTTTATTCTAAATGGAAACTAGTTTTTATTTGCGGATCTGTTTGCGTTTTAGGTACAGCAATAAAGGGTGCTAATTCGAAAAGTTTAGACAAGATGCCATTCTACGATCGTTGATGTATAGAAATAAACTTTTAATGATAAAAATCATGATAAAATCGTAAGATCATTCTTGAATATTTTTTCAAATGTCTATTCTCAACCGATTGTAGAATGCGATCTTGTCGAAGCCACCAGATTATTTTTATTCTGAGTTTCACCTAAATCCGTTAAGTATTTACTGTGTAAAGTACTAAATGCACATATTGCAAAACTAGTAACATATGTATGTACGAGTATAAAAATAAATCTCATAAAAATGTAGTCTTGTAGGTTTTACGCACTTAGTCAAAGGCCAGGGCGGAACTCTAATCATATATAAAAACTTAAAAAAAAACGATTTCCAGGCACTAAAATGTAAAAAATAACTAAACGGGGCTTACATTTAGAATACATACCTAATCAGATATTTTCTAAGTTAATTATTTTTTACATTTTAGTGCCTGGAAGTCGGTTTTTATTTTTTGTTAAAAAGTTTTAATTTTTTAATTTTTAATGTAGACGTAATAAGCAGGTAATTTGTAAGAGAAAAGTTTTTTAATAACATATTCGATTAAACAATTTATTCAAAACAATAATATATACATTGTTGATTTTTTTAAAAACCGCTCGACGGATTTCGTTAAAATTTATATGAGACCACCCAGGAAGTGCCCTTTGAAACAAAAAAAATAATTCCAAATCGGTTCAGGCGTCTTCGAGTAATCGGTGAACATACATAAAAAAAATACGACGAATTGAGAACCTCCTCCTTTTTGGAAGTCGGTTAAAAATTAAGTTCATTCATCTATCTTGCATTAAAAGGCCTTATAACCTCTTGAATCGTAGTACATAATATGTAAAAGGTAATAGTTATCAGACTTAGTTGATACGATTATAAAAAAAAACAACTAATATAAAAAAGATAAATGTAAAAAATAAATTAAAAAAAAAACAAACTTAAATGGTGGGAACAAGTTGAAGAAGAAACATAGTATTATGCAGTCAGAGACATATTGTACATTAGCGACTCACCCTCGCTTCGCTCGGGTTCGTCCGTAGGTACGTTTTAATTTCTTGCGGAGCGGAACCCTAATTCTTTTTCTAAAATAAAAGTAGCCTATGTTACTCCATATAACATCAGCTATCTTCCAGTGAAAGTCCTGTTAAAATCAGTCCAACAGTTTCAGAAATTATCCGAAACAAATAGACAGACAAAATTTTTAAAAATTGTGTTTTTCTTATAAGTACCGTATATAATTTCATATGCATTTAGTAAAACGCTGTTATTTTGACATTACAAACAGACACTTCAATTTTATTTATCTGTATAATGTACATTGTACAATACACATACATTGATGTTCTATGCTGGGAGTCGTGCTACTTGTATGTATGTCTCCGACTACATAACACTCTTTCGGAAATATATTAATATAATAGTTACTATTTAATTTAATATTACTTCTATGATAATGAATCAAATATTAAAAAAAAAATCTTTTAATATTAATGTTGTTTACCGATAAACTGTTACTAAATTTATAAAAAGTGGCTGCCTGGTGTTTTACGAGATGCCATATACCATTACGATGCCATTACGATAAGGTTTTTTACATCGTAATCATAAAAATCAGGATTAGTTTAGAGAAAAAGAGTAATATCCTACAAGCTATTACTGCTAACCTTAACTCCTGCTTTTTGAATGTATAATATTACTAGCGACACTCTCGCTACGCTCGGGTTCGTCCCTAGCTTGATTCTCCATACAAACTTTCATCCCCATTTTCACCCCCGTAAGTGATGATTTCTGGGATAAAGAGTATCCTATGTCCTTCCCAGGGTCTCAAACTATCTTCTTACCAAATTACATCAAAATCGGTTCAGTAGATCCAGAGATTACTCCCTACAACGTCACAAACTCACAATCTCACAAACTTTACCTCTTTATAATATTAGTATAGATTCTTCTCTCAAATTTTATTAATAACAGTGGCATATGTATATGACTCCAGGTCTTAGTCTATCTGTGTACTAAAATTCAGCGAGAAGAACACACAAACATATATATTATAAAGAAAATATTAGTGTGATGAAATATATATATATATATATATATATATATATATATATATATATATATATATATATATATATATATATATATATATATATATTGTTCAGCTATAATTCCGTTCTAATATAGTGGGTGTTATCATTGTTTTCTAGCTAACGTAAATTGGTAATAAAACTAAAATTGAATTCTGTTAACTAGAAATAAAGTTTTGGGTGTGTCCCATTCATAAATTTTCCACTGAATAAGAGCATTGCGTCTAAAGAATTTACAAATCTGGGACGTAACTTAAATTAAATGTAGGCACATCCGTTTACGTAATGACTTTTAGTGGTAAAGTTTGAAAATCTCAGACTTTTGATACCCGAGTTTGATCTTGGAACTTAATTTCGTTATCTTGATACCGTCATATTGTAAGATTATACTATGCATTTGGCTATTTCAGAACGGTAATCGAAAAAGTTATATATACTTATTAGTATTACCACAATGTTGTTTGTTTAAATAAGTTGTGTTTGCTTCGAATTCAGACGGTCTTCTAATGGGCAAACTTTCTCTTGCTGTATTGAAAATGTTTGTAAACAAGTCCTATATTTTAAGGCGATCATTTTACAAACTTAAAATGAAAGGAATTTTTCACATCTTAAAGCAGTATCGAATCAAAATAGCCGCTACATTAGACATGTGATTTTTGGTGAATATTAAATGGATATGGTTTCACTTGAAATACATATTTGAATAATAGTTATAATAAACACCTAGAGCGGTTATTTCAACACGTGAGAAGGTATTTCATCGTAAGAGAACTTTTGGGGTTAATTTGCTAAGTATACATGAAACTTATACACATTCAGTGTCTTAAGCGATCCCTACACAATATACATACTTATATAATAAAAATAATTTATTTGCAAAAGCAATTATAGGTACTTACTATATTGCTGATAATTATCAGCTTAACATTGAAAAGTTTTATTATCTATCAAAATAACAGCCTACAATAATATATTTAAGAAATTTTCTAAAAAAGTATCTAATCTATACTAATATTATAAAGAGGTAAAGTTTGTGAGTTTGTGAATTTGTGAGTTTATGACATTGTAGGGGGTAATCTCTGGATCTACTCAAGCGATTTAGATGAAATTTGGTAAAAAGATAGTTTGAAACCCTGGAAAGGACATAGGATACTTTTTATCCCGGAAATCATCCCTTAAGGGGGTGAAAATGGGGATGAAAGTTTGCATTGGAAAGTAAGTCAGGGACGAACCCGAGCCAAGCGAGGTTGAGTCGCTAATCAATAATAAAATGTTTTAATACCATTTTAATCTGTAGCATTTTAAAATTCAAATAAAACTCAAGATTTTACTTACCAAAGTATAGAGGGCACTTGCGTAAGCTGCGTGTTTGACGTGCAGTGTTCTGCAGCAAGACAATGTTGTGTCTTGGTCGTGGGCTGTCCACGCTTTCATCTGCCAATAATAACAATACTATAATATAATATTTATTATAGAATAATTCTCAAGAGTCAGTCAGACACAATTTTATATAAAGTAAATAAAGTATCAGTACTGTAAAGAAGCTGCTTGTTTGTAATTATTTCTTATTGGCCAATTTTTTAGTCATTGAGATTACACTACTACATGGGAAATGAGTTTAGCCCGATGGTGTCATACGCAATCGAACAACGACTGGAGAGAAAGTAGGGAAAGCACATAACTTACACACACACGTAACCACACACTATGAATTATCATACTCTAGTTGGTCGGTTGCTAACCTAGCAACGTTTAAGTTAGAGTTAGGTTTCGAATTCAAGATCCTTGGTTAGTGCAAAAAGATACAAAAAATCTACATAACGTATTAATAAGTTATAAAGCTTTTTTATAACTAGGTTAAAATTTGGGACAGTTTTTATTCTTTAGATTTAGCGAAATTTGTGGCCCATAAAACTCAAGCGTTGGTAGCGGAGGTAGGGGATAAAAGTTTTTATAAAAGTAATTTTTACGAACTTTCACATAACAAAAAAGTCATAAAGCTTTTTTTCCTTTATAATTTACCATTTGTTGTCCGAGCAAATGAAATCGGACGAACAGCTAATTATATCGTGAACAACTCGGCATAGTTTGATAATGTAAGAGAATTTAGTAGATTCGATATTTTATTATATTACACTTCTTACGAACATACAAATATGTAATCTATATATTTAAACAAAATTAAATATATTACGAGGTCGTCCGGTCGTTCTGTTTAACCGATTTACTTTTTTTTTAAATGAAAGGTATTGATACACATATTTCATCAAGTACATAAAGTATTGGAAATAATCTTTTCACCCGTATGTTTTCATAATTTTCTTCCTCTATATCTCCGGTTTTAATTGAGATACGTGGTTAATTTTGGTCTAAGAAAACTCGCTAGAATAAGCTATTTCATTTGAGCTTTTAGTAACTTAAATTGGTTGTGTTAGAGGGAAGCTAAGTATGAACATACAACTTAATGCGGAGGAGCACGAGTCCTCTAGTTGCGATGATTTTTTTCATTCAATCGGTACTTAGGAGATGCAATTTTCACATATGAAATACTTTTTATAGAGAATATAGATTTTAAGTTAATGATAAAATAACTAAATTATCCCTATATAAATTACTATTGGCCCGTGCGGATATTTCACGCAAAACGTGACCAGTCACCGAATTCTGATATAATAAAGTAAATTTATAACGAAAATAATAGTTTTATTTTTTAATATTAGCTGTTAGCTATCGAACATAAGATTAATGTCTCAAGCATTAATTTTGATAAAGTGCCAAGGGAGAAAACATTTTAATAGAAATAATCCATACTAATATTATAAATGTGAAAGTTTGTCAGGATGGATGGATGTCTGTTACTCTTTCAAGCCAGAACGGCTGAAATGATCTTGATGAAATTTAGCAGAGACATAAATTATAGTCTGGAATAGCACATATAGTTTTTATCCCAAAAAAATGTACGGATCCCGTGTGATAGATTTGTTTTTGTCTAGGGACGAATCCGAAGCGTAGCGAGGATGAGTCGCTAGTATATTATATACCGATAATTTTAATAATTAGTAGAATCTAAAAACGAGAGAAAAAATATGTTCTTTAATAGAAAGTTAAGCTAACACCAAGCGTTCTTATAATTTTAATGCAAATACCAACATTTATTTTAGATCTGACTGGAATTTTTAAGTTATATTTTTTAACCAACTTAAATGTTTACACTAGATATTACACGATTAAAAATTTTCTCGTTCTATTTGTATTACGCAAAAAGATGGCACTTCTATACATATATACATTGCACATATTACAATTTATTGGATAGAATTTTTTATCTTACATAATAAGGGGTTTAATTTTTACTATATAAATTTTCAACTTTTTATAATATTATTTATAATAATACGAAAATGTTTTTAAACTTAAGGTTTTTACATTTAATATTATTATTAGACAAATTTGGCAAAATAACAAAAAAAGCAATAAAGGTAATATGATATTATTATGGTTAGTAACTTTTCAGGTAGTACCTTACTAATTATTTAAAAAAAAATCTAATGGCCAAATTAAGACTTTAAAAGCACAATTTTTTTTAGATATTTTTTATTATGTACAAGTAATTATTGTTATTATCTTTACTTACTTACTTGACTTTGAAGTTAATTTAATGTCATATTTATATACTAAAAAAAACAAATAAAAAAAAACACGCTTGTTCCCTAAAAAGCTACAATTTTACTTAAAAGCTTAAATTACCTTTGATTTATTGACAATTCTGTTTTAATATCAGAGTCACATAGCATAGTAGTCAAGTATGGTGTATAGTTTTCGTATTTATTCGCGAGAGGGTGACGGGACGTGCGTCTAGTGCCGCGGCCGCGTGGTGACTACTGACTGAAAGCTTTAAAAGCTTCTCCAAGCGAGTGCTATGCATTGACTATAGAAAGTATTAGAATGACTTTGTAAAACTTTTAACAATGGATGTGCCTTTCTATGATGATCGTAACCTCGTATATTGGCTAAGTTGAGACATTATTTATAATAGGTTTACCTATTTTATAGAATTTTTCAAAATACTTTTTAAGTTTGTAAGAAAATATTTAAAGTTTAAGATTCTTGATAAAGAGATGTAAGATTTTAGAAAGCGGTTATTTCATTATATATGGATATTATATTTTTAGTCATATTATGATGTGAAACTTCTATATATGTTATTATTCTATAGGTTTTTTTTCTTATTCAATGCCAGTGACTGTTGTCAGCGACATTACGAAACCCGATAAAAATAATATTTATCCATCCACTTAGAACCGGCAAACTTCGGTTTGAACAATCTTGTTAAGGTAAATGTAAATACAGACGCTTGAATAATATTTTTTTCTGTTATTTAGTTTATGATGTTTTTGATATCGTATAAATTACCATTTGCTACATTTGAGTATTTATTTAATACATAAAATATTTATATGTATACTTTAGTATTAGCTCGAGTCACGCATGAGTTAATAAATATATTTTTATTTACACTTCTTTGAAGTTTCTCTCTGAAACACAAAAAGCAAAGGCTCTAAATTAAAAAATTGGGTGAGATTTCTATTAAAACCAATTTTTACCTAAATTACACCGTCATAAAAATACAACTAAATAAATCTATGTCTTCGAATTGTTTCGCGGATTTATTTTTTTAATTTTTGGTTCCCGATGTTTCTTTAAAAATATTGTAGGTATAATTTGTGGGTAGATATAGTATTTAATGACATTATAATAACGTTTGACACGTCTACAATCTTAATCTCTGACCATGTTTATTGTAGAGTATTCGCAACGTCGAGAACAAAAAATAAAAATAATCCGCGAAAAAAATTGAGAATTTTTATCTAAATGTCAAATATTCGCGTAAATCTAAAAAAGTACACACTATATATAATTATAATAATTTAAACATATTATGTTAGCAAGCGGCAAGAATGAAAAGTAATGGGAACTATGCAGAAATTTATATAGAACCATAGTATAAACCCTAGAAATTTATCTAACTTTATTCTTAGATTACCATGGATATGGCCACCAATAACTGTTTGTGATATCTCGTAGGGGTGATTTAATATATATACTGGTATGAAAAGTAGCCTAAAGTGATAGATAATATAATCCTCTCAGTGACAGAATTTTGAGAATTGGTTGATTGATTCTAGAGAACAATATCTTTTTATAATGTTAGTGTAAACATGAATTCTTCTGAAGCACGAAACGTCATTAACCACAGTAGTATCACTATTAGTGATAATACGTGACTATTGCCCGATTTCACCAACAACCCATAAGCTACCACCTACGTATGGGATCCCTAGCTTAAAATTTCCCTAAGCTAGCCCCTAAATTAAATTTCGTTTTACCATCGTCTTTAAGCTCATATTTCGAGCACCTAAATTCAGGGGGCCTTTTAACATTTAGGTGACCTCTAACTGTCGGTGAAACAGAAACTGTCCCCTAACAGCCCACTAACCATGCTTAGGGGATCCCTTAAACTTCGGTGACGTTGGTAAAATCGGGCATAGATATAACGCCTATAATAGCTGTTACATTTTACAGTACGTAAAAAATACGTAAATCTTTATTTCGAAAATAAAGTTCTTAAAAATATTTATTCAAGAAGGGTTCCAAGTATCGCTTTTTAGTCATACTCTTTATTCATCTAGATTTCAAACCAGCTCCTTATTTCTACAGTTCCGTATCTAAAAGTTTATATCGAAAACTACGTATAGATTCGTTAGTCTATTTGTCTGACATACTTTTCAGAAACCTATCCTACACTTCTTGAACTTTAATAAGCTCTGAAAATTTCTCAGAATAAGAGATATAAAAGCGGATTTCCTAACAAATTATAAAAAGGAAAAACGTATGAGGGACGCCGTTTAAGCTTAAAAATTAACTTGAAGTGATTAGATATAGTATAAATCTTAAAACTTATATAGTAAAAAACTTAAAAAAACCGACATCAAAAAAACACTAAGAAGTAAAAAACTAACTGATTGGTAGTTTTTATTAACTATAGATACCTAATCAGATATTTTCGAAGTCCGTGCCAGCCGATACAAATCAAAGCACATCGAATTCGAAAATATCTGATTAGGTACATATAGTAAATGAAAACTAACAATCAGTTTTTTTTGTTTTTTTTTTGAAGTTGGTTTTTATTTTTTTTTTTAAAGTTTTTCACTATAAACACAACCTCCTCCTTTTTGAAGAAGTCAGGTGAAAACTATATAAGCATGAGTCGTGTTATGGTAGAAGTTTCAACAGCTTTTCTGTACAAGGTCATGTTTTTTGCTAAATACATAACACAAATATACCACTTCTTAGTTTAGTCATGAATCAAGTTTTAATATTTCGGCAATTTCACATATACAATTTTAATAAAAAAAATGATATATATTATGTACTATTTTTTATGCCGTATACTTTCAATCGTTTGTACTTATAATTAGATAGATTATAATTTATAACTCACCTGAAAGTAACACATAGGCATAAATAACATATGTATGTACAAAATAATTTATAAAGTAGGTAATATTTTAATAATAAAGTATAATATAACAATTAATTAACAATTGATATTATTGCAATTATTTTAATTTATTGGTAGGTACATGTATAACACATACAAAGTACATAGTTAAAGTTTATTCTTTACAATTGGTTCCTTGAACTAATCCAGAAACCAGGTCATAATGACAAGCTACAACTTTGCATACGTTTTTGTATACAACAATTATTATTATAGTTTTAATTATTTTCAGTTACGAGAGTTTTGTTTTGTTGCTCCTTTAATGAAATACTACTATAGGAACGATTACTCCCTAGACTTATTAAACAAACTGAATGAACTTTAATGTGTACTGTGTAATTGCTTTTAGTAAACTTAGCTGCAGAACGAGAAATCATGAATTCGAATCCCGGGTTGGGCCTAAATAAATACTGGGTTTAAAACACAGAAACGCGGAGTTGGGAAGTTGGTGGTATTAACACTCTTGTGCTTCGAAGAGTACGATTACTGCGCCTTATTTCTCACTAGTCGTGTTAAATTATCATCCCATTGGAATGTGAGAGTTAAAGAAGACAGTGTCTGCACACACATATGTAAATTATAATATGTCTGTGCAGTCCATCTCAACGAGATTAGTCGCCGTAAATGAAATCGATCAGGCGGACATTAATTGTTATTAAAAAAAGTAGAATGTGTTGTTCCCATAATATAATAATTTAAAACGTTTAAACACACACCTTTATGTTATGTAAGTTAACATGTAGGCAATAGGTCTATATCTAGAATCTATATAAATATTATAAATGTGAAAGTTTGTATGTATGGATGTTTCTTACTCTTTCACGCCAAAACGGCTGAACGGATCTGGATGAAATTTGGCACAGAAATAGATTATAGTCTGGAATAACACATAGGCTACTTTTATCCTGGAAAAAATATACGGTTCCCGAGGGATAGATTTGTTTTAGTTTTTCAAGAGGTGAACCCGAGCGAAGCGAGAGTGAGCCGCTAGTAGGTCATAAAGTACACTTGACTTAGGTCAATTGGCTTTACTTACACAGGTGAATTCCCTGTTAGTATTTAAGCTAACAATCGAAAACCGTATGCTTGAGACTTATGATTAGGATTATTCGATAGGCAAACGCTTTGGTTAATAGTATGATAAAGTTAAGCAAAGGAAAAATGAATGGGTTTTTATGTTATTGTAATTATATTTATCAATGTAGAGCTCGATATGTAGCATTATGAATATTGCTTGGGAAAACCCCTAGTAGATAACTCAATTGACTGTAGTCATAATTATATTTATATTAATAATTATATTTTGTATGAAATCTGTTCTCATGATACTTTTTATATACATATATTTATTTTGTCGTCTTCTCTCCAGGTACCATGTGATGTAAAGTATTCGGAACATCGATAAACACCGGAAATGAATAGTAAAAGAACAAATTTTTCACATTATAAGTATTAACTGGCAATACGAGTAGTATGTATGTATATGTTATAATTTTAATACATTGAACACGAATTCAAATGACTCAGAGTGACTATATTGCGTATTATTTTTTAAATTACGCTCATTAAGTTAAAATATTGTGAAGAGTTTTGGTTCTAGAGCAGAAAATCAAATCGGGTCGATATTTATATTACAGATTACAGAATATTACAAGGAATATCAGATTTAAAGTTAGACTTTTGTACACATGTTATGCTTTAGGGCCTATTCATACGACAATTTTTTAAAGCGCTATCCACGCGCGCGTTGCATCACTACGAATGCAAGTGATCATTTGTTTATAAAACATGGTGTGTACAGACCCTTAGTTTATCATTATTAATATGGAGATTTTTGTGTAGATTAAATTTTTACTAACCACAATGTTACATGTTAAATTAAAGCTCGGTGATATATCCGATTACAGTATGTAATTAAGAAAGCCCTACCAAAGCTCAGTTCAATTATTCCATTTTCTAGCTTTCCCTTAAACACTTAAACTTTAAATACTTAGATATACAAATATGCTTAGATATATGTACAAATGATAATATAGGTACTTTATATTTATGTCTATAACTAGCATTGCCCGCGGCTCCGCCCACGTTCAGATGGCCAAAAACCAAATTCTTAGCTTTTACATATTAGTATACTCTTACAATGCAGTTTATGTATTTTTTCTCAGAAATAAGATATTTTCCCGCGGTAAAAAGTATTCTATATGTTGACCGGATAACCAGCTATTATAATAATAATAATAATAAAGCTTTATTTGTCTACACATTTTACAAAAAAAAAATTTAGAACGATGCTAAAGATGAGCTTCAAAGATGTGCCACTGTCGATTATCCAAGTTAACCAGCTATTAGCATACCAAATTTCATCAAAACCTGTCCAGTGGTTTTCTCGTGATGCGGTAACAGACAGACAGACAGACATACAAAAATTCTAAAAACTATAGATTCGGACTCTGTATCGATAATAATGTCTATTTCAATTAGATTTTCCAAAAAATATTTAATGTACAGATTCGTCTTAGTTACAATTTAATTATATATATATTATAATGACGTGGTGGGAATTTTGATCTCTTTGCCGTTATCATTTTGACCTTTATTCTTCTGTGTATAAAAAGACATTTTAATCGGTATGTTTTATCACTTCTTGACGATTAGCTTCGCAAGTTGTTTAACAAAAGTTTAAAATGAAAGACGCGTGGTTCGTCGCTCTCTGCGTTATTGCCTTGTTTACAATTATTGAAGCTAAGCCTTGGTACGTACTTTCAGTGGTAATCATAAAATGTGTTTCTTATAGTTCTTTATATTAATGTTATATTTTGTAAGTGCAGAGGATTAAATGAAAATTTATTATTTTAGGACGCGTGGTTCAGGCGCCTATGACTATGACAGGTAGTAAATTATATAATACTAGCATTGCCCGTGGCTCCGCCCGCGTTCAGATGAGCAGAAACCTAATTCTTAGGTTTTACATATTAGAATATTCTTACATTGCAGTTTTTTAATATTTCTTAGAAACGAGATATTTTCCCGCGGAAAAAGTATCCTATATGTTGACCCGGATAACCAGCTATCACCATACCAAATTTCATCAAAATCCCTCCAATGGTTTTTCTGTGATGCGGTAACAGACAGACAGACAGACAGACAGACAGACAGACAGACAGGTAGACAAAAATTCTAAAAACTATAGATTCGGCCTCTGTATCGATAATAAGATTTTCCAAAAAATATTTAATGTACAGATTCGGCTTAGTTAGAATTTTATTTTATGTACAGATGATGTTACCTGAAATCCATACTAATATTATAAATGTGAAAGTGTGTTTGATTGTTTCTTTGTTTGTTTGTTTGTTTGTATGTTTGATTGTTTGTTTGTTCGTTTGATGTCGTCTTTCTTTCTTTCACGTCGAAACGGCTTGGCCGATTGGCGTGATTTTTTGTATGGAGATAGTTGGAGAGCTGGAAAGTGACATAGGCTACTTTTAATCGCGGGAGATTATCTGTTTCCCACGGGAAAACACGTTATAATACAATGCAAAAAAATATTTATGATCAGAATTACTTGAAACTTGGTATTAATGCTCATCAGTAAAATTAAATAAAAACGTGTTTTAGCATTTTTCGAAATTCATCCCATAAGGGAGCAAAATAGTGGATGAAAGTTTGTATGAAACCTACCATTTTAGAGGGTTTTTATGTAGTTTCAGCGCGAGCCGCGGGTTCTGCTAGTATGTTATGAGTATAAAATGTTCCGTACTGATTTTTTTTAAAACATGGCAGCATAAACGATGATAGTACTTAAAGAATCGTCGATTGTATTGGTTTAAGCTGCTTAATTCAAATTTATTTTTAGTGTAGTTAAAGCTACGTTTATTTTGAAATACATATCTGCATTTACATGATTAACAGCATATTACTCTATTTCTCAAACAGATGTGTACATACACTATTGCACTTCAGTTGCATAAAAAATCTTTGAATCTGTGTAATGTCCTACGGTCGTCATTCACCCTTACATAAAATAATTTGTGAATTGTTTTAAAATATAGTATATTATATTTTTTAAAAATAATATAATGTTAATATATAGTTACGAAGGACATATGTATGGATCTGATGTTGGATATGGTAGAGGCAGTTACGGCGCAGGTGGGATTGGTGCCGGTAGGCTTTGGGGCAATAACCACCGCGGTAGCGGCGCCAGCGGTAATGATATAGGCGTTGGCAGGCGTGGTAGTGTTACTAGAAGACCTAGTTGGAAATGGTAAGGTTAAGATTTAGGAGCTTATAAATAAAATATAATTTTCAATCTTTTTTTTATTTCAAGAAACGTAGTTCAAAATATTTTTTATCTCAGAAGTCTTTGCCAAGTATCATACCCCTTATTTAGAGCTGGCAGCACTAAGGAATGCACATAGAACCAACGTCGAAACCTCAAATTCTCACTGTAATCGAAAAATTCTATGGAGATTCTACTCCTCAAAAATACCTCCATTGTTGATTTGTTTATTTTTATATCTTGTTAAACATATATTTAGTTTAAAAATTATATTATAGCGGTCGATCTTTAAATATCCAAGTTCAAATTTTTTTGCTGTTAAAATCTGTTATTTATTATTTATCTACTTTGTCTTTCCCCTTTAAACGACTTATGTATAATACAAATATTTACGCTATTTATTAAGAATTATTTTTGCCATTTTCAGGCACAGTTCAGAAGAGCTTGATGATTTGAGCTTCTTAAAGCCATCTTGCTCCGGGTCAGGATGCATAAGCGTAGGAAATGGACACCATAATACTAACATTGTCGATATTGTTTCGAAATAGAAAACGGAAAGTGTGAAAATATGAACTGAAATTGATTATATGAAAGAAAAGATATAATTAAGAAGTATAATGTGCGTTTGAATTATCTTAATTATGTGTAACACTTGTGCCGAAACACTCAGAGTTTTGTACATATGTATATTGATTGTTCTGCCGATTCGATAAAAATGTATAGAAGTCAAGTTAGTTATGATTGACAACAAAATATTTCGTTTTATTAAAGCGGTATACATGATATTTTCAAGAAGTTGGTATTTTATTTCCAGTCCTATAATTCCAATACTCTAGATATCCTGTTATTTTATTATGTCACGGCCATTTTACTCGAAAATGTTGGTACTATGTAGTTAACACTTAATAGCTAGCTAGATATAGCTTAAATAAACTGCTAGACAATGGCGAAACCAAATTACTGGTGGCGAAAAATTAGAGCGGTAATCCATGTCTGTAATTATACGGTAAAAAAAGAAATTTGAGTCACTATAATATAAATGAGCATGTGGTTACTGAGTTAAACACTTTTAAAATTATAAAAATTGTATCCAAACATACATACACGTCGTCAATCAAATAGACAAACACTCACTGTCTGAGAAATTCAGAAAAGTAGCATCTGTAATCCGTATATTACACTTTCTAACCTCTTTATGATTTTTCAACGGGATGATTAATCTCTGCATCTTAGATTGACAAAAATTCATGATAATTTACATTCTAAGAGCTTTTGTAAGCGATTACAAATAATATTTAAAAGGCCTTTATTCTTTTGTTTATAACATTGCCTGTAAAATAAAACATATTCAAGAGCAATATCAATATGAACTTACGATTCAACTTCTTATCAAACGTCGGCAGCACCACGAGCGTCGACAAAAGGGCTCGTTTCAAAACCCAATTATGTAACATATTCTCACTCTCACGTTTTCTTTCCATGAATTCGTAATAAAACTTGAACTGTTAATCTTAATTTTATATACAATATACATACATACACATATTAAATATATAAAAGCCTCAACTTGCTAAAAATCAATAGCATTTTATCACTTTGTTCTCTAAGTTTAAAGGTCTTGCTCTATAACAACATGTTAGCTACCTTTCGTTTGATGAGTATTATTAATAATAGCACTAATGCTTCAGGCTTCTATATACCTTATAAAAGCTTTCAGGCTAAAAGAATAAGATGGACCGAGTGCTAGAGAACTAATCATGAAATCAAACGAAGCTCTAAATGTGTGCGTTGTCCTCGAATTCCTGTATACAGACTCAACAATGGTGTATGGGTAGAGTTATCAGAACCTCCCTATTTTGTTTTTTTAATGGATTTTATAAAAGATAGTGCGCTTTTTTACCTTTTCAAAAAATAATTCATAATAATAGCAACAAATTATATATTATTATATTGTATAACTATTAACTGTACGCTACTCATTAATAATAGCAATACTATGCTTGTGTGTGTTACACAATAGCGGCTGGACGGATTTGGATGAAGTTTAGTATACAAAATATAGGCATATGACAAGGTTACTATTAGGCTCTTAGAGACGCCCCCGAGCAAAGTGAAGTTAAGTCGCTAGATATTAATAAATGTTTTCGATGTCATAATATAACATTGTGGTTCAAAAATCTTGTTCTGCCGTGAACATTGCAATTATTAAGTGACCATAAAATTTATTCGATAAATATATCCTGACTGACCTGATTTTTTGAATGTTGGGAAATTTATTTACGCATACCAATTGTATACATACACCCGCTAGAAAAGCAAGTACTACCCACTAAAACCTAACAGAAACTTTTCCGGCTTTATCACGATACCCCGACGGCAGGTCTGCGGAAGTAACAACCACAACGACTAAAGGGTTGCTCCTACGAACCACTCTGCCTTCAGAGAAGTACCAGGAGCAAATCGCATGGTACGCCACCGTAAAGTGGGCGACATCCCAGTTTATCTAGAGGCTTCCCGCCCGCTGGATTTCTGGACGCTAATAAAATAAGGTGAACACACTTTACTAAAAATTAAAAGTGGTGCCTGTATATAATAGGTTGATTCCCCATACAAACTTTCATCCCCATTTTCACCCCCTTAAGGAATAATTTCCGGGATAAAAATTATACTATGTCCTTTCCAGGGTCTCAAACTATCTTCTTACTAAATTTCAACTAAATCGGTTTAGTAGATCCAGAGATTACCCCCTACAACCTCATAAACTCACAAACTTTGATTCTTTATAATATTAGTATAGATTTAAATAAATACAATAAGTAACTAAGGACGTATCCGAGCAAAGCAAGGATAAGTCCTTAGCATATTATATAGATGATATTAATGCTTGACAATCTCATCGTGACGAGCACGATTAAAGGAGCACTTATTACGCACAATGTACATCGCAAAACCGAGTAGGAATTTAATCCATTGATATTAGAATTCTTGATATAAACGATTGTGGTTAGGTTCGCGAAAGTGAAAATTTGAGTTTGAAATACTTGGTTACCATCACACCTAGTCGGAGTTGAATCGTGAATAAGTAATATGGGTCGACCGACTATAATCAGTAGCCTATAATGATTTTGATGATAAAACACTAAATGGTTGTTAATCAGAATTAATAATAAAATTGGTACTTCATTGATTGCCTGAAAATTATATTACACTTTATACATAGGATTTCGTCGTTTATAAACAGCATAAAGATTTATATGACTTTTAATTTTATATAAATAAGGAGGGTTGACGTCAGGCAGGCGGCCGGTCGTAAAACTTATGCCAAATCCTATCAGCAGTACAGAAGATGTACTGCGCCGAGCCCAAGTGATTGGGAAATGGGCAGGCAGAAGAAGAAGAAGAAATTGTAAATATCGTGTCACCTGTTTGTGGCCGCACTCCTCCGAAATGGCTCGACCGATTTTAATGTTTTTTTTTTGGATATTTAGTAGGTATGAGAATAGTTCGAAAAGTATTTTTCACCCTTCTACCACCACTCCCCATTTTTTAATCGCGAATTTAATAATTTTGTATGAAAAATATTAAATAAATACATAACGAAGAATCCGAGCGAAGCGAGGGTGAGTCGCTGTATAACATAAAGGCCAAAGAGTTTTTTTATAGCTTGAACGCAGGCGTAGCTATTGTTATACCAAATTTCATCAAAATCTGTCCAGTGGTTTTCTCGTGATGCGTTTACATATAGACAGACAGACAGACAAAAATTCTAAAAAGTATAGATTCGGCCTCTGTAACGATAACAATGACTATTTGAATAAGATTTTCCAAAAAAATATTTAATGTACAGATTCGACTCAGTTAAAATTTTATTATATGTGTGTGATAGATAGACTAGTTTTACCTGGTGATGGTGTTGTATAAAACATATTTGTAGGAACTGTTGATTTCTTGTACGCCTAAATATAATGGTACAATACATTAAGATAAATTATTTATCAAAAATTTGGGACAAGAAAAATTTAGACCTGAAATAAAACAATAAGCATGAATTTCCCTAATATTTATGTATTCTTTTAAAATTTAACGTAAATTAGTGGGGACAATTAATCATTTCTAACAAGTTTTATATATTAAAAACATACTAAATATTACTAGAAAAGTAATCGATCAAATTAATATCAATTAATAATACAGTTTTATATATCCCAAGTTATAGCAAGAACAAAAATCGTGAGTGATTTAAAATATTTTATTATACTTGTAATTATAACTTGGTCCATTATTTGGGTGGGGTTTGCATATCCACTTGATAATATTCATTAAAAAATACTGTAAACAAAATTTACAAAAAAAATCCATTCTAAATACTACCAACAATACTAGCTTTGGCATAACGTAGAAACTATAAAATCAAGAGCCATAACAATTATCATTTAACAATAATCTTAGAGGATTATCAATAATATTTGTGATTATATATAGTATTGTTCTATGTAAAATTTTTGTTACAGCAAATTGAGTAAATTTTTGACCATAATAGAGTAAATCAGGTTATTCTTAAATAATATGTGATTCTTATCGAGGTATGTCCACTGAAATATCAGCTATTATATAAGCCACAGCAGTCCAAAAGGCAGCACATAAATCTAGTTCTTCAGGGCTCTCAACGTTCATGGTGTCCCCTTCAGTGTGGTGGAACCAAAAATATCGTTCGTTTGCATTATGAAGGCTTGCACCTGGAACTCCTTTATTAGTTATAACAGTTATATCAGACCCAGGACTATCATCTTCAACTAATGTTGAAGCATTGATGGATTTGAATAATTTCAAAATTTCAGCCACTATACACCGAGCTTCTTGGGTACCTGCCACGGCTAAGCCGAGTGGGGCAAATGTACCTTCGTCAGACTCCATTATAAAGTTAATGTTATGACTCTCATTTCTATGTTTTTCTTCATAGGCATATGCACCAATCAATCCAAGTTCTTCAGCAGTCCAAAAAATAGATCTAATTGTTCTCTTTGGTCTTAAGTTAAGTCGTTTAAGAATTACTGGGGCAGCCCAACTTACAAATAGGCCACCACCGTCGTCCATCGCACCTTGCCCTACATCCCAACTATCAATATGTCCTGACACAATTACCAACTTTTCTGGATTTGTAGATCCTTTCAAATCGATAAGTGTATTTCTAGAAGTCTTAGTTTCGAATGTTGATGACATTGTAATATTCAGGACAATTTTCTCCCCTCTGTTATAAAACCTTCTCAGTAAATCTGCATCTTCAATGGATATTGCTGCAGTAGGTATTTTTTTTATATTTTCATCATAGTTTTGTGAGCCAGTATGGGGCGAATTAATTGAAAATGGAGCTATAGACCTAACTAGAGAAGCCACTGCACCTTTTTCTGCCGCTTTCACTGCTCCTTGAGATCTATATACTACTGTTTCTCCGTAGGTTGTAAATACTGGATCATATAATACAATTTTACCTTCAATGTCCTTGTTAGATAATCTCGAGAGTTCATTAAAATCTGAGACCACAACAACTTCAGCCGTTATACCTTCAGGTGGAGTGGAAACACTACGACCAAGACCTAATAAAGCAATATCTTTTACTCTAGGTTCGAGCATAGTTATTTTTTCTGTTCCTCTAATCCAATGGGGAACCTGTAAAAATAAATCACGAAATTAATGATCCTATAGTAAAATTTTTAATTTGTTTTAATGTTATCTAATTTATAATTTTAATTTGCAAAATAAGGAATAGTTTACACTTTTACTTATACTCGTATATTATTATAGAAAGCAACTTAGCACATGTTATAGGAAGATAGAGATCTGGAAAACGTTATTGCCTTTAATTACCTCTAGGTCTTCCGTAACGATGTCATTTATTTCCTCCTCTCGACTCAGCTGAATCATGTAATCAATAGAATCTTCGAGTGTTTGTGATCCCGATGGACGAGCACCAAACGTGTCGACGAAATTTGCCAATCTAAAAATATAACATGCTATTTAAAAAAAATGTATAAAACTGCACATTTTTATATACTAACCAATAAAAATATAATTCAGTATTCACACTTTTTAATACTATATTACGTGTAAATAAATTTCTTATATAATGTAAGAAAATCTGAATACTTTCGTATAGATACTATATCACTTAGTTTTTAACTAAATACATTTACATATATTTGTACAGGAATTTTCACTCACTCATCATAAGTTTTGCCCTTGAACTCTCCTTCCAATACATATTTGAATATTTCATCCCTCACATGTTTGTATGACGCTATTTCCTTAATCAAATCCTTACCTAGCAAGTGTTTACAATTATCAACCTTTTTGGGTACAAATTTAGCATCACAGATAAAAATAATGAAAAGGGTTAGAAGAATTCGGGCGGAGAAACTCATTTTTCTACCCGCGTCTTGAAATATTGTGATGCTATGATAAGCTGAAGTCCTTTTGTAGAGCGACTATCTTATCTCTTAAAGAAAAATTGGCAGCTGTCGAAATGTCTTTTATTATTTACTCAAGAGACATCCGACAGACACTTATGTTACGGATAATATTATTTAAGCGTAATGCGTGCTAAAGCTATTTTATCTATAGTATCTAAAATATTAAACATGGAAATACTTATATATTTTATCCTACTTGTTATGCTTTTTTAATAAATTATTTTCATTGTATTGTTAAATTATATCGAAATGTTTTTATTTTAAGTGTGATGTAGGTGACTTATACTATAATATATTTAATTTATCATATTTACATATATATTAAATTTTTCATTTAATAATATTTATATTTTATTTTATGTTTAATTTACGTATTTATATTATACACACACCTACATACACACGTATAACACGTATACCTACTTAATTATTTATATTTATTAATTATTATTTATTCATATTTATTACCGGCCACTTGTGATTTTTACTAAGCAGACAGTCGATGCTTTGTGATTTGACGCTAATTACTTGCTTTAAATAATTTAATCGTTTTCGTGAGTTATTGTATGTGGAATTCTTGTGTTTGTACTGTAACTCTTTGTATATGTCATTGTATATCTCCCTAAACTTTGTCTTCTGTACTGTTTACGTGTGTGTTGACTTTTCGATAATAATTATTTAATTAGTGACGTAACATAGACTTTTATTTGTGTTCATTCGTTACATCTTATAACAAACACCAAACGTACATTCGTGCGATAGTTTATTTATGAATATATAAGTATTTGTCCGATGAATAATAATAATTTATATATTTTATTCTGGATAATCGGACGAATAAATCAATTTAATTTATCCGACTAATGTACAATGTTTATAGTATACGATACGTTGTAATAATAATAAAATTGAAGACGGAGTCTTAGAAGTTTCGGCGGAAAAAAGTGCGTAAGGTAAATATAAAATTTACCCAAAGCCACCTTATCTAGCGTCTAAATAAATATATATATATATATATATATATATATATATATATATATATATATATATATATATATATATATATATATATATATATATATATATAAATCGACTTCTCCTTTAGAGAAATGATCTAGAAAATGATTCTTAACAAATTTTTTAAATATTTTTAATGACATTTTTTTCATTCTTCTTTAACCTTAAGATTATATTTTGCCTTATTTTTCTAATTTTATTAGTATTCTCCTGAGTGTTATTTTATAGTGTCTCATTTTAAGGATGTCGCTAGATTTTGAAAATTATACCTAACACGGTACATATATTTATTTAGTTTATTGCGATATATGTATGTATCTCATCTGTTCGTTCGTACAAATATCGGCTATTTTATTTATTTATAGATAATTTCATTTGCCTGATAATCGGACCAAAGATTTAACGATTTAACATATATTTTAACGGTTAGTATAGATTTCTCAGAGAGAAATATTTTCCCGCAGTACAAAGTATCCTATATGTTAATTCGGATAACCAGCTATCATCATACCACATCAAAATCTGTCCAGAGGTTTTCTCGTGATGCATTGCCAGACAGACAGTCAAAAATTCTAATAACTTTAGATTCGGCCTCTGTATTATAATAATGACTATTTCGATAAGATTTTCCATGAAATAATATTCAATGTACAGATTCGACTCAGTAAGAACTTTATTACATGTATATTAGATATAGATTTTTTTCGTTGGACTGTCATTTCCTACAGTTTTATATGAAAAAATAAGTGATACTAAAATTATTTGAAACCGCGTGCTCGGTGCGTACCTCGGTGGGGTAGTGGCTAGCATGTACGGCTGCACACTCGGAGGTCTTGGGTTCGAGTCCCGGGTCGGACACAGTTTAATTATTGAGTCTTTCTGCATAGTAAGTCTTAGTAATAGCCCGGAGTTGGGAAGTTGGCGGTGTTTCACCCCCGTGCCTCGGAGAGCACGTAAAGCCGTCGGTCCTGCGCCTTAACTCTCACTGGTCGTGTCGAGCAGTCGTCCCACCGGAGTATGAGAGTGACAGGAATAGAGAGTGCCTTGCTTCCTGCGCAGTTGGCTAGTCTCAATGAGGTTAGCCGCCGTAGCCGGAATCGGCTAGGAGAACATCATCAGTTTTCAAAAAATATTTTTTTAAGCTTTTTTAACCAAGTTTAAAAATATGTTTTAGCTGATAGAATAAAAATATTTTTGACAGCTGCAGTTTATTTTCAAATTTTTTTTATAGAATTAGCATAAATAATATAATAATCTTGTAAGTTTATTTTAATATAGTAGTAGTTTTATCAATTACATATTAAGTTTTTTCTTAAATTGGACGTGCTGTTAAATCAGCACAAGGTTTTGCTATTGGTAAACTTGTGTCATTACCTGTAGATTACTTCATACTTTAAAGGCCAAATTAATATTTTACTTTATAAATTGCCACTCGACGAGGCTGTGTTCATGTGCTATTTTATAGCCCCACTGAGTACAGTACAAGCTTTTTTGGTCGATACTTTGACTGGGTTCTTAACAATTATGAAGATTGATAGCGTGCACACTACACCGATTTAGTATTGATTTACGAAGGAGTTAATGGGAAAATATACAACTAAACTTTTGGATAACTTTTTAAGACCTCGAAACTAGTGTGGCATTTCCACGTGTGCACACTGTTCGATAATTTGCTTGCTCATACTAGCCGTAACGTTCGTAAATCGAATGTAATTGATTGCATAGCAGCTCCGTGGCCTTGCGTAAATAGAATAACAGTTTTAGTGTTTCGATAACCATAAGAAATTAAATTAAAAATTAAAAAAATCCCGTCCATCACGGACCGATTATCATCAAACATAGCTAAGAACACTCCCGACTAATTAACCATTCAAACAAAATCAAAATCGGTTCATCCGTTCGGGAGCTACGATGCCACAGACAGACATACACACACAGACACGTCAAACTTATAAAACCCCGTCTTTTTTGCGTCGGGGGTTAGTAAAAAAAACATAACTAATTTAGCTTTAAAAAAGAACCAATAAAATGAATACAGAACCAATTTAATTTACGTGTAGATAACTTTCCCTGAGGTAAATATGCAAGTGAGAAAAATTAACAATGAAATCTACACTTTCTTTATAACAATAACAAAAACATGGGAATAGAGGAGGAATAGGCACTACTTAACTTATACTTACTTCTAGGTATTAGCGAATATAGCCTACAATGTTATTTTCAACCGACTTCAAAAAGAAGGAGGTTCTCAATTCGACTGTTTTTTTTTTTATGTTTGTTACCTCAGAACTCCGTCATTTATTAACCGATTTGGACAATTTTTGTGTTGTTTGAAAGTGTATACTTCCAGATTGGTCCCATTTAAATTTCAAAAAAAATACCACCCTTAAGGGTGGAAAAACAACCGACTTCAAAAAGGAGGAGGTTCTCATTCGACTGTTTTTTTTTTTATGTTTGTTACCTCAGAACTCCGTCGTTTATTAACCGATTTGGACAATTTTTGTTTTGTTTGTAAGGGTATACTTCCAGATTGGTCCCATTTAAATTTCAAAAAAAAATACCACCCCTAAGGGTGGAAAAACGATTAATGATGAATTTAACCTACTTCTAATTGTCATATTGACTTGAAACTTTGCAAGTATTTCTATTTCCGTTGATAGTACAGTGGTTCGGTGTTGTTGACCTGATCTGATGGCAAGGCCAGAAGGTGGATAGGTGGAACTCTTCAACGGCTAATAGTAGATACTTTGAGTTTGGGCTTATTTTGTTTGATTTGACAAGCCTAACACGTTAGAATCCTTACTTTGCTACTACTGTCTACACTAAAAAGGGAAAAATAAAAACTTTTTAACAAAAAAATAAAAACCGACTTCAAACAAAAGCACTAAAAAGTGAAAAATAACTCATTGGTAGTTTTCATTTACTATACATACCAAATCAAATATTTTCGAAGTCGGTGTGCTTTGGCTAAGTATGGGCCTGGGACCGATTTCAAATACATATTGATTAGGTATGTATTTGAAATAGGTAGGCTTAATTACTAGCCAAAGCACACCGACTTCGAAAATATTTGATTAGGTATGTATAGTAAATGAAAACTACCAATGAGTTATTTTTCACTTTTTAGTGCTTTTGTTTGAAGTCGGTTTTTATTTTTTTGTTAAAAAGTTTTTATCTAATTAATATATAATTTTATATTTATATGTATGTATTAATAAATGAATTATTTTTGCATTTTACTCTAAAAATTTAATTTACTTCTATATACATATATTATAATGAATATTGATCTTTTTTTTTTTATTTTAAGCAACGTTAACAACATTAAAATGGCTTCAAAAAAGAAAAAGTTCTAAATTCATGAGTATATTTTTTGTATGTATATTAATTATGCAATGTATTATTTGTCCTGTAAGCCGATTTTTTTATTTACCCAGAGAATATTCCTAATCTGTACATATAATAAAAATGTAACTGATCGCTATCTGCACATGGAAGATATTTAAGAAAAACTATTATTGGGGACTTTCTTAACGCGATAGATCCCAAAAGAATGATTTTTATAATGTTTGTCTGTGCGTTTGCAGGCGCTAATCTCAGAAACTGCATTGTGGTAAGCTTCACTTAAGTAGTATTTGTTTTATTTCAATCGACATAAAACAAATACTAACCTAACCTACCCAGTTTTCACTTATAACTAACACAAATAAGAAAAACTAAACTAAAAAATTAGAAAAAGAAACTTCGAGTAGAATTATTTATAAAAAAATATAGAGAAAAACATTAAGTACAATCATATCATTACTGTACAAAGTTTGATCAAAGTTTATGCAGTAGATTAGATGGACAAACGCATTAAAAGATTAGTATACCAGAGACATATAATTAAATACACATACTGCAATTTGTTCAACATCTCCGAACATTGGATTTTTTTAAATGTAAAAATTCAAAAATCTGTTATATGAATTCCGTTATAAAGACATACATATAAGTTAAATATTTCAACCTACCATATTTGAGCGCATTGAGTCTCCGTATCTGTTTTACTACATTAAGATTACTATAAATTAAATAAGCCGATGATAAAAATAATCTATTATTAATTTATGTAAATGTCATATTTAGTAAAGCTATATAAAACAAAATCGGCTTTGTTATAACACTTATAACTCGAGAACTGTTGGACCGATTTTTATGATCTTTAATTTGTTGGATTTGTCTCCGTCCCGAATAACAGAATAACTATTGAAATTGAAACATCGGAAAAAGTCACGAAAAAAATTACATGGCTAACACTGGCTAATAACTATTTATATCTATTTAAAACGTACCTAGGGACGAACCCGAGCGAAGCGAGGGTGAGCCGCTAGTTAATTATTGATAAAATAATACTTACTCATCATACGTTTTTCCTTTAAATGGACCAGAAACCACATAGTCAATAATATCAGAGACCACAGTATCATAAGATGCTATTTCATCCGCTAACGCACCAAGATTGCACGATTTTAATTCCGAGTAAGATTTCTTCTTAGGCACACCTTGCACTTGGGCTAATGATATCAAAAGTAAACTTACTTCTAAAACAATAACAAACATATTTAGTGATTGCTTTATCTCTATGAACTCAATACGTGTATTCTCCAGTAGAAATTCTAGTCAAATGGCCAATGAGTCTATTTAAAATTGATACATGGTAAACGAAACAGCCTATATGGCCTTGTAGTAGGACTGTAGTAATTTTATTATAGGTTGAAGAAATAAATAAACAAATATATAAAGCGATTATTTATACAAATATTAGATATCTAGAAACATATTTGAAAAAGATAATTGGTCTGATGACCTGATAAGACAAATTGACGGTCAAGGCATTGTGAGTTGGGATGTGCTGTATAAGTTCTTTTGGAAAAAATGGATATCTAAATATATTAAAAAACAAAACAATTATATTATAATAATCACGTACAGTATAAAATTTCTTATTCATTAAATATTACCAATAACACTTTCATATTACATATGTATATCGTTATTATTTTATTTATTTATCGTTATGACAAACTTAAATAAACACAAAAAAATGGTAATATCTAACGTTTCCAAACAAAATATCAAGGAGATAAAAGCTATAATATGTTATTAAATGTAACAATCTTATATTTGCACATGAATCAGCAAAATTGTTATACATAACTTCATTCTTTCAAAGTACTCTCGATTCATATTTTGTTCAATTGCGAAACCGCTATTGCGTTTGCTATTCATAAAGCATTACAATGACATGACGTTAAAATGGTCGACGGTGAGAATAGACCGTATCCGCTATGCTGCATATACTATATATCAAAACAAGGTTTAGGTAGGGCTCTACCATAGAGAATCTTAAACTAGAATCTAGACTTTGTATTACATTTTTCACATTTCAATAGTATTATTACTAGTTTTATGTATTTTAATTTATATTATCTAGTACACATAAGTAAGTGGAAATGGGATGGAGAGAACACGTTCTTTCTCGTATTTTATATGACTATTTTCCTTATTTAAAGTAGTAAAAAAAATATTTTTCTTGTAGAGCTCTGAATGTTATAAGAAGTTACTATCGAATTAAAACTATTTTTTAGCTAAAACATAGTAATTATACTTAATATTGTAAAATGTTCCATAGAACCGTTGAAAATATTGGTTTTTATTTTATTATGCGAACCACTCTACGCATACATAAGAACGATTAAGGATCAAGGTTATCCGACGGAATTTAGAAGGAGAGATTAACAGCAGAGTAAAATTACATAGTTCACACTGAATGACGTTTAATCTGTGCGTTATAAATAGAAGTGAATCAGCTGGATTTCTTTGATAAAACTAAAAATAATCATTAATGATAAAGATTTGAATTAAAAGTATAGTGGTCATAGCTTCTGATAGTGCAGTACAAAGTGTGTAAGAAAAAATGCATTATCTAAAAAGATCTATTACGTACGTTCGTCTTGTTAAAAAGAGTTTCCATATGAGGTAAGTCACTAAAATATAACTTTTTAAATTTTTGCTTTCCATATAATAATGATACTACGGACTCAACACGTGTTGTCGTAAATCATTAAATTTTATTAATTTCTATAAGTTTTTTTTTCCACGTACGAATAAACTCGTCATGCGTTTAAGTCCCGTAATGTCATTATTATACAAGTCACTAAAATATTTGATAAAAATGAAAGCTTTTTTGCGTTTTTTACATATTGTAATAAATTATTAAATTTTTTGGCATTGATTTTATTGTTTCGATTTTATTGTAAAATGTTAAAGCATTTTTATTTTTAGGCAGTTTTGCAATTTTATTTTTGAAGGCGTTACACCATTTGATCTACGTATTGAAATAATTGTAAATAATTATCAATTTTTTCAAACATTTTTTTTATTTTCACTGCTAAACGTATAAAATAAATTATATCATTTAAATAAATAACTATACATTTTATGTACCTGAAAATTTGCAAAAGAGCTGAACAGATAAATTCAAACGAGAATTTTAATGGCAAGTATAAATTTCAGGCAAGAGTGACATTGGTGACTTAAAATGCCCCGTGGGATAAGAGATTGTCATTATCTTCAATGCTAGCTAGATTACTTAATCGAAAGTAAAATTACCTTACGTATATCTAAATGATATGCTATTCTGTCTGTAGCCCTATGATTTTAGGTTTAATTTTGGATCGAACCCGCGACTTCTGACGCAGTAAATAGTTTTAAACTGGTAATTATTGCACAACCGTCATTTTATTAATACATAAAAAAAACTAGTGACTCACCCTCGCTTCGCTCGGGTTCTTCCCCATAGGTTGATTCCCCATACAAACTTTCATCCTCTTTTTTTACCTTAAGGTATCATTTCCGGGATAAAAAGTATCCCAGGGTCTCAAACTATCTTCTTACCAAATTTCATCTAAATCGGTTCAGTAGATCCAAAGATTATCCCCCTACAGCATAACAAACTCACAAACTTTACCTCTTTATAATATTAAGTATAGAATATCATTTTGTTTTATTTTTCGAAATTCATCCCATAAGGGGGTAAAATAGGGGATAAAAATTTGCATGAAACCTACTTTTTTAGAGTTATTTTTGTACTTTCAGCGCGAGCGAGTGAGTCGAATCTGTACATTAAATATTTTTTGGAAAATCTTATTGAAATATTCATTATTATCAATACAGAGACCGAATCTATACTTTTTAGAATTTTTGTCTTTCTGTCTGTCTGTTATCCTTTCTGGGAACGCATCACAACACAACTACACAACAACACAACATTTTCGAAGTCGGTGTGCTTTGTTATGTATCGGCTGGCACCGACTTCGAAATTATTTGATTAGGTATGTATAGTTAATGAAAACTACCAATCAGTTATTTTTTACTTTTTGGTGCTTTTGTTTGAAGTCGGTTTTGTTTTGTTAAATTTTTTTATTTTTCCCTTTTTAGTGTAGACAGTAGTAGCAACGTAAGAATTCTAACGTGTTAGGCTTGTCAAATCAAACAAAATAAGCCCAAACTCAAAGTATCTACTATTAGCCGTTGAAGAGTTCCACTTACCCACCTTCTGGCCTTACCATCAGATCAGGTCAACAATACCGAACCACTTAACTATCAACGGATATAGAAACACTTGCAAAGTTTCAAGTCAATATGACAATTAGAAGTAGGTTAAATTCATCATTAGCTATTTTTCCTCCCTTAGGGGTAGTATTTTTTTTTGAAATTTAAATGGGACCAATCTGGAAGTTTACACTTTCAAACAAAACAAAAATTGTCCAAATCAGTTAAAAAATGACGGAGTTCTGAGGTAACAAACATAAAAAAAATACAGCCGAATTGAGAACCTCCTCCTTTTTGAGGAAGTCGGTTAATTAATTACACTCATTTTAATTAAGTATACTTAAAATTTTATTTTTAAAACTACCGGGGCTATCATGCAAGATGTCAATTTCCTTTATTTTTACGATATATCATTGTATATGCGGGCTAATCGATTTATAGGCGTATTTTTTCCTAAGTTGGTCTTATACCTCTTAGTACGAAAGAGAGGACCTTGTTTCCTGGGAATCCTTACGGGTATGTTAAAGTCGATTAAAGTCGATTTATTTTATTGACAATACGAATATGTGTTAATATTATGGTAATAAAATTTAAAAGATTAATGAGCTCTTTGTTTAATGTATAAATGTTTTTAAAAAATTAATATATTCCTCTGTAAATATTGTTGTTATCTGTATTGATATTGATTTACCTATAATTTATGTATGTATCATTTTAGATCTGCATCAACTTTAAATAATGAAACGTTTGACGACACTAATTTGAAGTCATGGCAAGAAATTCCTGGCCCACCATCATTTCCCCTAATTGGACAGTTGTTGACTTTTTTACCAGGAGGTACTTTTTAAGTATCAATCTATCTAGAATAAATTCAATATAGGATTAAATTAAAATTAATATTACTATTATAGGCAGTGGTAGCCCAGTGGTAACGCGCTCGCTTGGAAAACCGAGTGAGGCGGGTTCAAATCCCGGGTCTCGCACCTCTGATATTTTCATGTTCGAATCATTTCTAACATGATTACCACTTGCCTTACGGTGAAGGAAAACATCGTGAGGAAACCTGCATGTCTGAGATAACCTAGCAAGTTTTCGAAAGACATGTGAAGTCCGCCAACCCGCACTTGGCCAGCGTGGTGGACTATGGCCTGATCCCCCTCGTATTGAAGGGAGGCCCGTGTCCAATAGTGGGACGTCAAAAAGGGCTGAATACATACATACAATTACTATTATTACAACACTGAGTAAGTAACGTAGTGCCGTCTAAATTTTTTTAGACTTTAATTTATTAAAGGCTGTATAAAATGTTTGTTATGTTTTTATTAAAAACATCTTTGACTAGTTCAAAGACTATACTTTATAAGTGAATCCTCAAAACGCGAAAACATCACCTATATTTTTAATTTTAATCTTTAAATTAATTAGAATTTTTTATCTATTATGTTATAAGGTATGCTGTATAATAAAAATGAGGAATTGCCAGAGATCTTGTACAAAACATATGGTCCGATAGTTAAATTGCAAGGCACTTTCGGATCCTTTCCAATGATATTTCTATATGATCCCGAAACTGCAATTCAAGTAAGTATTACGCAGTAAAAATAATTTTTATCTTTTATTAAGTGTGATGCTAAAAATAAGACCTAACCATATCCAAGACTTTAAAAATTCATCACTTGTATTTCACGCAACTTTTTAGAATTGTTGAAATATTATTAGAATGAATAAATATTATTTTTTCAGATTTTTCGAAATGAAAACTGGACTCCAAACCGCCCCGGATTTCAATCATTGGAATATTTTAGAAAGGTTTATAGTAGACGGGACTCTCCTTCTAATGCATCGACTGGTCTGATAACTGAGTGAGATTTTTTAAATATAAGTACATATTATTTACTAGCGACTCCCCCTCGATTCGTTCGGGTTCGTCCATAGGTGATTCATTAAATTGACATAACTTTTATATTTATGGACCGATTAAAATGAAACAAATATTTAATGGTAAGTGCAGTTAACTAAAATACATCGAAAATCGCATCTCAATCGGCTAAGCCATTCTGAGATTAGCGCACTCAAACACACAGACAAACAGACATGCAGACAAAAATTCTTTGGATTCTATTGCGTTAATAAAGTCCTCCAATAATATAGTACAGACAACGATCAGTTACAAATTTTATTACATGTATAGATTATAGTCAACTTTTAAAAGTAATGAAAGGTAGTTGAAACTTATGATTTATCTAATTCGGATTTATCAATATTTATAAGTCAACATTTCTTCTTCATTATTATTACTAGGGTATTTCTCCGAGATTGCGTTCTTCGTCTGATTTATCTGTATGATGTTTGAGTATGTTGAATAGAGCCAAAAATGAAAATAATTTTTGGCCAGATAAATCAGATGAAGAACGCAATCTCGGAGAAATACCCACTATTACTGTCTACTTTGATTGGAATCTGATAGTATTGCAATCAACAGTGTCAGATTTCTGTTAGTAAGTAAAATCTTATATATCAGACTACAATTTTAGTAGTACCCTTAGAATTAAATTACAGGTAAAAGTTTCTCTTATTGATTTTTCCAGACATGGTGAAACATGGCGAAAATTTAGAACGGTAGTTAATCCAGTGATGCTCCAACCGAAAACTATTAAACTCTATAAAGAAGCTTTGACAGAAGTAGCAGAAGATATGATAAAAAGGTCTATATAATATAAGAAAAGCTAGAAAATTTATTTTAGTTAAATAAAAACAAGATATTTTTTTGTAGAATGAAAACAAAGCGAAATGAGAAAAATATGATAGATGGTAAATTTGATATAGAGATGAATTTGTGGGCATTGGAATCGATTGGAATTGTTGCACTTGGACGCCGGCTTAATTGTTTCGATTCTAATCTTCCCGAAGAATCTCCTGTTAGAAAATTGATTCAGTCTGTTAGCGATGTTCTAAATATTTCAGAAAAATTAGACTTCCGACCGAGCCTTTGGCGTTATTTTCCAACACGCACATTTAAAAAAGCTATGAGATGTTATGATGAGCATGTTAAGTAAGTTTTTAATAATTTGCCACTAAATAATTCAAAACTAGCTTTTCATTTACTTTGGGACCTATCTTTTTACAGGCTAAATAAATATTTCATAAATGAAGCAATGGAACAACTAAAACTAAAAGAAAAGAATAAAAATGACGAAGAAAAGGGTGTGCTTGAAAAGTTGCTTGATATAGATCCTGAAATTGCAGTAATTATGGCTAGCGACATGTTACTTGCTGGTGTCGATACGGTATAACTAATGTATACTTTTTTTATTTATTTATTTAATAAGGTATATTATTTGTTATTACATGTTATTGAAAAATAATTTAAATTAAATCAAATAATATAGAGCACAGTTATGTGTAATCGTTTTAAAGCAAACACAACGAGAACATTTTTGGTGGTTCGGTTATGCGATTATTAAAATGAAAAGTAATATACTTGTTTAGAAGTATGAAACCGGATTTTTTTTGTAAAAATTACAAGGCTGTTGTTTGAAAATGATAAGATATATTATATTCAAAGTAATTTCCATTGCTATGTATACATTTTTCTCACCTCTACGGCAATTTATGAATGACACGCCAAAAAAACAGTTATTCTTTTGAAGCGAACCAGTTATCGAGCCAATTTCGCACATTTTCATACGAATTGAAGCGTTGTTAAGCGAGAGCGTGTCCTAGTGATACGAATAGATGATAATCGGACGGAGCCAAGTCTGGAGAATAAGCCGCATGCGGTAGGATTTCCCAACCGAACGCCTCGATCGTTTCCCTGATCCGTTTTGCTGTGTGTGATAGGGCATTGTCATGAAGCAAAATGACATTGTGTTATCTTTTTACATATTCTGGTCGTTTTTCACGTAATGCTCGATTTAAATCGGTCATTTGCTTTTGGTAGCGATCAGTGTTAACGGTTTCCCCAGGTTTTAACAGCTCATAATAGACTATACCCTTCTGATCCCACCAAACACAGAGCTTTGTCTTTTTTCCAAAGCGATTTGGTTTTGCAGTGGATGTCGATGGTTCGCCTGGATTCACCCAAGATTTATGACGCTTAGGATTCTCGAAATATATCCATTTTTCATCACCTGTTACGATTCGATGAAGAAATGACTTCCTATTGTATCTGTCAAGCAGCATTTCACAAGAGGTTTTTCGATTTTCTTGCTGCCTTTCATTCAGTTCATGCGGAACCCATTTTCCCACTTTCTGAATCTTTCCCATAGCTTTCAAACGAATGGATACTGCTTTCTGCGTCATATTCAATTGATCCGCAAGTTCTTGCTGAGTTTGAGTATCATCTTCATTCAATAAAGCTTGCAATTCGTTGTCTGCGAACTTTTTCGTTGTTTTTTCACGCTCTTCGTTTCTCACGTCAAAATCACCACTTTTGAATTTTTTGAACCACTCAAAACACTGCGTTTTACCAAGAACATGTTCACCGTAAGCTTTGACAAGCATTCGATGCGATTCTGCGGCATTTTCTTTAAATGATAACAGAAAATCAATGCTGTCCGCAAATCACAGTTCGTAGGCACAAAACTCGACGTGTTTAAGGTCATAGAAAAATATACCGGTGTATAGAACTTTGGTTGTTGTGTATTGAAAATCTTCGTCAGGTGTTAGAAGGAGATGATGGTGCTGCAGAAGCGGTCTTACGGTCCTTAAGCTGATGACTAGTACCATCTCATGAACGAATAAGTCACTGGACCAGACATATAAGCGGACGTACCTTTATCTATCTTATTAGTAGCCAGGAAATTTCAGCCTTTGTCGTTTGTTTTTTGCGTCAGTCTCAAGCATTTACTTGTCAACAAACAATCTGCCAAAAATGACTAAATGTTCTGTTAAATGGTGTAAAAACTATAGCGGCGGAAGCAGCACTGTTTCTTTTCACTTGTAAATACATTATTTTATTACATTTATTGTTATTTATCACACAATTTAATCAAATTGTAAAATAAAATGTCATATTATCCAACTATGTTAAATATAGTCGATATTTCTATGTATTGTTGACATCTGACAACCATCATAAAATCCCTGGATTATACCATTCAGAACAAATGACTAAACTGTCGAGTGAGTCCATTTGACATCGACTAGTGCTTGACAATGTCGAAAAATATATCGATATTTGACGAAATAACTGAACGAATTGTGTTATTTGTACAGTACAATAACATAAAATACTTTTATCACAGTATCCTACAATCTGATGACAATAAATTTATAAAAATATTTTCTAAGTCACATAAAAATATAAATGCAAAAATTATAATTAGTATGTGTACTTAATTTTTTATTTTATTTTATACCACATTTATATACTTTGGAATATTATTCCATTGTAATAATAATAAAGATCATTTTATTTCAACACATAAATTACACAAAATCAAACAATAATGTTTTAGCACTAAACTTCTGGTTGGCGATTTGTAATAAAACACTTTACTTTCACGATCTATTTTACTTTCACGATCCAACACTCACTTTAATTTGCAATCACTTTTTCTTTTTCCTAATTTCACAAATGTTTATTAAGAACTGAGCAATATTAGGACAGTGTCACATTTTTATAAGCTACCCGAGACAATCAATTGCCAATTAAAATAATTCAATAACAGAATCAACAAAATCACTTTATTTAATTAAATTAGCTTAATATTTTTTTAATCTTTAAAAAATAATTTTTATTATATATTAATGGAATATACACCCGATATTCATTTGTTCATTAACATTATTATAGACCAACAGAATGCTGCCATCAATGCCATCGTATTTATATAAATCAAATTAAAAAATAATTATTATTTGACACATTATTATTGCCTCTTTAATTCATTCATTTTAATTTATTATAATTAATACAGATATTTTAAATTAAAAGATGTAAAATATGATGACTATGCTAACCAATGTCTAAAATGTCATTAATTGGTTCATCGATATATGTATTTTATCGATTACGTTCAAGCACTAGAAATATTGTATTGTGTACCTGTGTGTATAATAATGTAATAAAATCTTTGTGTGCGTTATGCGTCTTTTGGTTGAACGAGTTTTCATACATTTGTATTTTATGTCTCGTCCAGTGGTTTATTCGTTCATGTACCATCTATATGGAAATTCCGGTTTCATACTTCTAGACCTATGTATAATATACATTTTAACGTATTTAGTTCTAACATAGTCTATACATATAATAAAATTCTAAGTGAGCCGAATCTGTACATGAAATATTTTTTGGAAAATCTTTTTGTTATCCAGTGATTTTTCTGTGATGCGGTAACAGACAGACAGACAGGCAGACAAAAATTCTAAAAATCTCTATAGATTTTTAGAATTTTTTAGAATCTATATTCGGCCTCTGTATCGATAATAATGTTTATTTAAAATAATATTTAATGTACAGATTCGGCTTAGCTACAATTTTATTATATGTATAGGTTTGTATAGATATTAAGTTCTTGACTTGTCAAGGAGGCACGAATTTGCCGCGAATCGTCTCGCACGAGTTCATAATCGAGTCGGCGTGTTACTATACTCGCTTATCGCGTCCACAATTATTTTGCGACTTTTCGTTCTTAGATTGCGGGTGTTGTTAGATATACATTTCTTACATTTATTATTACCTTGGGAGTATTTAGTATTATTCCATTTATTTAATAAATACCTTTATATTTTTCGTTTAAAAACTAAATCTCCACAAATCTAAATTAAAATTTATAAAGTCATCGGTACAGTTAAATATAATAAAATATGAATATAAGCATAGGTACTTATTATTTAATTATTGCGTTCATGTTTTTCTTACAGACTGCAAATTCTGTCATAGCAGCTTTATATCAATTAGCGAAAAACCAGGAAAAACAAAATAAATTAAGGGAAGAGATATTGTCAAAATCAGAAAAAAGACCATATCTCAGAGCTTGTGTTAAGGAAACAATCAGGTTAATGCCGGTAGTGGGAGGTAATTTCAGAAAGACCACCAAGGAATACAACGCTCTGGGATATAAAATTCCGAAAGATGTGAGATATATTTTAGAATTAACAATGTTAAGTTATTGATGAATGATATTTGACATTTTTTATCTTTTTTGATAAAAACTCTAACCGATTACGTCAAAAATACGAACCGTTGTCAGTTCGTATTTTTGACGTAATCGATTAGAGTTATATTATATATTTTTTAAGAAACAAGAAAATATTCTCGATTCTATTGAACATTTTATTATATCAATTAAGTTATTAATTAAAGAGTTTTTTTGAAGTGGAACTTCTAGAAATGTGCAGTGAGAGGGGAAAAAATGATTTGCGTTACTATTTTTGTAACGAAAACGGTACGTTATGGAAGTGAATAAATAGTCAATTAAAAATTATTTAATCTATTGTATGGATATTTCAAAGAATAGATGAAAATAAATAAAAATAGATATCTATAAAAAAATATTTTTATTTTTAAATGAGCGATGGAATCATACCAAATGAATAAAACTTTATAAATATAAGTTTTTTCACTAAAAATAAATGTAGGAAAACAAATTTTGTTTGAATATATAATTTATTGAATCATTACAACATTTGATTGAAAATTAAAATTTATCTGAACACCATCTGTACTATGTGAATAATAAAATACTGTTTTCTTTTTTAAATCCATAAATAAATGTTTTTGTTAGTATTTCTCGTATCCTAATTATTTAAAATATAATTTAATATATATATATATATATATATATATATATAAGTTTCAGTACATGCGCGTGTACATATTGATACGAGTACACGCACTCTTTAATTTCTTTAACTAGATATTTCATTTAAAGTCTATATACTTATTATAGGTATTTATTTTGTAATTTTCTTTTCAGATGTTTTTAATAGTTGCAAATCAATATATGTGTTTAATGGAAGAACATTTTCCCCGACCTACTGAGTTTATTCCAGAGAGATGGATCGTTGATAAGAACGATCCCTTATATTATGGTAATACGCATCCATTTGTATATGGACCTTTTGGATACGGCGTAAGAAGTTGTATAGGTATAATATATATTTTTTAATATTATTATTTATTACCTACACTAATATTATAAAGATGAAAGATATATATTTTTGTATGTTTGTAATGAATAAATTAAAAAACTACTGGACCGATTTAGATAAAATTTGGTAAGAAGATAGTTTGAGACCCAGAGACGGACATAATATACTTTTTATCCCGGAAATCATCCCTTAAGAGGGTGAAATTAGGGATGAAAGTTTGTATCGGGAATAAACCTATGGACAAACCCGAACGAAGCGAGGGTTAGTCGCTAGTCTAATATAAAATTACAGGTCATTCAGATTATTCAGATACCAATATTCATTATCATAAGCACTAGTCTCAAATATATAGAAAGGTTATGTCAGAATTCCATATATGTATTTTAAGTAACTGATGATGTTCTCCTAGCCGATTCCGGCTACGGCGGCCAATCTCATTGAGACTAGCCAACTGCGCAGGAGATATTATAGTGCTCAAGTGTATGCGCAGACACAAGTGCACTCTCTATTCCTATCACTCTCATACTCCGGTGGGACGACCACTCGACACGACCGGTGAGAGTTAAGGCGCAGGACCGACGGCTTTACGTGCTCTCCGAGGCACGGGGGTGAAACACCGCCAACTTCCCAACTTCGGGCTGTTACTGAGACTTACTATACAGAAAGAATCAGTAACTAAACTTGGCCCGACCCGGGACTCGAACCCAGGACCTCCGGGTGTGCAGCCGTACATGCTAGCCACTACACCACCGAGGCAGTTAAGTAACTATATTATGTATAAACATATAAATGAACATATTATTCACCTTTAGGTCCACAGCTTATACAATGAAATGGACAAAAGTTTTTTTTCTACAACTTAAAGTTTTTAGTACAAAGTAGGTTTTTTTTTCTATTTTTATTAACACGCGTATCTAATATATCTATCTTTGAGGCCAAAAATGATGAACATTGATATTACACAGTAACAAATTGTGATAAATAGTCCGAATATTGCTGTTGTTTGTTTGTCATTTTTTTTAATTTGATGATGAATGCAGAAAGAGGATAGTCGGTTTTTTCACATAGTTTAAATCTAATTAAAGCATCTAATTTAAGTTGTTATTACTCTTTAGGTCGACGAATAGCCGAATTGGAAATAGACACATTTGTTTCTAAGGTAATAGAAAACTTCCGCGTAGAATGGTTCGGAGAGCCGCTAAAGACTAAAGCGAATACACTAAACTATTTAATTGAACCGTATAATTTTATTTTTAAAGATGTTTAATACTGAACTCACTTGAGTTAATATATCTGTGGATAATAAGATTTTTTATTTGAGGTTTTATAATAAATAAATAAGATTTTTATTATATTTTAATATTTTTAAATTTCATATTTATAAATAAATGAATAAAATAAAATATAAAAAAATATATTTGTGTTTTAATTAAATGTTTCATAAAAACAATCTATTAGTTATTTAAAACAAAACGTCAAAATCAGTAATAACCTATAATAAAAATAAACTCGTCAAAATAATAATTATTTTAAGTAAGTATGTACTTACAGTACCTAATTGTTTATTAACCCAATTTACATCTAGGAAGAAAAAAGAGCCTTCGCTGAATAAGAAATTATACAGGAGAATTCATATGAAAACTAAATTAACAAACCGAGAGACAGGCATCTTCTTATATATATATATATATATATAATATATATATATATATATATATATATATATATATATATATATATATATATATATATATATATGTATATATATATATATATATATATATATATATATATATATATATAAATGAATCCCCATTTCCCTTGGTCACGCACATCACGCGTGAACGGCTAGACCGATTTAACTTTTTTTTGTTGTGTTTGTTATTGTCAGAAGAATGTTCTTATAAAAGAAAAAATTGAAAAATTAACGAAAAAAAATTTAAAATGTATATGGCTAACGCTGGCTAATAACTATTTATATCTATTTAAAACGTACCTAGCGACGAACCCGAGCAGCTAGTTCTTTATAAATGCTATATTATTATTTATATGAGATTTAATAATACATACCATACATACATATATACACAAATACTTTTTTTACTGAGAAATTACAAAATAATAATAAGCAGAAGATTTTTTTTCATATAATATGTATTTTCTTTCATGATCTATAATCCATATGTAAGCCGAATGCGAATCATTTCTAACTTGATTACCGTTTGCCTTACGGGGAAGGAAAAACATCGTGAGGAAATCTGCATGTCTGAGAAAACCTATCAAGTTTTCGAAAGACGTGTGAAGTTCGCCAACCTGCACTTGGCCAGCGTGGTGGACTATGGCCCTCGTAATGAAGGGAGGCCCGTGCCCAGCAGTGGCACGTTAAAAAGGGCTGAATATATATACATACATACATAAGGCAGTAAGCATTTTTTAACACAAAACCTTTCGAATCACAATCATTTATTGGGATCGCAAACATTTATTGGGATGTAAATGTACAATCTCATATATTGGAAATGGGAAAGTATTTCCATTATCAAAGGGATTTAGAGGAATTTCAGACGTTGGTGTGGGGATATGTGTCACGACCGAATTCCTTTGGCTTTGTTGTAATGAAACGGTGATGTTAATGTTATTAAGAAATACGTGAAGTGGATAATTATATTGTTTAATTTTACTTAGTTTGCAGTATAATACTTTCGCGAATTTACGCGAATATTTGAAATTTTAAATAAAACTATCGTTTCGGATTTTTCATTGGATTTATTTTGATTATGACTCAATCTTTGAGACGTCTAAAACCTTAGTCTCTCCCGTGAGCATGATTGTTGTAAAGCATTTGAAACTCCAGGAACCTAAAATTAAAATAAGTAAGAGAAAAAACCCGAAAAGATAGTTTTATTTAATAATAAAAACTTTTTAACAAAAAAATAAAACCGACTTCAAACAAAAGCACTAAAAAGTGAAAAATAACTGATTGGTAGTTTTCATTTACTATACATACCTAATCAAATATTTTCGAAGTCGGTGTGCTTTGGCTAAGTGATTAAAGCCTACCTATTAAATACATACCTAATCAAATATTTTCGAAATCCGGTGCCAGCCCATACAAAGCAAAGCACACCGACTTCGAAAATATTTGATTAGGTATGTATAGTAAATGAAAACTACCAATCAGTTATTTTTCACTTTTTAGTGCTTTTTGTTTGAAGTCGGTTTTATTTTTTTGTTAAAAAGTTTTTATTTTTCCCCTTTTTAGTGTAGACATTAGTAGCAAAGTAAGGATTCTAACGTGTTAGGCTTGTCAAATCAAACAAAATAAGCCCAAACTCAAAGTATCTACTATTAGCCGTTGAAGAGTTCCACCTATCCACCTTCTGGCCTTGCCATCAGATCAGGTCAACAACACCGAACCACTGTACTATCAACGGAAATAGAAATACTTGCAAAGTTTCAAGTCAATATGACAATTAGAAGTAGGTTAAATTCATCATTAGTTGTTTTTCCACCCTTAGGGGTGGTATTTTTTTTTAATTTAAATGGGACCAATCTGGAAGTATACCCTTTCAAACAAAACAAAAATTGTCCAAATCGGTTAATAAATGACGGAGTTCTGAGGTAACAAACATAAAAAAAAAAAAAACATACAGTCGAATTGAGAACCTCCTCCTTTTTGAAGTCGGTTGACAAACATTACTTTCTACTTTAGCATTATGATAGTAATTCGATAATTTCGACGGACTGACAAAAATGTACTTACATATTTTTACTAAAAACTATATTTTTGGCTACCTAGTACCTACACTGGTGAGCAAGAGATGTTGAGGCTAAAATTTTTAAAGCGAAAACATGAAAGAATAAAAAAGAAGAAAATATAGGCATTTATAGTCCAAATTTTTTCTCTGCATGAAGAATTTCTACATATACTATCATCGCTACACATATAGGAAGCCACTAGTACTAGATATTTTTACTAGAGAGATCTAAACAATTCAATCGGTAGTAATGTATAAATATTAGCTAAGTTCCTATAGCTAGCTATAAAGTGAGCTCTCAAAATATCCTCGCAAATATTTGTTATGGCTCCAAAGAAAACGCCGACTAATGGCCCCGGCCGTACTTATTACAGCCACTCAACAAAAACGTGGGCCATCTTGTCATTCTTTACTTAAATGTTTCTGTTCTTTGTATATTTATTGAAAAAGGTTTGCTTGGTTTTATTTTAAAAAAATAAAGCTCTTAAATAATAGGGAAAATGCGTGTGATTTAAATAAAGGTGAAATATTTTTTTTATAATCTTTATTGCTTTTGAATTAAGTCTATATTAATATTTTTAATAAAATTTCTTTTTGATTAAAAAAATAATTATTAAAAAGTGCAAATATAGGTGGGAAATTCAAAGTAGTTGAAACGAACGCCATTGGTCAGACCCAATATGACGTCAAAGTATATCACATCAGAGCTATTAGCGATTTCATTGGTTTAAGCAAAAGTCGTCATTATTTTGTGTAAGATATACATACATTGACGTCACGCTAAGTTCGTGAAATGATAGGCGTTTAAAATATTCGTATCGGTATATTTAAAAATATGTACTAAATTTTAGTTTTTTGGAGCTGGATATTTTTTTTACAATTATATAACGATGTGTTAAAAAAAAAAATCACCCATATTCTCTTTTGTTCTTAAATATTCAAAAAATAATTATTATTATTATTATGAACCAAAATAATTATTAAAGGTAGTATGACCTATGAATAACTTGTTAATATCTGCCACTCTGTTAAAAAAAGGAGAAGAACGGGCAGATCAAGACTAAGCTTAGTTGTGTTTTTATTCAAACAAACATGCCCACTGTCCAGTGATACACTCTTTAACAGTGATTTTATATAAAAGTAGCATTGCCCGCGGCTCCGGCCGCGTTCAGATGACCAAAAACCAAATCCTTAGGTTTTACTTACATTGCTATTTATGTATTTTTTATCATCAGAAATGAGACATTTTCCCGCGGTAATAAATATCCTATATGTTGACCCGGATAACCAGCTTTCACCATACCAAATTTCATCAAAATCCCTCCAGTGGTTTTTCTGTGATGCGGTAACAGACAGACAGACAGACAGACAAAAATTCTAAAAACTATAGATTCGACCTCTTTATCGATAATAATGTCTATTTCAATAAGATTTTCCAAAAAAATATTTAATGTACAGATTCGGCTTGGTAACAATTTTATTATATGTATAGATTTAATATATAAAATCAAGCTACAAAGGAAAAAATCTTATAAGAAGCAATAGTGTAAAAAAAATATTTTCCTCGTGAAATAGGGCTTTATTTAGTAGAAATACTTCAAAGGGGATAAGTCCTCAGACACTGGACTATTGTTAGAGAGAATCTTAAGGGCCTTTGTGGTTGTCACCTATTTACCACCATAAATAGGTATGTATTACAGCTGTTGATAATAAAGTAATAACGATGTTTATTATACTGAAAATGAAAATAATATTTTAACAGACATTTCTACTAGATTTTCCCATGGCTTTGTCCGCGTAGTCTATTTACATATTATGTATAACTATTTCTATCCTAAAAGTTATAGCTTGAGGTTAGGTGGGCTATAATCTTCCTCGGTAATTGGGCTATCAAATTCAAAAAAGATTTTTCAAATTCGACAGGTAGTTCCCGAGATTAAAGCGCCCAAACAAAAAAAACAAACTCTTAATCTTAACTATAATAGTAAGAATTTCTGCATGAGATTTTTTTACATTGATGCTTAAGATATTAGTCCAGTCAAATAAGGTCTGAATAGATTTTTTTATTGCTTAAAAAATCTAATCTTTAATTTTAGAGACTTAGTACAACGGTGTAGGATTTAAAAAAAATGTATACCTGTATAAATTAACACCTGTCGAAATATTCCAGATAAAAATGTTTTTCCAATCGTAAAACTTAGGAAATTTTACGAGGATCATATCGATATGTTGTCTATAGCCTTCCCCAGTAGACGGGCTATCTAATACAAAAATAATTTTTCAAATCGAATTAGTAGTTCCTGAGTTTAAAATAAATTTTATATTATAATACTTTCTTAGATTTACGCAAATATTTGACATTTTAAATAAAACTATCTTTTCGGATTTTATCGTGGATTTATTTGCATTTTTGTTTCCCGACGTTGAATATGGAATATTCAATTATAATTAAAATTATAAAAATGTTTAAAGTTAAAAAATATTGTAATGTAATTGGTGCAATTTGCATTAGGTTAATTGTGGGTAGGCTGTCTGTAACAACTATACCTTCAAGACATGTAACACCTCAGTCTCTCCCGTGACCATGGATGCTGTAAAGCATTCGAAACGTCGGGAAACAAAAATGCAAATAAATCCGCGACAAAATCCGAAAAGATAGTTTTATTTAAAATTTTATATTGTTTAAATTCCATATGTATATATGTATACATAATTTACATTAACATATTTTCATTTAATATATGTATGTACAAAAAACAGAAAATCTAGGTAAGTGATAACTTTTTTACAACAACACAAAAACAAGATTTCGCGTTCATTCAAGCAAAATTTTTTTTTTAAAGTGAATTTATGTGTGCTTCAAGATTCCGTAAATAATTGAAGTTAGCGCAGTTTCAAAAATATATGTAGGTATACCGAATTTGGATATTTCCTAGGGGAAACGTAACGCCAGCTTTAAATAATATGAAAATGCTCTCAACTAAATGAATTTGAGATTTAACATGTACAAAAGAAGTGGATAACCACTTGCGGCTTACATGAATAAATGTGAAGTGGTTGTTTTTCTTTATCTTTATCAATGTACTAGAGTTTTCGTGGCTCTGCCCGCGTAGTTCATTTATAGGTATATTACTATATCCTTATAAATTATAGGATAATATAATTATAGGAAATATATAATATTATTATTTATAAGCTTTGTTACTGTAAAGTTTCATGAAAATTAGTTCTGTAATATCTACTAATAAATATCCATTCATCCATACTTCCATACAACAATCCTGACAAACCAAATCTTAATAAATAGGATAACAGGTTATAATAAATAGTTTTAGGAAAAATATATATTTGAAAAATATATGCTTAAAAAAACGATAGAATAAACCAAATTTGAACCACTCATATTCATCATATATTTAAATTGATCTGAAATAAATACTTATTATTTTTATATTCGCACACATACAGCAGCGCGGACTCAAAATAGATGTAACATTACTCTGACAAACTCATTTGAATAAGAAGACAGATTTCCTTCAATCGTTCATTAAGCTACGACCTTGGAAACATAATTATCCAAAGATGATTAGCGACAGTAGCGACGACCAAGCCAGATTCTCTAAGTTAAGCCATCCAAACTTAACTGAAATTGATGCTTTAAAATTAAACAGCAGCGAAGGATAAAAGCTTTTTAGGCCTTTGAATCTTACACGGTGTAAATTTTCCTTAATATTACGCTGTTACGCGAAATGGAATGAAAATATCATTATACTATAGACCTCTGTAATATTTTATATCTTTAAAATATTTAATTTAATCTTTATAGGACATTATCGCGCACGTGCTCGTGCATACTCACGTATACACGCGAACACACACACACACACACACACACACACACACACACACACACACACACACACACACACACACACACACACACACACACACACACACACACACACACACACACACACACACACACACACACACACACACACACACACACACGTGCGCGCACGCACGCATACACGCGTATAAATAATATTATAAAGTTAATATTACTTAAGTTACATATTAATAAATATATTGCAATGTGTATGGAAGAGATCAACGAGAACATCTCCAGTTTATTGAAAGGGCTCAACATATTGACGTTGGCATTACTTACCCCAAGTAGAAACGTGCCGGCACGATGGCGCAATAAAAGTTTGGTATGCTTTGGAGATCTGAGTCTGACCGGTATTTATTATCTATTAATTTATTATCTACTAATAATTATAAATGTGAAAGTTTGTGAGGGTGGATGGTCTGATGATTATTACTCTTTCACAATAAAAAGTCTGAACCGATCTAGATGAAATTTGGCACAGAGATAGATTATAGTTTGGAATAGCACTTTTTATTCCGGAAAAATATACGGTTCCCTTGAGATAGAGTTATTTTTGTCTTTTTATGAATCCGAATCAAAGCGAGGGTGAGCCGCTGGTAATATAATAATTTCAGTGTATTTTATAAAAAAATATAATAAGCATAAAGGTGTAAATATTTTAATAATCTGGTTTTTTTTTTATAAATAAATGAACTTCATATGTATTTTCTATTGTCTTAAATATGTACTTTTATTTACATAGTAAGTACGACTTTAAAATTTAATCAATTTGAAATAAGTAAACATCTACTTGAAACAGAATTCACACACTTTTTATCATATATTAGCGACTTACCCTCGCTTGGCTTGGGTGCGCTCATAGCAATTTAGGAAAGTAAATTCTAATTTTTCGTAATTTTTAGGCGTTTTCAATTTTCGCGCCGGAATCCTAAATATTTCCTAAGTAAAACATACCCTATATACCCGACAAACTCCTTTATCTTTCCGTGAAAGTCTCATTACAGTCGGTTAAACCGACAGACAAACATTTTAAAAGGGGTTGCTTAGGTATCCTATAAATATGTATCTACTTGAAAAAATACTTATAGTTTTATATGTATAGATTAAAAAACAAACAAATGGTAACAATAAAATATTACATTACATAACATAAACACTAGCAACAAATTGTAATATATTAAGGTTATACATACAAATCTTTACATATTCTTATTCGGGAAATGAATAAAAAAAAGGAAATGGGAAGACTTCGGAAAAATGTTGAAGGTCAAGGGTCAAGTATTGATTACGCTTATATGTATATTATGTATATAATTGGTATATCATATATGTTAGATTGTCTTACCCACAACGAGAATCATGACAATGGAATAAGCGAAAGAAATATGCAAAGATCGTATCGCTTACTGCTTTATTCTATCTTGTCACCCCGCATGGAATACCGAAATATATTGTGAAGATACTTATACGAGTATTATAAAAATTTTATCAATGTGCATGTAGTTGTGGATGTACATGAGTTCTGGAATCGGAAATTAAAGTACGTCTTTTGCCCTATCGTTGTTTTATTGCTCGGTTCATAGTTCACTTTTGGCAGTTCACGAACACACGCAGTACATGCTCAGTTCTGGCTTAACTCAATCTCTGAGCTCTATTTTCTACCACACTTACACTATGATTTCAAGTTTTTTAAGTACTTACCTACTTTTCTATACACACATGTATGTAGTATGTACATATATCTATGAGTAAATAGTCTACTAGGCACACTAACTGTTAAATCGCACCTAGGGACGCACCCGAGTGAAGCGAGGGTAACGCGCTAGTATGTTTATAAAATCACTTTAACGATTCTTACGATGGATCAGATACCAATTGTACGTTGACTTGAAATGTGACCGTCAGTCATTTACTCTTATAGGACTACTCAGCTACAATGCAGTTAATTTGATCCATTGGGACAAATTATGATTCGGACCCCAGCAAGCTCTCAGGTTAAATTACATTTAATTCTACCAATTACTTCGAGAACCGACCCGATAATCGTGTACACTGTAATTAATTAATTTTCATTCTTTTATTTGATTCAATTGTAGTGGATTAATGCGAATAATATTGTCTCACGTCGAGTATTAGCACTGTGGATTGAACATTTAGGTCACTGCCTTATAGTTGCTCTCCAGTCAGGTTCTCCTGAATGAAGCTCATTTGACACTCACAGTGACTAACTCAAGCTATCAGTAACACTAAACTAGCTTTCCATCTTAATTAAAAGCTCTGAGTGAGAAATTCTGTATGAAATAAAATGATTTTTTAGTATATAGCTATGGTCCTCGTATAAATCTATACATATAATAAAATTCTAACTAAGTCAAATCTGTACATTAAATATTTTTTGGGAAATCTAATTGAAATAGACATTATTATTGATACAGAGTTCGAATCTATAGTTTTTAGAATTTTTGTCTGTCTGTCTGTCTTTCTGTCTGTCTGTCTGTTACCGCATCGCGAGAAAACCACGGGACAGATTTTGATGAAATTTCTGAGGAAAAAATACAAAAACACAAAAACTGCAATGTAAGAGTATACTAATATGTAAAACCTAAGAAAGTGGATTTTGGTCATCTGAACACGGGCGAAGCCGCGGGCAATGTTAGTAAGTTTATATAATCTATACGTTATGTTTCAATAAATTTATTTAACCGTGTTCAATAAAACGTATTTTACACAAATAATAAATCTCTATATTAACAGTTCAAAATTATTAAGCATAACATTACGCTAACTCATATATATGGATAAGAGAGATATGGATAAGGAAATTGGAACGCAGTCAACTCTAATATATGCTTTCGCCAATGCATCGCTTCAAGTTATATCGGATGTTTCGAGAAGTTGAATTGAAAATGATTATTGCTCAATAAAATAAAAAAATGTTACGGTATTTATTATATAACTTTATTTCATAACTATTTAGCAATTCAATTCAATTTTCTTGTTAAAGGCTTCAAAATGTATGTATATTGTGATCTAAGTATTTTATATATTTGTGTTATTTATTATACTAAGACTGCATTTAGTATGTTATTTTTATATATGCTGTGTTTTTTGTACTTTAGTTCCATATTGCCTTGCACTTTTCTGCTCAGAAATGACAATCTTTCTCACCTCCTAGGTTGACTGGAAGAGATCTCTTTTAGAGACAAGTCCACCTTTGCCTTCAATTTTCTCTTAGTATTTGTAACTTTTGTGTGTTTTTATGTGCAATAAAGAGTATATATTTAATGTGCCGGTACACCATGGATTACTTTGCCAATGTCACGTAGAATATTTAACGTAGGTACTGGTATTTTCTCTATAAAAGTGTGACTAAAATGGTTGAGCTCGATACAATTCATTACAAATATCATTTTGATCTGTTTTTAGCCTCCGACGCAAAAAGAGAGGTGTCATAAGTTTGACGTGTCTGTCTGTGGCATCGTAGCTCCTAAGCAAATGTACCAATTTTGATGCGGTTTTTTTGTTTGAAAGCTGACATGATCGAGAGCTATTATTTATGAAGATCTGTTTAGGTGTTTGATGATAATTTTTCTTTTCCTACTTGACAAAAGGGTATTATTACTAACTTTCACAAATTCGATTGATTCAAAATTTGGTGTACTGTTACTTCGGTAGTATTTCCAAGATATGCTAACCTTTAACTGATAATATAGCATCAAATTGTCTACAAGAGGCTCAATACCTCAGAAACTTACAGAAGATATACTCATAGTCTTATAGGCTCATAAGAATAGTCTTAATGAGTGTTATCTATTCGAATAAGTATCCGCGAGTTATTAAAAAAGTATAAAATAAAAATAAAATGAATTTTTTTTTAATTAACCCTCGACACAAAAAAAAAACTCTTAAAAGTAAAAAATCTTTCTTGGTTTTTTAATTTCATTAAAAGTATCTATTAATATTTCGATGATGAGCGTCTCCCCGTAAATAAAATTAAACCTACAAATAAAAAGAAAATTGATAATGAGAAAGTATTAGCGGTCCACCGACGAGACGTTCATTATAAAAACCATCCCGATCAATGTAAAGTACATCGAAATTAATCAAAATACTGATAACTGATATGCCACATTCAACTTCCACTTATTGCGATTTTTTCTCAATATGGAATACCTTGCGAATAAGCTTCTGAGCTATTTGATTCTTATCGTAACCTTTAATGAATAAAATAACGGATTTAAAACTATTCTAAGGAGTGTATATTAGAGACGAACCCTCGCTACGCTTGGGGTCATCCCTAGGGGTCTTACGGTCATGTATTTTATTGCTTTACTTCAAATAATTTAGGTAGCACACGCTGGTACAGCAAATTAACAGTTAGTTTTATTCTAACTTCAATTAAAGTTAGTATGATTTCCGACAGTAAACACATTTTAATCAAAATATACAATAACATATAACACTCAGCGCTAAAGTAGCTTCATATTAGTGAAAGAATTTTTATAATTGAATCAGTAGACTAGCTACTCATGCTGGCTTCGCTCGGGTTCGTCTCTAGGTACGTTTTATGTAAAAGATAGTCGGTCCCTTGCTCTGTGAATACAAAAACCAATCTATCCCACGGAAACCTTACATTTTTCCGGGATAAAAATAATTTATGTGCTATTCCAGACTATAATCTATCGCTGTTGTCAAATTTCATCCAGATCTGTTCAGTTGCTTTGGCGTGATTGAGTAACAAACATCCATCCATCCAGACTTTCGCATTTATGATAATAGTAAGACTAATAAATCATGAACAAAGACACTATTTACTTTCATTATATTATATGTATGTACTTTAATTCATAAAGAGAGAAATCTATTTTTGATGGCAAGTTATTACGAGGCAAAGGTGGCTCTCTATAACTCATCCAGTGATTTGGAGGAAGTGACAAATGGTGTTGATATTAATAGAATTCACTTTAAAATGAACAAGGTCACAATATTAATTAATTATTATTTTATCACGCAGTTTTAATATTATCCATACTAATAATATAAATGTGAAAGTTTGTGAGTATGGATGTTTGTTACTCTTTCACGCCAGAATGGCTAAATGGATCTGGATGAAATTTTGCACAGAGATAGATTATAGTCTGAAATAACACATTGGCTACTTTTATCTCGGAAAAATGTACGGTTCCCGGTGGACAGATTTGTTTTGTTTTTCTAAAGGCAAACCTGAGCGAGCGACGGTAGTACCTAAATAAATAATTTAAAATAGAGTAAATAATATGAAATAGTACCTTACATAAGAATATTGAATCAAGTGACTTGAAATCTTTTTTCAATGCTTTTTTTATTTCTTTGTTGTTACTACAGAGTATCACCGCGACCATATATTGACATATTGTTATTGTGATCGCTGCACTCCAAAGCCTTGGTAAGTAGTTTTGGTGAAATAGGACCTCTTTGCCTTTGATTGATAAGCCGAGATGCAATTAAATTGATCTTGTGCTCTGATATTATATTGGCAATTAATAAAGCGCCTCTGCATGGATTTCAGGATAGATCAAGTCTCGATTGTGTCTAAGGTTTTCTTGTCACATTCACATCCCTTGGTTATCTTTATTATTAAGATTATTTATAGATACTAAAATATACAAAAAACTTTTTTAAAACTCAACTTGCTCTACCTTCGTGTTGAAAGTTATTGAACTAACTTTTCTTCATAAAAAAAAATCCCTCATTCGTGTCTACGAAAACAACTTATACCCACAGCTCGTAGGATATCAAAGAAATAGTTTCTTTTTTACTATACAAACTTACATAAAAGATATAACAGACTAATATTCTATGGAAACAATTTAATTTTCAAGGTTAAAAGCTTATAATCTATTTCCATGCTAAGAAATCACGACTGGTTTTGTTATTGCTGAAAACAGCTTACAAATTCACTTTCGCAATTGTAATATTACGTAAGGCATGTTGTTTATTTAACTTACAAAGCTAACTAATCTCCGATCAAATGAAAATTCCGCTCAAGTAATTTCGATAAGGAACCCGGATATTAATATCGTTGACATACGAGATTGTGATATGAAAAATATAAAATACAATCTTAGACTCAAGAAATATAAGCAAATATACAGTATATTATAGTCTAGGATGCAGAACAATGTTTGATCGTAATATTTTCCAAGTTTTGCCTTCGATTTATGTGATACGAGAACAACTTCGACAAGGCATCCGGATATTGAGACTGCAGGCGATTGCGTGCAAACTCGTACGCTTCACTGGAAAACTGGGCCATTTTATTTTTAAAAGCTATTGAAGAGAGAATTTCTTAAATCAATAACTCAATAAATATACTTAGCCTGACCCGGGACTTGAACCCAGTACCTTTGAATCTGCAGACGTACATGCTATCTATAGACTAATAAGAAATGTTGTATTTTAGCTTTCCGGATTATAGTTTTTTTTTTAAATCACATGACAATATTTTATATATTTTGTAGAAGAAATAGTGGAGGCAACTTTAACTTGCATTCAATATGTAACCTTCGTTTATGATCCATATAGTTGAACTAACGCAGTTAGAACTTGTATGGAACTTAGCTCTATGACCCAATAGAGTTTTGATTAATTTAAGAAACTATAACCATAATTTACTTATAATTAAAGAACGGGAGAGTTACAAATAATTAGGTATCAGGTTTTTTAAATATTGTCTATATTAGAGTCTTCGATCTTTTATCGTCACGCCAGTTACAATTAGAATAAATATTTATTTCACATATTATATAAGTAAAACGTAGAAATACAAATATATAATAGTGGCAGTGATAGCCCAGTGGTATCGCGCTCGCTTGGTAAACTGATTAAAACGGGTTCAAACCCCGCTTCACACCTTTGATATTTTCATGCGCAAATCATTTCTAACATGATTAGCACTTGTCTTACGGTGAAGGAAACTATCGTGTGGAACCTACATGTTCTTAGACCCTAGCAAGTTTTCGAAAGATATGTGAAGTCTGCCAACTCGGACTTGGCCAGCGTGGTGGACTATGGCCTGATCCCTCTCGTATGTAAGGCAAGGTTGAATAATAATAATAATTATTTTTATATATTAACGATTTCATATTCCACAAGGCCTTTTTTTAACAGTTTAACTTATAAATTAGTTAAATCTAAATTAAATTATTATTTAATAATTGCGTATAAAGCAATACGAATAGGTACCTATATTATTATTATGATACCTAAAGATAACCACAGTCTAGTTATTTGCACTTTAAAATAGTCAGGAAATTTATTTAGATATATAATAATAATGTAATATCGATAAAATTATTGCATTCATATGCAATGGATTACCAAAATACGAGCTTTAATACCCATAAATTGAAAATGTAAAACTCCACATCTGGCATATTTCCAAATAATATAAAGCTTTTGTTATATTTTTCACGTACACAATTCATTCAATTGAGGTAAATCGGTATTATTGGTTTATCATATTTTGAAAAATCCTCTTATATGCTATGAATTAATTATTTTAATTAAATACGAGTATATTACCCTTTCACCTTTTTCACAACAAAATAAAATAAGGATTTTAGTATATACGAGTACCATTGATAATATTGTTCTACTAGCATTGCCAGAGGCTCCTACCGCGTTCAGATGACCAAAAACCAAATTCTTAGGTTTTTTTTCAGTGTTGCGGTAACAGACAGATAGACAGACAGACAAAAATTCTAAAACTATTGATTTGGCCTCTGTATCGAAAATAATGTCTATTTTAATAAGATTTTACAAATAATATTTAATGTACATATTCAGCTTAGAATTTTATTATATGTATTATTATAAAATATAAATATAGTCATTTTTATTGCTATTTTTAATCACTTGAACATTCTCTGTCTCTGTTAGTTTATGTTTTACATCATAACGAACATAACAATATATCATTTCTAAAATATAATCAATGTACAATCTAAGGTCACTTTTATTAAATTAAGTAGATATTAATATCATCAGTCCCTAAAACTCAATATCCGGTTTTGACCGAACCATTTGACAAAGAATGGGAGTCCTTTCTTTATGAAATACAAAATATATCCATACATATAATAAAATTGTAACTAAGCCGAATCTATACATTAGATATTTTTTGGAAAATCTTATTGAAATAAACATTATTATCGATACAGAGGCTGAATCTATAGTTTTTAGAATTTTTGTCTTTCTGTCTATCTGTTACCGCATCACAGAAAAACCACTGGAGGGATTTTGATGAAATTTGGTATGGTGATAGCTGGTTATACGGGTCAACATATAGGATACACTTTACAGCGGGAAAATATCTCATTTCTAAGAAAAAAATACAAAAACTGCAATGTAAGAGTATACTAATATGCAAAACCTAAGAACTTGGTCTTTGGTCATCTGAACGGGTAATGCTAGTTATTTATATAGTAAAAGACTTTTTATTAAAATATGTTTGTCAGAAATGTTTTTCCAGTAAAATATTTACATGGTGTAAAGAGTTTAATATGAATATGTTTTCCATGTGTATTAACCGAAGTGTTATATTATGTACAATACTCCATTCTACGAATTTAACATGTCGTGTGTGGATGGCCATACACACCCGGGTATGCCTACCTAGTATTTAGTAGCCTGTAATGATAAATAGCTCACATATTCTAGAGCGTGTGTAGTAGTCAACTAAAAACATACTAACAACGGTATAGATAGGGTTTACGTGTTTAGTTTACCTGTGCAGGCAAAGTGTGTATGTATATATGTATGATCTTTATATACTGGTTGGTCTATAACTCGTATATAATAAAAAAAAAACAAACGAAATGTAACTACTTTTTTTTATTAATCTTAAAAAGATGTAGGATATTTCTAATGCTTTATACTTTTAATTTAACTTTTTTAACTAAGTGGCATTAGAAGATATTCTAAAAAAATAATTTTCAGTACTGTTTTTCTAATATGGCGGCGTGAGCGGCTGTTATTTAAGTTCGCAACCTCGGAATATTAATAAGGACACTAATCTACAAATCAACAAATTAGAACTTTCCTTGACCTTTGCATATACTTGACGAAGTTATGTTTATGAATTTGAAAACTAAAGCAAACAAGTAACTATCTCAGTTCGTGACTGTAGAGGCTCTCTAGGAGCTTCCACCAAATCCTTGGCGACCTAAAGTAAAGCTGTATTAAATTTCAGTTCTCTATTCTAAGATAACTTTATAAGTCAAATATGCTATCGATTGAATTGTTATCTGTTTGTTATTTTATAATAATATATTTTTAATGCTAATAATGAATAATAAATAGCATCTTAATTTAAAATAATGAAATATTTTAGATTAAACTAAATTATAAGTTAAACTGATTTAAAAAAAAGGCCTCGTGGAATATGAAATAATATAAAAAAAATACAGTTGAGGAAATAATTGGTCTTACTATACTCTCTATATCTCCCATTTTTTACTTTTCATTTTTTTCACATTATGTCAAAATTTCAACTGCTGCCGATTAAAGTTTAAAACATGTTAAATACTACGTAGTACTTAGGTGTATGAAAAATGGACAGGTTCTGTAAGATTAGTATTAAGGGTCTACCCTTTTGAGTAAGTAATCCTATAAAATAAGATTTTTAAATGATTCATGTTGTACTAGCGGCTCACCCTCGCTCCGGTTTGCCTCTAGGAAAACAAGAGCAAACCTATCCCACGGGAACCGTACATTTTTCGGGGATAAAAAGTAGCCTACGTATTATTTCAGACAATAATCTATCTTTGTTCCAAATTTAATCCATATCTCTTCAGCCGTTCTGACGTGAAAGAGTAACAAACATCCAAACTCACAAACTTTCACATTTATAATATTATAAAAAAAATACGGATTTCTTGCTTGTTGCTTTTGCTGCGCCTTAATCATAATTCATTGTAGTACCAGCTCAATGAGCACATTCTATATTGCAGGTACTTTATCATTGCTGTAGTCTTGTGCTTAATACTGACGCTCAGCAAAGTGACAATATAATTCCATGTTACAGCATAAGCTGCGCGTTGTTTACTGCAGTGGATAGATAAAGCTACATGGTCATTTTCCACAGTATTTATCAATTGGAAAGATAAAAGAATATAAAAATTGATATATTTACGAAGAAACTTGAGAGTGTATAACTTTGGTTCTAACTTCATAGTTCACATACTCGGTTTGTTTCAATTTCGATAGATTTAAAATGTTCTTTTAAAGTTAAAGGTAGGTAAATAAATTTAAGTTAGCATCAAGATGTTACCGTGACATGTGTAAGTTATCAGCAAATCGGTAAACAAGCCCCCGAATAAGTTTTCGCTTTTTACGAGTTGCAATAAAATTTTCTAACGATAAGGCAAGTCCTTCGGCTTTTTTAGGTTAGTAAAAAGGTAAAAAATACGATCTGTTGGGAAAGATATCTTTCTTTGAGCATTTTTCTTTGAGATGACAAAGTAGCTTTTATAAAGTGCAATTATATATATATATATATATATATATATATATATATATATATATATATATATATATATATATATAACTATACGTAAATTGATTGAGATTTTTTTCTTTTCATAGCAGGCATTATTGCATCAGCCACCAACCAGCGAGATTACCTCTGGTGATGTCACATTCTTGCGTCGGCTAGACTATCAATTCAAAATATCTGATTAGGTAAGTACTCATCGTAAACTAGCATTGTCCGCGGCTCCGCCCGCGTTCAGATGACCAAAAACCAAATTCTTAGGTTTTACATATTAGTACACTCTTACAACGCAGTTTTTGTATTTTTTCTCAGAAATGAGATATTTTCCCTCGGTAAAAAGTATCTTATATGTTGACCCGCACAACCAGCTATCACCATACCAAATTTCATCAAAATCCCTCCAGTGGTTTTTCTGTGATGCGGTAACAGACAGACAGACAGACAAAAATTCTGAAAACTATAGATTCGGCCTCTGTATCGATAATAATGTTTATTTCAATAAGATTTTCCAAAAATATTTAATGTACAGAATCGGTTTAGTTACAATTTTATTATATGTATACATGTAAACCCAGTTCAATTATTTCTTTTAAATCCTAAAGTAAGTCATTTTTTTTATTAAGATTAACCATGCCCTCGTTTACATAAAAGAAGACTATTCACACATAATAACCCATTTTACAACACCTTTATACTTTCATTCATTTAAAATTATATCATTATGTCCAATAGAACATAAAGAAATGAATTTATGGTTTAAATAAATTTTCATATACCTTTTCATATTCTTCAAAAAATAACTTATGTAAATTTGACCTTTAGTTAATCACTTTGAAGGTATGCAACCTTCAAAGTCATTATGAAAATGTTTTGAGTTATGAGAAGTAATAACTTAGATTCAACTTTTTCATTTTATGAAAATCAAATAAACGAGTTTCTTTATGAATGAAATTTTAAATCTATGTTTGAAATATTCATAGGATTTTAAAAAAGTCAATTTTACGTAAAAACAAACATTTATAGAGGCGTTATGATATATTAATAAACGTAGACTAATAAAAATTCTAACAGCAACACGTGTCTCATTGAACTTTTTAGCTCCATAAAGTGATAAAAAATTAGGGTCTCTGTACCTTTATGTTTTTCTGATAAAGATAAGTGGAAGGCTTACAATGGGGAAATAAAAAATCGAAAACGTTTTTGTAAGAATACCATGTAAGAAATAGATTTTGGACTATAAAGCTTTTTTGGATCAAATGTATTATAAAAGGTTCGCATTAAATATGCGTCATATATTCTATCGTATATAGTGCTGCATATATTGACTCATATAGCATATATTATTGCTAGAATTTTTAAATGACTTATTACTTTTTAGTGTGTCGGTCTTTGTAAGGAAGATATGATACTTATCATAGTTTAATCTTGATTCTCAAAGACATGTGAAGAAATATTTTCATTTCAAAATAAACAGTATAATAACAAATTTACATTACGATATCATTTTTGGAAAGCCGTTGACAAAAGATTCAAAGGTCCTTTGTATGGAGTAAAAGTGCCAACATTGTAGAATTTATATGAACACACAAATCCTCGACGTGGGTGGAAGAAAGAAAATCTGTTGAAGACATTTCTATTTGCTTACATTTTAGTATCAAAAATAATACGTTTTAACGATAAACGAGAAGTTAAATAATATTGATAAAACAAATAATTAATATTAGATATAACGTATATTTTAATTCATATATTTTTTTAAATAACCCTTTATTCTGTATATACGAATATCTATAAGGATTTAAACGTCAACGCCAGGGTAAATAATATATTATACCTATTTTTTCGTAGAACATAAATGTCATCTTATAAGTTGTATTGAGTTTAAAATTTAACTATCAACTTGTTAATTTGGCCATATATTATTTTTCATACAAGTTTTGTCACTCCATAGTGATTTAATAACGAATTTCAAAAACTTCTCACATAACGAACTCCTATGTCTATAGTAATAGGCTCTCAAATTACAACCTTTCAGGTCCATCGATTAATGTTCGGACATTGATGAATCTGTCACGCCTAACACCTTTATATACCATAAGCTTACACACATGCCCAACAAGTGCGACAGGTGTGAGATTAGTAAGAATATTTGATTTATATGTACTATACTAGCATTACCCGCGGCTCCTCCCGCGTATGACCAAAAACCCAATTCTTAGGTTTTACATATTAGTATACTCTTACATTACAGTTTTTGTATTTTTTCTCAGAAATGAGATATTTTCACGCTGTAAAAAGTATCCTATATGTTGACCCGGATAACCAACTTTCACCATACTAAATGTCATCAAAATCCCTCCAGTGGTTTTTCTGTGATGCGGCAACAGACAGACAGACAGACAAAAATTCTAAAAACTATAGATTCGGCCTCTGTATCGATAATAATGTTTATTTCAATAAGATTTTCCAAAAAGTATTTAATGTACAGATTCGGTTTAGTTACAATTTTATTATATGTATACATGTAAACCCAGTTCAATTATTTCTTTTAAATCCTAAAGTAAGTCATTTTTTTTTATTAAGATTAACCATGCCCTCGTTTACATAAAAGAAGACTATTCACACATAATAACCCATTTTACAACACCTTTATACTTTCATTCATTTAAAATTATATCATTATGTCCAATAGAACATAAAGAAATGAATTTATGGTTTAAATAAATTTTCATATACCTTTCATATTCTTCAAAAATAACTTATGTAAATTTGACCTTTAGTTAATCACTTTGAAGGTATGCAACCTTCAAAGTCATTATGAAAATGTTTTGAGTTATGAGAAGTAATAACTTAGATTCAACTTTTTCATTTTATGAAAATCAAATAAACGAGTTTCTTTATGAATGAAATTTTAAATCTATGTTTGAAATATTCATAGGATTTTAAAAAAGTCAATTTTACGTAAAAACAAACATTTATAGAGGCGTTATGATATATTAATAAACGTAGACTAATAAAAATTCTAACAGCAACACGTGTCTCATTGAACTTTTTAGCTCCATAAAGTGATAAAAAATTAGGGTCTCTGTACCTTTATGTTTTTCTGATAAAGATAAGTGGAAGGCTTACAATGGGGAAATAAAAAATCGAAAACGTTTTTGTAAGAATACCATGTAAGAAATAGATTTTGGACTATAAAGCTTTTTTGGATCAAATGTATTATAAAAGGTTCGCATTAAATATGCGTCATATATTCTATCGTATATAGTGCTGCATATATTGACTCATATAGCATATATTATTGCTAGAATTTTTAAATGACTTATTACTTTTTAGTGTGTCGGTCTTTGTAAGGAAGATATGATACTTATCATAGTTTAATCTTGATTCTCAAAGACATGTGAAGAAATATTTTCATTTCAAAATAAACAGTATAATAACAAATTTACATTACGATATCATTTTTGGAAAGCCGTTGACAAAAGATTCAAAGGTCCTTTGTATGGAGTAAAAGTGCCAACATTGTAGAATTTATATGAACACACAAATCCTCGACGTGGGTGGAAGAAAGAAAATCTGTTGAAGACATTTCTATTTGCTTACATTTTAGTATCAAAAATAATACGTTTTAACGATAAACGAGAAGTTAAATAATATTATAATAAACAAATAATTAATATTAGATATAACGTATATTTTAATTCATATATTTTTTTAAATAACCCTTTATTCTGTATATACGAATATCTATAAGGATTTAAACGTCAACGCCAGGGTAAATAATATATTATACCTATTTTTTCGTAGAACATAAATGTCATCTTATAAGTTGTATTGAGTTTAAAATTTAACTATCAACTTGTTAATTTGGCCATATATTATTTTTCATACAAGTTTTGTCACTCCATAGTGATTTAATAACGAATTTCAAAAACTTCTCACATAACGAACTCCTATGTCTATAGTAATAGGCTCTCAAATTACAACCTTTCAGGTCCATCGATTAATGTTCGGACATTGATGAATCTGTCACGCCTAACACCTTTATATACCATAAGCTTACACACATGCCCAACAAGTGCGACAGGTGTGAGATTAGTAAGAATATTTGATTTATATGTACTATACTAGCATTACCCGCGGCTCCTCCCGCGTATGACCAAAAACCCAATTCTTAGGTTTTACATATTAGTATACTCTTACATTACAGTTTTTGTATTTTTTCTCAGAAATGAGATATTTTCACGCTGTAAAAAGTATCCTATATGTTGACCCGGATAACCAACTTTCACCATACTAAATGTCATCAAAATCCCTCCAGTGGTTTTTCTGTGATGCGGCAACAGACAGACAGACAGACAAAAATTCTAAAAACTATAGATTCGGCCTCTGTATCGATAATAATGTTTATTTCAATAAGATTTTCCAAAAATATTTAATGTACAGAATCGGTTTAGTTACAATTTTATTATATGTATACATGTAAACCCAGTTCAATTATTTCTTTTAAATCCTAAAGTAAGTCATTTTTTTTATTAAGATTAACCATGCCCTCGTTTACATAAAAGAAGACTATTCACACATAATAACCCATTTTACAACACCTTTATACTTTCATTCATTTAAAATTATATCATTATGTCCAATAGAACATAAAGAAATGAATTTATGGTTTAAATAAATTTTCATATACCTTTTCATATTCTTCAAAAAATAACTTATGTAAATTTGACCTTTAGTTAATCACTTTGAAGGTATGCAACCTTCAAAGTCATTATGAAAATGTTTTGAGTTATGAGAAGTAATAACTTAGATTCAACTTTTTCATTTATGAAAATCAAATAAACGAGTTTCTTTATGAATGAAATTTTAAATCTATGTTTGAAATATTCATAGGATTTTAAAAAAGTCAATTTTACGTAAAAACAAACATTTATAGAGGCGTTATGATATATTAATAAACGTAGACTAATAAAAATTCTAACAGCAACACGTGTCTCATTGAACTTTTTAGCTCCATAAAGTGATAAAAAATTAGGGTCTCTGTACCTTTATGTTTTTCTGATAAAGATAAGTGGAAGGCTTACAATGGGGAAATAAAAATCGAAAACGTTTTTGTAAGAATACCATGTAAGAAATAGATTTTGGACTATAAAGCTTTTTTGGATCAAATGTATTATAAAAGGTTCGCATTAAATATGCGTCATATATTCTATCGTATATAGTGCTGCATATATTGACTCATATAGCATATATTATTGCTAGAATTTTTAAATGACTTATTACTTTTTAGTGTGTCGGTCTTTGTAAGGAAGATATGATACTTATCATAGTTTAATCTTGATTCTCAAAGACATGTGAAGAAATATTTTCATTTCAAAATAAACAGTATAATAACAAATTTACATTACGATATCATTTTTGGAAAGCCGTTGACAAAAGATTCAAAGGTCCTTTGTATGGAGTAAAAGTGCCAACATTGTAGAATTTATATGAACACACAAATCCTCGACGTGGGTGGAAGAAAGAAAATCTGTTGAAGACATTTCTATTTGCTTACATTTTAGTATCAAAAATAATACGTTTTAACGATAAACGAGAAGTTAAATAATATTATAATAAACAAATAATTAATATTAGATATAACGTATATTTTAATTCATATATTTTTTTAAATAACCCTTTATTCTGTATATACGAATATCTATAAGGATTTAAACGTCAACGCCAGGGTAAATAATATATTATACCTATTTTTTCGTAGAACATAAATGTCATCTTATAAGTTGTATTGAGTTTAAAATTTAACTATCAACTTGTTAATTTGGCCATATATTATTTTTCATACAAGTTTTGTCACTCCATAGTGATTTAATAACGAATTTCAAAAACTTCTCACATAACGAACTCCTATGTCTATAGTAATAGGCTCTCAAATTACAACCTTTCAGGTCCATCGATTAATGTTCGGACATTGATGAATCTGTCACGCCTAACACCTTTATATACCATAAGCTTACACACATGCCCAACAAGTGCGACAGGTGTGAGATTAGTAAGAATATTTGATTTATATGTACTATACTAGCATTACCCGCGGCTCCTCCCGCGTATGACCAAAAACCCAATTCTTAGGTTTTACATATTAGTATACTCTTACATTACAGTTTTTGTATTTTTTCTCAGAAATGAGATATTTTCACGCTGTAAAAAGTATCCTATATGTTGACCCGGATAACCAACTTTCACCATACTAAATGTCATCAAAATCCCTCCAGTGGTTTTTCTGTGATGCGGCAACAGACAGACAGACAGACAAAAATTCTAAAAACTATAGATTCGGCCTGTGTATCGATAATAATGTTTATTTCAATAAGATTTTCCAAAAAGTATCCAATGTATAGATTCGGCTTAGTTACAATTTTATTATATATATAGATAAGCTTACACACATGCCAAACAAGTGCGACAGGTGTGAGATTAGTGAGAATATTTGATTTATATGTACTATATATGATACTTAAGTTAAATCCGTAGAAAATTCGTAGAAACATTTTGTTATGACATAATACATGACGTGTCCCTGAATAACGCCGCTTATTCATTTGAAGAATGTAGGATATATTTTCTCATTAGAAAATGGTCCAATTACAGTACATACCTGGTTATTGCAATATATTAGTTATTGTTGTCTGATCTTCTATGAAATTTATCTACTACCGTTTGTTTCCGGGATAAAAATAATTGAACGCTTAACTACACGTAATATTGCAAATAAATTGCATTGTTACAACAAATTGCAACAACAGATTAGTTATTGATTAGCCATTTCTCTTTTGTTGTAGATTTAAGTCTTATATCTCCCAAGTTCATAATTCTGTTATAACTTAGAAATCTTATGTAAGATAGTTGTTTAATTATAATGCTATAATTTACTACTACATAAATGTGAAAGTTTGTGTTGATGGATGTTTGTAACTCAATCACGCCAGAACGGTTGAACGGATCTGGATGAAAAGCACAGAGATAAATTATAGTCTGGCATAGTAGGTACATATGCTACTTTTTATCCCGAAAAAATGAACAGATCCCGTGGGATAGACTTGTTACTGTTTTTCACAGTAGTGTCACAATTCTATGATGGTATCACTCGCGTGTTTTTATCTGTGCTGTCATTTTCTCATGGAATCACCTGGATGGTAAAAAAAAACATGCAACACTATTTGAATATTAATCTTAATAAGATAGGCCTTTAATCCCTCAACGAACGCGGACACGCCGGCGTTACAGTTAACAATAGATTTCTTAGAAGTTTAATTAATTTCTTAGAAATTTACCTATAGGTGTTAAAGATATTGCTTTATAAATTTGAAGATATATAAAAAAAAACCTATAACTTTAAAATTCGGATAATCGGTTTTAAGTTGATCCTATAAAATTTAAGGAATTCACTCAATTATCAATACAAAGAAAAACAATACCATGCAAGATCCGTATTTAGTATGATTATCTGTAATTTATTTGCATATCCCAACATTTTCTTATTTAACACATAGTTAAATGTAAATATTAAATAGTTATTTAGTACAATACGTAATTAGCGACCACAATCACGTTGTGTGCAACCAATAATGATATTCCAATAGCGTGCAACGGTTCCATTTGACTATATTTAGATTTAAGATCGATTGATTACGGCATTTGTTTAACCGGCAGTCTTTAATTATAATAATTTCTATTAGAGATTTCGTTCTCCACTTTCACACTCGTTTTGTGGTCCAGCTATTACTAAACCTACCTTGTCCTACCATCCATCCGTCCATTTAACTATTCATTTTTAAAGAGTATCTAAAAAATAAAATGGGGATTTATCTATATATTATTATAATTATAAAGACATAAAGTTTGTGAGTTTGTAACTTTGTAGGGGGAAATCTCTGGATTTACTAAACCGATTTCGATGAAATTTGGTAAGAAAAAAGTTTAAGCCCCTGGAAAGGACATAGGATACTTTTTATCCCGGAAATCAGAGGTTTAGGGTAAAAGTTTGTATTGAGAAGCAAGGTAGGGATGAAACCCGAGCGAAGCGACGGTGAGCCGCTATTCTTATATATAAAATTTCCATGTCACAATGTTAGCTACCGTACTCCTCCGAAACGGCTTTACCGATTCTTACCAAATTTTATATGCGTATTCAGTAAGTCTGAGAATCGGCTACTATCTATTTTCCATACCCCTAAGTGATAAGGATAAGGGTGGTCCTCCCAGACCCCACCCCAGGGACGAACCCGAGCGGAGCGAGGGTGAGTCGCTAGTATAGTATAAAACAAATCTTTCGCAATGTAAAAACGTTAATAGAAGCGTCAGAGTTTTATCAAACAGATTCTTAAAGGTTTTTATAATATCTAGTACATTTCCCAAGTGTATTTTTTTATATTACGATATTTTTTCACATATTTTTATAAGTTCAAGCGCGTACATTTTCCAATTTTATTAGTGTAGAAAAGCATCTTGAGAAAACGTGCATGTTTTATAAAACATAACTACTTCTCGAATGTGTCCGCCAAGTCTGATCTACTTCGCATTGAAAAAGTCTACGCGCAGCAGTGGGCACTAACGTTCCACTTAAGTTAAAAGCAAAATATGTACGAAGATGGCATTTTACTGACTAATGTAATTTGCTTTCTACAATATTTTTAAATCCATATACTTTTAGAATTTGTAATGGAGAAATTAAACATCCTGTGTTAGTGCCAAAAGTAATATTGGAAAATTAATTTTGAAAGCAAACGGAACAATTCAAGTTCGAACTGAGCTGTGATTAAAAGTTACTATACTCGTATTTATCTATGAAATATAGTGAACAACTAAAATAGAATTAGAATACCCTAAGGATTTAAGAGACAAAGGATAAACAGATTATGTCAAACATAAAATCTAACCTTTTGGGATTTCCTAAAATTATATGAGGCAAATCTTTTATTTAATGGCTGCAAATCATGAGTTACTGGGTTAGAGTCCCGTGTCAAGCTAAGAATAAGCATTGGATTTTCAGTCAAGAAATTCTCTGTAGTAGTCCGGAGTTTGGAAATTGGTGGTGTTATAATATTTATACATCGATTTGGGGTTGAGCCTGAATTGGAACCTAACACAACTTATTACGCCAGAAGTTATACGAGTTGTTTCAAAATGTTGTATTATATCTTTTTATGAGATTGACTTAAGTTAAAATTAAGTATAAAATAAAAGTCTGCAGTACATTCTATGAATTAACGAAATATTTGAGCACAGTTCTGCGTTTTCATGTGTTTCGAATAGTTTATTTAAACTATGTACTTCTGATATTTGCAGAGGAAAGATCGTGGAAGGGCACAAAACTCGCAATGAATAATTCACACAGGCTTTGCGGTTAGTAATTCATTTAGCACTGGCACGACGGGCGCGGATCAAAATACAATTTTTTACTATGACGACCCGTTTGTTAGAACTGTTACGATACATTTTAAGTATTTTTTTGTATTTTTTATACTATAACGCTGTAAATAACGGTTTTAAATGTTATTTACGTGACGTTTTACGTTTAAACATTAATTTTAATATCCTATTTATGCTTGAATCTTACAGTAACTACGTTGTTTTTACTCGACTGCGGACAATCCTAAAGGAGAGTTATCTATACATATAATAAAATTGTAACTAATCCAAATCTGTACATTAAATATGTTTTGGAAAATCTTCTTGAAATAAACATTATTATCGATACAGAGGCCGAATCTATAGTTTTTAGAATTTTTGTCTGTCTGTCTGTTACCGCATCACAGAAAAACCACTGAAGGGATTTTGATGAAATTTGGTATGGTGATAGCTGATTATCCGAGTCAACATATAGCATACTTATTACCGCGAGAAAATATCTCATTTCTGAGAAAAAATACAAAAATTGCAATATAAGAGTTTACTAATATGTAAAACCTAAGAATTTGGTTTTTGGTCATCTAAACGCAGGCGGAGCCGCAATGCTAGTTAATTATATTATCACGAATGTCACATAGAAATGAATTATATTGCACTGTTTGTTAGGCACTGAAACGAATGAACATATCAAACTAGGATAGTATACTTTTATAACAAAATCAGTAGTTCTTACTTAAAATATCGTAAACACGAACTCGATTCATACAATTTAAACATTACTAAATAAAACATCGATACGCATACATATTGAATTTATGTTAGAAAACCTCAAATAGTTGTCGGGGCCTAAAATTATCTATCTGTAGAACACCTGAACCGTTATATTAGGTACCATTTATCAAAGCTGGCACGTGCTACCTATAATAACACTTCTAACGTGTGACCATTTTCCAAGTGAATTATGGCCTTAACATTTATCCTTGTTGGTGAACCTTAAATTTAAATCATAACGCTAGTGTATTAGAGTTCTTAATAAAAATATATGTGAAGATGTGCATACACCAGATAGGGGATGATAATATATTCCATTCAGTGAACAAATTAGTAGATCCGATCGATATTATAAGTTGATATTGACCTTTATTACGCTTGGATGACATTTTCATGCAAAGTCTATAGATAAAAACTTGATACAATCTTTAGGGCTGTTGTGAAAAAATAATGCTTGTCAGAAAAATGGGAAATTAATGTTGATTTGTGGTTGATTCAAAAAATAACATTTATTACAGAAAAAGTTTGGAATTAAAAACCAGTCAGTAGAAGATTCGAACGAATTAAGCTCGTATTTTACTAATCTGCTTACAGGATGGAAAATTTTAAATTATATGTCTCAGAGAGTTATTTTGCACGTACATATTGGTGTTAGATAGCATTTTTAGTATATGCTATAACAATGTCCTGACTCCTGCTGACCGATTTCATCTCTGAACTAGATTTCCCATGTATAAAAAGGAGAGAATGAACACGTAAACCACTTTAAATATAAATGTATTATAATAACTATTGGCACACGATTCAGGGTTCAAAGTTAGTTTCAGTTTCACAGAAAAGGAGAACTCTGTATTGCCCCACTTTATAACTAGTGTCGCGCGCGAGTCAGAAGTTTCTGATATTTGAATACGGGAACGTGTATGAAATACGGGAATGAACATATTTCATAAGAAAAATATGATTATTTCGAAATTTCGATGATTCATATTGTAATAAGAAAAATTTGCAATAATAAAATATTTTCCAATCAATCGTTTCATTGTTATATTTTATACTAGCAGAGCGTCTTGGTTTTTTCCAGCCTTACTACGCCTTGTGCCAAAAACTCATAAATTATCTATCCCCTCGCTATATCATTTTGAACCAAATCCTCCGCCCACCAATCTACATTTTTTTAACCTAAAGTGTTTTCTCGCCTGAATCTTCTATCCACCAATAAATGACGAACAACCAAATACCAAACAAATCGTGCCCCATAAAATGGGAAAAAAATTGTTTGCAATGCCAGAAAGATTATATTAATTTGATATGACTTTTTTCGGTTTAAGAACAACGTTTCGAATATTGCAAAGGAAAAAGAAATCTTTTTCCTTTGCAATATTCGAAAGAAGGTAGGTGATAAATTCGGTGATAAATTCTAGAACTACGGAACTAATTTTAATAATTCTTTTACTTAGAGACAGCTATTGACTAAGTTAAACTACATAATAATATTTTTGTAAGTTTTACTATCGCGAAGTGGAAGTGAGGGTGAGGCTCTAGTTAGTAATATTTTTGCTGACCGAAACGAATTTAGAATGATTTTTTTTGTAAATTTTCCTCTAATCTTCAAATATAATCAGCTATCACTATACCAATCAAAATCTGTTCAGTGGCTTTTCTATAATGAACGAACAGACTGATAAAATTGTTAAATACTGTACCCTTACCTATACAAAAATAAGATTTTACAAAAAACAATTAATGTACAGGTTCGGCTCAGTTACAATTTTATTATATACAAAATTTGGCATCGTGCAAAATGTTTTAATGATATAAATATTCAACTTGGTTGCTTTTTTAGGTTTTACGTGTTATCTTAATAGGTTGCTACAAAGACGATCTCATTTAAATATCAACCTTAAGGTCGGTTCTCTAGTTAAAAAGTAATTATTGAACTAAAGTGATTTTTATTATAGTTCGAACCACAGTGGAATGGTATTTTTTGAAAAATTGCACCATATTTTATAAATTTAAATGTACACTCGTTAAAATACATTACAACAATTCTGAAACTTGTTACTTGGGTCGAAATTGCCTGTCGCAGTTTCCAGTATAATAGACGACGGGTAAACATAGACGATGAGTTTATAATAGAACTAATTGAGAACTCAGCTCCCTAACCTTGAACACTATTTGATGTAAGCCCTAAACTTACAATCTATACATATAATAATAAAATTGTAACTAAGCCGAGTCTGTACATTAAATATTTTTTGGAAAATCTTATTGAAATAAAAGAGAAAAAGAGGCCGAATTTATAGTTTTTAGAATTTTTCGTTGTCTGTGTATCTGTTACCGCATCACAGAAAAACCACTGGAGGGATTTTGCTGAAATTTTGTATGGTGATAGCTGGTTATCCGGGTCCCCCCCAACGTGCGTTCACCTTGTCGTTGTGGGGGGGCTCAGTAGTGCCCGGCAATCCAACCGGACGCGAAGCTAAGAAACACACAGGGAGGTTGCCCACTTCGGTGGGCGGTGGGAGGTGGCCCTCTTCGGGGGGCGGTGTACCTTGCGGGTTGCTCCTGGTACTTCTCTGATAGCAGAATGGACCTTGGAGCAACCCCATGGTTGTGGTGGTCTGCTTCGGCAGATCTGCCGTCGGGGCGTCGTAGTGGAATGCGTAAGCGATCCTGCGACGCCCCATTAAGACGGGGGAAGGTTTTGTTGGGTTTTAGTGGGTAGTACTGGCTGTATTACGCCGGTGAGTCCCACACGTCGTGCGTAAATGCATTTCCCAACGTTAAAAAAAAAAGAAAAAACTGGTTATCCGGGTCAACATATAGGATACTTTTTACCGCGGGAAAATTATATAACATAACACCTGGATATGATAATTAAATAATGGTTTCACATCTAACTGATCTAATCATGAAGCCAGAAGGTACATAGTAGGTTTCACCGATTTCTGAATATTAAAACCTTTGAGTTTAGGATCATTTGATCCATATTGCCTGATTCTATATCGCCATCATTTAAAAGTGTTCTTTTTAACTAAATAATATAATTACCTATTATCAGTGATAAGGCTACACTTGCACCGAAAACTTTTAATTTTACAAACAGATCTACCAGAAATCATTCATACAAAAGTTTTATATATACCTAAAGATAATAGAAATTTTATTTTAAATAAAACTATCTTTTCGGATTTTTTCGCGAATTTATTTTGATTTTTGGTTCCCGACGTTTCGAATGCTTTACAGCATCCATGGTCAAGGGAGAGACTGAGGTGTTACATGTCTTGAAGGTATAGTTGTTAGAGATTTTTGTTGTTGTTGTTGTTACAGGTTTATATTAGACTTTACCATGTACAAAATATTTCATTATCTTGCTGATGTTATTTCGTAAGCGCGCATCTAATTAGCTTTGTTGAGGCTTAGCTTTTCCTATTACATAAATTTGATTATTATACTAAAGATAAATATGTATATAATTTTCTACTATAATATACGAGCTATTTTATAAGGAAAGCATGTTGTACTAATTTAAAAACAGCATTGGCCATAAAAAGCTATGCATAATCTTTCCTATTAAAACAGCGTGAATGTCACTGGTGTTTAATGATATGGAAAAATCAGCCTCTTGTGAATGATACTGAGAAAAAGCAAGTGAAGCGTTATTAGTTATTGCGATCGTTAAAAAGTTACTTGGCTCTGTTAAAAGATACTTTGAAAACTTATTTATAATGAACACACACTGAATATTTCAAGTTGTAAATATTCATTTATTTTTTTATATAAATGATGGATTATTACAAAAAGATAGTATTTTATATTATACTAGCCCAATTTTTTGGTAATGAATGAAGCGGGTTCGAATCCCAGGTCTCGCACCTCTGATGTTTTCATGTGCGAATCATTTCTAACGTGATTATCACTTGTCTTGCGGTCAAGAAAACGTTGTGTGGAAACCTGCATGTCTGAGAGAACTTAGTAAGTTTTCAAAAGATAAGCGTAGTCCGCCAACCCGCACTTGGCCAGCGTGGTGGACTATGGCCTGATCCCCCTTGTATTGAAGGGAGGCTCATGCCCAGCAGTGGGGCGTTAAAAAGGGCTGAATACTGAATACATACAATTTTATTTGATATAAACATACGCATACAACAAATTAATATTAAATTCCAATCGACAACTTTCTTTAAAGATTTAAATTAAATAAATAAAATAAATAGATTCATGATTATTGAAAGCCTGAAGTTTTTATTTCGTCTATATATTTTAATGAATGTTAAGAATCGATTAAGAACTGATTTGTATAATCCTTATATTACACAAAAGGTTATTATAGCCCAAATTTATTATATATCTCAAAGGATTATACTGAATCGGGAAGGGTTATAAATGCATGTCCCAACGTTAAAAAAAAGGGTTGGACAAATATCTGTATGATGTACTTAAGAAATATTAGCACTTTGGGGACATGAAATCTGCAAATATTATGCCATTTATATGCCTGTCTGCGGCAAGCATAACAGCAACCGAGACGAAGTTTGTAAATAACAAATACAAATTACATTAATTAGTATTAAACGAAGTAAAATTTATATGCTATGGAAATTATATCCTTAATTATATATATTTAGAGTCTATATTTTAACATAAGCTGTGACCTTTTCATTATACTAAACGTAGTATGGTTTGAAAGTGCTTCTGACATGAATGGGCAACAACATTGTAGGAAAGGGAATAATGGTACCTAAAATAATTACCTACTGCACTCGTAAATCGTAGCCTTACAATGAAATTTGAAATACATGCCTTTTAGTTTTTACAGCTTATTGGTATATTTTCACTTCACAATACATAATAGTCATTACCTATTTTTTCGCAAAAAATGTTATACGCCGGATTTTTTTTAATTTTTTATACAATAGCTAACATCGTTATAAAATTGTGAAAAAAATATCCAGCTCCCAAAAACTAAAATTAAGTACAAAAAAAATTAAAAATATCATACCGATACGGATACTTGAAACGCCACTTTATCGCTTTATAATATTAGTATAAATGTCAAATATTCGCATAAATCTAAGAAAGTATTATACTTAAATTATATAGTCTTAAATCATAATATATATGTACACAAATGTACGAGGTGACCAAAAATAAATTTGTAGTAAGAAATGTATGGTTTAAAAATTTTCTATTATTCTACATTTATTTCATAAAACACTAAATGAAACAAAATAATATTACAAAGCTTTCAAAAACGGAAACACTTTTGTATCCGATTCTCTTGGGATCAAAACTAATTTCCACTCGACAAAGTTTTTGTATTGACAGTAGGTATTGGATTTTGGTTGAAACAAATAGATACTGTTGCATATATTCATGAACGATGTTAGACAACATCTGCGCAATTTACCATCTATTCACTACTATAGACTGTATAGCATGTCTCTATGTATCTGCAACTATATTTACATTATAAATGTAAAGGTTTAGATGTTTGGATGTTTGGATGGACGTTTGTTACTCAATTACGCCAGAACGGCTGAACAGATCTGGATGAAATTTATCACAGAGATATATTATAGTTTAGAATTGCATAAAGGTTAATTTTAATCCCGGAAAAATGCACGGTTCGCGCGGGATACATTTGTTTTTGTTATTCTAAAGACAAACCCGAGGGAAGCGAGGGTGAGCCGCTAGTATATTATTAAATTTTGATAATCCTATAGATTTATTGGAATCTAAGAGATTGGTATTTGGTAATGGTTAATTATTTTTAACTAGCTTTGAGCATTTTAAATAAAACTATCTTTTCGGATTTTGTCGCGGATTTATTTGCATTTTTTTTCCCGACGTTTCGAATGCTTTACAGCATCCATGGTCACGGGAGAGACTGAGGTGTTACATGTCTTGAATGTATCGTTGTTACAGACAGCCTACCCACAATTAACAAAATGAAAGTTGCACCAATTACATTACAATATTTTTTAACTTTAAACATTTTTATAATTTTAATTATAATTGAATATGGAATATTATTTATTTAATTTTTGCTATTATTTTTATAATTATTACAATTTTAAAATATTAATTAGTAATCTATATTTAGTGTTGCCATTATTATATTTATAACCATAAAGAAAAATATAAAATATAGTATTAATTATTTAAGCCATATAATTGTTCTATGTGTAATTTAAAAAGTTAAAGTTAATTAAGGATAATCATTTTAATTTAGTTTGCTATTATTTAAAAACAACCTACTATGCAACACTATTACTATATACTTTTACAAATGAAAATTTAATTTTCCATACTAATATTAAAAATGTGAAAGTGTGTTTGTTTGTTTGTTTGTCTTTCTTTCCCGTCGAAACGAGTGATGGATTGGCGTTTTTTTTTGTATGTAGATAGTTGGAGGGCTGAAGAGTGACATAGGCTATTTTTTACCGTGGAAAATTATCTAATTCCCACGGGAAAACACGTTATAATACAATCCAAAAAATATTTATTATCAGAATTACTTGAAACTCGGTATAAATGCTCTTTAATAAAATTAAATAAACACGTGTTTTAGCATTTTTCGAAATTCATCCTATAAGGGGATAAAATAGGGGATAAAAGTTCGTATGAAACTACCTTTTTAGAGTTTTTTGTAGTTTTAGCCCGCAAGCGAAGCCGCGGGTTCTGCTAGTTTAATATAATAATTATTATAATTGTTAACGTGGCACCAGTTTATATAAATAAAGATTAATATATTATAATAAAACAAAATGGTATATAATAACCAAACAGATAAAATATTGACTTTTTCTTAGCTCTTCTTTTAAAGCAAAGATTTATTGAACCGTACTGTGCCCGCCATAATTAATCAGGAATGGCACAATCTTTACATAAATAATTGATGAAAATACACGATGAAAAGCCCGCAAATAGTAAACATTCATGTGGTATTTGACATTTTCGGAGACCTCACTCTACACTAGCGCCTCTCGCGGTGAATTCAAGCGCGATAGCTCATCGAGTTGGAATACCTTTTTTTCTTTTCGCGATAAAAAGTAATCATTACTATTTTTCTATATAATGAAAATAGAATCTTGGACGTACTTTTTCTTCTCCGAAAAACTATTCAAGTCACTTTGTCCGAACTCACAAATCGTCATTAAAAGTTCTTTCAAAATCGGCTTAGGGTTTCCGAAGATCAATAAAATAATGTAAAAAATTATTTTGTCACATTTTTATTAAGTTCTGGCTTAATAAATATAATTTATGCCCACTGCTTTTCGCTATGATATATAGATTGTGTATTAAATACAATAATACAACTGCAGAATTTTTATTAATAAAATATTTACCATATTTTGTTAGTTAGTTCTTTGCTTTAATGGCTTTAATGCGTGCCAGTTGAGCACAAATTATTTCGCCAATGTCACGTTGAATGGAGGAGTCACGTTCGATACCATATTTTATTTAAAGATATTTTAGATATGTCAAGTTTAGTAGTTAACATGTTAATATTATTGTTGTCGTACTTACAGGTTGTGTAATTCTTATTAGATTAGATCTTATTAATTTATCAAATTAGGTCATATTCCTATGCGATATTCTACCGTTATAGGCTTAAAAAAGTAAGTTTTTAGAAAGCTTTTTGAAATAATAAAAGATAATTTATGATATTGGTCAGTTCTACACCATCTATAGTTGAGCTATACATACTATTTTAATTGAAATAAATTCCAAAAATTTAGGTATTTACAGAAAACAAACTAAATGTTCCATCAAGATGTCTCTTACCCTTCTGTAACATAAACAATAGAACCCTTTTAAAAATACGTAAAGCTGCAAAGTAGGTCAAGTTTTATGTGGTAAGTACATTATTGTAACGTCTCATGCCATTCTCATACATTTTATATAACGAGTTCGCATTGCATTTCCTTTAGACTTACACACACGGTTGATATGTATTTCTATTTTCTTCATAGGATTTTTTCTTATAAATAGTATAAAATAAATCTCCCCCATATCTCATGTACTTACATGGAGTTAACAAATATTCATATTTTGAAACCAAAACTTATAAACATAGGTTTTATAAAGAATATTATGTTTCAAAATTCCCATTATTGTATACTTTCAATACAGATAACGCGTTAAATAAAAAATAACATTATAACGTGTAATACTGATTCTACTTAAATATTTCACAAACCATAATTCTTATCCTCAGGGAAAATATAACTTTTATGGCATGCTCTTTTCCCCTTAAATCTTATAGCCTCGACCCTATCTGAAAGGTTATATCAAATTTATTAGCTTAATTTTTAGTTAAAACGTGAATATCCATTGCATTACTGAATTATATCTTTGCGTAAGCTTTCAAAATTTTTTTAAGAAAAATGATAACAAAATAAAAGACGAAAAATTTTCCATTATGATCAGCTATTAACACCAGAATAACATTGATAAATACATCTGTATAATATTATAAAGAAGTAAACTTTGTGAGTTTGTGACGTTGTAGGGGGTAATCTCTGGATGTACTGAATCCATTTTGATGAAATTTGGTAATAAGATGGTTTGAGACCCTGGGAAGGACACAGGATACTTTTCATCCCAGAAATCATTCCTTAAGGGGGTGAAATGGGGTGAAAGTTTGTACTGAAAAGCAAGCTAGGGACGAACCCGAGCGAAGCGAGGGTTCGTCCCTAGCTTGCTGTCACTATAATATATATATATATATATATATATATATATATATATATATATATATATATATATATATATATATATATATATATATATATATAAGAGAAAACAATTCGAAAAATCAATATATTTTCGTTTTTTTTAATAGCTATTGACTAGCCTTATCTAGTAATTTATCGCGTCAATAACCTTCTTTTTGGAAAAGATTAGTTTTTTACAGTGTTAGCTTTGTTATCTTAAATATGAGTTAAGCTAGTGACTTACAGTCGGTTCGCTTGGGTACGTCCCTAGTCTGTCTGTGTACATAATTTCATCCAAATACCTCCAACCATTTCTGCATTAAGAAGTAACAAACATACACATACATATGCGAAATTTCACATTTTTCTTATATAGACATATGTCCTCTATAGAATGTTAATTATATCTGTTTATATATTTATTTGTTCGATTTTACAAATAACTGATCTAAAAATTGATACTGAGATATTTTGCTTTCTGGGAACGGATAAGGGATAAGTTTTATTTCAGCAGTGAAAGACACTCACAGAACAAATTGCCATAATTATTAATCAATGTTTCACTTAAGAAATATTTTATTTCGATACACTTAATTATTCAGAAATGTGTCACAATACTATTGTTACTAATGTTCCAAAACACTCTCCAAACATGAATATTGAGATCATCCAACCAAAACCATCAGGACAAGTTTGCGATCAAACAACGGCTCCATCACAGTGTTTAGATTAACATGCTCTCAGTGTGTGATTACGAGCACATCGTTAATTAATAGTATTATATGACATGAGTCGTTAAATTGACGACTTGGTTATTTTGTAATGAATACCGAAATGACTTTGCTTAATGAGATAAAACTGTCCAGTGTCCATTTAGTAAAGATGTGAACGTAAAAATAGAGATTTTTAAAACAAATGTAATATTATGGAAATTAACGTATTTAAAGCATGTCAGGTATTAGTGATAAAATTGGTCCAGTCTTGCCGGATGCAACGTTGCGTTTTGACAGGTTGCATGTTGAAAGTGGTGCTTTGTGTATAACTAATGAAAAGACCAACCAAACATCAGTCGCTTGTATCTAAAAAGAGCTGGCAATTAAATGTCGGTGAAACATAATAAAAATTTTTTTTTAATTACTTTTCAATATTTTGACTTTAACTTCGACCTGAACCAAACTGGTATTTAAAGAGGGATATAAATCATTTGTCTTCTTATCAAATAGTGCATTTATTATGTAAATTATTAAAATAATAAAAACATTAGTTAACAGTGATTGCTGTAGCGAAAAGCTGAGGTTCTAGCTGTTTTCTCATCAGCTATCATCTCAGTAAATATCTATATCTAAATATATTAAAACTGTAACTAATCCGAATCTGTACATTAAATATTTTTTGGAAAATCTTATTGAAATAGATATTATTATCGATACAGAGGCCGAATCTGTAGTTTTTAGAATTTTTGTCTGTCTGTCTATCTGTTACCGCATCACAGAAAAACCACTGGAGGTGTTTTGATGAAATTTAGTATGGTGATAGCCAGGTTAATATGTAGGATACTTTTTACCGTGGAAAAATGTTTCATTTCTGAGAAAAAATACAAAGAGTGCAATGTAAGAGTATACTAAAGAAAAAGACAAACTTAAGAACTTGGTTTTTGGTCATCTGAACGCAGACGGAGCCGCGGGCAATGCTAGTACTTTATAAAGATATGTTAACCGAGGTGGCGTGAAAATTAGAAGCTACTTTCTGTTATCTTAAAAAACAACTAAGCAAATAAATTTTGGTTGCACTAGAGAATATTATAAAATAGTATATGACTTTTATTATGACTTACCGTCGTTTTACTCAGATGCTTTATAAATTTCCAATATTAGACACGTATATATACTTAATATTATAAAGAGGTAGTCTGTGAGTTTGTGAACTTGTGACGTTGTAGGGGGTAATCTCTGGATCTACAGAACCGATTTAGATGAAATTTGGTAAGAAGATAGTTTGAGACCCTGGAAAGGAAATAGGATACTTTTATCCCGGAAATCATCCCTTAAGGGGGTGAAAATAGGGATGAAAGTTTGTATTGAGAAGCAAGCTAGGGGCGAACTCGAGCGAAACGAGGGTGAGTCGATAGTAATGTATATAGCCAGCGCCGACTTATGGCAAATCTTATTTACAATTGCCTATGCGTTACTTCAGGTCATAGTCTATCTTTGTACTACATTTCATCCAAATATGTTAAGCCATTTCAGCTTGAAAAAGTAACAAACATACACACAGACAAGTTTGTAACTTTCGAATTTATATTACGTATGGAATAATATACAATACACATATTTGACATATATATTAAACCTTATTGAGTAATTAAGTAATATTTATATAAAATATACGGTAGTGTTTTACGTAAAAAGATTTTGTGGAATTTGGTCACGTAGCAGACACTTGGTTTGACCGTTCCAATTTGAGACCACTCCAAGTTTTGTTTGCGCGCCTCTTGTCCCAAATGTGAGGACAAAATATGCGACTGGTGACAAGGACGACCCTAGTTGTTCTCTTAATATATATGCTAATTCAATAAATATTATTTCAAGATCATCACACAATGTATTATATAATTTGTTAAATATTATAGGATAATAATATACCTATTCTAGACTAAGTAATACACTTTTCATGTAACTAGTTAAACAAAGCTTTAAAAATAGTTAAAGGATCCACGATGGTACTCTTAAAGCCATTTAACTGGTAATTTCCGAAGAAATTTACAGCCATTTTCATAAAACTTTCCAGACCCCTAAGACTATCTTCAAATATTTCATTCTTCATCATTTTATGATCTTTCTAATAAACGTGAGCCGTTGTATGGACAGTTCGTCCATGTGATGCGATCGTTCAAGATACATAAGTTTTATTAAATTCTTATTTAATTGATCTATGATTCTGTTCATTTAAATAGATTTGAAAATAATTAATAAATTTCAAAGCAACTTCATTGTTGTAATTGTTATATCATAATATATACGGTATTACTTACCACTTTTATTTAACTTATAATATCGTTTTTATAATTATAGGCCTCAAAATATCATAAAAAAATTATGTATATAAGACTAGCAGAACCCGTGGCTTTGCTTTATACGAATAGTATAGATAAAAATACTGCTTATGATTTCTATTAGAAACAAAAATAAATTAAATAAACCAACACCAAAATTATATTACAAAGTAATTTTAAAGCTTGTTGTGAGTGGTACATTTTTTTATCTATTTTTATGTCTTCTTTACTCACTGTAATCGTTTTTTAGCTTCTGTGACCTAGATAACAAATGAAAATTCGTCGTCAACAAAGACTAATCTCTTTCACACCCTCGTCAACTAAGCAAAAATTTAATCTTGCACATTAATTGAAGGTATGAACTTTTAAAACGGATTCTCTAAGAGGAAAATTGATGTAGTATACTACAAATGAAAACTTTGTGCTATATGATGGCTGAACTTTTATAGATTTTGAGTTTTAAGAAATAAAAAAAAAATATTTTATTTTTATGAACAAAGAAAAATGACTATTAATTTTGTATCACATCCTTGCTCGTATGTCATCGATGTTACATAGGTATGCCGAATTCATTACAATCGGGTGCCAGAAAACGCTTGCAAATTCCATACTAATATTGAACATTTGAATGTAAAAATATCTGTTTGTTATTTTTTAATATTTAAATTGCTGAACAGATTTCGATGAGGCAAGCACATTGACTGTATCGTGGAGATATAGATTGGCTATTTTTTATACCTGCAGTCGCACCACTTACCTATATACCAATCGGAATCCGTTTATTTTTAAGAAAAAAAAAATATTGAAAACCTGAAGTTTTATGCTTTTAAAATGTTAGCAGGTATATAAGGAATAGAAATTCGTAAAATGCCCCCGATGCTCAGCCACCGATGCCCGATGCCCAGCTACCCCCGAGAAATGGGGGGAGGCAAAGCGTTGAAAAATAGTTTTTTTTCAATTTCCGGCTTACTGTGACGTACTATAAAAAAATATTTTCTACAATAGTTGTAGGTCTAGTAAAAATCTACAACTTTTATAAATTACGCTTTTTACAATAAACTCAGTTTTCGAGATATTTGCAAAAAAACTCGGTTTTTAACTTTTTCTTGGTTTTCTATTTTTAATTTCTAGAATAATCATTTGATTTTCATGAAACTAAGGGAATGTAATCGTCAAAATACATATTATATGTATAAAAAAGAGGCTGAAAATCATCCAACTTCAAGTGGACATTTAAACATTTTTTCCTTCAATTTTCAGAAAGGGCTCATTCTTAAGCAAAAATATAATTAAAAAAAATTAAGTTGATATTTACAAAATTTGGTCATAGTTTCGTTAAAAAATCATAAAAAATGTAAAAAATGAACAAAAAATTTTTTTATACCAAGCTCTTCTGTCGATTTCTTCCTGAGATATTCGACTATCAATGAAAAAGGGTCCTTTTCTTTTTATCATAAATATCTTAGCATCTAAAGGATGCATTGTAGATTAAAGGGTAATTTTATAAACTTAAGTCAAGATTAAACAAGATTAAATTATGAATGAATTTCATTTCTTTGTGTAATTACCTTAAAATCATTTTTTTTGCTGAATAAAAAAAACTATAAATTTAACTCCAAAATTGATCATAAAATAATAAAATATCGATAAATTCCAAAAAATAATAACATAAATAAATTCTACGGTAAAAAAAATACAAAACCATTGGTATACTTTACGTGAATTTCAACTTTTATTTTTTCACGACTCGTCAAATTGCAAAGTTGGAATGTTTACGGCGACATTGTCTCTTTTTTGTTTTTTCCCGAAAAAGACACTGGTGTAATCAGTTTATAAAAATTTGGTCAATTAAGTAGTTTTTAATATTTTGCTCCCAAACCGGATTCCGATTGGACTACATGAGACTGTGTCTTTTAAATTGTAGAACCGTCACACGAATGAACAATGCAAGTTAAACAAAAACTTGTGAAAACAATAAAAATTATTCAGAACGACTTTGCTGTGGTTAGACATTGTTTGTTCAGAACTTTTGTTTATCTGCTAAATGAAGTTGGGGTATATTTAATGAATGCGTCGTGTTTTTACAAACACTCCGACATTAGGCGTTAAAAGTTTTACATTTAAAAAAAATATGTTATTTTTCTATATGCGTGAAGATATTACATAATGTGCTATGTATTCTCGCAAATTTGAGTTGATTGGTTACCATTTTTAAGTCATATTTATTGTTTTTTTTTTCTTATTTTGAATGATTGTGCCAGTATTGAGACAATTATTATAAGTGATTATCCAAAATGTAAGTGGCATATAACAAAATACTTAAATCTACAATAACAAAGCATACTGAGTAGATACACTATTTCAATTTAAGTCTTATATTTCAATTAAATGTGTGCATCATTTGCGTACTTATTATAGCTGACAATATTTTAAGATATGAATATCTAATAGCTAAATATGTAATTAACGTATAGAAATAGATTTGCTTTGCATCGGCTGGCACCGACTTCGAAAATATCTCATTAGGTATCTATTCTAAATGAAATCCCCGTTTAGTTATTGTTTTCATTTTAGTGCCTGGAATCGTTTTTTTTAAAGTTCTTATTGTTTCAAAGAGTGTACTTCCCAGGTGGTCCCATTTAAATGTTATTGAAATCAGTCGAGGGTTTTTTTTTTAAATCAACAATAAATTATTTTAAATAAATGTCTCATTCGAATATGTTATTAATAAAAAAGTTTCTTCTTACAAATTACCTGCTTATTACGTCTACAATAAAAATGGAAAAATAAAAATTGGTTCATCCGTTCTGGAGCTACGATGCCACAGACAGACACACACACACAGAGACTCCTCAAACTTATAACACCCCGTCGTTTTTGCGTCGGTGGTTAAAAATTAAAAGCATTTAAATATAACGCTCTTATGTTTAAAAGTGAAGTGAATTGCAAAGTCAATATAATAATGCAAGCGGTCCTCAATATGTTTACCTTTATTTATATCTTTTTTACAGTAAATTGTGTTTCTTCTTTAATTACCGATTTCAAAAAAGGAGGAGGTTATCAATTCATCAGAATCTTTTATTTTTTATGTATATTCCCCGATTACGCGAACACGCCTGAATCGATTTGGAAAATTCTTTTTTTATTTGAATAGGTTATACTTGCCAAGTTCCACGGATTCTGGAGAAATCGAGGGAGTTCTTCAAATTTTATAGGCACAGTTAGGGAAGCGATTTGGGTATTTTTGATAGAGAGAGTTTTTAGAGTGTTTTATACTTTTCTTCCACTACCTCTAGAATAAAAATGATAAAATAAAATAAATTATAAAAAAACCGACTTCAAAACACTAAAAGGTAAAAAAATAATTAAATGGAAATTTTCATTAACAATAGATATGTAAGTACCTAATCCAATATTTTCGAAGCCGGTATGCTTTGATTTGTATCGGCTGGCACCGACTTCGAAAATATCTGATTAGGTATCTATAGTTAATGAATACTCCCATTTAGTTATTTTTTACTTTTTAGTATTTTTAAGTCGATTTTTTTCCTTATCTAAACAAAACTTGTTACGTCATGTAACTAAAACGTAACTCATTTGAGAACTATTAGAGGTCCTTCCCTTACTGTGAGTTTGTTTTCACTAAAGGCATTAGCGCGTGACTCGATAACAAATTATATCTCGATAGGATTATCAAGTAGAAACTCTCTAAGAAGTCAACGTGCCATGAAAGTGTTTGTTAAACTCTAATTGATTTTGGGAGATTAGTATAAATACTTCGTAATTGAGATCTACATATTAATTAAACTGCCTAAAAGCTGAGGGTAGCATGTATGTATTTATAATAATATAATATATATGTATGTATGTATTGTATGTATGCATTCAGCCCTTTTTAACGTCCCACTGCTAGGCACGGACCTCCCTTCAATACGAGGGGATACGGGGGGATCAGGCCATAATCACCACGCTGAACAAATGCTAGATGGAGGGCTTATTTATTATTTATTTACTAAGAACATCATTTTCGCATATAATATCATAAACAGTTTTTATGTTAATAACTGCATTAGTTATACAACTGAGAATGTATGTATATATGTATATTTGTCTTATATATTTATTTATGTATATTTTTGAGCATGTTTATATATATATATATATATATATATATATAATATTAATTGTACCGTCCCGTCCATAGTACCACTAATCCTTTCACCAAAGGTAGTCTGTAAGAGATTGCTCATAGCAATAAGACCACCTTTGCATATCTTTTGTTCTTCCTTATTTTTTTCGTTTTAAGGGAATTTGAAAGGAGGCCCGTGCCCAGCCGTGGGACGTTAAAAAGGGCTAAATACGTATATATATTTCTAAAAAAAATAATATTACAAACTAAAGTGCTTCAAGTTTGGTTAATACTATTAGAAAGTTGATCTTTTATTGTTACAAAATATATTTTCGCATTATTAGTTGTGGAGTTTATTTGATAAAAAAAAAGTAAAAGATTATTTAGTTATTTTTAGTTCGTTAAAAATTGGAAGCTATCCAATATAGTCCATTAAAAGGCTTGTGTTAACAAACAAATTGAACAAAATTGAAATTGTAGAAACTTGAAACAACTATCTTTCAGTAAAAAAGTTTTTTTTTTCATGTATTTTTTAGTTATATGATATGATTATGATATATTGACTTTCTGAACTAATATTTATATTTACAACAAATGATGTTTTAACCCTCCATGGTTTCTCCATTTAGTCTTTGCTAAATATCACAACAATTTAGTACTCCGTTATAGCGTGAAAGAAACAAGCACTTACATTTATATTAAGGATTATTACAGACCATTGTTTGCCTTATTTAATATTTCTTGGTATTTGTATATAAAAATATGAATAATAATATTAAGTAAGAGCCATGATGTTTATAAGAACAAATTGAAATAAATGGCTTGGATACTGCCAACAAAAACCACTTTGTTTCAATTACGTTTCCCGTCTTTGGATTATTACATTTTTTTTTTATTTTATCATTGCTTTTCTTTTTATCTGTGTGGCAAATATTTCAAATTCTGTACCAAGACTAAACGAGCTTGTATAAATTTGGTAAGGAAATCCAACTTATTAGGGTAAGTTCGGGATATTTGGCTATAGCTTTTTCAGTGCAGGTCCGTTTAAATTACATTAACTCTAGTTAAAAATTACCAAAATTATTTTTCAATATATATACGAAATAAATGTGCTCTTAATAATTACCATACAAGTCATATACGCGTGGAATTGTGGCACTAGCCATATTCATCCCTGAATGGCAGTGCCGATCCCTTCCGCGAAAAACAAACCCTTGTTACCAGAAGAAGTGAGAGAATGTGTTGCCTTTTAAGAATTTTATAGCATTTTGCTAATTTTGTAGGCTAAAGGTTTCTTCTGCAAAGATACCCTTATAAAGTTTGCGATATTTAAAGAAATAAAATTTAGGTAAAAATATAAACCTAATTAAAACTTACCAAAATGAAAAAAGTAACTGACCGGGATTTTTTTTATTTTTAATACCTACCTAATCAGATATTTTTGAATTCAGTAAGTCCTTAACATCTTAATTTCAAAAGAATTATCACCACAAAACAAATATTGATCTGAACATAAAAATCAGCTAATTTTAAGCATGTTTCAGTTCAAAATTGATATTTTTTCATATTGGCCATTTCCCCCATTTACATGAAGCTGTTTTGCTGTTATAACTTTACAAGATTTCCCTTCAAGTTTATAAGCACTTTTGAGTATTATAAATTAGATGTATACAGACCATTACACTGTAAAAGAAATATTTATTTATGTTTTGTAGAAAATAGGAATTAAGTACGGCCATATATAGAAAGTAAGTACCATCCAGATTTACCACTTGGCCACGAGGTGCACAAGCGAAACTTAAAGTGGACTCAGCTTAAATTGAAATGGGTCGAACCGAGTGTGCGCTACGTGGTTGAACTAACAAACTAAAAATCTTTCTTTACTCGAGCTGTAATTTTCATCTATTGTTAGATATTCAATCTCCTTTCACACTTCGCTCTTTGATACAAAATATAATTTTATTTTTTCTTTACAAATCAAAGGTGTGCAGAGAGAGTTATTTCTTAAATTCCACTTAGATGAAAAAAGTCAATGTTTAAGAACTGTAACGTTTTCGCATAGTGTAGGTAACCTTAATTATTATATTTATGACTAGCATTGCCCGCGGCTTCGCCCGCGTTCAGATGATCAAAAATCAAATTCTTAGGTTTTACATATTAGTACACTCTTACATTGCAGTTTTTGTAATTTTTCTCAGGAATGAGACATTTTCCAGCAGTAAAAAGTATCCTATATGTTGACCCGGACAACTAGCTATCACCATACCAAATTTCATCAAAATCCCTCCTGTAACAGACAAACAGACTGACGGACAAAAATTCTAAAAACTATATATAGATTCGGCCTCTGTATCGGTAATAATGTTTATTTCAATAAGATTTTCCAAAAAATATTTAATGTTTATTTATTTTAAGTATGTATAGATTAATCAAAAAATGACGATAACAATTATTCAATCTGGAAATCTTTACTAATATTAAAAATATAAAACAGAGCAAGTGTTTTTAAAAATAAAAAAAAGCTAAAAGTTAGGAAAACTTTTCTTTTTTTACATGACTCTTTAATGCATTCAAACGCCTAAGTATTTTTAAGGATTATTTAGTAGTATATGTTCTATATTTTAGTATGTAGTGTTTATAAAATCATTGCAAATATTTGTTATCATTACTTAAAACAGTATGAATTTTAAAATTTAATCTTTACAGATGTTTTCTTGTGATATTGCTAGAAAGAGAACGATTTCTTATAAAATATATCCCTTATAATCCACATATAAATAGGCAAAGAGAGTGCCTTTTGTTACCTCTGTTTTTAAAAAACTTTTCTTTTGTTTAGTAGCTGTTGATAAGCGTTATCAATAAAAACATTTTGGAAACCGGTTTTTTGGGTGAATTCTAAAAGACCACTAGGACAACACTGGTATTTTGTAAATTATGCCAGTAAAAACACATTATTTTATCAGCCACAACATATTATTTCAATAATGTATAATATATGCTTATATATTACTAAGATATTCTAAAATTTATAGCTCCAAAGAATTATAAAACAAAACGGCACCGAAAATACCAAGATTATGCCACAACGAGTCATCTCTTGTCGAGTAAAATCATATTTCATATAACGAGCCTTCGTTGTATTCCTTTAACGTCGCGACGCCACACACGTATGTTTCTAAAAGGGTTTTTGAAGATGTTAAGTAAAATATATGTCACTTAAAGCAAATCTAGAATAATAAATTTTAACTTTCATTGTAAAGAGGCTTTAGCAAAGAAGGCTATTAGTTGTAAAGTTATGAAAGCTTTACTATTGTAACAAGAACAAAACAAGTTAAATTATATTCCAATCTAAATTAATTATTAAATAATATTAAAATTACTATCTCTGGCTTTTCAGGGATAAGTACGTGGGATGAATTAGCATAGATGTGTTCATTGTTCAAGTGTCACAGCATATTTTCTCAAAAATGACGAAGGATTCGCACATGTTATGTGCGTAGAACTCAACCACTAAGAACCGTATAGTTTGTACGTGTACACTGTGTACAGTATACGTATACAAATCTTAAATAACATTGCTTAGTCAATTATTTGAATAAAATTAATATTTTATACAATTAATGCATATTATATAAACATAAATGTGCTAGAGTTCATACTGAATTCTTGTTAAGATGTATTTAATTTAGTTTGCTTGATAGTATTGTAATGTAGTTTTATTGAATATTAATAGAAAATTATATATAGGAATGAAACGCCAAAGTTCAGAGAAGTTAGTTGCTAACTTATTTACTTGGACTTTTACATGTCTATTGTATGAACAGGTAAGTTAGTATGAGTAAATTACCCTCATTTCTATAAGACTTTACATTTAAAATTTAGTCTATTTTATTCTAAATATGGTGGTTATTTTAGGAAATGTTGGCAGATTCAGGGTTGTCGCGAATTTAAGTATAAATAATTGAGTAGGAGAGTAGGGTGTTATATAGAGGTACTGCATGTACAAACCTATGTGATAAAAATAGCGTAAAATAGCGAGATTAATATTTTTTTTTAAGCGACACATTTTCTAGGATCTATCTCTGAGCAATCACTAAGGAATTGCCAAAGATAGAAAGAATTAGCTTGAGTAATTCAACTGGACTATTGAAACTTTTTGATATCTATATTAATATTATAAAGAGTCGAGTTTGTTTGTTTATTTGTTTGAACGCGCTAATCTCAGAAACTACAAATCTTATTTGAAAAATTATTTTTGCATTAGGCTGTTTGAGGAAGGTTATAAGCTATCATTTCGGAAAAATGTACGGTTCCCGTAGAATAGATTTGTTTTTGTCTAGGGACGAATCCGTAGTGAGGAAAGGTGGGGGGGGGGGGGGGGGTCGCTATTATTAAATAAAATTAACGCTAACAAAATTAATACGACATTGACGTATGAAAAGAAAGGGGTCTAAGTTATTACTTACTCATAATTTAAAGGAAAATTACACATAAGCCATCTGACCAGCGCTTTATTTTCAGTTAAAATAATTTAAAAGGAAGAAATGTAAAAATGTATATACTCATATATAACACAACTTAAATATTTCAATATAAGTTATTGGATACAAGGGTTTCCTTATAAAAAATGTACAGACTTCTTACAGTTTGCAAAAGTATACATACTTCTTATACTTTGTAATTGATGGTTTTAGCAAAAAGCTTTTATAAAAGTTTTAAATTTTGAAGCTTAACTAACTTTCAGGCATTAAAAAGTTATTTAAGTATTCGAAATAGAAACTTGCGCTAAACAAACCAATACTGTTAATTTGATGGTGAAAAGAAGTGACTATTGTGGGATTAATTGTCCTATTACATGGTTGATTAAACAAAAAGGTACCAAAATTTAAGTTTTTTCTACAAAAATCAAAGAAATCAAGCCTTAAGTGATAGTAACTAAGGTTCATATTTCATGGACTCTATCATTGAAACACCCACCTAAAATTCAAAGGCAACATTTATTTTACATGCGATTAATTTCAAAGCCAAAGTGGTATTTTATTGGCAGTACTTGTCATTCTACCTTACGACTTACGTCAACTCCAAGCCGAATAAATTGCAGATATTTTCTCAGCGGCTTCACTCGTTTGTCTTTGTTAGAAGTCATATAATCTAAGCCGACTTCAGCTTTGAACAACAAAACAACTTTGAAGTTCATATTTAATAGACTGTTCCAAAAAGAGGGTAAGGTTTTTAGAATTATAATTTAAATAACTGGGGAAAAATTTTACTTAATTTTTGGTAGAAGTTATTATTATTATTAGTAAAGTGTGTCGCCATTTTACATCTTTAGGTCTGGGACGTTCATTGCTAACTAGATTTTGAAATTTTGTAACTTAGGTATCTTCGGTTTTGCTAGTTAAGCATCGGACCTTATATTACATTGATTGTCGAGCTTGCATACCTTATATCTTTAATTACGAGATATATTCAAATAAAACTAAACATTCAAAAAGGATAGACAGCAGTTTAACCAAGTTTAGAAGCTAAAATTGAATATCCACCAAAAAAATACTTTTTTAACTAATTAGATACACACTAAGTTTAACATTACTTTTAAAAATATTACATTCTTAAGGATGGAGCTATTTCTTAAAAATATGAGGTTGGCTTATTCCTTACCTTTCCATTAAAGGGAGAATCATGAAATTCTTTAGCACATGACAAAGATATCGAGTTACATACTCAAAACCTTAAAATATGAAATTCTCCAAAGCTTAAAAAAACTGAAAATAACTTCGATCAACAATACTACTGTTGATCGAAGAAAAATAACTTCGATCAATAATAGTATTGTCGATCGAAGGAAAATAATGAATGTTTGACGACACGTTTGGCTCCGTTTGTAGTGACCCTACTTGCTGTGCCAGCAGTCGTATGTTCGAGTCCCGCTGGGGGAATTCATTTGTGTGATGAGCACGAATATTTGTACTCTCCAGTCATGGGTGTTTATATTTATAATATGTTGGTATTTAAAGTTATATTATATGTGTAGTGATCACCTATCTGGTATCCATAACACAAGCGTCGTAGGTTACCATGGAATTAGACGGTGCTGTGTGTTCATGTCCCAACATATTTATTTATTATTTATTTATAGCTATATTATATTCGGGAAATCTAGTTCTCTATCCTCCTTTCACCTAACCCTACTGTACAACACTTTGTCACGTAAAAACACCGATGAAAGCTTTGTGGGTTTGTTAGAGTTATAACAACAATAATACTGGATTTATGAAGTCTATTCTTTCTCACGGATGTGAGTTATCTGTATTTATGTGGCAATATTTTTTAAATATGGCTAACTTTAGTGCGAATTCAACTATCGAAATTACTTTTTCTATTTAAAGTGTTCTGTATTTATAAGGATTTACATTCAATGTTTTTATTGTTTCTTAGTATTATTATTACCACCTTTTTTTTATATTTTTCAGGTTTTTTATTTTTTTATGTTTTTTAATATTTATTCGGTATATTGCATAAAAAATGCTACATTTAAAAAACACACAAGTAAAGAGATGTACAAAAGCGGCCTTAGAGTCAGCAAACTATAGAGAAAGATACGAAAAATAAATGTATATTCATTTTTCTTTATTACAATTTTATAGTTAAAAAACATTCAATTCAAGCATTAAAATTTATGTCTAAGTAAGCTATATTCGAGATACATTTGACAGAAATGTTATTTCAATATAAAGATTTTATATATTTCGCGCAGGTTTTATCTATTAAACTTTGGATTAAAAAGTGATCTAATTGAAGCTTTAATTTGCACACGTACTTAATACTCGTATGTGTGTATTTAAAATAGAGTGGAATTACATCAAGTACCTGGGCGACAGAGCCTTGCTCGGCGTTTTTCGGAAAAGATGGCAAAGGTGGCATATTTTCAGAAAAAATACCTATAAACTAAAACCTTAAAAAGCAGAACCTTATCTAAATACAAATTTTTATCCAAATCATTGTAGTAGTTTCCGAGATACCTACATAAAATAAAATATAATTATGCAAGAATTCTTCATACATAGTATCCATTGTTTTTTGTGAAAATTTTATTTTTGATAGTCCTTCTTTCGGATTATCGCCACCCGGCCAATAATGTAGATACTTGTGTAAATTATTTTTCTAATTCACAGAGATGTTATACATAAAAACTATCTTTTTTAATAAAAATATATTTTCGGTATTTTCGCGAATTTATTTAGATTTTTGGATCCCAACGTTTCGAATGGTTTACAGCGATCATGATCACGGGAGAGACTGAGGTGTTAGATGTCTTAAAGGTATTATATAGTTGTTACAAACAGCCTACCCAAAAATAACAACGTGAATTCAAAAAAATGAAAAATGGCACCAAAGTACCTTACAATATTTTTGAAATTTTACCAATTTTATAATTTTAATTAGTTTTATAATTGAATATGGAATATTATTTATTTAATTTAAACTGTTATTATTATAAGTATTACAATTTTAAAAATATTAATTAGTAATCTATTATTTAGTATTGTTTTATTTAAAATATCAAGTATTCGCATAAATCTAACAAAGTATTATGTAAAACTATCTTTTCGGCTTTTTTCGCGAATTCATTTTGAAAAAAAAAACAACCAAAAATTTGGGGAGAGCCAAAATTCAAAATAAATTCGCAAAAAATCCGAAAAGATAATTTGTTTAGGGAATTCACTGGGAGAGTGGAGTCGCCATCTTGATTTTAAGGAGAATCGTTTTTTCTTAATATATCGGCCATTTTCAACTTTTCGAGAAGAATCCTTTCTTTCTGCTCGTCTTGTCACTCAAACCAACTTTTACTATTATTGGCGATAATAATTTACTAATATTGGCTTAATAATAAATTAACGCATGCCTTTTGTATTTCAATTCTGTGTTGTCCATCATTTCAAGTTTATCTTAATTTTTGTTATTATTCATATAATATATTTTATATGAGGCCAAGAGAGTAAACGATACACCAAATGGTAAGAGGCGATTGTCCTATATATACAGCAGTAGCATAGACTTATCGTTGTCGACCTCTTAAAGTCTATAAAGCCGACTCTTGGAGAACCCCAAATTTTAGCATTTAGAGAAACCTTGGAAGAATGTCGTTGCTTGACGCATATTTAAGTTAAAAACGACCATGAAACTCGTACATTTGTGAAGTGCGAAAATATTTTAAAATGTACATACAAAAATCAAAAGTTTTTGATTAAATTAAAAACTGGTATAGCTCTAGAACAAAATTGGAAAACACGTAAAATACTTTGGCCTTTGTGACGATGCCAATTTTATTTTGACGAAGCCAAGTTGTTATTTTACATTTCAATTATCGATATTTTCGTCTCGCTTTGTACTTTTATCAGAAAGTGCCAAAATTATTAAAAATTACAATAAAGTGTGTCATGAAATACAGGTATTGACGTTAGGTTAGGTTAGATTAGGTACTATTAGAAGTTATTATATATACTCGTAGGACTAGCGACTCACCCTCGCTCCGCACGGGTTTGTCCCTAAGTTGATTACTCATACATACTTTCATCCCATTTTTAGCCCCTTAAGGGATGATTCCATCGGTCTTAAACTATCTTCTTTCCAAATTTCATCTAAATCGGTCCAGTAATTTCGGAGCCTTTTTTCCTCTTTATAATACAGACTAGCTTTAAAAACATTTGTATTTTCGTGCTAAAGAGATTCATTAGACTATGTAATAAATATAAAATATTATGCCTAATAATCAGTTTGAAAAAGTGCTATTCATCTAAATAACATAATATAACATATCTATATGTTAATTTAAAATTCAAAATAAAATATACTTCGCACAATTTTTAAAAATATTATTAAATAGCATATATTAAATAAAAATATAGTCAAATTTATAAATACAATGATTAGGATTTCATAATTAGCATTAAAATAATGATAAAGTCGATAAATAAACATACATATATTTATGTAACAAACAAGAGTTTCCGTATTACATAAAATACAATTTGTTTGGGATTATACAATATACATCAACAGATTACAAATTGGGAATTATGAATTTAACAAAACATAACTCTGCTTCTGAAATTATGAGACTTAATTACACTTTTTATCCCACAAACGAATGAGATATATGTTTCAGCCAAATTAAAAGTTGAAATTAATTGTTTTACCCTGCTATATATCAGTCTAAAAATAACTTTTTTTACATCATTTGTACAGTGTAGTGACAGTGAGTCTAATTGCTGCTGTACATAACGAGGGCGCGTGGGTTCATCAAATCAAGAACTGTGACAAGTTGTTATATTTGAATATCTTGACAGATTATTTAGAGCAACGTAGCTTTTGTTTGTTAGTGTTTTTTTGCTACAGTGGATTTGTACGTAAAATATATTTAGTATTTAGTTTTAATTTGTATCTTATAGGCAATAGTAATAAAGCTTATTTATTACTGCTAATTATCCTGTCTTCGCTCAGGTGCCGAAATGTAACCTATGTGTTACTCCAGGTCATATTCTGTGTAGTAAATTTTATCCTAATTCATTCAACCGTTTTAGAATAAAGAAATTACAGACACACAACACGCGCAACAAACGCACGCACGCACACGCACGCACACGCAGACGCACACGCACACGCACACGCACACGCACACACACACACACACACACACACACACACACACACACACACACACACACACACACACACACACACACACACACACACACATATGCACACACGCGCGCACACACACATAAAATGAAACAAATATATAAAATAATAAATAAACAATATTTCACATTAGTCCAGTTGTTTATAGTATTTACAGTTTATAGACTTTTAAGTATTGTCCGAGCTATAGTTCTAAGATCAAAAATAACCCTTGGCTATTTACAATAGAAATGTATTATTGCTTTCACGTATGTGAGAATCGCTTTTATCAGATCACTTACGCTCGCGGTATACGTGATATTTTCCACCATCACGTTAAGTTTAATAGGCCAATACACTTCTATTAACTTGAGAGGCATAAAACAATAAATATTCTAGAAATAGAAAATAGAAAAGTAGTAATGACAACTTTCCCACTCACAACATTTCCCATTATTGTTCTCATTATACATTCACAATTTTCTTGACAATGATTCGTAAGCGCAGTTCCTGAACAATGCATGTGAAGTTCTATTCTGTAGAAGTAGTGATAGTCTGAAGACATTCTACAATCACAATTATGAGTAAAATTCACCTGTTCAAAATAAATCTTAAGTTACTATACCATTTTAGCTTAATATATATAAAACTATTTATTATAGCGGCTCATTTAAATAAAATCCTATCTTTACCTATTGACAAAACTAGAAATACCACAACAAAATAATCAATATTATCCAATAACATGATAATACATTCTATAAGGAACGAAGGGGATAGCGTGTTGAATAACAATGCTACGGTCTGCATAGATACTACCGTCTTATGGTTTTCATACCCATTGATATTATACCGAAAAGCATTCATATGTGTTTTCCTAATATTCCTGCCTATGTGGCCATCTCCATTTCTTACAAAGTCATAATATATAAGTTTTAGTAAATATATATAAAAATATATATATACAGGAAATAGAACCTTCAATTTTAAGGTTTCTTAAAAATATGTATGATATCCTAAATGAAATAAATTACTTCCATTTTAAATTACAATTTAAAGCATTGTCTTTTACCATTTTCCAATGTCGAAATAACTTTTCAATGTAAAAATTAATAATATTATTAAATTTAATATTTAACTAAGCTTTCCTAATAAGCTTTGAGTGGTATAATTTTTCATTGCTTTAAGATTTATTCTGTTATACCAACAGTTGCTAAACAAAGACTTACAAATGAAATTGTAACTTTTATTCAAAATCGTGCCTTTATAAATATTAAGAAAATTATTATTTGAAAGTACCTAAGTAAACTTCCGATACAGTTTTTCGAATTTCCAACATGGCATTCTTTTCAGACTTGACTCTCGCTTGACCCTTTTTCGCGGACAGGGATAATGAAATGGGGAACAAACCAGACCGCTATTTGAATTGTAAATGTTATTATTTCCAAACTCTCACCAAAATGCTTGTCTTTCCTGTCTTGTAGGATTGAGGTCTACTAAATAATTCTTAAGATAATCTTGGACATTTTTTTAAGATTTTGTCGCATTTTCACGAAAGTTTAATTAGCTTATGTCACTTAAATAGGAATTCTATTTAGTTTATAATTATTACTATAGTAATATTATAAGAGATATTCAAGACGATCGGTCTTTAATACCTATCTAATGTAATAAAAGTATTCGAAAAGATTTCATTCAAAGGCTATCGTGATTTGAAAGTTTTTATTACATGGGTCATTAGCTACAAGTCAACCTAATGTTAGCGTAATAGCTTCTAATTCTCGAAACTGGTAAAATCCTTTGAATTATCATTATATCTAAAATATATATATTTTAAACTAACGTAACGTTAACAAATCATAATAACGACTTGAATTATTTACTATAATATGTAGATTATACTGCACTACCTACTACAGATTTCATTTCATATTTCTAGAAAACTTTTCACTTTGATCCAAGCCTTTAGACGCCGGGGATATTCAATATAAAATTTTTACTGTCCCGCTATATTGCACTAATATTAAAACTGTATTTATAGTGTTCACTGGTCTGCCCTTCTTTCACGTAGCAATGAATTGCGATTTTCAACGAATTATGTTATTTTTTGCATTCAGATTACAGATAGGAGTTTGATAAAGTCTATTTTTTACTTAATTTATATAGGAAAAGGTTCGTAAACGCAAGATTATAACCTATATTATTATTTTTTAGATAAAAAAGAAAATCACTGAATATTAAACCAAAACTCATAAAATGGCACGGACAAAAGTTAGTAAAGCACGGTAAAAGATTATAAGAGCGAAGTAAATGCCAGAGAAAAGCGCCAAATCACTGAATGAATAACAATAAAATTTATTTATATTAAAAAAAAAAACATTTAGTTTAGTTGTAATAAATATTCAAAACGATAGCAAGATAACCTCTCAAGACATTCTATGGCGATCGTTACGTTCAATTAAGGCTGTCAATCTTTCTGTCCCAACTGCTCCTCCCGTAGATGAAGATGAATGACTTCTAACAAAAACATTACTAAGTTTTCTTTCTCAGAATTTGTATAGTGTGACCATTATTGGCAAATATTAGTTGTTTCTTTTTCCGACGGCCTATTAACTCCTCAATATAAAATATATTTCAATAAGTAAAAAGTATATATATATATATATATATATATATATATATATATATATATATATATATTATATATATATATATATATATATATATTATACATATATATATATATATATATAATTTTAAATTATTTATATATATAATCTTAAATCAAAATTTCAGTTCTTCAGTGGTTTGGATAGAGCATTGTTAAGTTGATTTCGTTAGATGTTATTCTGTTTGTAAATATTACCTTCCTATCTCTGAAATGCCATAACCTTTTCAGACAAAGAAAACATAATTCTGCATAATTTACTACCCGACTTTAGCTTGACTACATCAAAATAATATACCTAACTAATACAAGAATTTCTGGATCGACTCGCGGCCTTTGGCTTTATATTATGAACATTGCCTGCACAAGAAACTATTATCAAGTAGCTTGTAATATTTTATACTATACCTCAAAGAAATAACATTAAGTGAAAACTTCTAAACACGTTGCTTTAACTGAAGCTAACAATATGTATCAGGAACACGAGACGCATGACAACGATATTTTGGATTTCCAATATCTCAAAGAGTTTTTAGATTTGAGAATAAATTGCATATTGAAGCCAATATTAGATTATTTTATAAACACCTTCATTAGGTTCATTTGAATAGCTATGTAATCGATTTTACGTCTATTTCAATCTAATTTTCATTATTGTGTTTGTCGATTTGAAACTTTGCAGCTCAGATCTCACATCAACAAACAGATCTCGTCTAAACCTTCGAAATCTGGCTCATTTCATTCGATTTGATAAACTTTATATTATTATAGTTTTTTTAAGACGTGTTTTGTTTAACTTTTTTGGTTTTAAAAAGTTAGTTTTTATAAAATATAAAAGAATCCAATTTATAATCATAAAATATACTCAAAAATGTGTGGAGAAAATTTAAAGTGTAAAATGTAAGTTAGCAAATGCATTTAGAAGCACGAAGCTCAGATGTTCTTATAATTGTTACACATTGGCTCTACACCTTATGCATACAACTGAAAGAAGCAATAGAAATGTATTTAAACAGATGATGAACGAAAACAGTTTAAAATGTAAAGCTTTTCTGAGAAGTCGTGGCGGTTTTCTTCTTTTATATGAAACTAGCATTTCCCGCGGCTCCGCCCGCGTTTTGATGACCAAAACCAAATTCTTAGGTTTTACATATAAGTATACTCTTACATTGTAGTTTTTGTATTTTTTCTTAGAAATGAGACATTTTCCCGCAGAAAAAATATCCTATATATTGACCCGGATAACCAGCGGTTTTTCTGTGACAGACAGACAGACCAACAAAAATTCTAAAAACTATAGATTCGGCCTTTGTATCGATAATAATATTTATTTCAGTAAGATTTTCCAAAGTACAGATTCGGCTTAGTTACGATTTTATTGTATAGATAATATATGAAACTATTATTAATCATATGGTCTCAAAATGTATAAATGCTACAAATTTAAATTTGACAGATAAATTTCACATAGGGTGTCAGTATCTTTTAAGGAAGGGTTTTTAGAAATACAATCTCTAAATGGGTATAAAATTGGCAGTATGCATGGAAAGTAATTATTTTTAAACTACGCGTACTACTTTGCATTATTATTATTTGAAATACATCTTTATTTATCTTATTTTCTTGTTTAAATATAACAAGGAACTTAAAACTAGTATAGTGGCTTTTATAGCTGAAGATTTTAAAGGTAAAAATCACCTGATATGGTGAATGCGTAGAATAACATTTTAAAAAATAATATTTTCATAAGATCTTAGAGTTATAATACAGTTCAATTACTATAAATTCGCTTGGAATATTCAATTAATATTGGCCAAATATAGCTTGGATTGATATCAAAGTGGTGGAAGCTAATGAATTATTTCCGCCATCAGTTAGTAAATGCCGTAAATTAAGATAATTCACTCATCCATAAAATAAATCGAAGACCAAATTATTTTAGATTACAAACAAGTTCGGATACAAAAGAGGAAATATGTACATTTCATGTTTAGCAATTCAATTCAAAGTATATATATATATATATATATATATATATATATATATATATATATATATATATATATATATATATAATTCCATACTAAACGTCAAAACGTACCAAGGGTCGTCGCTAGTAGAACATAAATTAAGACCACAGAACATATTAAAAATTACTATTTAACCTCTTCCCAAGGACTTTAAGAAAGGTTTCTCTACAGCAAAAAATAATCATTAAATATTATGTATCCATATCATAACATGTTTCTATTATTGTATAGGTATTGATTTAGGTAGGTACGGTGCACAAAAATACCAGTCAACTTATTACACAAGGATAAAATGAAAAAAAATCCAATTTATGATCAAGTTAAATATATTCTTGCAAGAAAATGGCACGTTTTTATAAAAAGAAAGATTTATTCACGTAACACTTTTTATAATGTCCCGCGGATATTATTTTATCGTAAAATTCACTATGTAACTTTCTCAAGTTTTTTGTTCATTCCATAGCTTTGTAGGGTCCCGTAAAAAAATTATAGAAACGCGAATATATTTTATCCTTTAGTACGTTATAGCTACTTTACTCAAAGGTTTTAGGTAAAAACTGGTGATGTAATGCTATGTAATGGTGTATCACAATTAGAGGTAAAATCTATACATATAATAAAATTGTAACTAAGCTGAATCTGTACATTAAATATTTTTTGGAAAATCTTCTTGAAATAAATATTATTATCGATACAGAGGCCGAATCTATCGTTTTTAGAATGTTTGTCTGTCTGTCTGCCTGTCTGTTACCGCATCACAGAAAAACCACTGGAGGGATTTTGATGAAATTTAGTATGGTGATAGCTGGTTATCCGGGTCAACATATAGGATACTTTTTACCGCGGGAAAATATCTCATTTCTGAGAAAAAGTACAAAAACTGCAATGTAAGAGTATACTAATATGTGAAACCTAAGAATTTGGTTTTTGGTCATCTGAACGCTAGTTCCATATATCATACACATATGCATATGACAATGAAGGATAAGAAAAAATAAAGTACTTTGTGTAAGCATAATATGAATCTCGGACTCATTTCTAAACTCTTATTTAGACTAAAGAAATCATATGCAATTATAATATAACTAATGAAATTATAATTTCACGCTTTTTACGGGGTATTGTAAATATTTATATATTATGATACGTATAATTGTGATACGTACATCATATAAAAAATGGAACCTGTATGATTTTTACCTAAATTACTCGAATTTCTGTTGGTCTATATTACTTTAATATGTCACAACCTTTTTTTCGGAGGTAGACCGTCAAAGTTATGGCTGGGGCGTGTGAAAGATGATGACAGTGAAAGCTGTGTGCTAGGGTTGTGCCGACTCTACCTAACATAAGATAAGAAGAAGAAGAATAATGAAATCATGATAGTCATCATGTGTCACTTATATAATTTAATTTAAGTAACAATTCAAAAGAGGCCCGCTATCATTCCGCTTAATGTCGTACTTTTTCATAAAGCCTATACCGTTACAAATCAATTATACATTATGTATACTAATATTATAAAGAGGTAAAGTTTGTGAGTTTGTGACGTTATAGCGGGTAATCTATGGATCTACTAAACCGATTTAGATGAAATTTGGTAAGAAGATAGGTTGAGACCCTGGGAAGGACATATGATACTTTTTATCCCGGAAATAATTCCTTAAGGGGTTGAAAATGGGGATGAAAGGGTGAATCGCTAGTCAATTATATAATCAAAACGCCAAACCAAACTGGGTGATATTTTCTATTACACCTTCGTTTAGTTATTGATTGCGTCGCTATTGATAGGTATATCATATCAGTTGACATTGACAAATAGAAGCAGGTGCTGTATTGACCCAATTTATTAAATGTGATTTGTCGGTATCTACCTTAGATAGTGGTCCAAGAATATTATTAAAATTTACAAATATGATTAGTAATAATATGGTTATTTTTAGAAAATATATGCTGAATTTTGATAAGAGTCTCATGGAAAGGGACATCTTATATATTTTTTAGATAAATTTAACAATTATTATGTATTATTAATTTATCATCACTGCTATTACAGTGTACTTATCTATTCAGTCATCTAACGAAGGGCACAACGCGAAAGACATGATACCGATTATCATCATTACTTTTATATGACAATTGTGAAACGGCTTACGGTTGACGGGTATATCTGTCACTTGCAACTTTTTTTTCTCAATATGTGTTGCTGTTGGAGCTACTGGCCTTGACACCGTCACCTGGCGAGGACATTTACAACGAGACGACGCTACACTAATTTTACTTCGGAACTGTTGCCTGTCGCCATAACAAATTGTATGTTATGACTGTATTTCCATTAAAATCTATGGACGTTGAATCATTGTAGGGATTTTTATACTGTGCTACGATTGATTTATCGATATTAGCATAAAATATAAGTATTCGTCACTTTTTATTGAACGATCAGAAGTCGTTTACTTTGGGGAGGAAAAATATGTTAAGAAGTAGTTGTAGTTAGTGGCTGTTCCTGCTCGCGCCTTAGTATGCGATATTTTTATTTAATCTATGCAAACATTATAAAATACAAAAGTTACTCCTGGTAAATTTCTAGGAAATTAATTAAAATTCTAAGAAATCTATTGTTAACTGACACACCGGCGTGTCCGTGGTCGTGGAGGGATTATGCTTGCGTAATATTCACTGACAACATTTTTATAAATTTATTTTTCATCTCCTAGATTTCGTATGAATATCAGGAATATATTACTTTACCACGCCCTTTTACCTTTTTGGAGTTCCAAGAAATCTCGTCCTACAATGTAAAATCAACATCGAATTGGATTTCTATCCTTAGCGATTTGGGCTGAATGGTGATGAGTTATTCGGGACATTACCTTTTATACTAGCGACTCACCCTCACTTCGCTTGGGTTCGAAAATATTTGAATCTCTTTGCTTTTCTGTACTATAATATGCATGTATTATACACATAAACCTTCCTCTCAAATCACTCTATCTATTACTGAAAATTTCATCAAAATCCGTTGAGTAGTTTAAAGGATATAAGCGAACAAACAGCGGAAGCGACTTCATTTTATACTATGTAAAGATATAGCATATACGATAACTGAGACTGATATTTTTTACTTAGATATTCTACTTTCCAGACTAGGTATAAGTTGAATTTAAATATTACATTAGCGCCTTACCATTTCTTCCTCGGGTGCATTCCTAGGTAGGTCTATCGGTAGCGCTACTTGTATATTATCATATACTCGTACAAGAAAAACATTTTTCTTTCAGATTGATCTTTACGTAAATTTTATTGAACAGAAACCTTTACGTTACTTCCAGTAAGTCCATAAATACTAAATTTCATCTAAATCCGTAAAGCCTCTTTAAGAAGGAGTACCAAAAACACACATACAAACACGCATATATGTATGTAAAATGTGCATATGTATATAACTTTTTCCTTTTTAATAGTAGTATGTCATAATTTATACATATGTATAATTCTGAGTCGAATTTGTACGTTAAATATTTTTTTGGAAATCTATAGTATTTAGAATTTTTGTCTGTCTCCTGGGAACACATCACGAGAAAATACTGGACAGATTTTGATGAAATTTGTTATGATAATAGCTAGTTACTGCGAAAAAATATCTAATCCCAAAAAATATATACTAATCGTTAAAACGTACCTAGTATTTAATAAATAGACTCACTGATAAATCTTTATTATGCTTCAAAAACTATTCAAGTATATATAATAGTTGATGACATCCATTAGCAGTCCCAACTTGGATATTAAAGCTGCGTCTAAGTTAGTATAATGGTTCGCACTAACTTCAAACAACTTGGAGAAACCATCGCCGTTCGTAGATAATGCATTTCGAATTGCAGACCAGCTTCCTAGTTTATACGATTTAGTTTCGAAGTTATTCACAACATTATAATAAAGCATTAATATAATCTTTTAGTACTTTTTTATTAACCAAACCCTTGTTAATACGAATCTATCTATACATATAATAAAATTGTAACTAAGCCGAATCTGTACATTAAATATTTTTTGGAAAATCTTACTGAAATAAACATTATTATCGATACAGAGGCCGATTCTATAGCTTTTAGAATTTTTGTCTGTCTGTCTGTTACCGCATCACAGAAAAACCACTGGAGGGATTTTGATGAAATTTGGTATGGTGACAGCTGGTTATCCGGGTCAACATATAGGATACTTTTTACCGCGGGAAAATATCTCATTTTTGAGAAAAAATACAAAAACTGCAATGTAAGAGTATCCTAATATATAAACCTAAGAATTTGGTTTATGGTCATCTGAACTCGGGCGAAGCCGCGGGCAATGCTAGTCATTAATAATATTAATACCTTAATAATTTAAAGAAGAGAGGCATCTTTTCTTCGTACACTTCTAATATCTTTTGTTATCTTTTGCCAGATACTAGGTTCTATGACAGTATGAAGTGCTTAGTACCTCAATTCAGTTTTAGCCAATAATTATTTTCATTTTTAATATCGAACTCTTATATAATAATCTTATATAGTAAACTTTTGCTTCACCTTGGAGTCTTTAAAATCTCAATATTGATAGATATTTTAAGATAGATTATAGATTAAGTGGGTTTGCTCGTGAATATTATATTCACACGTTAATGTAATAAGATTTACAAATTTTGTAGATTGTTGGCAAAGTTTCAAGAAGCATGTTGGCTGTAATAATTGAGTTGAAAATTGAATACATTATCCTTATTAATCGCTCTGATTAATGTATTATACATAATACCGATAAAATATGAGCACGCCTTTCCAAGAGTTATCTCGAGTTAAGCATAATAATAAAGATCTAAAGCCGTATTTCTAAGCAATGTTTATCTCGAGTCTGTAATAATATATGTAACATTTATAGATACGTTTGCAATATCCAATATCCTGTGGATATATGAAAATATTTGTTATATTTATGTTTTAACTAGTAGGTATATATTTTAAATAAAACTATCTCTTCGGATTATTTCGCATCACTCACTGTGTCACTGTTTGTATACATACTTGTATATGTGTTTGAGACGTCTATAACCTTAGTCTCTCCCGTGACCATGATTGCTGTAAAGCATTCGAAACGTCGGGAATCAAAAATCCAAATAAATAAAAAAAAATCCACGAAATAATCCGAAAACATAGTTTTATTTAAAATGTCAAATATTCGCGTAAATTATATATATATATATATATATATATATATATATTATATATATATTATATATATATATATATATATATATATATATATATATATGGTTATAGTTTAAGACATTTATTTCTCAAAAGAATTAAAAAATTCACTTACAGAGAAATTATACACTTATATGACAAACATCGTGTTGTCGGACAAATCACTTCATAACTTATTCACTATTGAGTTATTATACAGAAACAGAATACACATTATACAGAAACTTATAGCATAAGAAACATATTTTGCTTTAATTTTACGAGTATAGACTTAAACACATCATACCAATATATTAAAAATTAAGAGTACCCTCTTAATTTTTAATAAATTAAGTGTTTCGACAATAAGTAAGATAAGGCTAGTTCCACAGTACATATGGAGGAAGTGATTATATTAATTTAAAATTTTAATAAAAAATATGTATATTTTAGTTTTTTTTTTTGTAGTTTTTAGTTTTGTTTTTAGATTGCATATAGTTATTTTTGTTATACCTATTATTATAATATTGGATTTATTTCCTTATTATTTCAGAATTTGTTATATGTACTTTGTTTCGTTGAATAGCTTGATTTTATTTAGGTTTTTTGATATTAAGATATTACTTTTTAATTATAATTTATTTATTAAAGTGTTGTTATTTATTTTTATTTTTTTCAGTTAAAATGTGATTTTTTAAACATTTTTTAAAGATTGCAAAAGTTTTTGATATCTTGATACATTCAGGCAATTCATTGTATAATTTGGCACCTTCATACACTATATTTTTTTTACCATAAGTAGTTCTAGGCGTTCTTAAGAATATATTGTTTGCTTGTCTTGTTACTCGTTTTTGAAATTTATTGTTTTTTGTAAGTGTAATTTGTGAATTAACGTCTCTTGCTAAGATTTTCCAAATGAGTACACAGGTGTTAAATTTATAGAGCTGAGTGACATTCATAATTTTGGTTTCATTGTAAATCTTTTTGGTCGATGTTAGATAATTATAGTGGAATAGTGTTTTAATAAGCTTGTTTTGAGCTATTTGTAATCGATGTAAATTTGTTTTAGCCGCTGTCCCCCAAACTTCTATGAGATAGTTTAGATGTGATTTAACCAAAGAATTGTAGATTATATAACGTACATTTTTTGGAATGCACTTGACTATACCACGGAGCATGCCCGATAGGGATCTAATCTTCTTACATATCTTGTCTATGTGTGATTTCCACGTAAGGTGGTTATCAAGTATTAGTCTGAGGTACTTTTCGGTTTTTGCTCTATTGATAATTTCACCATTAATCGACAAAGGTTTATAATTACCAATTTTTTTGTTTTTTGCAGTGAATATGATATATTTTGTTTTAGATGTATTTATAGTGAGTAAATTACTTTGTAGCCAAATATGTAAGATATCTAAATCACGTTGCGCTTGTTCTATTATTGAACATATTGAATGGCCGGAGTAAAATAAACTAGTATCGTCTGCATATAGGGTAATATCACCGGTAAGGCCAATTTCATGTATATTATTGATATATATTAAGAATAATAGTGGCCCTAGGATTGAACCTTGAGGAACTCCATGCGATAGTATTTTAGGTATATATGTTATATTATATTAGGTATATATTAGGTATATATATATATATATATATATATATATATATATATATATATATATATATATATATGATAGATACGTATGGTTTGATATGATACACTGTATAATTTATGCCATTTTGAAAATTATCATTGATAATATCGGGTTTTCGCAATTTTACTTAAAATTTTGAGGGTGTACGAGCCAAACGGACATCAGATTTGGATTCAGCGGCATATAATACATATAAGTAGGTAAGTGGGTCTGTAAAATGTACAGACCACTTTTTTTTGTGTGCCGATGTAATTTATAGAAAAGAGGCAGCTTTTCTTCGTACATTTCCAATGTGTTTTAATTATCATGTAAAAGTTATTGAAAAATATTTTTTTTCTCTTATATAATCATACCTATATTTGGCTTTTCACATGGCTTACTAATAAAACTAAGTTATAATTTTCTAGTGTAACTATTATATTTACCCTAAAAGCTACAATTTATTTATTTATTTTACGTATTATAGATATTATTTGTATTATGTACCTAAGTTCTACGTTTGCTGTTCGTTAGGTTCGAAGGAAATAGAATCTAACAGACGCATACACAGACAGACACATAAGTGATTTTATTAAGGTTTCGTTCTATTTAGTTTTTGTACTGCGGTTTTAAGAAAAGGCTATAATTATATATATTATTTGTTTGAAGTGACACGCCCTCACTTTGATCCAACTGTACACCACGTCTAATAGCCCAGTGAGTAGGATAAAATAATAATCACTACACAACCCTTATTTTGTTCTGCGTAAAAAGAAATGAATAAACACATTTTGGAATTTACATATAATACTGGTAAATTAAAAAAAGCGACTTTAATTCGTTTTAAAAGAATTGATATAATTGTTGCTACTTATAATTTATTTTATTATGAAAATAACTGATAAGGGTCTACCTGGAGCTCGCATGGTAAAAAGGCCGCGCTTAAAAGTTAGCCTATACCTAATCATCCCCGTGATCCAAACTGGATACATCTTTGCCATCTCAATATCATCTAAATCTGTTCAGTGGTTTACATATGCTTGAAGCGATGACAAACAGACTGTTCCGTTCATATTTATAATATTAGTATGAATTTTAACTGAAGTACCTACCTGAGGACATTGGATTAAGCTGAAATACTAATACTCAACAACAACTAAGTTTATTTACTATTTTTTCTTCATTTTTATTGTAAATGTTGAGGTATTATGCATATAAAATACTCCAGGCGCTTACTTCAGATCTGCTTCACCCAATATACAATTTTCTATCCCAATTTACGTACCGTGAAGGTGCTTTATAGTACAAGAGAAGTCGTGATTGCGACGCTGCAACAAATAGAGCTGTACGTTGTTATTTGAAAATTATACAAACAAAAGAAATTCTTAGAAAATATTATAGTTAACTTTTTCAAAATTTAATTACAAGCTTTATAAAAATTCTACCGTTAAAATAACATCTTATTATTGTTGGAAAACTATAAAACAATTCAGTTTCAATAATTACCGTCGCACCCTCGCTTCGCTCGGGTTAGCCCCTAGTTTGATTCCCAATACAAACTCTAATCCCCATTTCCACCTATTTAAGGAATGATTTCCGGGATAAAAAGTATCCTATGTCCTTCCCAGGATCTCAAACTATGTTCTTACGAAATTTGATCTAAATCGGTTCAGTAGATCCAGAGATTACCTCCTACAACGTTACAAACTCCCAATCTCTCAAACTCACAAATTTGTCTTCTTTATAATATTAGTATAGTTAACACCTCGCGGTTAAATTTAAAAAAAAATGTTGTTAACCGAGCCACCTGTGGCTCCGCGTGCTTTGAAAGGATAATATACCTATAAGAAATAATGAAAATATTACACAAAGAAACAAAATTTGTAAAGACAAGTACTATATCGTTTATATAAAATAAATGAAATCTTATCGCAATGTGCTATTTCTTCTGGATAGCTCATCAAAATTCTTTTCTTTGAAATTCCATTAACAAGTTCAATACAGTTGTGAATCTAAATAGTCTTAAAACATTTATTTCAATTGTTACTTTTTAAATAAAAAGGTACACCGACGACTTTACAATCACTTTTAGGTAGCTATTCTACCTGCAAAATACTTAATTAAAAATAAATATAATAAATCATTTTATGTTACTTTACCATATAATAATTCGATTCAAATGTATCAACAATCAGAACTATAATATACTAACAGAACCCGCGGCTTCGCTCGCGTTATAACTACAGAAAAATCTCTAAAAAGGTAGTTTCATACAAACTTCCATCCCCTATTTTAACCCTTCATGGGATGAGTTTGGAAAAATGCTAAAACCCGTATTTATTTAATTTTATTGAAGAGCATTATTACCAACCAAGTTTCAAGTAATTCTGATCATAATTTTTTTTTGATCGTATTATAACGTGTTTTCCTGTGGGAAATAGATAATTTCCCGCGCTATGTCACTCTCTAGCCCTCCAACTATCTCCACACAAAAAATCACGCCAATACGTCACTCCGTTTCGACGTGAAAGAAGGACAAACAAACAAACAAACAAACAAACAAACAAACAAACACACATACTATTACATTTATAATATCAGTATAGATGATAACATAATATTCTTATTATTATAGTATATTAATTTAAGCTACTTAATGTTTAAAGGGAGAATTTTTTGGAAACTACTTCTTCAAGATATCTGTACCTACATAATTTTAAATATGTGCTCTCTGAATATTTATATCTACTCTATGTTTGACCTGTCAAATGAGATAAGAGATATTAAATACATATACAACCACGAGTTCACGCTTACGTCAAAATACTTTAGTTTATGAACTGTACCGGACGTTTATTGAAGAATAGAAAATTTAACATTATGATAGGTGAGAATTCTTTTTGTGATTTGTTCTTCTATATCCAAAAATATATGTTACCTTAACATATTTTATTTTATATATTTGAAAGTAATTTGGTATTATTCAAATCGTGTAAAGATTTTTGAATACAAAATCACAGGTAGACATACATTTTATTTATAAGTATAGATTAAAATTTTTTATGACTAAAACTCAACTGTGGGAATAAGAGATCTTCCTGTAGTAAAAGGTATCTTAAATTTCGACCTCAGTTATCACTAAACGAAATTTAATTAAAATCTGTTCAGTACTTTTTGCGTGAAACGCACACACATATATAGACATGCAGACATACAGACAAACAGACAAAATTTCAACAACAATTACATTGGATTCTATATTCTATACACAATATGTAACAGACATTGTTTCAAAATTTCAAAATTTCAAAAATTTCGATTCGTTACTATTTTATTACATCATTATATTATGTAGGTATATATTTAATTGAGCATTTAATTGTAAAACTTTAATCTAGTCGTTTCATTAACATACATTCGAAGAATTTGTTACCATTTCGAGGACGAGTAGAACAATTACTTCTAATTCCCTTTTAGTTGTCGACTTGTTTCCAAACACTGCCAAATTGTACGTGAGTAGCTTTATAATGTAAGACATTTATTGTTTAGAAACTTTAATTTATAAAGTATCCGCTCTGTAAATTACTTTTATCAATTATAAGTTGTATTCTTTATAAAATTTATATTATTTATGAATTTTGCAGCAATAGATACAGTCGTGGAAAATGGCAAAGCATTGAAAGTTAAATTTACGAATGGTGAATCGATAGATTTTGAGAATGTTTGGCTGAGAGATCATTGCAGGTAAAGTTATATCGTATCGATATATAGCTTGCAACATTATAAAACTGTAGTTTGTTTTTATTTTGTTTATTTCTATAGGCCCAATTTTAAAACTTCTTGCATTAGTTAGAAAAAATATATGCATGTATGTATGTACATTATTTTATCCAACGATGTCATGAGACCGTTAGGAGCGGTAACTCGAGCGGGTAAGTTCAAAATAAAAAAAAAATAGGGATATTCGTACTGGAACGATTTGATGAAATCGCAGCTTTTTTGCCATAGAAATAAGTAATAAAAAAATCTTACCTGCTTCGCAAAGTTTTTTTTTTTCTATATAAACTTTCCTATCCTATTTCACTCCCATACGTTGGAAATTAAAAAAAAAACTTTTCAGTTACATTATGATATTTTTTAGAATAGGCTGTCAATAATTTATTTCTAGCGGTCCATACTAAGTGTTGATGAATCAGTCAAAATAGACTAACTGATGAACTCTCTACGGCGTTTACAATACTATCTTTTATAACTAATATAATAATTTCATATACATATAATATTAATTAGTAGACATAACTACAAAATCTGTCACAATTAAACCTCTTTGCAGATGTTCAACATGTTACCATGCAAGTACGTTTCAGCGAGCACATCATTTGATAGACATTCCGGATGTAGACATCAGCAGCGTCGAAAATGACAACAGTCAAGTCACAATCACATGTAAGGACGAATTATTTGGAATTAGATTCTTAATTGAATAAATCTAAAGTAATAAAACTTGAAACTTTATTTAAATTTTATTCATGCTTAATTAATATTTAAGTACCTACGATTTTCTTTAATATGTGTACAAAGAGATATAAATACAGATATTTGGTGAAAGTATATTTGTAATACCTATTATTGTTCACATTATTTTATCTGATATTGTTCTAAACATTCACTTAACTAAAGTAGTATACTAGATAACGAAAAATACTGATTTCATTATATTCGATCATTTTAATTTTTTCAGGGAGCGACAAACATAAATCAATTTACAAAGTAGATTTTTTGTTACAATTTAATTACGAGAAATGGAAGGAGAGTCGCAGACTGAGACCGTTATTATGGTGCGGCAAAGAAGTTAATAATAAAGTTACAAAAATTCAAGTGGACACTTTTCTCAATACCCAGGAAGGGGCGAAGGCTGTTTTTCAATCTCTTCTAGATTATGGAGTTGCCCTTATTGAAAATGTGATTGTTTATGAATATATCATGCTAATTTTAGTAGATGAGAGTAATTTTTACCGCGTCATGATAACAGAGTAATAATCCAAATATTGAGATAAATGAATATTTTTTTTACATTTTATTCTTTAAACAACCAAATATTTGAATTTTCGTCTATAGTTCTGCTTAAAATCCTCGGTTGCATGGATCGATTGACTTAAGTGGAATATTTTAAACCTGTTATATTCTGAATTAAATGATTAAAACTTAGCAAAAACTACTTTAAGTAAAATTCAGCAATTTCGATGCACATTTAGGCTAGTAAATCTTAAACAGTTAACTTATAAATATTTTTATAGAAATGAGGTGTAACATTTTTCGTTTTAACGTTTTTCATAGAAGTTATTTTATCTCAGGTGGACGCATCAGTAAAAGCAACAGAGACAGTTTGTAAAGCTCTTGGTGGAGTACAACATACTATGTTTGGCGGCATGTGGGAATTTACTACTGTGCAGGATCACGCAGATACTGCATACACTAATTTACCTTTGGCTGTCCATAACGATAACACATATTTCAATGAGGCAGCAGGGTGAGTTTTATTTTATGTATATAATAATAATAGTACCTGGGCGACCGAGCTTCGCTCGGACATTTTGGCTAAAAGAAACATTTAAAAAAAAACTAAAAATTTGAATACAAAAAAAAACAAAAGTAAAACTATGTATCCGACCGGGATACGAACCCAGACACCTGCGGTTGTCAAACTTGCGCCTTGGCCGTTTGACCACGATGCTTATATCCTCGAGTGCGAATTAGCGACCATATTTTGCGTGGAATAATGCGAAACAAAACCGCATGAAAACTCAAAAACACGCGTTTTTTCAGACATAAAACTAATATAAATCGATTTATCGCTCCCGAAACCCCTTGTATACTAAGATTTTCGAGATTCAGATTATATATATATATATAATCTATAATATAGTTAAACGAGCAAGTATATATCACAAGAATTGCTCGTTTAACTATATTATAAATATGTATCAATCGTCTCAAACAAACTCAATTTAATTCAAACTAGATATTGTAGGAAAGAAGACTTTTTAAAGAAACTTTTATGATTGTTCTGATATTGTGAATGATTCTGTAAATAATAGCATTTCCCGCCAGCTCTTTTTAAGAAAATATTGTTATTACCTTTGTCACTAATAAATAAAGCTAGACAAAAGCGACGAAATGCCCGTGTACGAATCACAACAAAGACTTTCCAACAATTTCTGAACTACTGAAACGGTCTGTGTAATAAAGGACGTTCTTATAAAACGAACAGCGGTAAATATCTGAAAAATAACCAACTTTAGTAATAAATCTCCACTTTTTAGAGGAAAAATATATAGTATTGTTAGGTCCCCATACCGCAGTTGTTTCATTAACCACAAAAACTAAATAAATTATATATTTTCTAGAAAAATTGACCATTTAAGCCTGCTTTCTCTAGAAAGTCGTTAGTTTGTTTTCAACAACAATAAACACTCGGACTTTTTTATTAAAGTAGTTTGATGTTTTATTTTAAATTCTCGACCTAAAAAAGATTTAAAAATTTTAGGCTGGCTTATACATAGCTATAAAAATATTTGCAAAGATTTTTAAAAATAATAAATAATAATAATTAGTTTATTTTTAAAATTTTCAGATTACAAATACTACATTGTCTTGAACATAGTAATGGCGCGGGTGGCGATACGTTACTGGTGGATGGGTTTTATGGAGCGACAAAATTAAGGGAAGAGCACCCGGAGGACTTTGAATTTTTAACTAACTTTGACGTAGAAGCGGAGTATTTAGAAAATGAATATCATTTCAGATATTCAGCTCCTGTCATACGATTGGATAAAATGAATGACATCACACAGATTAGGTATTATATTTTTTTATTTATAAAAAAAACCCCACAGTCCTTTTTAGTAAAAAAACGTGTGTGTATGTACGCACGTAAGAAGTTATACTTTTTCGGCGTAACAGAACAAAGATAGCTAAATATTTCATCCCGTATGTCAAAACTTTATATTAAAAAGGAATGCATTATGCAGCTAACTTCATCATGTCGCTTTTTGGCTGTGCGCGCGCATCGTAAAAATTTTACTCTAATATTTTTTTCCAAACGTGCCAAAAGAAGTATAACTTCAAAAACTAATTTAAATTGAAATAATTTGCGTCAGTATTTATCACACAGTTTATTAAAAAATAGCACATATTTTCATATTAGCTTAGATCAAAATAATTATTTATTGTAATCTTTTGTAAATAATAATGTGAAAACATCTAACGCAAAACAACGTTTGGGTATATTATCTAGTTTAAAGTTATAAAATTAAAAACCTATGAAAGTTGTAAATTTTATACGCATGATAATTATTTAGATGGCATTTAAAAAGCTACTAAAACTAGCAAACACTAACATAATACAGTAAAAGTATAAATATTTTTGGTGCAGATATAACGTCTACGATCGCTCAGCGATGGCATTTTCCAGTGCCGAAGAATGTAGACTCTTCTATCGTTCTTTACGGAATTTGTCAAGATACTATGAAAACCCTGAATTTCAGTGGAAATTTAAACTTAAGCCAGGTAAGTTAGCGAAAGAGTATTAATACCTAAATGATCTGTATGTATTTATGTGCATATATCTAAATCCGAGATTTTTAATAGCAAATCTATATAAATAAAAATGAATGTTGGTAAGTGCATAACTCAAGAATGGCTGGACATTGGTCCAAATTAGCCGAATTGTCGGCTAATTTTTTTTTTCGTACTTTCCTTAAGGTCCACGGAAGGTTTTAATAAAGAGAAAAAAACGAAACATTAACAAAAATAAATTATATGGCTAACGCTGGCTAAAAACTATTTATATATATTTAAAACATATATACGATATAAATGTTTATGTCTTGAACTAATAATTTCATAAATTTCTCTTATTTTAGTTACTTTGATTTTGTATTTCTTTTATTACTAATACAATAATTTTATTAGATAGTTAATATTTATTGTATTTTAACTAACTTTAAGGTATAGTCATGGTGATGGACAACTTCAGAGTACTTCACGGCAGAACTGGCTTCAGCGGGAAACGTGTTCTGTGCGGAAGTTACGTATCACGCTCTGATTGGTTGAATAAGGCACGTGTTCTTCATCTTATACAATAAATAAGATAACAAATAAAAGTATTAATCTAAAACCTTTTTTAATTCTATGAATAATATTGTTATTTACATTTTTGTGTTTTGTATATATTCCGAAACACGTGATACAAGACATTTAAATGATTCCTCTTTAAATGTAGCAATAAATAAGCATAACGCTGTCATACTTGAATACTAGCGGCTCGGGTTCGCCTTTAGAAAATCAAAAACAAATTTATCCAATGGGAACCATAGATTTTTCCAGACTATAGTCTATCTCTGTGCTAAATTTCATCCAAATCCGTTCAGCCGTTCTGATGTAGTTGAGTAACAAACATCCAAACATCTAAACTGTCACATATATAATATTAGTAAGATAAAATAAATTTAGCGTGTTGGAATTTAAATTATTTATACTAAAACTTAAAATTTTCTCCTCTTAAATGCATCGTATAGTTTCTGCTGAATTAGTAAATTGAGATCCAAATGATGCCAACACCGAAGTGCTACGAGAATTGTAGAAGCAGAATAAACTATTCTACTGCCAACTCTTGACTATACGTATTGTATATATAAATGTAGGTCTTTTTACTTCACACATTTCCTTTACTTTGTTGACATTTGAAGTAAGTTAAAATAATATTAAACATATGAAATAGTAAATTAGTAGATTTACCTTTTTTTTTCAAAAACATAAGTAATTTTTTTTTATTAATAACTAATATCTACCCACGGCTCCTCTTGCATGGTAGATACGCTATATTTAGTCACAGAATATTGTGTGCCCTTATATGTGAGCTTATGTAAGCTATCTCTATATCACCCTTAAATCTCTTAAGCCCTTTCAGCAGCTGAAATACTAAAAAATACAAACATACATAAAAATACGCATTACGAACTTTCACATTTAAAATATTAATGTGATTTGTTATTAAAATCTAGCAGTAACTGTAAACCGCTTTATAAGTATTTTTGATACTTTTAAAAATAATCCAAAACAATGAATACCCCGTTAAAGCTTTAGGTGTATCGATTTTAAGATTTAAACTTCCGACTTCTCTTTAGTGAGGAACATTTTTCATGTGAACGGTCTCATAAATAACGATCACCGTGCCACCGCTTGTTTGGGCGAGTTTGAAGATTTATTCTCATCCCTTAATTATTATTGTACTTTGAATTATACGCTTTACCACTGAACGTTAAGGAAACAAATAAATTTGAAACTTTATCCACATGGATTTTAAGAAAAAAATATGTTGTTTATGTGCCGTTTTAAATAATTGCCTCGATGATTTAATGGCTAACATATACCTCTAGGTATCATGAGGTCTACGATTTAAGTCCCGAGCGAACTAAAAATAGTGTTTAGATCAATTAATTCTTAGAAGCAACCTCTATATACTCCAGAATTTTCAACCGACTTCAAAAAGTAGGAGGTTCTCAATTCGACTGTATGTTTGTTTTTTTTTTTATGCATGTTACCTCAGAACTCCGTCATTTATTAACCGATTTGGACAATTTTTGTGTTGTTTGAAAGTGTATACTTCCAGATTGGTCCCATTTAAATTTCAAAAAAAAATACCACCCCTAAGGGTGGAAAAATAGCTAATAATGAATTTAACCTACTTCTAATTGTCATATTGACTTGAAACTTTGCAAGTGTTTCTATTTCCGTTGACAGTACAGTGGTTCGGTATTGTTGACCTGATCTGATGGTAAGGCCAGAAGGTGGATAGGTGGAACTCTTCAACGGCTAATAGTAGATACTTTGAGTTTGGGCTTATTTTGTTTGATTTGACAAGCCTAATACGTTAGAATTCTTACTTTGCTACTACTGTCTACACTAAAAAGGGAAAAATGAAAACTTTTTAACAAAAAAATAAAAACCGACTTCAAACAAAAGCACTAAAAAGTAAAAAAATAACTGATTGATAGTTTTCATTTACTATACATACCTAATAAAATATATTCGAAGTCGGTGTGCTTTGGCTAAGTAATTAAAGCCTACCTATTAAATACATATATACCTAATCAAATATTTTTGAAATCGGTGCCAGCCCATACAAAGCAAAGCACACCGACTTCGAATATATTTGATTAGGTATGTATAGTAAATGAAAACTACCAATCAGTTATTTTTTTACTTTTTAGTGCTTTTGTTTGAAGTCGGTTTTTATTTTTTTGTTAAAAAGTTTTTATAAAATACTGTGGTGGCACACCTAGAATCCAAATCTACAAATGTTCCTTTTTTGCCTTGAAAATTTCAAGTTGTTTGGCAATAGCTAGGAATAATTAATTATTTTAATGTAAATAATAAAGGTATTAGTGGAGGTGGCATTTACATATTCTATATCATTCTCCTAACGCTACTTAATTACTTTTTCTAGAATATAACTATTTTCTTACACGTACAAATAATACTTCTATTAAAATATATGAAATAGTACTATTATAGTACATCGTCATAGTTTCTATCCCTTTATCCTCTCATCATTATCCGTAGTTCAATCCCTTTGGTAATCTCCTCTTTAACAAAATAATAAGTTAGTAATGTCAATGTTTCGCATGAATTTTCTTAATTTACGAGTTTTCTTTAAAAATTAAAAGATGAAAATACCATTGAGCTGTTATTTTATTTTTAAAATAGTTATTTACACAAAGTGTTGCATGATTCTTTACCTCGAATGTAATATCAGAAAAGATATCGAAAATTCCGACAACAATAATACGGAACAAGCTGTCAAGTGTTCGTTCTGTTTTATTCATATCCGTTTACCCTTGGCTTTACACCAGTTTTTCCTGATTTATTCCAAAAAGTATCGAGACACGTAGTAGTTTATTTACTTACCGCCCGCCATTCATAGCTTTTATTTAAAGCGATTTCTAAAGTGAAAATTGGTTTCGAATCAAATTAAAGCAGGTTCAAATTTAAATATTTAAAAAAAAACGATATGTTTAATTTAAGATATAAAACAGTCAAATCAACTGTCTCTTTTTAATATTTTTGTAATTCTTTTACAAAGAATTATTACGTCGTAGTATTTTTACTGTATTACTATATTAATTATTTACTGAGTAAATCCAGAAATAGAATTTTAGCCTATTCTTAAGTATTTTAGTTCCGAAAATGTAATAAAATTATGAATTTTACAATAAAATTTATCTAAAACAATATTCATCCAATATTTTTCTGCTTTTGAGATTCAAGTATCTATATTAGCATTATTTGCCAACAAACTTATCCTAAGTTGTCTCGTGTCCTGGATTCTGAGAGAAGAGATAAAATGCTATCTAAAGAATTGTAAAAATTCGGACTATTTTCTCTATTGTAATTCAGATGCTTTCGAATTTCAATGGCTTCGCGTATTATATTTGATATATGTATGTATGTATTTATCAAATCCTTCAAGTGAATATTTAGGACATATCGAAATGAATATATTAAATAGGATTATCAATAAACCGACTTATTATTATATTTTTACATAACTTATTTATATATATGGTATCTCAAACGAAAATGGACTCTGATTTATTTGAATTACTTTTTCTGCTCTTCATATCGTTCTTCAGTTGAATAAATGTTAGAATTGTAATCTTTCAATATTAATATTGGTTATTTACAACATTTTCGAGAAACAAATACTATATTTTTGTGGAAAGCTTGCTTGTCTTATTTTAATTTGTTCTGTTTTATGAAGAAATCCACTTGCTAACTAGGCGATCTAAGTATAGTTATGGTATGAAGATTCCTTTAGTCAATTAATTATCTACTAATGGCTTTACATAGTGATTTATCTGCTAAATCGGTTGGTTTTCTTATTTCAGACAGTATAACTTAGGCTACTATAGCTTCCCCCCCAACGTGCGTTCACCTTGTCGTGGTGGGGGGGCTCAGTAGTGCCCGGCAATCCAATAGAGCGCGAAGCTAAGAAACGCACAGGGAGTTGGAGCAACCCATGGTTGTGGTGGTCTGCTTCGGCAGACCTGCCGTCGGGGCGTCGTAGTTGAATGCGTAAGCGATCCTGCGACGCCCCATTAAGACGGGGGAAGGTTTTGTTGGGTTTTAGTGGGTAGTACTGGCTGTATTACGCCGGTGAGTCCCACACGTCGTGCGTAAATGCATTTCCCAACGTTAAAAAAAAAAAGCTACTTATAGCTTGAGTATACAATAACTTTTTAAGTTTATGGGATGACATTTACATAAGTTTGTACCACTAAAATTTACAATTTTCTTATTTCTGACAGCGTTACTTAAGCTATAGCTTGAGTATATAATAACGTAAATTTAGAGTGAGTTGAGTTGAATATATATAAAGAACTTAAATAAAAAGTATACGTAAATCAAATAAATTAATTATCTCAATAGAATCAGATGACATTTAGATAAACTTCATACACCAAAATTTACGAATTTATTATTTCAAAAGTGTTACTTAAGCTATAGCTTGAGTATATAAATATAATAACTTAAATTTATAGTCAGTTAAGTATATATAAAGAACCTAAATAACAAACATACGTAAATAAAATAAAATAATTTTATTATGTATTAATTAAAAACAAAAAATACGTCATCTATGCACAATAGCGTCAGATGACATTTAAATAAACTTCAAACACCAAAATCTACAATTCCCGAAACAACAATCGACCTAAGCTCCAGTGTTCATTAATCAATGTTAATTAACAAAGTAATTACAAAAACACACACGACGCCTAAGAGGTAATCCTCTATTACTAACTGTGTTTGTGTTGGAATCATCTGTTATGTGAAATGGTTTTAATTTGTATCAAAATTTTTGCATGACACTTTTAATAATATTTGTTATGTAATATTTAACGAATATTCAAACTAGCAGTACCCGCGGCTTCGCTCGTGCTAAAACTACAAAAAATCTCTAAAAAGGTAGTTTCATACAAACTTTCATCCCCTATTTTACCCTCTTATAGGATAAATTTCGAAAAATGCTAAAACACGGATTTTTTTAATTTTATTGAAGAGCATTAAAACCAAGTTTCAAGTAATTCTGATCATAAATAATGTTTAGGGTTGCATTATAACGTCTTTTCCCGTGGGAATGAGATAGCCTATGTCACTCTAGCAAGTAGGGTCACTACAAACTGAGTCAAACGTCCCTTCAAATTAGTTTTGGTTTTCAGATAAAAGATCAGGGCTACTTTCCTAATTCGTATCCAACTGTTTTATATTATTTTATAATAGTAAAAGATATTTTAATGGATAGAATATAGACTTGTTTATAGAATAATATTTTAAATAAAATATAATAATTTATACTAATATTATAAAGAGGCAGATTTTGTTTGTTTGAACGGCAATCTCAGTAACTACTAATCCGATTTGAAAACTTGTTTTTGCATTAGATAGTCCGTTTATTGAGATAGGCTATATATCATCATGCTACTACCCAAGGGAGCGGAACAGTAATCATAAATGTAAACAAATCGGCACAAACTTCCATACATTATTGTAAAACTGATGTTTATAATCAAACAAATTTAACGCGGGTGAAACCGCGGGGCACAGCTAGTCATATATAATAAGAAGTAAATACACACTCAAGATTTACTGAATTCTGTAGATATATATTTTACGACAATCTTTTACAAGAACATTGCATTGGCTGCTAGAAATCTTTTCGATATTTCAACTGTCGATGCCAATCGACACCTCGCAAGTGCTATTCGACTTGCTATGTTACACCACTGTAATATGTTATATGGCTTGGGTATTCATTAATAATTGCTATCGCTTGCCATTCCTATTGAGATTTGAAATGGAAAGGGCTTAGTATGTTACAGTCTGTGGATTCATTCATCAATAGGCAACCTTTTCTTGAATAGAAACCTATTATTACATTAGAATCTCTTTTACATTTTTTCTCTTGATTTTTTGCTTCTAATTTTATTTGTCAGTATGTATGTCAATATGACAAAAAAACAAAATATATAAAATTTTAAAAATCCTATATCTATTTTCCTTACTTCTTTTAAAATGAAAATCCAAACTAATATTATAAATGTACAAGTGTGTTTGTTTGTCTTTCTTTCACGTCTAAACAGAGTGACAGATTAGCGTGATTTTTTGTATGAAGGTACTCGTAGTTGAAGGCTGGAGAGTGACATAGGCTACTTTTTACCGCGGGAGATTATCTAATTCCTACGGGAAACACGTTATAATACAACCTGCAACAATATATGTATATAATATATACTATATAGTCTATCTGTTCCATACTACCGGAAGAACCCGGACGAAACAAGGGTGAGTTGCTAGCAAGAAAATATATCTTGCTTTACGGAAAACATCACAAGATTAAAATATCATTCAATAGATAAAGATTCAGTTTATATATAGAAATACTAGAAATAAATACGCTTGCTGCCTATTTCCTGCTAACCTATAATCTTCTCACTGTACGAGTAGTGTTCAAATGAAATGTGGCAGACAGTAAATTACAGAAAATGTGGAAACTCGCTTTGTTCTCAGAACAAATTCAATTCAACCGATAACTTCGCGTGTGAGTAATTTTATGTGTCTATAGCGCAATACGTGGTGAAGGAAAAAATTTAAGTGCTTCTTGGCATCAAGCCCCGTGTTCTTGAGGAATTAAATATATTATGTAGGTATTGTTTTGTTATTTAGTAATTAAATGTTTATAATCTTCATTAAACTGAGGCTTACTTACTTACTTTTAGAGTTCCGTGCCTCAAAAGGTAAAAAAGGAACCCTTATAAGATCACTCTCTTGTCCGTCTATCCGTGTGTCTGTCCGTGTGTCACCACCGATTTTCTCAGGAACGGTGGACCTAGCAAGTTGAAATTTGTACCAGATACTGAGGTCTATAGTCCCTATTAGGTATATAAAAATCAAGGTCCTGAGCCAACACGATAAAAAGATATGGGCAAATTTAGATTTTCGCGAAAACTTGTATGTACCAAAATTTACCTTAATTTCCATTTTTTTTTATTTTTTGGAATTTTCCCTTTACTTGTGCTGTGTTGTAAGTCCTTGCTTTAAGAAAAATTGTCAATTCTAAGTCAACCGGAAGTACCCCATAGGTTTTGGGTCGAAAACCTATATGGTAGTTCCCGTTGACCTAGAATCACGAAATTTGGCAAAAAGCGAGGTCTTACAGCACAAATAAAGGAAACGTTCCAAAAAATAAAAAAAAGTTAAATATGAAACAGATTTCCTACAAATTTGTACGTAACCTTCGGTGGTCGAGTCCGACTCGCACTTGTCCGTAATTTTTTTAATTTTGTAGCAGTTAGTGCTAGTTAAAGAATCACTTTTGTAGTCGCCTCTTAATTCTAGTAGGTATAGCAAGCAGTCACTGTTATATTATTATTTTTAATAATATTGTTAGTATGTCTCTTTATCCTATATGATTATTTTCCAAAAATCAATATAATACATATATAATAGATATTTTATTTTGTGTAAAAATCATTTGGTAATTTGTTATTGTGGTTTAATAAATATATCAATTGTAATTATTATTATTTTTGAGTCTGTGTTTTCTCGTAATACCTAGTTCTCGAGTATTTTAGACGTAAGTGCAAAGTTAGGGTAGATTTAAGATCCATATTAATATTAGAAATGTAACTTAAGTGTTAACTTTTCACGCTTAAACTGCGGAACAGATTTCGATAAAATTTGGCAAGTACATATAATGCATCCTAGCATTGGACATAGACTGCCCTTGATCCATGCCCCGCTTATCACGCGAGCGAAGCCACGGGCAGAAAGAAATTGCTTAGAAGCTGTCTCTCGCAAATAATATCTTACTTTATCTATCTATAATACATTGGTAACTTCATTTGTTATTTTGTCACAACAAGAAGATACAAGTAAATATGACGTTCATAATAAAAGTATTTTATGTAAATAAGCCGTACAAAAGATTACTTTGAAATACTATCAGCTGAAAATTTTAAAAGTTTTCTTACAAGTACTGTTCTGAGAAAAGTTTAATTTAAAATATCGTAATTACTAGAACTGCAAAGATAGTGTCGTAAAGTTAAATCTCCCATTACCTGAAAAGTAAAGGTATACGACCACTATACAAAAACTGCCAATGATAAGAAAAAAAATCAGTATGATATAATCTTTTAAATAATTAGAAGTAAAGTTGATCTATATTGTAGAAGATAAATATTTGATCTTCGAAGTAAAACTAAATTAACGCAAATGATTTTATATAGAGGTTTTATAAAATCCTTATATTTAAAATTACTGTTCATAAAAAATGCTAAACATATTGACAAAGTTACTTATTGATAAAAAAATAAAAATTTCCTTACAATTTTATTTTCTACAAATAAATAAATATGTTGGGACATTAACACACAGCACCATCTAGTTCCATGGTAAGCTACGAGACTTGTGTTATGGATACCAGATAGTTGATACATTATACATATATAACTTTTTTTTAAATACATACATATTATAAATATAAACATCCATGACTGGAGTACAAACATTCGTGCCCATCACACAAATGAATGCCCCCAGCGGGACTCAAACCCACGACCGCTGGCACAACAAGTAGAGTCACTACAATCTAAGCCAAACGTGTCGTCGAAATATAATTTACACTTGTTCTGATAATTTATTAATAAACAAATTTAAAATAAAAATGTGTTTCCACCTTTATAACTTTAAGCAGGTGCTATAAACTGGCAGAGCACGAAGCGCGGGTAAAATAAAATCTTGTAAAGTACAACATACGCTTGCAAAATTTTAAAATTTTTAACAAACCGTTGTCGTCGCGTTACTAAATCTATTGAAATTTAAAAAATCCAACTTGAAATATGGTTACCTTTATGTATCTCCATATACTTGAATATAATTCTACGATGTGGGATAATATGGGATGTCTGTTTGTTCGTACAAGGATATAGTTTTGTAAAAAAGTAACATTTATATACTTTTGTCTATCAAAACTTACATATATGTCTTAGAAGACTGATTATGCTGATATCAAGTTATATCATCAAATGTCTATATCAAAGTATAATAATGTTATCTTTAAATGACCCACAGATAACATTTTTGCTTGATTTGGAATTTTTTTTTATTATAGTTAATACAATTAATAATAAATATAAAAAGATACTTCAATTATCTATACGGATAAATAAAATTGAAGTGTCTGTTTGTAATGTCAAAATAACAGCGTTTTACTAAATGCATATGAAATTATATACGGTACATAAAAGAAAAATACATTTTTTTAATTTTTTGTCTGTCTGTCTGTTTGTTCCGGATAATTTCTTAAACGGCTGGACTGATTTTGACGGGATTTTCACTGGAAGATAGCTGATGTTATAAGGAATAACATTAACAACTTTTATTTAAGAAAAAGAATTAGGGTGCCGCTCAAAAAAATTAAAACGTACCTAGGGACGAACCCGAGCAAAGCGAGGCTGAGACGCTAGTTTTTAATAAAAGATGAAGATTATGCTTCTCGAACTGAATACACGCGATTATGTTAGTCTTTTAAACAGAAATAGATTATGGGCTTGAAAGTTTTACAGACTTTTTTATACCTACTGGTATGTCTAAAAATTCTCCCTGAAACATTAGTGTCCATAATGTTCCTACTCCTGGAATATTAGTATCGTAAAAACTGCATGAGTGTAGTTAGGGCTTGAGGAAAGGATAAAACACGTTGTAGTGTGTTATACTCGTATTTTAATATAACAAAATTGTATGTGGAAATTTTATATTAATTATCTTAATCGCAATAACTTTACAAGCAATACATCAATTCTATTCAATAATTTTATTAATTTTTAGGGTTCCGTATCTCAAAATAAAAAAAAAACGAACTCTAATAGATCATTTCGTTGTCACTTGTTCTAAGTCAATTCAACAAGAGATACGGCCGTTTAGGCCACATATTTTGACAATTTCAAGGGAATCAAAACCTACAGGGTAGATACTCCCCGTTGACTTAGAATCACAAAGTTTGGCAAAAAGCAATGTCTTATAGCACGAGTAAAGGGAAAGGTCCGAAAACCGTAAATTTATAGTTATATCACAAAAAACACACATCTTTTGCGATAATATACCTATTTTAATGTGTCACGCTACGTAGCCCTCGGTGTGGGGGTCGAACTCACGCTTGTCCGATTTAAAAAAATTATTTATTACTTAGTTTTCTTAACCAACCATTAATATTACATTGGTATCACTTCTACAATAATTTTATAATTCACAATATATGTGTGCTGAAAGTTTATAAGTAGATAATTTTTATTATTTTAAGATAGATATTTATGTAAAGCTTTCTTGGCAGTGGTAAATTGCGCGCAGGTGTCGCCGGGACATATTTTACAAATAAATGGAACAAAGATAACGGGAAAATACTAGAATATGGAATACATTGCAAAGAAAAGAAAGAAACTTAAAAATGAATTATGGAAAATGAATTCTATTTAAATAATAAGCTTTGATATAAGTCATAAAATACATAATTACTTTTTTCATGACTGAGTTACATAACTAGAACATGTTAGTAGGTACTAGGTATATATACATATATTAAAATTCATTTCCTATGCATCTAAAAAAATTCTAACTGAAACGAATCTGTACATTTAATATTTTTTGGAAAATCTTATCTATTTTAGTTTTTGGAATTTTTTTTAGTTTTTGGAATTTTTGTCCGTCTGTCTGTTTGGGAACATATTACAAGAAAATCACTGGTCAGAATTTGATGAAATTTTGTATGATGATAGCTGGTTATCCGGGTCAATATATAGGATACTTTTTACCGCGGGAAAATATCTCGTCAAGCATATAATCATAGTAGAATACTTATCAAAGGTTGCTCGCAATAAAATATTATTACAGATTGACATGACGTGGACAGTCGATATTCAATTCACACTATCTGTACTCCAATATGCTCCTCGTACAAAGGCATGCCAATGCAATTCCTAGTATCCTTGATGACGAGCTGGCTCGTTACTAGCTGGATATTAATTTTAAATATTCATAGAAAAATTTGTTATTTCATAGTATAACTGAATTTTTTATGTGGTTATAGAAGTATAGTACGAAAACAATTAATGTTTAAATAAAAACAATTATGTTAGTTTTCTATTTTTCTTCAAAAATAATAAACTTATAAGTAAAATTTCATACCTTAAAGAGATATAAAAATATCCTCTATTGAAACGACAACAGAGCACCGTAGGTAATTTTTAGGGTAAAAAAGTTGTATATAGATTAGGCTTGCCTACTTAAAATGCAATTACGTTGAGTTTTCTTTGTGAAATATGTTTGCTACAAAATATACCAAAGGATGCTCCCCAGTAGTTTAAAAGTTACAAATTAATTAATTTAAACTCTACTTTAAAAATTATTTTCAAACGCTTACTGAAAAATTGTTTATATTGCGCGATTTTGCTCCCATGGTAGGTAAGTGAAGAAGTAGCTGCAAAAAACAGACGTAGATTTGAATTATTATTATGAATATGACTAAAATAAAATAAAAATCTTCTTGCAAAAGAGATAAAATGTTTCATTAATAATAGAGCAAAGTACAGATAGCATTCAAATAAGCTCACGTTTCCTAGGACAAAGCGCCACACTGGCTTTTGTTCAATACTTGTGTAAAGAGGTCATCATGGCTAATTTGAATTCTAGCAAATAGTCAACAAAGTCAGTGAACAAATATGTACCAAATGAACCCAAATTTGAGCCTTTGTCCTAAGCAACAAGAGTTAATCAAGTACGAATGAGATTGGCACACCAAGGGTTCAGTACTCGTAATATAATTAAAACCTTCGACTAATTTTTACTACGCTGTTTTAATTTAGGCTTCGTTCTATAATCACGTCAAATACACTCGTAAGTATATATAATATACGTATATTACCGGGTTGACGATACAGTAAAATTAAACAAAAACTTAAAAACTCTTTTCTTGTATGTACATTGTACATACATAATATATATATATATATATATATATATATATATATATATATATATATATATATATATATATATATATATATATATATATATATATATATCATAATTTTAATTTCTTTATAACTTATTTCTTAGAATATGCATCAGCCATAACTTATATATACATATAACAAAATTGTAACTAAGCCGAATCTGTACATTTGATATTTTTTGGAAAATCTTATTGAAATAAACATTATTAACGAATCTACTACCAGTTCGGAAAGAAGGAGCCTAATGGTTAACAACAACCAAAAATCAAAATAAATCCGCGAAATAATCCCAAAAATTTAATATTAATATAATTTATATATTGTAATTTGTTATATATAATAGCTAATATAGTTATGTTATCTGTCTGTTAGAATGCTACCACATTTTACCACATTTTAGTGAGTAGTACTGGCTTTATTACGCCGGTGAGTCCCACACCTCGTGCGTAAATGCGTTTCCCAACGTTAAAAAAAAACAAAAAAAGGATGCTGCCACATCGATTGTCCTTTTTCTTAAGTTACATTTTTTGTAAATAGAATACAGTAAAATTATTATTAAATATTCCACAAAATAACCGGTTTTATTTTACGATATTATGGTTTGCATTATACAGGTCATGTAAATGCTTACGGTCATTAGATACAGATTAGGCACTACTATACATCTTCGCATTAACTGGAGTATGTTTCCACTTATCTCTCTTAATCTTCATAAGCTTCATGTGTTTGCATAAATTTCGAAATGATTAAGTGAATCGAACAAATAGATATAAAATGACTTAAAAGTTTACGTCAGTGAAAAATCTTTATTATTGACAGCTATTTACTAGCTTTGCCCGCGGCTCCGCCTGCGTTCAGATGACCAAAAACCAAATTCTTAGTTTTACATATTAGTATACTCTTACATTGCAGTTTTTGTATTTTATCTACAAAATAAGATATTTTCCCGCGGTAAAAAGTATTTTATATTTTGACCTGAATAACCAGCTATTACCATACCAAATTTCATCAAAATCCCTCTAGTGGTTTTTCTGTGATGCGATAACAGACAGACAGACAAAAATTAAAAAAAAAACGATAGATTCAGCCTCTGTGCCGATAATAGTGTTTATTTTAATAAGATTTTCCAAAAAATATCGAATGTACAGATTTGGCTTAGTTACAATTTTATTATATGTATAGATGTTCATTTTGAAATTTGACCAAAACAGTCTGACAGAATAAAAAAATAGTACGTCCAACACTTAAGTCGATGCATATTCATTCTAATTCAGGTTCACTTTTAGAGCTTTTAAGACATGACACATATGTTTATGAATAGCAAACTTTCTAGTGCTTCAATATTACTTAGTTTACATAGAAGTGCAAAGTACAAGTCATGTTACAAGTATACTAAAATATTTTATTAAATAAGCTCTACGAAATCCTTTTCTAAAATTGTATCCTTATAATTTCGTCTTTTTCATCTGTCGGTCTGTCAGTATGTCACAGCCATTTTACTAAAAGATTTTTTAAGCTACACTGTTGAAATTTAGTAAGTATATGATTTATATTAACAACTCGACAATTTTTAACTTAAATTACAAAAGAGAATGGGTGGCTTTCTATACATATGTACATAACTTATGGATGAAAAACATGTTAAGACCACATAAAAATGTGTCTATATCTCATAGAGTAGACCGACTTATCATTATGTGGGAAATTTTGTTGGCAAATAGAAAATTTCACCAGAAATGACACTTTCCTCATGTTGTCAATTCCAGTGATGTAAGCGAAAGAAGTTGATTAAATTTTCTGTCATTGCTGTATTTCAGTATATATCATTTATAATAATGTAATTTCGCACGATTACTTAATAGCCACTAAGGTACAATAAACAGGTAGGATTGAAAGTAAATTAAAACGTCATTTACAAAAATTGGATCTCAGCGTATCGGATATTCATTAACTTTTCAGATTTCAGAATGTCAAGGTTTAACAAACCTTAAAATAAACATATCTTCTTCCTTTATAATATTTTGGCAACTTCATTAACCTCAAACTAATTATTTTGCTCGTCCCTGATCCTAGGACTGGCGGGATAATTACATAATTTAATACAGTTAATGACTAGTTAGTTATCGAAAATATTGGATATAAGAGTTTAGTATTTTTGACGTAGTTTATAAGCAAATATTTATATTATTTATACAAATATCCTAAAATGAATTAAAATTTAATGATGACTTCGATTAATTAATGATAGATTCGATTAATTAATGAGATATGTATGACTTTTTAATACATGGTATTTTGTGCAAAAATGTATTTCTGACCAATTTCACCCAAGGCGGCCAATCTCACCGAGATTAGCCATCTGCGCAGGAGATTTTATAGAACACAAATGTGCGCGCAGACATCAGAGCACTCTTTTCTTTTTCATTCTCAAGCTTCGATGGGAAGACATTTCGACACCACCAGTGAGAGAACCCTCGAATTTATAAACGTATTAGCTTAACGCTAAAGCTTAACGTTTTGGAAGCGTCAAAAAAGATAAAACGATTGATATTATTTTAACAAATTAAGATGATATAATATTATATATATATATATATATATATATATTACTTGTACAATATAGAATTTAAAACTTCTTTTATAAAGTTAAGCAAATTTAAAAAGAATTTTATTAAGTTCTTCGTCTACTGCAATCTCGTGGATACATTAGGTATAACTGGATAAAAATGATATTCTTCAACATAGACTATTAAACTTTGTTCCTTTTCATATTTTGCAAAGGAGCATCTAATATTGTGTAGAATATATAACATAGGCGAGAAATTTTATATTATTATAAATTTAAACGTGTGTATTTTAATATTATATGAGTTTGCCTGTACGGCTGCACACTCGGAGGTCCTGGGTTCGAGTCTCGGGTCGGGCCAACTTTAGTTATTGAGTCTTTCTGTATAGTAAGCCTCAGTAATAGCCCGGAGCTAGGAAGTTGGCGGTCTTTACCCCCGTGTCTCGGAGAGCACGTAAAGCCGTCGGTCCTGCGCCTTGACTCTCACTGGTCGTGTCGAGTAGTCGTCCCACCGGAGTATGAGAGTGACAGGAATAGAGAGTGAACTTGTGTGTGCGCGTACACTTGTGCACTATAATATCTCCTGCGCAGTTGGCTTGTGCCAATGAGATTGGCCGCCATGGCCGGAATCGGTCAGGAGAACATCATATGTTGATACTTAAAAATTAAAGAATTTTTTGCATTTTGACTATCAATTTTCAATGAGATTAAAAATAATATTATATTTCAGTAATTTGTACAAATTGGATTCCTTTAATTATGGAATATATTGCAAAAATTGTAAAATATACATACTAAGACTTAAAGATCTTTCTAAAAAACCACTTTTATTTTTATGTAAAAAAAATCTTTTAATTTACATCGAAACAACTCTGAGTTGCTATTTTATAAAGTAGTAAATAAGTACATATTATACAATTTCACAAACACCTAATTTAAAATGAAATTAAAAGCTTCATTTTTAACCTCAATTAAAGTAGTGCGGGCGTCATATGGACTTTAATTGCGCGAATTACAGAGTTGTGCTGTGAACTGGATTATTATTTTAAAAGATGTATAAAAATATCCTTTCGATTTATTTTTTAAATAATTAATATGAAAAATAATAATTGTACAGATTATGATATATATCTATCATGTTTGTTTTTTAGCATAATATTTGCCAGGGCCGTAATGCAGTTAGCATTCGTGTCACTTTTCCACAAGGATATGATTTGTACAGTAATTAGTAAGTTTACTTTTGTTTTATGTGTATGTTTTAGTATATTTTTTGTTTTATTTCCGTTCAAATATTCTTTAGATAATAGTCCTTCAGTGAGGTCTTTAGTAGACTTATGCACAATTTCACCAACAACCCATAAGCTACCACCTACGTATGGGATCCCTAGCTTAAAATTCCCCTAAGCTAGCCCCTAAATTAAATTTCGTTTTACCATCGTCTTTAAGCCCATATTTCAAGCGCCTAAATTTAGGGGGCCTTTTAACATTTAAGTGACCCCTAACTGTCGGTGAAACAGAAACTATCCCCTAACAGCCCCCTAATCATGCTTAGGGGATCCCTTAAACTTTGATGACGTTGGTGAAATCGGGCATTAGACATGTAATTATTATCACAAAAAATGTGGTTACACATTTTTTAATCGTTGTTATTTTAAAACTACAGTTTGAATGAAATCTGAAACACAGGAGACTACAATCTATACCAATATTATAAAGGGGTAAAGTTTGTGATTTTGTGAGTTTGTGACGTTGTAGGGGGTAATCTCTGGATCTACTAAGCCGATTTGGATGAAATTTGGTAACAAGATAGTTTGAGACCCTGGGAAGGACATGGGATACTTTTTATCTCGGAAATCATTCTTTAAGAGGGGATCATTCTTTAAAAATGGGGATGTAAGTTTGTATGGGGAATAGGGACGAACCCGAGCCAAGCGAGGGTGAGTCGCTAGTGTTACATAAATATAGAAGTTTAAAATATATACTATATTAATTTTCTATTTAATTACAATTTACATGAAGTGAACGGAAATTAAATTTTGATTAGTTTAAAAAGAGTTTTTGTTTTTCAGCATTTCCTAAAAGCAAATTAAACGTTCAAAAACACGAGGAATGTATTCGTAAATGTTTAGTAGAGTCGCAATACTTATTTTTTCTATTGCAGGTAAAAACTAATAAATGCCAAGCTACAAGTTAGCTTTAAATTTTAGTTTAATTGAGAAAAGGTGTTTTAAATTCATTTAAACATTAATCTAATAAAAATTCTTGGCTTCTAGAGTTTATCGGATGTTCGTTCATTAAGAAAAAGCTTAGTGTTGCAGAATGCAATTAGTATAGTTGTTTTACGTTTACCCAGAGGTCTGCATCAGCTTGATTAGTTGCTATTCCCGCACTAATGGCTGGTAGCCTAATTAATTGGCTAACATGTAGAACTGAAGCAATAATATTTATTTCAAAATTAAAACTAAGAAAATATTCTTAGTTTAAAGTTATACTTAATCTTTCTTTTTTGGATTTGACTTCCTTCAAAAGTAATAGGTATATATAAATTACGATAGGATATGTTTGAATCTATTATGAAATATATATATTAAGCTTTTGCAATATACGTGAAATACTGGGTAGATCTGCAGATGAAGAAAGGCTTTTTCTACGTTTAATCGTTGGACTTGCCAGGACTAGTTATTGGGCAACCTCATCATTGAGACAGGTATTGAAATAATGTCCCTCCCAACGTGCGTTCAACTTGTCGTGGTAGGGGGTCTCAGTAGTACCCGGCAATACAGCCGGGCGCGAAGCCAAGAAACGCACAGGAAGGTGGCCCACTTCGGTGGGCGGTGGGAGATGTCCCTCTTCGGAGGGCGGTGTACCATGCGGGTTGCTCCTGATACTTCTCTGATAGCAGAGTGGACCTTGGAGCAACCCCGTGGGTGTTGTGGTCTGCTTCGGCAGACCTGCCGTCGGGGCGTCTTAGTTGAATGCGTAAGCGATCCTGCGACGCCCCATTAGGACAGGGGAAGGTTTTGCTGGGTTTTAGTGGGTAGTACTGGCTTTGCCGGTGAGTCCCACACCTCGTGCCTAAATGCATTTCCCAACGTTAAAAAAAAAGGTATTGAAATAAAGTAATTTGTGTTTGCAAAATTCCAGACTTATTCTCTCTAATGACATCACAAAACAAAAATCCAACACGTCAGGAGATTGGTGAGATCAGAGGGTTTTAATATCATGAATCACAATTCCCAAAAAAAAACATGATTATCTATGTATTTTTATTAAAAGTACTAAAAAGCTAGAAGTACCAAATAAGAGTGCAATGTTAACAAAAACAAATTCCTAATGTAATGTTTGCCACACCTTGTTATGGCGTGATCGTAGAACCGAAATAGCCATTCAGCCGGAGCACATTTTAGCCAGAGTTACTACTGACTCGTTAGTTTATGGATATGACAATTTAATTAGTATTTTCAATTAGTTTGAAATGTTGAGGTGAGGTAAGTTGAGCTTAATAGGTTCTCTTTCATTGCCTATTATTAGCTATAACGTTTTTAATTCATATGTTGACACTTACAGTATATCGCTTTTTATCGCATGTCTATTTCTATCGCGGATAGCATGTATGACTGTAAATTTGGTGATCATGATTTTGAGTCCCGGGTCGAACCAAGTTCAGATATTAAATTCTTCCTTAAGAAGTTCTCAGTAACAGCCCGGAGTTAGGAAATTGGCGGTGTTTTAGCCCTCGGGGAGCATGAGATCATGTCAAATTGTCGTCCTATCGGAGTCTTAAAATTGAAATTGTGTCTGCGCACATAGATGCACTATAATATCTTCCACCCAGTTGGCTAGTTTCAGTCAGATTAGCCGCCGTTGCCGAAATCCGTCAGGAGTACATTATCGTACGTCTAGGATCTCTGATGTTAGTAAATATCACATAACTTTGTACAATGCACATTGATCTGTGTTTGCTTGCGTAGCTCTGAATATATTTTGCAAACAAAACAATTGAACGAACAATTTTCCCACAAATCTCTTCCTTTTATGTGCAAATTGTATAACGATCTTCCTCCTGAGCGCTCTAATATTGGACTCTTCAAAAGTCGTGTCTTGTCTTCAGGTCTTAAAGGCCGGCAACACATTCGAAACTAGTTTTATGTTACAGTTGACTATGAACGAGATGGCCACCCTTTTTATATAAAAACAAATCTTACTCCAATAAGTTTGAATAATTATATTATATATACATGTCTAGAGATAAATTTTATTTTCAAAATAATATTTGCGTCGCATACCAGTCGTAACTGAGGGTTATTTCTGAAGTTATTTCTGGTTAATGGTTAAATTTAAAGCTAATTGTTAATTTTTATATAAAAAAATGTCTTTGGCTGAATTAACTTTCCTCTTTTATTGCCGAATTCTATGTTTGTTATCCTATCTTTCTATATTCGTAACAAACAAACATAGAAATTCCTATCCTTTAATTTAATGTACTCGTAACTATAGCACCCAATAACGATACGATTATGAAATATAATTTTGTCCTAACAATAGCTCATACTCGATGCTTCTTTATTATAAGCCTCATTTACAGGAAGGCCACAAACAAGCGAGGGTACTAAATAAGATATGAATAATTCAAACCGCGCTGTCGCTTTGGGCCGCTAATTCATTTAACCCTGACGCGATGAAGCAGAATATGATATTTTGATGTCATCCAAAATGTTATAGGCGAATTTTTTTTAAAGAAGATTAACAACAGATAAAAAATATGTATTTTTTAAATATAATGAACGTGATACGTTCTTTTCTTTCTACATTTTGACAAGGTGTTGCTCAATACCATCGGGTAAGCTTGCCGAGTGTGAAGCCAAGAGCAAAGTGCCTATTTAAAGCCTAAGATTCCTGGTGAAATTGTCGAGAGCAACGAAGAAGGTTTTAATACAATAATGTGGAGTACTCTTCTGGTCACCACTTGTATTATGGTGAAAGAAAACATCGTGTGGAAACCTGCATGTCTGAGAAAACCTAATAAGTTTTCGAAAGACATGTTAAGTCCGCCAACCCGCACTTGACCATTGCGTTGGACTATGGCCTGACCCCCCTTGTATTGAAGAGAGGTCCCTACCCAGCAGTGGGATGTTAAAAAGGGCTGAATACATACTCTTCTAGACACTGAATGTCACATAATCACCTACATGTATATAGTACGCTTAGTATAGATTTCTCAGATATAATATATTTTACGCAGTAAAAAGTAACCTATATATTGACCTGGATAACCAGCTACCATTATACCAAATTTCATTAAAATCCCTTCGACAGACAGACAAAAATAATAAAAGCTATAGATCCGGCCTCTGTATGGATAATAATAGCTATTTCAATAGGATTTTCCAAAAAATATTTAATGTACAGATTCTGCTTGGTTACAATTTTATTATATGTATAGAAGGACATATATGTAGTAATTGAAAAAAGTGAATGATTGATTGAAGTCCATAATTTAGGATTACTGGTTAGAATTTCATTTTGGTTCAGAAAAATACTAATGAAGATAGAGATATTCTGATCTGATATATTACTGTATTATAACATGCTGCGTACCTATATTTTATTAAAAATGATGATGATAGAATATCTATATTCTTCAACCTAAATTATTTGAGGCTTTGAAAGACAATGGAAATTCAATTACATCTCAGAATATACTTAATGTGAGTGCTCAATATGTGTCATTATATCTGATTGCCCATTAAATATTAACTTAATAGTTATCATTCAGAAAGCTAGTCCGCAAAGGATATGATAATGTACTAAACTAAGTATGAATTCTTTTATTACAATCATTCTATGCTAAATTTTTGATTACCAAAGTCTTTCTCTTTGAAAATAACTAAAGCCGTCGTCACATATCATCTTAACTTACAAGCTTATCCTAAAACAATGCATATTGAGTGGAAATTTTTAAGTAAGCATTATTTTCAATATCCAAAGGCAATATAAAAATATTTACTTTAGTAATACACCCCTATATTTCCAAACCAAATATTTTTATTCTACTGAAACCATCTTAAATCAAAAGATCTGGACCACAAGTTGTTGCTGTTGCAAACGTAGAGTTGATTAGGAGACGGATCATTAAGTACATAACCTTTTGGCACAATGATAAAAGAATTGTAATTGACAAATCGTTGTCACAATGAAAAATTACGTTAAAAAGGAGACATGTCAAAGAGTTGCCGCATATATACTGATTCCTTTGATATTCACGTGTTTGGCATAATAATATGTGATTTTTATCAGCGTCAGTCGCGTAAATATGACATATTATGACGTTCATGTCAAGGAAATAACGATAAGTATGATTTCTGACTTACGTTACTATGCTACCTTCAATATTACTTTTATCTATATGGCTCTAATATCCTATTTGAGGGGGAGGTACTCTTTAGTAAGTGTTTAATAAAAATTGATTTGGGAACATCTATCTCATCTTTGTTGATTTTACTACACATCTAGAAAGTTTGACAAACAGGACGACGGACAAAACCTACATACATACAGGTGGTTATGTGTAGGTAAATAAGTTAGTAGTACCCACTAAAACCCAATGGTACCTCCTCTGAATTAATGGGACGCCGCAGGAACGTTCATCCACTCAACCACTACATCCCTACGGCAGACCTACCACAACAATCAAAGGAGTTGCTTCCTCAGTCCATCAGAGAAGTACCAGGAGTAATCCGCATGGTATTCCACCCACCGAGGTGGCCTGCCTCCCAGTGTATCTCTTGGCTTCACGTCTGGCTGGGTTACTGGAAGCTAATGAGTAACCTCTTTCTTATAATATGAATTGTGATAATATTAAATAAGTGATAAGTGATGTGAAAGTAAAACAAGTACGAACGGGATTCTTATACAGACCTTTAGTAAAAGTTAAATTCTTAGAGTAAGCACGCATCGTAGAGAAAGTTAATCATGTAGCTATAATATTCAGCAAGATATTTAACCAACTTTTATAATCGCAAATATAAACGAAGTATCGGAGAAGCAGTTCGAGCCACTAATCTGAACTTTTGATGAAAAGTTTCAGAACAACACTCATTAACCACATATACGGGTGTTACACGAGATAAGTCTAGCAATAAATTGTGAGATGTTGGCGAAAGAGTACAAAGCTGTTGCCGTTGGTAGTTCCTCGCTTAAGTATGTGTAAGGTCAAAATTAACATTGTGCTTTCTCATCACGTTGTCGCTGCTATAGCACATTAACGCATTTGATATAAACTTACATGGTCAATGGCCATGTGACTAAACTTCGAGCTCCAGCGTTAATTTAACCGGTATTTTATTAATATAAAAATTCTAGTCATTAAAATTAGTATCGAACAGATAACTCGACAATTAATTAATCAAACGGTTTTAACTAAACACAAGATTCTCGGCTAACCGTCTATTTAACAGTATTGTATATTTACTAACTTCTTTTAGTACTTATTTATTTAAATGAAGTTAGAAAAAATGAGCTAGATCATAGTTATAAAGTCAGTAGTGTCCAGGTTGGGCTCGTCTGAATTTGTAAAGTAGGTATTATTTTGTAAGTATTAGTTGTAGTGAATTAATATTGTAATAAAATAATTTTTATAACGTAATGAAATGTATTTACGCATACCATCTACAACCGATGGGACTCACCGGCAGTAAAGCCAGTACTGCCCTCTGAAACCTAACGAAACCTCTCCATCTTAATGGAGCATCGCAGGATAACCTTCTTAATATTTTTATTTCTTTAATTAATAATCTACACAACTGACCTATTCCGGTTTACAAATAGCTTGAAACACATGCCACTAAGCGGATTTTAGTGTAAAAAATCCTTTTTAACGGATTCAACTTTGTATTTTATTTCAATTAGAACTCTATATTTCAAAAATATTAAAAAGTTTATACGTAGTTGTTTCAATTGTTTCATCTTGTTGGTACATGTACTAGTATAGAATTATATGATGTGTGGTACATGTCTGCCAATTAGTGATATGTTTTATGAAGATTTGTTGACTACTGTTACTAATTCCCAAGTTCTCTTGTATATATTTATGGAAACCAACTACCTAAAGTGCATTCACGATAACTATATTTTTAACCCCGACGCAAAAAGAGAGTTGTTATAAGTTTGACGTCGTTGTCTGTCTGTCTGTGAGTGTCTGTCTGTGGTATCGTTGCTCTCAAACGGATGGACCGATTTCAATTACGGTTTTATTTTCATTTGAAAGGCAGTTTCCTTACGGTGGTTCTTAGCTATGTTTGGTTAATATCGGTCCAGCAATGTAAGAGTATCAGCTCTTTTCCAAAATGATGTAAGGCATTTTGACGTATGATTACTCGAATAAGTGCTTCACGCGTGCCAGTGTAATCGTTAAATGACAATTTATTTACGTAGGGGGATTTTTAATTTTTTAATTTATAATTATTTCCTATGAGTACTTGTAATAGGTACATAGGGACGCACCGGAGTGGACATATATTACAGTGGAAATTAGGAAAGCTATACAATTACATTTAATAAAAAAAACATGCATAGTCTCGACCACTCTAGTTCCTAAAAATATTAAAATTTATAACTTTTTTATGATTTTATTCTTAACAATAAAATTACAATATTTAATTACACAGTACCTGGGCTACCGAACTTCGCTCGAAGTTTTTGGCCTAAAGTACATTTTTTTTTTTAAATAACCAAAAACTTGAATAAATATTAAAAAAAACAAAAGTAAAAACTTTGTATGCGACCGAGATTCGAACCTGGATACCTGTGATTGTTGATCTTGCACCTTGGCCACTTGATCATGATGCTGACACCAGAGCGTGGTCACTTGACCATGATGCTGACACCAGAGCGTGCAAATTACCGACCATATTTTGCGTGGAATAATGCAAAAGAAAACTGCATGAAAACTCAAAAACACGCGTTTTCTCAGACATAAAACTAATCTAGATCGATATATCGCCCCCAAAACTCCCTGTATGCTGAATTTCATGAAAATCGTTGGAGCCGTTTCCGAGATTCAGATTATATATATATATATATATATATATATAATATATATATATATATATATATATATATATATAGGATTTATTAAAATCGAAAAGATATATTATGTTAGCCCGGATATGCTATGTATATGCTTAATGTTAACACGGATATGTTATATCGTATATATTAAAACGGTTATGTTAGCCTGAACATGTTAAATTAATATGTTAAACTTAATATGTTAAATTATTTGTGGTAGCACGGATGGAACGGATATGTTGATACGGATTTGTTAGACTCGACTTTGATATAGTAGCAAGGCCATGTTAACACGGATATATTAGCTCAGATTACTGAAAATAGATATTTTAGCACGCATATATTAGCATTAATATGTTAACATGGATTCATTATCTATCATCAAGGACTTTTATTCATTGTTAACACGATCATCGCTTTCGCAAAGAATTCAGTAATGGCACTCCATTATGTCTACATTTCGAAGCAAACATCTTTTCATAGACGAATTGAGCTCCAAATTTTGAATAAGTATTTAATAATTTCATTTACCCTCAAATCCATCTCATTGGAGGTGATTACTTTATTATACTGTATAAATATTTATTAAAATTAAGATTGTTCATATAACATTACTTTTTAGTGTTGAAATAAGTTTGCATTTAATCTACGTGTATATGCCTTAATAATTAGAATTTTTATGTTAAGTTTACGCTCTCTTTTCTTACATGATGGACCAAAGAAGAAAGTGCAAATCCCTAAATTCAAATTCTGCTTTTCTATGGTACTAAGATATTGCGTATTTAATGATAAGTACCTGGGCCACCGAGCTTCGCTCGGGGTTTTTGGTTGAAAAGTACAATTTTCTTTTAAAAAAAAGTAAAAACTTGAATAAATACAAAAAAAAAATTATACCTTTGTATCCGACCGGAATTCGAACCCGGCCACTTATTCAATCTTGCGCCTTGGCCGCTTGAACATGATGCTTATATCCGAGCGTGCGAAATTAGCGAACATAATATTTTGCGTGGAAAAATGCAAAAGAAAACCGCATGAAAATTCCAAAAAACGCATTTTCCCAGACATAAGACTAATCTAGATCGATTTATCGCCCCGGAAACCCCTTGTATACTAAATTTCATGAAAACCGTTGGAGCCGTTTCCGAGATTCAGATTATATATTGATATATATTGATATTTATATATATATATATATATATATTTATATTATATATATATATATATATATATTTATATATATATATATATATATATATATATATATATATATATATATAAGAATTACTCGTTTAAATATATTAGATATCCTAAATTGTGCTTTGTTTTATATATGCTTAAAAATTCGTTCGGAAATCAAATCCTGGATCTCCACGATAGGAGGATATGCTAGTCAAATATTAACTCTACTATAGCTTTAATTTTTGAATATATCTAAATAATAATAAAATTTTAAAAACCATTTTTTTTATAATATTCAGAGGATCAAGATATTAAAGCATTGCAAATGATAAAATAAATTTGGAAAGTTATGTTTAAAATTTCATATAATGAATCCCATACTAAGCTCGAGTGACGTCGTATATTATCCTTTTAATAATAAAGCACTCTGTTCTGCAGTGGACAGTGAATATTAATTCAGTACTGGGATTAGTGCCTTATTAAAACAACAATTTTGACGATATATGAATATCCCACTGAAAAAAAATTATGTTGGTATTACGGTCGTCTTCAGACCATAAACTCTTTATGAAACCCATTGAACCCAAGGAAGACAAGCTAACAAACGCATAACATTAATCTATACTAATATTATAAAGAGGAAAGATTTTTTTGTTTGTTTGTGTGTACTGAATAGGCTCCGAAACTACAAAACCAATTAAGATGAAATTTGGTAACAAGATAGTTTAAGACCCTGGGCAGGACATAGAATAGATTTTCCCCCGGAAATCATCCCTTACGGGGGTGAAAATGGGGATGAAAGTTTGTATGGGGAAGCAACCTGGGGATGAACTCGAGCGAAGCAAGGGTGAGTCGCTAGTTACAGTATACAAAGATTCATTCAGTAAATGGATTGAGGTAGGTAAGATTACAAATAAGAGATACTAAGATCGGATAAGGCGGTGATGATAAGATCTTATTGAAACCATTTTAAGGTCACAGTATCAATAATATCATAATAATTTATTACAGTGTGGTTGTACGTCTGTCCGTAATTTGCTAAATCACTTTTTAATATATAAAATTTTGTATGCATGCGAGTAGATACTACATGAAACTAGCTTGAACTTTTGTAAGTGGCTTTCGTGTTTTATATATTGATTAAACATCTATGTTATAAGTGACTTTTTGATTAAATTTGATACAGCCTTTATTTGAGTATAGTTTGGAGTAGCGCATAGGCTACTGTAAGTTACTTAAGCTAGAGCCTACGCTAGTATGATATAGTAAAGAAAATATATTGAGTAAGGTATCCTGAACACGTTTATCAAATATGAGTGTTTGTCAAATAATTTTACCTTGTCAGACCTCGTTTCTTGATTTTGGCAAACAAACTACTAATATAATATTTATTTTGTAGGCTTATATAGATACATAGATATATTATATAGATATATAGATATATTTGATAAACATCATTAGCGAAACGTATAAGGGTATTTATTTATGGTATAATAATAATAATATTTAATTAGATAAAATGATGAGCATTGAGCATATTTACCTGAACATCCGCCACCCTTAACATGATATGAAGCAAATAGTGCCGTTGAGGACTAACAATCTCCTAACAAGTATCATAATTAATACAAACGAATTGAAATATGAACGGTAAGTATATAAAAAATATTGAAAAATTGTAATGGTTTCAAGCGTATTTGGAAAAATAAGTATTTTATAATACAAAGATGTTTGTAAATAAATATAAGAAAAATTGGTTCTTTTAAAAGCTTTTATTTAACTTCCAATGTTTTAGTTGGTATATTTGTTTAGATCATCTTGTATTGCTGAATAAAAAAAATATTTCCTCTCATCCTACGAGTTGAAATTTTACATGTTACTTCAATTTCGAGGACAATGAATTTATTGATAATTAGCGACTCACCCTTCCTTCGCTCGGGTTCATCCCTGGGTTGTTTCATCATCTAAATCGGTTCAATAGTTTCGGTACAAACTAACAAACGAAAAACTCTTTCTTCTTTATAATATTAATATATATAACTCTTCTGTACGTGTGTTTGTTAACCTACTCCTCCTAAAGAACTGGACCGATTTAGATGAAATTTTTAGGTAATCTTCAGATTAGCTCAGTGGGTGATCCTGTGAATTTTGTTAGCGATCGGAAGTTTGGACGCGGGCAAAGCCGTGGGTAGTGCTAGTATTGTATAAATTATGACTTGGTTATCCACCTAGGATTGGCTCCAGGTGAAGCAACTCCTCAACGGTCAACAGAACAGACACGATTTTTTTATTCGCATTGAGTTATTACAGACTGCTCTATAGTCTACCATGATTTAGGTGCTGTAGCCAGGAAGATTTCCTCAGTGGTCATTGGCACAGACATGAAGTTTTATATACGCATGCAATTATGATTCAGTTAACTTGATAACTTGTAAGCACCATTTGTAAACTAAAAAATAATACTTTCTTAGATTTACGATATTACTTGATATTTTAAATAAAACTATCTAGATATATTAGAGTCTTTAAGACGTCTAAAACCTTAGATTCTCCCGTGACCTTGATTGCTGTAAAGCATTCTAAACGTCGGGAACCAAAAATCAAAATAAATACGCGTAAAGATAGTTTTATTTAAAACTAAAAAATAAGATTTATTGACTTATTTATTTATTCATTTACTTACTTACTCACTCACTCACTCACTCAATCACTCACTCACTCACTCACTCAATCACTCACTCACTCACTCACTCACTCACTCACTCACTCACTCACTCACTCACTCACTCACTCACTCACTCACTCACTCACTCACTCACTCACCCACCCACTCACTCACTCACTCACTTACTTACTTACCTACCTACCTACCTACCTACTTACCTACTTACGTACCTACCTACTTACCTACCTACCTACTTACCTGTAGATATAATTATTAAACTAGTTAATAATAATAATAAATAATAGAATCAATCATAGCTAGCCTTATTTAAATTGTACATAACAGATAAATAAATTGATAGTAAAAAAACTTTTTTAAGAAGAATCTTTTTTTAATGATGAAGAAAGAAGAAAATAACGTTAAAATAAATATTTTGTACATTAAACAAAATATGATATAAAAGCTTGTCGCAAGATTAAATCTTGACCCACTAAGTCTTAATACATAGTGACGAGTATGTAATATGAATGTATGTACTTACCTATTTCTTTCCACACAGGAAAATCTCGCGTTATTTTAATACAGTAAATTATGAACACTATACTTGACGACACGTTTGGCTCAGTGTGTAGTGACCCTACTTGCTGTGCCAGCGGTCGCGGGTTCGAGTCCCGCTGGGGACAATCATTTTGTGATGAGCACGAATGTTTGTACTCCAGTCATGGGCGTTTATATTTATAATATGTATGTATTTAAAGTTTATATATGTGCAGTGTATCAACTATCTGGTATCCATAACACAAGCCTTCGTAGCTTACCATGGAACTAGATGGTGCTTTGTGTAAATGTCCCAACATATTTATTTATTTATTTACTATTTATAATTATCCCGTTCCTAGTTCAAGAAGACTCAAACATACTGCTTAAAATGAGGTCATTTACACACACGCCGCACGCGTATGAAGTCCTTAGATACTGTAGCTAATATATGTATGTATATCATTTAAATTTTAAATCAATATGATGTGAAAGAAACTATGCATTTAATTTTACACGGTAAACGTTTTATTTTATTTACACCTGCTTTATTTGGTAATTGAAAAACGATGTTGTTCTTTTGCTGAGTGTCACCTTTTATTTACGTCTCAAGTAAATTTAATATTAAGAAAAAGAATTAGGTACGAATTTCGTATATTTCCATGCTTGGATTCCATTATAATACCTGTAATATTAATAAAGCCCTTTGCAAATTATTCTTTGTCGAAAGCATTTAGGTATGTTTATATTTTTGTTTTACTTAACATGCTTTATTAGCCGACTTCCAAAAAGGAGGAGGTTCTCACTTCGTCGGTTTTTTATGTATGTTCACATATCACTCGAAGACGCCTGAACCGATTTGGATTTTTTTTTGTTTCGAAGAGTATACTTCCCAGGTGGTCCCATTTAAATTTCTCAAACTTTCATTTAAACTTCGGAAATATTTGATTAGGTATCCATTCTAAATGGAAACCCCCGTTTAGTTATTTTTTACATTTTAGTGGCTGGAAGTCGGATTAATTTTTGTTTTAGTTTGTCTGAAGAAATCTTTAAATGCTTTTAACTTTAAAAAAATAGTAGATGCGTCGCCGGAATTATTTTAAATTCCTGACATACTCGTAGATGTGACCAAGCAACCTCACCTTCTTTACGTACGTACATTTTACAATAAAAATTAATTTTATTATAAAAATCTACCAAAGTAGATTCCAAAATAAATAATAAACTGTCATCAGATTTTATTATCGTATTTAAGTTTTAAATTTAAATGTTGCTTTAAAATAATAAAACACTTTCTAAGCTAGCTCTTTAAACACTAACGAATATTACTAACGACTAATAGAAAACTAGATATCGTTATTTTCATTTATGATAAAAATAAAGGTCTAGTTAAAATTAGTAATTTCATTCAACATTTTTAACATTTAGATTAAATATATACAATTTTCATCATCAACCGCTCTATTTGGAACCACACCACTACGTACACTATTTCTTACTTCTATAGATTGGTTGGTTAAAAGAGATCTCTTTTAGAGATAAGTCCGCTTTTGCCCACATTGATCTCTGTATAGCTTTTGATACTTTTAATGTTAAGGACAGTAAAGTATATGATAATAAAATAAGGAACTCTATATAATGGCGACACGTTTAGCTCAGTTTGTAGTGGCCGGCGGTCGCGGGTTTGAGTCCTGCTGGGAGCATTCATTTGTGTGATGACGAAGGTTTGTACTCCAGTCATGGGTGTTTATATTTATAATATGTATGTATTTAAAGTTATATTTGTGTAGTGTATCAACTATCTGGTATCCATAACACAAGCCTCGTAGCTTACCTTGGAACTAGATGATGCTGTGTGTTAATGTCCCAACGTATTTATTTATTTATTATAATACTACTTGTAACCCTATATTACACGACATGATTAAAAGATGCAAATCAATGTTTCACTGTTTTCAGATCCACATACTCTCGTTTGGCTCGCGGTTTTACACTATATTATATCCGGCCAATCTCATTGAGACTAGCCAACTGCGCAGGAGATATTATAGTGCACAAGTGTACGCGCAGACACAACGTGCACTCTCTATTCCTGCCACTCTCATACTCTGGTGGGACGACCACTCGATACGACCAGTGAGAGTCAAGGCGCAGGACTGACAGCTTTACGTGCTCTCCGAGGCACGGGGTGAAACACAGCCAACTTCCCAACTCCAGCCTGTTACTGAGGCTTACTATACAGAAAGACTCAATAACTAAACCTGGCCCGACCCGGGACTCGAACCCAGGACCTCCGGGCGTGTAGCCGTACATGTTATCCACTACACCACCGAGGCAGTGACTATATTACACATTATTTAGGTATGTTTATTACTAGAATAAGAATATTATAGGCCGCGTAATAGGCTTAATATGCGTGGCATAGATTGATCATAAAATGTTAAGTGAAATATATATATGACTCGTATCTGTTCACGCCTAGGCGCCTGTAACTCGTAAACATAGTAATGCTAATATACTATTCAAATATGTTAGCCAAAAATGGGTTAATGCTATTTGCCTTATAAGAGAGTCAGAAAAAATTTAGAAAGCTTATTCCGTGCTTTCACTTTGTTCTTGACCAGACTAAGATATTCCATATAAAAAGTATTTGTGCACTGCAAGAACCGAACCTTCGAAATAGATTATAAATATATTAATGTAACGAAACTGGAGATAGTCAAAGACCGACGTATATTTCCATGCATACGCAAAAAATATGGCAAAACTAAGACTGTTTTCATAATTCACTTAAAAAAAGTATATAAAAACCTCACCAAAAACTACCTAAATACAAAATTTGATTAAACATCGCGAAAAGATTTTGACACAGTATTAGACTAATCTATATAAAAAATAAACCATATTTTAAATTTGCTTTACGACCCAAACTATCTATAAGCATGGTATCTATCTAAATAAATCTAAAATAATAGGTACGATAAGCTAGATTTTCTTAAAACATTTCTTGAATCAAACGCCCTCAAAATCTATACAAATGCAAATAATATCCGCTTTGAAAGATAAAGAACTCCTCATAAATCAGTATCACTCATCATTCCCACCCCAAAGTGACCTAGACCGCCCTTCATCCTCGATATTAAATCTTACAGTAGCCTTAGGTACGTTGGCATATAGAACTAGAACATAGAAGGTGATAGAAGTTACATGTAAAACATTTTAATTATTAAGGGAAATGGCTAAGAAAACGAAATATATATTACTAGCGTTTTCCTGCGGCTCCGCCCGCATATTACATTAACATATCATGTACTAAAAAACCTTCTCCGAAACACGCGGCGTCTTATGGTATGAGTATTATTAGTATTACAAATACCTATAAATAAATATTAATCTAGCTATTATTCCGATCGGTTCAGTAGTTATCGCAGTATAATCAAACAAAAAAATCGGCTCTCCATTTATTAGTATAGATTATTATTATATTATATTATTATATGTTAGGACATTAACAGACAACATCATCTAGTTCAACGGTAAGCTACGAGGCTTGTGTTATGGATACCAGATAGTTGATACATTATACATATATAACTTTAAATACATACATATTATAAATATAAACACCCATGACTGGAGTACAAACATTCGTGCTCATCCCAAAAATGAATACCCCCCCCAAATACAAGTAGGGTCACTCCAAACTGAGCCAAACGTGTCGTCACTCAATTTAAATTTGTAATCACAATTTTTACATAACTCGTTTTTCCCACTCGTTTGGGAAAAAGTGGTTATTCTGTAATTATAATATAGCCAACGACATAAGTAAAATACTAACCTGTAGGCCCCACTCTTATTATTATTAACGTTTGCAGTGCAAAAATTTCAAACAGCTATACACTATACCTCTTATAATATTACATTTTTGAAGTGAAAACTTGTAAGGGCAGGCTTGGATGGGGGAGTAAATTCATGTTTACCTGGATATCGAGGATGACTTACAAGTCGAGGATGACTTACAAGTCATCCTCGACATGGTCACGTGACGTATAACGCTAACACTCAGTGTACCGATAAATGTCAAAACCAGATAAATGTAGTTTTAATTTACAAATTTTAATTTAAGATAATTTGAATATCAAGAAATAACAACTGTTTGTTTATAGTTTTAAGTTTTCACTTCTGCGGCAGTCCTCATGACTGGTTTTTTTTTTATATTGTGATGCACAGATTCTTATATATTACCTTCACAAAACTATTCATAATAGATTATTATTATCAATTACGGTACATACAAGTACCTAACTATATGTTTGAACAAGTACACATAATCTAGACATAATATAATAAAATTTTAACTAAACCGAATCTGTAAATTCGATATTTTTTGGAAAAACTTATTGAAATAAACATTATTATCGATACAGAGGCTGAATCTATAGTTTTTACAATTTTTGTCTGTCTGTCTGTCAGTCTGTCTGTTATGATATATAATATGTTGAACCTAAGAATTTGGGTTTTGGTCATCTGAACGCGGGCGGAGCCGCGGGCAATAATAATATAATAACATGGTCTCAATCTATAACTCATATATCTACATAATATTTCAAAATGGTGGATTAACGATAAAGGAGTTAAGAATATGAAAAAAAACAAGATCAATTCAAAAGTAATAGATACCTTTTCCAGTCTATTCTATGTTCTAAGATGATAGTAAAATTTGGGCATCGTTCAACGAAAGATACGAGGCTATTCGTGTAAGGGTGTGGAGTGTCAATATGGGAGGATTTATGTGAATACACAACACTACGGCAAAATTGGCTCACAGTTTCGTACTGTACATAAACATTTATCGTGCCATAAATTTGTTATCCATTTTAGCCTGTTATTACTATCTTAAATAATAGATTTTTTTTTAAGATTTAACACCCTATGTTTCTTAATTTGAATCAGTCTATTGAATTAAAATTATAACTGTAATTTGCAGAATAATAAAATAGTTCTTTGTCGAGTAGATAAAACTCGGTAATTTAAATAATGTGTTTAATATTCAAATTCAAAATAATTTATTTAGCATTATAATAATTATAACATTTTTTTACTGAACGTCATGAGTCTACGACCAGTTCGGAGAGAAGAAGCCTCAGACCTGAATAGAACTGACGAAATAAACTCAGCGGGTCTAATATTATTTCAATAAACAAAAATCATTTAATAAAATAAAATACCTATACCAAAACAGTTGAGATGTAATTTGATTGCTTAAGTAAATTAAAATATTTTTGTTTTGAAAATTTAAAAAGATATAGGTACCTTGTAAATGTATATGACGAATAGTAATTGTTATTTGAACGGATTCAAGTAAGGATGAGGTGGGTATTAAGTCGAAATATCTTAAATAAATTTCAATAACTCTTTTTTTAAGAAATGTTATCAAGGTCAATGTCAAAGGTTTTCCAAACAAATTTCTCCTTACGGTGGACTTTTTCCCACCAAAGATGACGTATTATTTTATTTTATTTATATTGATTATTTTTATGATTTAAATCAGCCCTTGAAGTACATGTGTAAGTGTGATTGTTGTGTGTGAAGTACCTGTGTAAGAGTGAAGTGAGATTATTTAAGGGTTTATTTCTATACTGTAATTAATGTCGCTTGAATTAAAATAATATGTAGGTATAATAAATGCGAGAATGTTTCAAATGGATCTTTCTAATTACAAGGCAATTTACAATAAAACTCCTGACGAAAATTTACGAGCCAGTCAAGGAAAATGGGAGAGTTTACGGAGATTCATTTGCATTTTAAACAACTTATTACTGCCCCATTGGAAGGGGTTACATCGAACAGATTAGAGATTTGTATCTTTTATTATTTTAAAATTTTCTTCAGGTAAGTTTTTTACATATATATTTTTTTTAATTTAATAAGTTTAATCGTATTTTTTTGTATTCTATGTTTACGCGCTTTAAATATATTGTTCACTGCCACTGCCACATGCACAGTAGGAGCTGTTTTTGGGGTAAAAAATTACGAAAATAAATATGAAATAGTTTTGGAGTACCTAAGATTTTTTCTTTAATTAGTCCATATTTTTTACAAATCAATCTTTACTAATATAGTTGTAAAATAACTTTCTTAAATTAAATATGTTATTCCAGACTATTCCTGTCACTTATCTATCTCTGTGCCAAATTTCATCCAGACCTGTTCAGACGTTCGGTCGTGAAAGAGTAACAAACATCCTTACTCAAAAACTTTCACATTTATAATATTAATATAGATATAAACTAAATCGTAATATTGAAACTGAGAAAACGAACTCCAATCCACTTGTAAGATACACCTTATCAATTCAATGAGACAAAATCTAAATAGCAATATACATAGAATAAAGGGGAAGCATCCAGTTACGGTAATGAATCCCAAATAAAAGAAGTCAGCTCCGCTAATGGACTGTAGGGAGCTTTTAGCTTAAGAGGGCGAGACGCAAACAACAGTACGACTTTGACCTTTAGGCCTAGCCCTTCTACCCAGATTTACGATACACCGCGTGCAATGGAATGTAGATATCGAAGATTAATTTATCTACCTGTAATATTTTTTGGTAATAAAAACAAAGTATGGTTGGTAAATATAATTTGCCATATCCATACTTCCATACTTAGTATTATAGATGTGAGTGTGTTTGTTTGTTTGTCTTTCTTTACCGCGGGAGATTATCTCTTTTCCACGGGAAAACGCGTTATAAACAATCCAAAAAATTATTTATGATCAGAATTACTTGAAACTTGGTATATAAAAGTTCATCAATACAATTAATTAAATACGTCTTTTAGTAATTATCGAAATTTTTTTTTTAATAAGGGGGTAAGATAGCGGATGAGTGTATGAATTTTTTTTTGTTTTAGCGCGAGCGAAGCCTCGGATTCTGCTAGTAAATATATATATGAAAAGGCTATCTAATAGAATTTTATGTATTGTAATTAAATTTCAACCACTTCACCAATATTCAATTATTTCTTTATATTGAAAAATCCACCATTCAAAAACCTCGAATCGGACGTAATTTTCACATAATTATGCTTATATGTATTCAGCCCTTTTTTTAACGTCCCACTGCTGGGCACGGGCATCCGGCATCCCTTCAATACTTACAAAATATTTATAAATTAAACATTCTTTTATCTACTTTGAATATTCTGTCCATTCTTTTTTAGCCAAAAAGAAGGAAGTACTCAATTCAATTTTGTGTTTGTTATATCTTCGCTTAGTATGAATAGATGAATCTTTTTTTAATAAATAGGTACATTAAGGATGGTTTTATATATAATTTTTAAAATGATTGAATTTTAATCCTATCTAATCCAAAAAATATTTTTTTTAAACTTAGATCGATTTTGATACTCGCATTGCACTTATCACGTCGTATTATAATATATACCTACCTATCATATGTTGCCTCGAATCGCAAACAAGCATTATTTTATCATTAGTAGTACTATTCTGTAAGAACTTTTTGAACTCGACAGCTGGCGAGAATATTTCTTGAAGCATATTAATATCGTTAGCGGATTCCGCTATCGAGTTACATAAAAGTTATTACAGGATAATTATAGAGAAATTAAAAATGAGATCTAGTCCCTGAAGTGGCAAGAAAACAACAAAAGTAAAAACATAATATTTAATTCTCATTACTTAAAAAGAACTTGAATCGGACTATTTACAAAATATTTTTTCATTACAATATTACCTATCATTATACAGCTCATAAATCTCTAGTATATAGATTTTAAAGGACTTAACGTCAATACTTTTACTATATTATATTGGTAGATTATAAGCGCTTAAAATATATTTTAATACAATTTCATTTTCGCTATAATAAGTATGATTATTTTGAGTAATATAGAAAATTGGATTTAGGAACTATTATTCATATTTGTTAAATTTAAAGTTTTCAATGAAAAATTTGTTTTAAGCAGTTCTACAAAATAAGTTCTTTAAAAAGAAAACAAATAACTATTTCAATATAAATATTAAGAAATCTAGGTGTATACTTGGCTAATTTAAGAATTGAAAGAGTATGAATTAAGGGGTAATGGCACACATAAATGTCAAAAATAGTGTCATAGTACACCCGTCTGTCCGCGATATGCAAATAAAACAAACAAAAACTTTCCAATCATTTTTCATCTAATTACCTGTTAATAAAATAACGTAATTAAAAATGTAACTCCTTATTTATCTTATTTATTACCATGCTTAGTCTAGTCACATGCTTGATAGCGATTCGATAAACGAGGTTAGTTTAATTTTTTCACTCGCATTAAATACACCACTAGTTACGGAATATTAGCACGAATAGAAGAACTATTTTATAAAAAAACTGGCGACTCACCCTCGTTCCACTCGGGTGCGCCCCTAGTTACTTAAAAAATGTGGGTGGGGGTAGGAAAGCGAAAAATACTTTAGGACTTATTCTCATACCTACCAAATTTACAAAAAAAAAATCATCAAAATCGGTCGAGCCGTTTCAGAGGAGTGCGTCCACAAACACTGTGACATGAGATATTTATATATTAGATGTTTTTAGCCCATTTTTATTAATAGAAGAAAGCAATAAATAAGTGTAATAATAATATATGTATATCCCGTATCCCGCCTGTGTTTTACGTTCATTGGCCATTCGGTAAAAGTTATGGTGAGCTGCCCACAATAAGGTACAAGACATGTCAACTTATAAGGCTCATGTTGTCAGTGGGAATTAATTTCAAGGTTAGACTGTTGAAAAGGAGAACGTGCCTCATGAAGTAGTGTGGTTCATATGAACTTAAGGTAATTCTATACTTAGAGGTGGATACTACTATGTCTCTCAATTTGAGAAGGAAGATAGTCTTTCTAGAAAAGTCACTCTCATGATGTTGAAAATTATATATAACTAGCTCGTGTTCGTAGGAACGTTTTAACGGTTAGTACAGATTTTTTTAGATTATATATTTTCCCGCAGTAAAAAGTATCATATATGTTAACCCGGATATCCAGCTATCATCATACCAAATTTCATCAAAACCTGTCCAGTGGTTTTCTTGTGATGCGTTCCGAGACAGACAGATAGACAGACAGGTAGACATACAAAAATTCTGAAAACTATAGAGCCTCTGTATCTATAAGAATGACTATTTTAATAAGATTTTCCAAAAAATATTTAATATACAGATTCGACTCTGAATTATATTATAGTTATGTATAAATATATACATAAATACCTTAGACGTGCCAGACGCGATTTAAACCCGCTACATTTCGCTTTAAAGCGAACGCGTTACCAATAGGACCTATATATTAATAAATAGTTCTCTATTACGAGTACTATATTCTTATTCGTTACTTTTATTTATTTTTCCTATAGAGCTTGAATGAAGATTGTTTAAAATACTATTTTAACTCTCCCTTTCAGCGAAGAAAAATGTCCTCACTGAATGAGCGCTCATTTGAACATTTGAGCGCGTTTCTATTTTTTTGTGAAAACAACTTTAAGCACTGCATTTAAGATTCATTTTACATTGTTATATATTTCAACTAGAATTATTACCTAAACAATTGGTGACAGTTTTAAGAGTAAGAGCAAAGGTTTAACATGGGATTGTGTATTTAGCACTTTTCTGATCGATGCTCGCTTTACTTAATAATAAGTCCGTTAACTTTTTAGTGTGTAGAAATATTTTTTTTAGAAAATACATAAATAAAGAGTTATACTAACGATTGGATGAAAACGTCATATAAGTAAGTACGGTGCCTTTAAAAATGAAGTATAAATGAAATTCTCCTCACATTGCTACTTATAACACTCTATATACGTGCAAAAGTCTGCCACTGACTGCCATTACTTGTTCTTTGTATTAATTCCATACGTAGCTATTACGCACAAATATTTATTAATGTAACCTCCATTTAAAAAAAAAACAAGTATAATACTAAAGGTATTTTAATGCTAGTTTTGTTTTTTTTTCCACCAAAAAGAAATTAAAATATAAATTTAACAATTATTGGGTACATGATTTACACACAGAGTATTTTCTTCAAAATATCGATAAAACTCGTTTACCAATGATGCAGTGACTTCGATTTAAAACTTTAATTATATAAGTATACTAATTCATGAGACAACTCACTTCATATGGATACTAAGTTTTTTTTTTTTTAATATAAAGACTCCTCACACTGTATACTTTTTAACAGCAGTTACTTTAGTCGTTTAAAATCAGCATAAACTTAATATTATTATATATCTACCTAAAGAGCTAATATTCCACTAATTTTAATTAAATAACGGCATTAAAAATATCCAACTTCATACTAATTGCGAACCTTCGATACTCTAAATTATCTACTGATAAAAAGACTCTATCTAGTATGTAACAACACTTTAAAATGAATAAAATATTCTTCGCAATACTTTAAACAAATGTAAAATTGGTAATTTAATATTTATTTATTTATATTTAATTATTTATTTATTTAATTAAACATGTTTTCTTTCAGGAACTTTTCTAGTGAGTGGTAAAAGTGCAACCATACACCGATGAGGCTGTGGTCCTCGTCCGTGTAAGTCTGTAATGAAAATTATGTTAATTGTTTAATATCAGTATAAGTAGCTTTTTCTGCGGCTCCGCTCGCTTAGTCTATTTATATATAACTAAATAAATAATAAATATGTTGGGACATTATCACACTGCGGCGGGACTCGAACCTGCGACCGCTGGCACAGCAAGTATTACAAAGTGTCGTCTAAGTACTGTTCCGATACTATAGTGGGATGTTAAATAGCCTATAACATCTCACTCAATAATCGGGCTATAAAATGCAAATTAAAAAATTTTCAAATTAAAAAATTCTACTGGTATTTCCAAATATTAGTGTGTTTAAAAAAAACTTTTTCAACCCTTTAAGGGATGATTTCTGGGATAAAAACTATCCTATGTCCTTTCCAGCGTATCGAACTATCACCCATATCTCCCATACTAATTTATACAAATAATTTCATCTAAATCGGTTCCGGTTAATTTCTAAGAAATTAATTGTCAGCGACTGCTGAGCGAAAAATATAACAGACAGACAGAATTACTTTCGCATTTATAATATTAGTATGGATTATGATGTGAAACGGGATGTTTATGGTAAACATCACTGGTTTATGTTATGACCATGGACATACTCATGTAGTATAATAATAGTGTGGTGTTGGTAAACATCCAATTTTATATCATTATAATATGATCAGTTACCACGAATAAAGACTTTATTATTACAGATATTAATAACTGCCGCTTTGGAGGAGCTATCATGTACGGCTGCAGACCTGGGTTGGAATCCCGGGCCTAATTTAGTTTGACTCTTTTACATCAGCCTAGTGGGCTTAAATTAACATATAGGCTACATTTTATCTCATTACAGTTTTGTACTATACTTCTCACAGTTGATAGAAATTACGTTGAAAAAAGAGAAAAATGAAAAAAATAAGAGAAATCCATTTTTATTGTAATAAAATATACTAACCATTTGATTAAAGTAGATGTCTCGTACTTGAAGCGCTCTTGATAGCAACATAGAGTGTTGGTAATGCACGTTGTCGTCCTCAGTACCGTGGACCAGTAAGTAATTCTTATTTATAAATCCCTCCAACTGTACATGATAAAATTTAATAGTTTATATTTTATCCTTAATGAAATACGTTTTTCGTACAATATCTGTTCTTATTTTTAATGTTATGTACTATTATGCTAATGTACTTATAGATTTAATGATTTCTTCAATACAAAATAAATTTAGAAACAGCATTTAAATCAATTTCATGGTTGTATCCCAACCACAAGCAATACACCACAGGTGATACTAGTTAAGGCGATAATAAAATTTAATAATGATTAACACTAAAAAGATGTAGGTAAAAGGTAGGCTCTCACCAAGTCTCATCCCATATCTACCCACCTTTAAAAGTTCCAGTAAACTTAAATATTGTCGTACAAACAGACAGATAGGGACTTGCATCGTACTAAAAAAACTCCAATAAAAGAAAACTTTAAAAGCTTAAAATAGCAGCAAGTTAAACTAGAATTAAAGATGTAACTATCGCCATCTATCGGTAGAACAAAATAAAAGTGCAACGCCATCTATTAGTAATTATTGGAACTTCATACTCACCACGTCTTCAGCTAGAAGGGAAGAGTTTACGTAACTCTGAGCGTTGTTTTGTGGAACGTCCATATATCTCTCCGTGTAGATGGTGTCTTTAAGGAAAAAAATAAATAAAATAAATGATTGTTGAATGTTATACCGTTTGTATGCTAAATATAAATCAAATATGATGTGTATATTATAAATCAAATGATAATTCAAAATAAATAGTAATCTATACGTAGTATTTACTAAAGTAGTTACTAAATTCATATGAAATTATATACGGTAAGTACTTATAAGAAAAACACATTTTTTTAATTTGTCTGTCTATTTGTACCAGATAATCTCTGAAGCGGATGGACTGATTTTGACGGGACTTTCACTGAAAGATAGCTGATGTTATAGGGAGTAACGTAGGCTACTTTTATTTTACAAAAAGAATTAGGGTTCCGATGAAAAAAATTAAAACCTACCTAGGGATGAAGCCGAGGGTGAGTCGCTAGTAGCTAAATATATTTCATATAATACGTAGCGGTACAGAACTCTTGATATATGAACAAAATAATACTTTATTATAGAAACACCCGGTTACCATAGTAACGCCAGTCAACAACAGGTGCGACAGCAATGCCGCAGCTAAATACATCCCCGCCGCGAGCCAAAGCCATGGAGGCCGCGTAGCCGCCGTACGACCAGCCCCATATACACGTGCGGTTGCGGTCCACCCATTGTGTGTTTTGTTGGAGATATCTGGAAAATTAATATTAATTAGATATCTATGTACTAACAGAACCTGTGGCTTCGATCGCGCTAAAACTACAAATATCTCTATAAAGGTACGTTTCATACAAACTTTTATCCCCCCTGTTTTATCCCCATAAGGGATAAATTTCGAAAAATGTTAAAATCGTATTTATTTAATTATATTGAATAGCATTAATACCAAGTTTCAAGTAATTTTGATCGTAAATATTTTTTGGATTGTATTATAACGTGTTTTCCCGTGGAAATTAAATAATCTCCCGCGGTAAAAAGTAGCCTATGTCACTCTCCAGCCCTCCAACTATCTCCACACAAAAAACCATGCCAATCCGTCACTCTGCTTTGACATGAAAGAAGGACAAACAAATATACAAACACACTTTCACATTTATAATTATCGTATGGATATACGAATTAGTGACTTATCCTATGTATTACTATGTAATAGTCTATCTATATAATTTCAACCAAATCCGTCCAGCACTTAACGAGTGACAAATATACACACAAATACAAAAATTCGCATTTTTATTAGTAGTATGTTTTTTTCTACACGGTTTTTTTTCATGGGAATCGCAGAGACTATATCAGCTAACTTCATCATGTCGCCTTTTGGCTGTCGGTGTGCGGTGTACGGCGCACGCATTGTAAAAATTTTACTCTCATAATCTTTTTCAAATGTGAAAAAAAAGGAATAATTTCAAAAACATGCCTAGCAACAGCAGCTGACGTAGCTGCTGACGATGGAAATATCTCAGTCGATGCTCAGTTACTTTGTTACTGGTGCAACAGTCTACTAATCCATACAGTCTTAGCCATGAAAATTGTTATTTTTGAAAAGTGCATTGAATGTACTACCGTTAAAATCAACAGGCGTTCGCCAGTTTATGAAGTTTTATACTGTGCTAATACTGTATCTAGTAACAAAAAACATACACAGTGCCAAGCTCCCTGCTCAGAGCAAAAGCGTGGTCAAAAACCTACCTAGCAACGGCAATCTGGTCTTCAATCTCCACAGTGCCGAGGCGGCGGTTGACGGCGAAGGCGTGGTCGACGCCGCGCAGGCCGGAGCCGCGCCCGTCCACGCGCGCCACCGCGATGCCGTAGCGGCTCACGAGGGAAGTCCCCCAGTCGATGCTCCATTGCTTTGTTACCGCCGACGTGTCCGGCCCTCCGTAGCTGTGGGGGTAAAAGACCAACTGTTGAGTTTCTCGCAGAACTGCCTTCCGAGCCGGTGGTATATTCCGATATTCCGAATAGGTGGTATGATAGATTCCTCACGGACTGACTACAATTACATTTAAATTTAAAATGTAAAATTGACGATTCGAAAGAGCTTGGAAAAGTCCATTTGAATAAATTATATTTTGATTTTAATTTAAAATTAATTGAGGAGGTTAGGAACAAAAATTTAAATTTCTAGAAGAAAATCCAGAACAAATAGTTATATTTTCATTCAACCACAGTAGTCGCTAGGACTTCCATGTGAAAAAGTGCCATTTTCTTAATAAATCGTCCGACGTTGTTAAAGTTGGATCAAAACGGGTACATTTGCTTGCAAAATGTATCGATTTTTCAATAAATCTAGTTGTGTGTTGATTATATCGATACTAGAATTGATAAGTCTATCCTGCCTTGATAAACGTTAAAAAAATGATAGCAGAACGGACCTACACATGCATAGAAAAAAAACTTGTGAAAAGTAGAATTGAAACTGAAACAGTAGTTTTAGAAACTTTAGTTTTTAAAGCGTTGGAGAAGAAAAGGGTAAACAACTATTAAAGCCAAAATCTAACTTGACCAATGTCAAAGTAGCGGAGAAAGAATTGGGCCATTTTATTAAAGGTACGAAGAAAAAGGATGTGGAAAGTTTGATGGTTAAAAAATTTCGAAAACCTAAACCTTGAATAAGGACTCATATATAAACTAATATAAAGCTAAAGATTTTGTTTTACATAAATCAATTACGCAAGCGAAGCCGCGGGCAAATGTTAGTGATTATTAATTGCCTATATAGTATAATATATATTGAAATTTTGTACGGAAGTTTATTTTGAAAGTTAGAAACTCATAATATTTTAAATTTTTTTTATACTATTCAGAATTAGTGCTTGACTACCTTCCACCTGATGGTAAGTGGTAACGCAGTCGTAGATGGTAAGTCGCACTAATTCAGCAGCCACCTATTCACTCTTGCCTTGAAGACACCCATATTATAATCGAACGGAAACACCGACGCAGGCAGGTTGTTCCAATACTTAGCCGTACGTATAATAAATAACGTAGCGAAACGCTTCGTGCGGACGGGTGGAATGTCCACGACATAAGGATGGAGACCAGCTTGTTATATTGTCGATGGGATTCCAACAGGATCATTACTTTTTTAAATAGAAATACACGGGTATACAGCCACAGAAACTAGATGTTACAATAACTATAATAATTTGAAAATATAATATTTTTCTAATTTATTACTAAGTGATTCTATTCAGAATACTTAGTACGTTTTGTTCTGTAAATAGATATGTTGACTTCTTTAACTGAACAAAACTTTAATAAGAAATTAACATCGTTTCAGCTCTAAGAAAAACAAAACCAACGTAGGTACTAACACATAAATCAAAAGCGGTACATCGGACCGATTAAAGTAAACAAGTGGTAATGTGAGAACGTCTGCGCCTGGAAGATAGGCGCCCGAAGGCATTGTCCTACGCAACGTACTTTATAGGCAGGTTTCGTATAATAATTTCTTAGATTTACGCGAATACATAACATTTTAAACGGGAGAGACTACCGTGACCACGATTGCTGTAAAGAATCTAAAACGTCGGGAACCAAAAATTTAAATAAATCCGGGAAAAAATCCGAAAAGATAGTTTTATTTAAGGCATGTTTCGTTTAAAAAATATATATAAAAAGCAGACATGAGGACTGCCGACAGATGTGAAAACTAAAAACTATAAACAAACAGTTGTTATTTTTGGAAATTCAAATTAATTGTTTGATCTTAAATTAAAATTTGTAAATTAAAACTGTTTATATTTATCTGGTTTTGACATCTATCGGTACTGAGTGTTAGTGTTAACACGTCACGTGACCATGTCGAGGACGACTTACATGAATTTACCGCCCATCCAAACCTGGCTATAGAAGTTTTCACTTCAAAAACAAAAAGCAAATTAAATATACTTACACATAAATCAAAAGCGGTACATCAGACCGAGTTAAGTAATTAGATGGTAGTGTTAAAAGGACGTCAGCGTCCGGGAGGCCGACGCCCAAAGGCACTGTTCTACGCAACTTTATAGGCATGCTGAGTTTTGATGCGAACTGCGTGATCAATGAATTGTCCTCCCATACATTAATTAATGTGCCGTTCTGAAAATGTAAATATAATTTGGATCCATTTCAAAAAATGAGCTGGTATTCTACTAGACTTTCGAATAATGCTTAAAAGGTTTCGATGACATTTTAAAGAATAAGCTATGAAATAGTTTCATGAATAAATACTCGTAGGGTAATGGAAAATTGGTGTACTTTTTTAGTTTTGAAAAATAATTATTATTAATCTATACTAATATTATAAAGAGGTAAAGTGTGTGAGTTTGTGAGTTTCTGAGTTTGTAGGGAGAAGTCTCTGAACCGATTTAGATGAAATTTGGTAAGAAAACTTTTTATTCCGGAAATCATCCCTTAAGGGGGTAAAAAAGAGGATGAAAGTTTGTATAGGAAATCAACCTAGGGACGAACCGGAGCGAAGCAAGGGTGAGTCGCTAGTATTATTATAAAGCAAAAAGTCATATTAAGTCATTTGTTGTATGGTTCTGCTTTATTTTCGTAATGAAGTAGCACAAGCAACAGTAGAAATTCGGCACTTTGACGTGGTATTTTTATTTACATTGAGTACGTTGTCCTGACATTGAAACCCAATCCAACTTTTATTCTCAACTTCTATTCCAACTAAAAATAATCAATCACAAAACTTTTGGAACAAACGGCAACTAAAATAGAACTTACCACATCGTAGATAAATATTTGAGGTATATCAGGTCCTGCACAATGTATCGCAATCCGGGACCCGGGACTGATATTGGCTTCATTATACAAGCACTGCCCCCCATCTGATCGTGCAACGTTACAAGTAAAACACGACAACTCATCAGTAGCAGATAGCGAGTAGATATGCTGTTCTGTTGTGTCATTCTCACTGGTTGCTTTATACCAACTGGAAATTAATAAATAAATAAATATGTGTTCTGTTTGTACGCTTAGATCTTTTAAACTACGCAACGGATTTTAATGCAGTTTTCAGTAATAGATAGAGTGATTCAAGAGGAAGGTTTATATGTATAATACGTGTGTATTATACTTATACTAGCCGTTCAATAACATATTAATAATATATTAAATAATAATATTATAAATAATAGGTATTATTAGATTATTCTTTATTAAGAGAATGGCCGTCTTACGATTAAAAGCAGTAATGGTAACAAAGAAACTTTGACGAGACTATGAAGGTAGGTGCATTTTATACATAAATTACCATAACTATAATACTGAATGAATTATAAAGAAAATTGCAATATTCTTCATTCTCCTTTATTGTTTAGTATCAAGAGAAATTTAAAAAATAATAATAAAAGAAAACTCTTTTAACAAATGGAAATTAGATTCATACATATAGTATAAAATATATGGATTTTCCTTTAATTTATTCCTTTAATATAATATATTTTAAATGAGAGAATTGTACAATAATTTAAAGTAAAACAGCAGTAGCTCAGTGGTAACGCGCTAGCTTGGGAAACCAAGTGAAGTGGGTTCAAATTTCGACTCTCGTACCCATGATATTGATGATGATTACCACTAGCCCAAAGGTGAAGGACAACATTGTGAGGAACCTTCGTATCTGAGAGTAATGTGAGCCAACAAATGAAAGCCATACTCAGTCCGCCCGCACTTGGCCAGCGCAGTGGACTATAGCCTGATCCCCCTCGTATTGAAGGGAGGCGCGTGTCCATTGTCCAGTAGTAAAAGGGCTGAATAAACGTAAGTCAAATATAAAATGACAACCTACATAGTATCGGCAGGAGTCCACGATAATATTTCTTGTACAGTATGAGCCACATTAGTACGACGTCTGGATGTCCACGCGTTATTAGTTTGAGATACTTGTATAATTTGTTTATAACGGACGCCATTTACGCTCTAGAAACAATAAATAAATATATAATTATAATACCATCAAAGAGTATAACGAAAGAAGAATTATTTACTTTATTAAAAAATATTGCTTGCGTACAATGCATAAATATGCATATTGCAGTATATATTTACAGTGTACATATATGTACAGTGTTTTATTTTGTAGGTACATTTATGCATGGTATTATTATTCTTCTATTGATGCCACTCACACACACTCTGTGCAACTGTCGTCAAACTCCTAAATGATTTCCAAATGCTACAAACTTTCGAACCTGAGGTTGCCTTTGATCTCAGTTTAAATACCGACAAATGCAAGAGTTACCAAAAAATCCCAATTTTCATGGCATTAGAAAGTTGTTCTGCCATCTTGTGGCAGATTTTAGCAAAATGAACAACACAACAATCGTATCTACTTAAATAAGTTAAATGAATAAAAGTTTCAAATTGATTGCAAATTAGATTGACGAATATTTGGTATTTTGTACAAAAGAAATTTTGAAATTGTAAAAGTTAAATGTAAGATAAAATATTACCCACCTCAGGCAAGATGGTGAGAAAAGCATTGCCTTGCTCGTTGAAAATCATTGGAATGTTATCAATCCAACCGTTCGCTTCTGTGTATGTGTATATCTGAAATTATAATAACAATTACTCAGTAATATACTTCAAATGTATAAAAACACACAACCTTTGGATACAGCTAGTGCTATATTATAGATGTTTTTTTTTTCTTTCCGCAAACATTGTGTTTATTTCTGGAAGAATACTTATTGTTCAAAAATCTAAAAATGCAATTATTCCTTTTATTATAATTACTTTTCCGCCTGTTTCATCATGAAAGAGTAACAAACACACATACATACAAACTTTTGATTTATAATATACACATATCTACATGTGTAATAAGCCTTTTTTTATTTCTTTTAATGTACCACTGCTGGGCACGGGCCTACCTTCAATACGTGGAAGATCAGGCCATAGTGTGGGACACCATGTTCGCCAAGTGCGGATTAACGACTCCACATGTCTTTCGATACGTTGATAGGTTCGGTCAGACATGCAGGTTTCCACACGATGTTTTTCTTCACCGTAAGACAAGTGGTAATCATGTTGGAAATGATTCGCACATGAAAATATCAGAGGTGCGAGACCCGGGATTTGAACCCGCTTCACTCGGTTTCCAAAGCGAGCGCGTTACCACTGGCCTACCACTGCCTTTATTTTAATAATACTCCTATCAATTATTACCGTAGCGCATGTGCTTGTTGCGTCGTTGCAGAGGTCTACTTGCAGTGTGTTCTGCACGCGGTTAGTCCACATAATAGCAATTGAATTAACTCCGACAAACGCTACAGCTTTTAATATTGCCCTGAAATTTATAATATACAATAGATATTATATAAACTCACACATTTTTAGTATTGTAAGTAAATAAGAAATTTCATAATAATTCGTTTTTTAATATACTCCATGCTCTTTTCTTTATAGGGCAGATGTAGAGATCTTTCGTACGATTAAATCACATATAATGACTAACTAGTTAATTTCTTTGCATATAACTTTTGTTATCCGCAATCTGAAGAGATAGGCAATTCGTAAGCCAAGCAAAGATAAATTATAGTCTAAGATAAAGTAGACCCCTATGTGATTTTCTGAAATGGCTACTATCAAGCTGACATCGAAAAAGCTCGTTTGAAGACGACCAACTTTTTTCTTTACGAAAATTATCGACATTACTAACTAAAACTGATGATAGCCACTAATATAAGACATGTCGAGTGGTGACTGTCCAACTCCATTACTAACAGTTAATTATTTACTTCAATCTTAGAACAATTTAATAGGTTACAGGAAAAACTTTTATCCTACCCAATACCTACTGTCTTACATGTCACACTGTACAATAATGACATCAACCACATACCTAAAGTTTCATTCTACTAATTTACTAATTTCGGTCACATAATATCATATTATTGATATATAATATGATATATCATGTTATATACCATATTATATATTATATTATATACATTATTATAGTAAGCTAGTGACTCAACCTCGCTCCGCTCGGGTTCGTCCGTATGAGAGATGAGATATTTTCCCGTAGTAAAATGTATCCTATATGTTGACCCGGATAAACAGCTACCATCACACCTCAACAAAATCTGTCCAGTGGTTTTCTCGTGTTGCGGTCACAGACAGACAGACAGACATGAATTCTTAATACTATATGTATCGGTAATAATGACTATTTCGATAAGATTTTCCAAAAAATATTTAATGTATTGAATTTCATTATATGTATAGAAAACGATAACTTACTCATTGAGATTCGTCGGTGCAGCAAATGTAACATTAGTATTAGCGGCGGTATCCCAAATACTAACAGTTACATTTGGATTCGTGGTACCAGTCTGAAAGAATAAGACTTAACATTTAACATTATGTGTACAGAAACATGTGGGTTACATATAACTAAAATGCAATACGTATACACTAGATTCACCTATTCTTAACTAACCAACAAGTTTTAACATTCTATTAAATACTCTCGTATAGATTTGATACTTTGCTAGTTAGATATTTGGATAATCTTATACTAATAAATGTAGAGCCGATTTTTTGTTCGGTTATACTGCGATAACTACTGAACCGATCGGAATAATACTCATACCATAAGATGCAGCGTGTTTCGTAGAAGGTTTAAGTATATGATATGTTGATGATTAATGTACTATGCGGGCGGAGCCGCCGGAAAAGGCTATTAATTCAATAATTTAGTAGTATGTTTATATTATGGAAGATATTGTCTTTCTCTTTCATGGCTAGTATGATGTATGAAAATCAAATAAATAATTCTATAGAATTGCTTAGTCTCTTACGAGATCAAACCGTTCACATATAAACACGTAACCTAAAAGCAAGGTGGTTCAAAAATTGTTACAAAATTTAGGATAAACAAAAAACTGTCAACAAACTAAGTTTTAATCAGTATTTTTATATAGTATAGCAATTGTAACCATGAACTTTCATAGTTTTATATATTTATATAATGGTTTGTCCCATGGTTCAGCTCATGTGGTAGGTACATTGTACAACAAAAAGTAGCTTATGTGCTATGCAACTTTGATTTCTTTAAAATTCTTTTTTCAAAGCTTGGTAGTGAAAAAGTGCTCTTGCTACTTAATTTCCTTCTAAACTTCCACATAATAATATAAGTGTTTAGTGTCACTATCCTGATTATAAAATTAAAGGTACTCTTTTAGACTATATTTACATATTATATATGATTATATATACATATATTTAATATTAAAATATGGCATTCGACTTTATACGTAATGCCAACTAGCTCTATTGTAACCGCTCCTACAATCAAATTTTAGACAAGATGTTAAAGTTATTACAATATATAAAAAAAATGGTGTGCATAACCTTTACGAGCGGTTGAAGTAAAACTTCTTCGACGCTGTGGCAGATACCGCAATGAAATCAAAACAAATCAAAATATCAATATAATATTTTTTATAAAATTATTACCTCTTTTTTTCATTTTTTCAATTTCATCTAAATCGGTTCAGTAGATCCGGAGATTACCCCCTACAACCTTACAAACTCACAAACTTTACCTCTTTATAATATTAGTATAGATAAATATTTATTTTTATAAATAATAATAATTATTATAAAATTATTAAAAATAAATATATATTTTTATAAATTATAATTATTATGAAGATATTTAATCATATATATTTTTTAATTATTAACAATAAATTTGACTCTCACTTCCGCGAGACTGATTTTTCCAATGTATTGGACTTACCCCCCAATCAAGCTAAACAAATTTTACTTGAAAAACTTTATTTACTTTTAATAAATGTCTCTTCAGAAACAATTTTATACGGCTTACGATCTGAAGCAATCAATACACACAGAATACGCTCAACGACACTTGATTAAATCCCCCGAACCATGAAATTTGAGCATATTTCATTTCGACGAGATTTATGAAAAGATTTTGGAGATCGAATATGATTATGTATAATTTCCTTTTCGTAAATAAATTGTAATTATGTTTCAATAAAAATCGGCCAAGTGCGAGTCGAATTCCCACACGAAGGGTCCCGCGTACCCATGTACTTTCTATTAATATGATATTTACTATATATGTACGTAGTAAATAAACTTCGCTGATCGATTACAAACGTAAAAAAAATGTTTCTTGTATTTTTATTTATTTTTATTATTTGTTGTTATAGCGAGTTTATTATTAGTAAAAATTTCAACTCTCTACCTATTACAGTTCATGAGTTACAGCCCCCTGACAGACGGACGGATGGACGGACGGACAGCGGAGATATAATAAAACGGTATGTCAAGTAAAACAAAAATAATTTCAAGACAGAAGCTTCCTTATATTAGAGGGTATCCTAAAAATTATGAATTTAAAAAAAATCTTGAATCAATTGTTACAGAGACAATAGAAACCTTAATAATATATAGAACATTCCTGTGACTTTTTTTTTAATTGTGTCATTTAAATTCGTAAGACTTAAGATATTCATGTTAAGCAAAAACAAAGCAGCTCGTTTATGTGCTTATTGCTGTATTTATTCTCCGAGGAATAATTGGTATAAATTACAATTGTTAGATTTTTATCTGGTGTTAGTACAAGATTTTTGCTTTGTTGAGGAAAACTCATCTAATAATAGGTATAGCTAATAGAGGTAGCTATATTAAAATCTCAACACACTTATTTTTTCTTTTTCATAACTTGCGAAAATTAAAGTTATCTTTTATACGTTTATTAATAATAAAAAAAATTACTTTTAAAATATCATGAAAAAACAATAGAAAATCGAAAAACAATATTTTATTGTAACTATTAGATAAACCATTTCGTAACACGATATCGCCATATTGTACGTTTACGTAATAAGAGAAATATCCAATTTACTCTAAGCTTCCTGAAAAATAAAATGAAAAAGCTGACAAGCAAAAACATACTTTGTAATTTTTTGCACAATTTCCGCCTAACATTTTAAAAAGACATACCTATGTAAAGCTAGAAAGGCACAGTGAGCAGAATCGCTCAAAACTATGTGCATAAATTAGTGCTCATTTAGTGCTAATTTAGTACCAAAAACTATAATTTTTTATATTTGTCTTCATGGATGGCCAGCACTAATTGAGCACTAAACTAAAGCTAAATTGATTTGACGCTGTGTTATGCGGTTAGCGTATTAGGCGGTAACACTGGTAGTTTAACTAAATGCTAGAAATTTTTTAATTTTCTGCCAAAATATAAGAGCGTCAAATTTTAGCTTCAAAATAAAAAAAGAGAAGAAAAGTCCGCAACACCAAGCATCCGCAATAATATCATCATCTCCTAAGGTAAACTTGCAATAACTTTTTATATTTATAACGTACCTATAAGTATTAGTTGTAAATAAAATTATTATCGTTATTATCAAATTAATAAGCGTAAAATATACATACCTTAGGATAACGAATGTCTCTATGACTAGTGTATTGGGAGTCTATGGAGCCGGGCACGCCGTAGTGCGGGATCTTCATTATGCGTACATCAGTGTCATCGAATGTAGCATAAGCAATTTTAGCACCATTGCTCGAAAACCAAATGACTTTCTTGTCTCCAAATATCTCCTCTGAAAAAATGTTTATTGTTAAATGTAAAATCCATACTTCCATACTAATATTATAAATGTTAAAGTGTGTTTGTTTGTTTCATTGTCCTTCTATCACGTTAAAACAACGTAACGGGCGTGATTTTTTATGTGGAGATACTTGGAGGGACGGAGAGTGACATAGGCCAGTTTTTACCGCGGGAGATTATCTCATTCCCACGAGAAAACACGTTATAATACAACCAAAAAAAATATTTATGATCAGAATTACTTGTAACTTGGTATTAAATATTAGTGTTCTTCAATACAATTAAATAAATATGTGTTTTAGCATTTTTCGAAATTCATCCCATGAGAGGGTAAAATAGAGGATGAAAGTGTGTATGAAACCTACCAACCTTTTTATTAGATTTTTTTTAGTTATACCGCGAGCGAAGCCGCATGTTCTGCTCAGCATCAGAACTCGCGGTACATCATTATGTATGTATACATTTGAAAATCTAACTGATTTACTGACAATTGACAGATTTTACTTGTGGAAATAACGGCATTGAAATTTGGAAGAATTATTATTATTAAGGATCCTAGTGCTGCTTAAGTAATTTCGCCTCTAAAGAGTAGAAAGTAGTAGCTTTTTATTTATTAAAATGAAATATTTTGTCAACTTTACTATTTAATTCTACTAATTTTAGTACGGATTTACAAACTAAATAAGTTTATTGAAAAAAATTACAACGAATTTTATAATTCATTAAATGTTACTACACCTTTTTTATATACATATTTTGATTTGCTGGCATCAAATATAAATCAGATTAAAATTAATTTAAGTTTGTTTATATATATATATTTGGCTATTTCTCCTAAATATATAAACGTGTAATTAAATTTAAATAAACACAAAGCATACCTAATAAACATTAATAAAAATTTTATGCTAAGCTTATAATAGCTACAATCAACAATCACTCACCTTCATATACCCAATCTGGTACGCCATTGTATACTACGTGCTTTACTCCATTAGTCGTGACCTGCTGGGGTGGACTTGTTAAAGACGATTGGTAGTATATATTATTCTCATACACAAAAATCAAGGCAGTGCCTGAAGGACCCCACATGAAGTTCTGTAGTGTCGCATTCTGAACTTCAACTCCTGGAGGAACTATATAAATGATTTCATGGGTAAGTATGTCAATGGCCGCGTACCGAGCTTCAAAACTGTATCTGTATATCTAGAAAAAATAAAATAATATCTATTATAGTAATTTCACCCATTACCTCCTTGTTCTCTAAGATAATGGAATCCATTATTAACTGCCAGCTCCTGCGGTACCTAGAAGAGCACCGGCTGATCAGCGACCGCCAGTACGGCTTCCGTCGAGGTCGCTCAGCCGGTGATCTTCTAGTTTACTTGACACATAGATGGGCAGAAGCAGTTGAGACCAAGGGGGAGGCGCTTGCAGCCAGTCTGGATATAGCGAAGGCCTTTGATCGGGTATGGCACAAAGCGCTTCTTTCGAAGCTACCTTCCTATGGGCTCCCCGAGAAATTTTGCAACTGGATCACCAGCTTTTTGGCAGATCGGAGCATCAAGGTCGTTGTCGACGGTGCTTGCTCTGATCCTAAATATGTCAATGCTGGTGTTCCACAAGGCTGCGTACTGTCACCTACTCTGTTTCTTCTGCATATCAATGACATGTTGCAAATCAGCAACATTCATTGCTATGCAGACGATAGCACTGTGGATGCCCTGTACACTGGCCGCGCTAATATTTCTCGGGAATTCGTCGACGAGAGCCGGAACAAACTTGTGTCTGAAGTCGAATCTTTGTTAACCAAAGTCTCGGATTGGGGTCGACTAAACTTAGTCCAATTTAACCCCAAAAAGACACAAGTTTGCGCGCGTTAACCGCTAAAAAGTCGCCGTTTATCGTAGCTCCTCAATTTGAGGACACTCCTCTGTCTCCCACAGCCAGTATCGGAATACTTGGCGTCGACATCTCGAGCAACGTCCAGTTCCGTGGTCAATTGGAAGATAAGGCCAAACTGGCCTCAAAGAAGCTTGGTGTGCTCAGCAAGGCGAGACAGTACTTCACGTCGCGTCAGCGTCTTATTCTTTATAAGGCGCAAATTCGGCCCCACATGGAGTACTGTTCTCATCTTGGGCGGGAGCTCCCCAGTACCAGCTACTTCCATTTGACCGCATTCAACGTAGGGCGGCTCGAGTTATCGACGATCAAGCTCTCTCCGATCGGCTTGATCCATTAGCTCTGCGTAGAGATGTTGGATCACTTTGCATCTTCTACCGCATTTATCACGGGGAGTGTTCCGAGGAATTGTTCGGACTGATCCCGGCTGCTGTATTTCATCATCGGACATCGCGCCAAAATAGTAAATTCCATCCACACCACCTCGATGTCCAGCGTTCCACAACAGTGCGATTTTTAAGGCATTTTCTGCCTCGCACAACCACCCTGTGGAACCAGCTATCGCCGGCGGTCTTTCCGAACCGCTACGACCTGGCCACCTTCAAGAAGAGAGCGTATACTTTCCTTAAAGGCCGGCAACGCATCTGCAAGCCCTGCGGTGTCGCAGATGTCCATGGGCGGCGGTGATCACTTTCCATCAGGTGAGCCTCCTGCCCGTTTGCCCCCTTAGTCCCATAAAAAAAAAAAAAAAAAACCCTAACTGGTTTTAAGGTCGGAGAATGAATAAACATTCTAATAATAATACTAAATTATTAATATTACATCCCACGGGAACCAAACATTTTTTCCCGATGAAAAGTAGCCTATGTGTTATTCCAGACTACAATCTATCTCTATACCAAACTTCATCCAGATCCGTTCTGCCGTTCTGACGTTATTGAGTAACAAACATCCATCCAAACTTCCAAACATCAAAACATCTAAACTTTAATATTTATAATATTAGTAAGATTACTACATATTATAGCTTAATTTATTCTCTTAAAACAGTCAGGTCACTTCAGTGGGTGGTACACCATACTGGTTGCTCCAGGTACTTCTCTGACAGCAGAGTGGACTAGTTGCAGTGGGTAGTACTGGCTTTTCTAGCCGGTGAGACCTATATAACCCCTGAATATATGTAGGTGGTATGTGTAAATGCATTGCCCAACATTAAAAAAAAAGGTTGTTAATATCAGAACCTACTGTACGGGTTCTCAGACGGTTTTCACTAATAAAAAGAGAAATATTATATAGGCTATAATTTATGAACCGATATACGAGTAAGACAACTAGGAACGCGACGCGATGCGAGCGTAAGTTAATAATTTCATATAGGTATTTTTGGAATTAAACCATTGGTCCTCTAAAACTGTATCCTTGTTACTATAGAAAACTTCAAATTTATCATTCAAAATATAATTTACTAAACAAATGCGACTGTATAAATAAAATTAAGCCCTAACTCGTGCCACTAAAAGCTTCATAACAAGGGACGTGATCTTAAATAATGCGTCCCTCCCAGAAGGATCGTCTGTTAATTTAATGGAATGCTTGGTTTACATTTTAATGATATTTACAAGCGCCGTCCGAGAAAAATGAGTTCGTCGTAAAAGGGATTTAACAATAATTACTATATAATTATAAATTAAATATTTTAAAAACCCCCTACGCAAATTAATTGTCATTTAACGATTACACTGGCACACGTGAAGCATTTAATCGAGTAATCAAACGCCAAAATGTCTTACATAATTTTGGAAAAGTGCTGATACTCTTACACTGCTGGACCGATATTAACCAAACATAGCTAAAAACCACCGCAAGGAAACTGACTTTCAAATGAAAAAAACCACATCGAAATCGGTCCATCAACACCCTCTTTTTACGTCGGGGGTTAAAAATATATTGTAGACTTCTTAAATTATTGTATTTTAGTAATGTAAACTACATTAGTTTAACAACATTGTAACTCGGTATTGAAGCAATTTGCATAGTTATTATATTACTCTTTGCAGGTCGATATTTATAAGGTACATAATTCGCCGTTTACGCCCATATGAAAATTTCAACCTGCATACAGGACAGTAGAGTCGTAAATCTATTCGTCCTGGAAATAAATCGTGTGGGAAATAAATCGTAGGTAATGCTTTATAATGTTTGTTACATCTCAATTATATTTCGTAGCAAAGTGTTTATCACTGAAAAGACAATTATTTACGTCCCTTAAGTTCATAAGTGATTGTTGACACAAATGTCTCAAGTCAATTTAAATGACAATATAAAATTTTTATTTGAAAGAAATATTTTAGTCACACAATGTAAATAAATATGTAGTTTATTATTGTATAAGTATTTTCTCAATATAAATTATAAGCCTTTAGAAAAAATAGAAGCTAGTAACAGGTTTTTTTTTAAACGCCTAAAATGTGTCGTCACTTTTTCAATGAAACAATCTCTTCGAATTTGGTCACGTTTTTATTCTATATTTTTTTTGTTCCCGAAGTTTCGAATACTTTACATCGAGCATGGTCACGAGAGAGACTAAGGTTGTAGACGTCTCAAATTTGGGTCATTATATAGGTGTTTCAAACAGTATCAGTACCTACCCGTAAAATTACACAATTATTTGGAATTGAATCTTACTATGGGATATAAAAGATATGTGATTTTCGAAGTATAAAAATAAACTAACCTGTAGATAAAATCAGTGGGTGTAAGTGGATTATGACTTGTGAAAATTGAAAAAATATATATATTGTCATATGAAAACTTTAAGGTTTTGACTTTTGTTCCTTGGGGACTGTGGTATAAGAATTGCAATTAATAAACCTAAGTTTTATATTACATTCAGTTTCAATTTTTGATTATAAGTTATTATTAGGTATATATACATATATATATATATATATATATATATATATATATATATATATATATATATATATATATATTATATATATATATATATATATTACCGTGATTTTACTTTCTATAAGAATAAAATTTCAAGTTTGCCATTTTTAATTTTTTAATATACCTAAATATTTACTCACCGTAACTTCATCAAAGGACAGAACGACAAATCTTCCATCTGGGGACAACCGTGTTTCTTGCGAGGATTGTTGTAGAATCTAAAACAAAAGGATTTCATTGTTTAATAGTATTTTTTACTCAAAGAGGTAGCAGATTGCTTTCTTTTCATCATAAATAAATGTTACAAGCTATATTCTAGTATACGTACTTAATAACCATACCTATTTACATCTTAGGACATTTTCATAAAGTTCTAAGAATAAAAGTTTGTTAAGGTAACGCCTTAAGTGTTTTCCACTTCATAAGGAAGAAAATTATCGCTGAATAGCAAAACAAATTAAAAACACGACACAATTTTCAAAGCCAGCTTCATGACTATACCTATATAGATATTTTAAAATCTCAAATTTGCATAGCTTTTCTGTCTGCATCTTTATCCTTATCAATGGACAAATTAGGAAAGAAAGACGAAATTCTAAAAATTATTGGAAATCAACACGTTTTACAATAACATTAGTATAGAATGCAGTTTTTTTACATGCCCAACATTTGCAAGTATTTAATGTTCTTCTTTGGACACGTTACATTTATACTATAGCTTTGATAAATATAAGTAACTAGCATTGCCATAGACCAAAAACCAAATTCTTAGGTTTTACATATTAGTATACTCTTACATTGCTGTTTTTGTATTTTTTCTCAGAAATGAGATATTCCCGAGGTAAAAAGTATCCTATATGTTGACCCGGATAACCAGCTATCATCATACCAAATTTCATCAAAATCTGTCCAGTGGTTTTCTCGTGATGCGGTAACAGACAGACGGACGGGCGGACAGACAAAAATTCTAAAAACTATAGATTCGGCCTCTGTATCGATAATAAAGTCTATTGCAATAAGATTTTCCAAAAAATATTTAATGTACAGATTCGACTTAGTTACAATTTTATTATATGTATAGATAACGTGACGTCACGTACTTTAGACTATAGAGTATAAAAAAAAGTATGTGTGTAAGCAACAATAGAGAAACGAAAATATTTTATTATTCGCTGAATATAAAGTAATAAATATGTTAAATTATAGTCTTTTGAAATCAACCTAATTTTAAATGAAATCACTCGACACGTGTTACATCTAAGAACTTTGACAATTTAAGTTAAGTAGAACTCACGTATGAACTCTGCATATACAAAGTTTACCTCGAGGTGTGACTTAATTACTTTGATTAAGAGTATACAGGGTAATAATAATGCTTTGGTTAGTTTAAATTCTTGAGCATAAATCTTATTTATATTGTAAATCTGAAAGGTTTCTATACCATCTTTAAATATGAATATTTGACGGTGTTCAATAATGACGAAGAAAAAGTAAGGAAAAATTTGTAGAGTGCTTCTTATCCTGCATGAAGTGGCTTAAAAAACCACAATTTAAAAAAAATACTCAATATAACTGACATTGCAGATTAAAAAAATATTTTTAATAAGTTTTCATTTACCACAAAACTTATTTCTTCGTGATATCTTCAAACAAATTTATTAACGACAGCAGTTTCACGTTAAAATAACTAACTTTGAAAAAATCCCGTAGCATGAAATTATATTAGTTCGTAAAATTAATGCATGCATTATGAAATTAGAGACTCACATGTTAAATTGCTAATAAAATTAGTATCGAGTAAATAGCATTACGCCACTTATTCTACAAATTAGACTTATTAGATTTTAAACGAAAACCATGCAATCGTAAAATAATTAATAAAAAAACTTGTGGTGCTTTTTACCATATTTTTCTCGTTAGTCACTTTATTCATATACTAAAAATTATTTTTTACTTTTTAGTTCGGTTCATCATTAAAGCGTGTTTTTTTAATTTTTTTAATATATATATATATATATATATATATATATATATATATATATATATATATATATAAATAAATTATTATATTGTCATCGGTCCTTGTTAAATGTTTAAAGTTTCAATTCAATCTGAAGTTTCGAAATGGGTAAAAATCGCGTTCAAAGATTCCGTTACATAAATACATACAGATGAAGGTAATAAAAGCGTGTTAAACATGTTACAAATCTATAAAAATGTAGGTTTTTTCGTATGTTATATATGAAAATTAATAGTATAGCTAATACAATAACTAAGTATAAATTGGAGCATTTACCTACTAACTTACCTGAGAAGTATTTGCCACAAGAATAACTGGAGTCTTCGTAATAATATCGTATAGAATCAAATCGCCGTTGCTATTTCTTAACAAAATTTCACTATCTGTAATCAATAAAGAATTTACGTTAAAATAATTTACAGTTTTATAAAATTAAATAGAAAACAGTATTAGAAGTATTTTCAGATTTTAATGAAAGCTATATAAGTATACTTATAATTTAATATTATCTTTTAGTATTAACATAATGTCATCATAATAGATACTTATATTTAAATCAAGTGCCATGTAATTATTTCCCTTTGGAAATTGTGATTAATATATTATAACACACTAAAACATTTTAAGTAATAAAAACTATTTTTTATCAGCAGGTAGGTAATATTTAGTTTTTGTTTGATTATTATGTAATCATTCGTCAAAAAGTTCAGAAAAAAATCGATCCTTTGTTTCGTCCCTACATTTACCTTTTGCCAGCATTAAAAATCTCATTTGAGCGAAACGAAAGTGAGTACAAACTAACATACAAAAAAATTACCGACTGTTTAGACTTCGATATCTCTAAACTCTATATACAATTTTATTTGAAAGTATAAAATCCTACTCTAACCTGTAACCCAAGTGCCATTAAACGGTTGTGCTGCGTATGCTCCAAGAACGATTTCTTCTAAACCAATTTCATCATCAGGCGCTGTTGTGGGAGCTTGAGTTGTTGAGGTTGTTGTTGTTACTGGTGGTTCTACTGTTGTACTTATTGTTGGTGGTGTCACTTCAGTTGTGGGTATCGTAGGACCTTCTGTCGGTGCTATGATAGGTTCTGCTGATCCTCCGTCATTTCCTGTTAATACTACTGCAAGAGTTATGATCACACCGATTGCTGCTAACATAGCGACGGCACCCACAGCGTATGTCACTCGTTTTGTCTTCTTAGCCGCAACTAAACCCTGTTCGAAAAACGTCTGTTACTAATTTTTTCTAAATCGTCCCAAAACAGGTAAGATTCTAAGAATATATTTAAACTCTGTTTAAAATTAACAAGATAACCAATATTTGGCACATTGATGTATGTATGTATATTATAAAAGAATGTGATTACCACCCACCTTTATAGAAAATCACAATCTAAAACGTACTTAAAACACTTAACAATAATAAACTTAACTACTTATTTCAAATTAGATATTGTTTGTACATATTAATTTAGACATTAATTGAGTGATTACATTTTAATAAAACGAATTGATTTAATTCAGTCACAGCCAAGTAGATTTAACTTGATAAATTAAAATTATCGTCGCTAAGTTGTTATTTTACTTCTGAATTGCACTACTGACTGATCCCTTCGTCTCATATTTTTTCTAGTGGTCTATTATTCAACGTTATCAGTGAGATTATCGACTTCACGTCGACGAAGTAGTGTATGTTAAATATGGAAACGATGTTTGTTATCAATAAATTCCCATCATGAATATAGTATAAATAATTTTCAAATCCGTAAAATGTGTAATAAACTTATAAATTATATATTTATAATTTACAAGTAAGTAACTCGAAAATTGAATGTGTATAAGTACTTGCATTAACTACGCACCATTTATAATTTTTTTTATTATACTAGCATTTTCCTGCGACTGCCTCTGTAATAATTTTCACAGTTTTACACTAGTATAGTATTATATTAATAATTATCTGTGGTTTTACTGATAATTTAAAAATTAAGCATTATTTTGTACTGCTTATTCATAGATGGCGCTCAAGTAGTTCGGCATTATCGCCAATTTCATTGTTTCGATATCTGTACTAGTATAGTAATGACGATAAGAAGTCGCGTCTCTATTTCGAATATCAAGATACTATATGCCACCTAAGCTGAGTCTTTTTTGGACCTGGATTCTGGAAATATACTGATTTTTAAATAAAACTATCTTTTCGGATTTTTTCGCGGATTTATTTTGATTTTTGATTCCCGACGTTTCGAATGCTTTACAGCATCCATGGTCACGGGACAGTCTCTTCCGTCAATAATCAAAATAAATCCGCGACAAAATCCGAAAAGATACTTTTATTTAAAATGTCGAATATTCGCGTAAATCTAAGAAAGTATTATATACTGATTTATCAGTTTAAAGACTAATGAAATTTTTCACCTAAGATAATCTTTCAAAGTTCATGAATATATAGAAATGAAAAGTGGATGATATGGTTAAAATTTTTATTTGATAAGACAATAGAATGAAACCTGATCACTGGTGCCCATTTCCAGGGTGGAGTTGCTGTTTTGTTGCGCCATGGTGTGGTGTTATATCCTAAGCACCTGAAAAATAAATAAATAATTTAAAAATATGTCCAAAATACATGAAATACCTTGTGTTCTTCAAAATGTTTGCTTATATTCAACATACAAAGTTTTTATAAACATAAATTTACGACGTTGTTACCGGATGTGGAAAAATGCCTTTTTACACATGTCGTAAAAATATTAGCTACCAATTGGATGGATGAGAAACTGCACGAACAGCCACTTTTCAAAATTGGCACGTTTTGTTCACTTAGTAAATGTCAGAATAGTTAAGTTCAAATCAACGTTACGTTTATTTTTAATATCATGGGAAATCATTTTCATCACGACACGTTTGGCTCAGTTTGTAATGAGCCTACTTGCTGCGCTCGCGGTGACGGGTTCGAGTCCCGCTGGGAGCATTCATTTGTTATATGAGCACGAATGTTTGTACTCCAGTCACGGATGTATTTATAATATGTATGTATTTAAAGTTATATATGTATAATGTATCAACTATCTGATATCCATAACACAAGCCTCGTAGCTTACCATGGAACTAGATGGTGATATGTGTTAATGTCCCGACATATTTATATTTTATTATTTATCATTGACTTTTTCCTTCTTTAAGCTGCTTTAAGCTTTCTTTAAGCTTCTTTAAGCTTAATGAAGGCGGTTATGTAGAAATCGTTAAAGAATTTTATTATTCGCCTGCTCAACGTTCTAACAGACCAGCTCGATAGTACCAAGTTAGTGTAGTCTACTCGTATTTTTAAACCCCGACGCAAAAAGAGAGTAGTTATTAGGTTGACGTCGATGTCTGTCTGTCTGTGTGTGTGTGTGTGTGTGTATGTCTGTGGCGTCGTAGCTCTCAAACGGATGGACCAGTTTCGATGCAGTTTTTTTTCATTTGAAAGCCAGTTTCCTTGCGGTGGTTCTTAGCTATCTTTGGTTAATATCGGTCCAGCAGTGAAAGAGTATCAGCTCTTTTCCAAAATGATTTAAGGCATTTTGGCGTATGATTACTCGTTTAAGTGCTTTACGCGTGCCAGCGTAATCATTAAATGACAATTAATTTGCGTAGGGGTTTTTTTTGATTTTTAATTTATTTTTTTTAACAACATCAATATCCCATATTTTACACTCCTACTTAAATATGTACAGGTAATTAAAATGTAATAGAAACGTGTTAAAAAGAGAAAAAGTGTTACTTTATCTGTTACTACAATGTATATGATTTACATTAGATTAAATATTATTGTCTAAGTATTTTCATTAATGATTATCTCAAGCTACAAACGCGTTCTTTTATTTTTGTTATACCAAGAGCAATTTACTACAGGAACTACTTCATGTACCGAGATATTTAGGCTAGTTCACTGTACAGTGTGCAGATCTAGTTATATTCATAAGGACAACTTTTTCCGACTATAGGTTTTCAATATGAGTAGGTATTAGTGAGATTCTCACAGTCCCCTGCCTGTCAACTTTCTACTATTGATTTCAATAATAAAAAAAAGAATATTAGCCATTTCCATCCCAAACGCTTTAATCCGTTGAGCTGTTAAAACGGAAGGAATTAAGCTACAGCCACTCAAACTTATAATATTAACGTGATTATAGGTGCAATTTAATTTTAGGTTAAGGCACAACGTTGTCACAGACTACGTGAAGCCGCGCTATAGTAATATCAGTATAAAATTTCTATTATCATAATTTTGGGAAGCTTTATGGATTCGGATGGAATTTCGAAAAATGCTAAAACACGTATTTGTTGAATTTTTTTGAAAAGCATTAATACCAAGTTTCAAGTAATTCTGATCATAAATATTTTTTTGGGTTGTATTATAAAGTGTTTTCCCGTAGGAGTTAGGTAATTTCCCGCGGTAAAAGATAGCCTATGTCACTTTCCAGCCTTCCAACTATCTCCACACAAAAAATCACGCCAATCCGTCACTCCGTTTCGACGTGAAAGAAGGACAAACAAACAAACACACTTTCACATTTATAATATTAGTATGAATTAAAATAGAATCTAATAAATTGTAATATACTCGTATACAAGACAATTATTTTGTAAGATACTCTCACCTTAGAAAATAAAAGCGTTTGTGTACTGGAAATGTTATCAAAGTGTTATCAAAGAATATGTTTTTAATCTGTAATAAATTTAAATTATTATACTAGTATTTATTTTATCTTGTAATCTGTTATTGTTGTCATTAATGAAAATATTTAAATTCCATACAATTTTCTGGCTTCAAAACTTCGAGTGGATTAGATTACTTCACGAATGTCTTGTAGGATGGAGAGGACATGAAGGAGATTAGTCGGTTAAATATTTTAAAACATTGAGAAGCTATTCAAGAAATGTTGTATCAATATGAATTAAAAGAAAAGAATGAGCTATTCTACAACTCTATTCTCTCTCCTTTCACTCCCTAATCCACGAAGTGTACTGAGAGCCAAAAGAAACGAGTTCTAAAAATTTGCACCGAATCCTAAATTAAACTTGTATCTAAGTAGGTTATTTTGTGTTTGTTAACTAATTAGTTGCACTATTTGATGTGATTACTGCCTTAGTGAAGTTACTAAGTAAGTATGGCCTACATAATAGAGTTAGAATTGATTTGATGTAGTAGGTAAATAAGAAATTATTGGATGATAATTCAAAACTATTTGTTACACGTGTTCAATCTCAATATTGCTATCTAATGCGATGCGATGCGAATAAGAGCTATGTGGTAATAGATAAACAATTTTAAATATTGTTACTTAGAATTCTGGTGCTCCATTAAAACTAAAAAATAAAAAAAAACGTCACAGTCATAAATTTTTACTTATTTTTGTTAAAAGTATTGCTTTTTGTCGTTCGGCTGGTACCGAATACAAAAATATATACTTGTTAAGTCATAAGGTATGTACTAAAAAAATCTACCTGTGAAGTAATTTTCATACTTTTATGCGCTTGAATGCGGCTTTAATTTTTTAGAATTACTTTGTGTAAGAAAAATGTAATTAAGCATGTTTTTTGAAGTTATACTTCTTTTGGCACGTAATAAAAAAATGTGAGCAAAATTTTTACGATGCGCGCGCACATGGACAGCCAAAAAGCGACATGATGAAGTTAGCTGCATTCCTTTTACAAAAAGAGAGTTGTGACATACGGGATGGAATCTTTAGCTATTTTGGCTCTGATACGCCAAAGAAGTACTTTTAACTTCTTACTTGCGTACATAAATACATACACAAGTGTTTTTTTTTTGTTTTTGTACCCTCATAATTTTATTTCAAAATGCAGGTATACAATTATCAAATGAATCTTTAAGTACATAGAAAGCTAAATAAAATATCGATACCTTATTTACTGTAACATATTAGTTTCTGTTTTGCGTGTAATTTTTAAAAACGATGCATTTATGCACAATGTCCATAAGCAAAAATAGATCACACTACACCCATCAAATACTTTAGAAGTTTATTTTGACAGAAAACTTCTATAATAACATGTGTAAATCCGCTAAGAAAGAAAAAAGTCTTACGAAATAATATTTTTATGGTTTAATTGGCTGAATATTAAGAATACTGTTTAATAAAATATATAGTCTGTTTACCTTTTTTTATTTTTTAGATGTTTTGGCTACTCTGAAACTTCCAGTCCGATTAAAAAAATGCATTTAATTGCCTATTTATTAAGATGGGTCATAGGTTATCTAAGATCATGCTACGACCATTACAAGCGGAACATAGGTATACGAGTATATAATTTAACATCGTGAGTAGAGCCACGGGAAAAACTATTATACTACTATTGCCCAAACATACCTGTTTCTTATTCAAAGAGCAAAATAGCAATCGTGAATTAGAAATAATGAAATATAAGTAAAAGTATGAATTGCCCATTTAATGTAAATATTCGAAATTTTCTACCTAAGACCCGAGTGCTATGCGTTTTTCAATAAAAAACATCGACATTGCTATTTATTAGAGCATGCCACTTAAATTCTGTCCATATTTTATGACCGGTATGGGAATTTTAGTACTTTTTTTTATAAAAACGCTTAGCATATAAAAATATTTTCTAATTCAAGGTAACTAATTCATACGTAAGAACGCTTACGTACATTTGTTGATCTTATCTCATGTCTCAATATTATGATAATATTTTATTGCAGATTTGCGGGTTGTAAAATTTTCATACACATTGTTCAGATAAACAAGTGGTATTATATATTTTGTATTATTTTAATCATAGAATGATTATTTATTATATATTTAATTAAAGCCTTTTTGATATTATTAAATAAAAACTATCTTTTCGGATTATTTCCTTTTTGATGTTATTTAGTATATTATCTTATGTATGTAGGCATTATATGATAATTATTTCAAATATAAGGGTCGTAGCGTGTGTAATGTAGATGGCCTATAACTTTCCTCACTAAATAGGTTATAAAATGCTAAAAATTTTTTTGAAAGCTAACTAATAGCTAATAAGTCTAGATTGATGTTAGAACAAGTAAGCCCTTCAGGTTTATAATATTTACTAACACTTATTACTTATACATATATGCTTAATTGTATACAGTACAGGTTCATATTATAACCGGAAGCGATTATTTAAAACCATATAAGTCGAATGACAATATAATATTATATAGCCTTCGCAAGAATTATTTTAAGTCATTTTTTTCTTCTAGTGATATCCTGTAAGAAATTTCATGTTCCATTGGTATAGATATCATTAGAAAAATTAGTTTGCATAATCATAGATCAAAGTTTATTTATCGTCTCATTTATGTTTTGAATAAATAGTTAGATATTCATTTAAAAAGCACTATCGATACTTCGTATTGGATCTTAGTTTAATAAGCAAAAAAAAATTGTTGTAAAATTCAACATTTACATTATTTTAACCAAAACCATGACTAGATTATTTAGTTTTTTATACAGATATTTTATTACTCTACTATGATAATAATTATTTATTTCCTATACATAGTGTACTTATTAATTTTTCACACAATACTTTAAGCATTATAAAGTAATCCTTTCATTTTCATTTAAAACTTGATAACGATGAGTATGTAAAAACAACATGTTTTAACATTTAACACAGCAATCTAATATTTGGCTTTTGAACGCAGACGAAATTAGCAATACAAAATAAACTTACCACAGAACAAATATTTCACCGGCTCGTGGCCGACTTTCAGCCACACTAAATATTGATATCTTTATACAATGGGGGCTAATCGTAATTAAGATAGCTATATCTTTTTTTGAAGTAAATAATCGAATTAAATAATCACTAATCAGATACTATAAAAATTTGCGATAAAATAACGTTGTACTGAAACAGGGCAAGTGCTTATACAACAACAAGCAAGTACATATCTACTTACTGTATCTCTGTGAATTTCCGACGAAAAAATGAATCTTTATAGGATCACTTTGTTGTCCGTCTGTCTGTCAAGACTCTTTATCTCAAGAACGCGTGGTGATATCAAGTTGAAATTGATATGAAATTCTCAAATCTTCGATCCCCAAGGGATGAAGAAATCAAACTTTAAGTCCAAATATTTTTTTAGTGATTATAAACTTATTTTAATTTTTCATGCTAGAGAACACTCAGTGTGTGAGGCAGACTTTTTCGATTTTTTAATTATGAATTAGGCACTTACTGCCTTTTACTGTACTCGCGTGTGATGTCTATTATCAACAGCCATTATGTATGGAAGTTATGAGATGTTTGTATGGGAGTTTGGAGATCTTTAAGAAAATCTTTTAGTAAATATTTTAGACATAGCTTTTTAACTATTATTACAATATCTGTTACTTTTACTAGTTACTGTTTTGATCCCGTAAACTCTTTGTTTTCTCTGTACCCTCTTACCATGCGTACCTATGCGTCTATCCATTCCAATTATGTACATTTTGGCACTCAACTTTGCTTGCATTTACTTTGGCTTTGTTTTCATATATTTTAGCGTACTTCTTACATCCTTTTTATAGCACAGCACTTTTTATACAGTTCACCGCATACTACTCTCGTGTCCATCGTGACGTTGAGCTTATAATATGATCTTTAGAATTGTGCTTGACGCTAACCTATCCTCGACATTTTTTATTACATTACATTTGGACGATGCGTATGGCTCAGTTTGCAGTGACCCTACTTGCTGTGCCAGCGGTCGCGGGTTCGAGTCCCGCTGGGGGCATTCATTTGTGTGATGACGAATGTTTGTACTCCAGTCATGGGTGTTTATATTTATAATATTTATGTATTTAAAGTTAAATATGTGGAGTGTATCAACAATCTGGTATCCACAACACAGGCCTCGTAGCTTACCATGGAACTAAATGGTGCTGTGTGTTAAAGTTATTTAGTTAATTTTAGTTAGTGCTGTGTTTATTTATATTTATTACTTATGTTAGAGAAAACAATAATACGCCCCTACATAGTTGTATGTATAATATAAAATTCAATAGAAGTAAAAACTTATTTACATGAAAAATGAAAACACATGCTAAAAATTACGACATTGAGAATGACTTTAATCATAATACGATTCCAATTGATTTTTCCTAAGTTTATTCTTATTGTGAAAAATAGATAAGGAATACCGAATATGCTATCAATTCGGTAATGTGATTGAGGTATTTTATTATTACAATTTTATTATGCGTAGGTATAGATATATCTATAACGTATAATAAAATTTAACATCAAATATTTTTCTTTAAAATATACTCGGATTTTGGTATGTCAAATTATACATTTTAAACGTTTTTGTTTGTCTGTCTGTTTGAATGTGCCACAGTCAGTTCAGTTGGAGTTTTTTGTCGAATAGAAAGGCAACATTCTGAATTATAACGTATTGTTTGGTTTGATTTAAATCGTTACTAGTTCCTAATTAGAGCTTTCTGCTCTACAATTTCCATATAGAATATGCCAGAACTACAGAATGATCCTTATATAAAATATTATGAGAAATACAAAAGATTGTGCGTTATATATAATTATCGTAATAACTGACTGTTTTTCTATAACAAAAACGTGTGTGTGCGTTTGTGTACTTATGTACGCACGTAAGAAGTTATACTTATTTAGCGTAACACAACAAAAATAGCTAAAGATTTCATCCCGTATGCCACAACTCTCTGTTTGTAAAAGGAATGCAGCTAACTTCATCACGTCGCTTTTTGGCTGTCGGTGTGCGCGCGCATCGTAAAAATTTTATTCTTATATTTTTGTCCAAACGTCCCAAAAGAAGTATAACTTCAAAAAACTAATTAGTTAAATCCTCTCCACTTTTGTTTAAGAATTGTGGCCAAATTAGATCACTGTCGATCCTGGTAACAAAATTTAAAACTTCTTACTGAAAAAATATGAAAAAATACCCAGCTTCATGAAATTCATACTGTTAAAAAAATATAAATAATATAATTTCAAACAAACGAAGAATTGTGATGTATATTTATAATATATAATTATATTTAACAAAACAAAAAGTCTTTGACTTGATAAAATTCTTTTATTTAAACAAAGGAAAAATAGACAATTTCAGACAGGAAATTATATGGAATGGTGTTTCAACATTGTGTTAAGTTATAATAAAAAGCTGTGTTTGGATTCTTTATTTTATTGGATAGCGTATATTTAAATCTGTTTTATTTGCAATTTTAATTTTTATTAAATAGAGAAAATATTAAAGAAAAAAATTAGCAATTTTCGAATATTTCACTAAAATTATTATAAGAGTTAATCTATACTAATATCTATACTATAATATTATAAAGATGTAAAGTTTGTGAATTGTGAGTTTGTGACGTTGTAGGAGGTAATCTCTGGATATACTGAACCGATTTCGATAAAATTTGGTAAGAAGGTAGTTTGAGACCCTGGGAAGGACATAGAATACTTTTTATCCTAGAAATCATCTATCAAGGGGGTGAAAATGGGGATGAAAGTTTCAAAGCTGTTAAATGTAAAAGCCCAAAAGTTTGGGGATGAAAGAGAAATCAACCTAACCTAACGAAAATTGAAATTCAAAAATCTTCTTATCATTTATTTTCTGTACACAAAATAAAATTAAAACTTCAACAACCAAATCATCAGAATCAAAATTCAAAAATCAACAAACTGCTGCAACTGAAAAGTTCAGATTGAAGTCCCAAACTCAAACATTTCATTTCAAAGAGAAAACTCGCATTGGTTATTTTGAATAAAAAATATCAAAACCAATATAGTTCACTAATTAGTAGTAGTATATATAGTAATTAGTATTCTTATGAACTCATTAAGATTTACTTATATAATACGACTAGTGACTCACTCTAGATTCGCTCGAGTTCGTCTCTAGCTTGCTTCCCAATACAAACTTTCATTCCCATTTTCACCCCCTTAAAAGATGATTTCCGGGATAAAAAGTATCCTATGTCCTTCCCAGGGTCTCGAACTATCTTCTTACCAAATTTCATCTAAATTGGTTCAGTAGATCCAGAGATTACTCCCTACAACCTCACAAACTCACAAACTTTACTTCTTTATAATATTAGTATAAATAGTATAAATGAAGGTACAATCGGTTCTTACATTTGATATAAACTTGTATAACCAATGGCAATCCTGTTAAAACCACGAAACAGCATTTGTGTATAAATATTCCATTTTCTTCATGAAGTTGAAGTCAGAGTAGATACGGAGAAAAAAAAATATAAACTTTATAAATTATAATGAATTAAGTAAAGTACAAAGTTCATAAATGAACAAACAATGGTATTTCTCAGTAAAAAAATCCACCATGTTTTGGAAAGAAAATGCGTCAATCTTCAATACAGACTTAGATTTATGGTAAGCCAAGATTATGTCACGTAGTGAGAATATATCATTATGTTATTTATTTGTTTTAGTATTCTTTGTTAGCAATATCGATTGTACGTAAGTAGAAGAATCTCAGTATAAATGAAAAATGGTATTGCTATTTGCTATCCATACTAATATTATAAATGTGAAAGTGTGTTTGTTTGTTTGTTTGTTTGTTTGTTTGTTTGTTTGTTTGTCTTTCTTTCACGTTAAAACGGAGTGACGGATTGGCGTCATTTTTTATGTGTACTTTAAATAGTTGAAGGGCTGAAGAGTGACATAGGCTACTTTTTACCGCGGAAAATTATCTAATGCCTACGGGAAAACACGTTATAATATTATACAAAAAATATTTATGATCAGAATTACTTGAAACTCGGTATTAATGCTCTTCAATAAAATTAAATAAAACATGTTTTAGTATTTTTCGAAATTCATCCTATAAGGGGGTAAAATATGGGATGAAAGTTTGTATGAAACTACCTTTTTAGAGATTTTTTCGCAGTTTTAGCGCGGGCGAAGCCGCGAGTTCTGCTTGTAATGATATAAGTACAACATAATATAATCAAATGGGTTGTAGTTAATTGCGATGGAGGTTACATCCACATACTTGTAATGCGATAAACTGCGATAAACTATACAGAAGGCAGAGGAGTACAAACGGAGTTATATGTGGCTTTATGTTACTTTTATGAACTTTCAAAAGACATTGGCTCTATCGAAATCTGAGCAGGAGCGCTGGAAATCCAGCAAAGATACTTTTAAGTTTATCAGAATAAATAATTAGACGACACGTTTGGTTCAGTTTGTAGTGACCCTACTTCCTGTGCCAGCGGTCGCGGGTTCGTGCCCGCTGGGGGCATTCATTTGTGTGATGACGAATGTTTGTACTCCAGTCATGGGTGTTTATATTTATAATATGTATGTATTTAAAGTTATATAGGTATGTGTAGTGTATCAACTATCTGGTATCCATAACACAGGCCTCGCAGCTTACCATGAAACTAGATGGTGCTGTGTATTAATGTTCTAACATATTTATATTTATATTATAAATTCTGGAAAAAATATATTTTTTTATCTCAAATATAAATGCTTAACTATAATTTTATTACGGCAATTTCAAAACGGAACTGATGAACTTCCGCTTTAAAATTGTCGAGTCTCATTCCGGCAGCATTTTGTTTATAGAATTGCGATATTTTTTTCTTAAATAGATATTATTTGGATATTTATCTTAAATATTTTCCAATTGATCATATTTTGAAATGACAAGTAGAAACCATATTTGTGTTAGAAAGTCATACTAATATAACTTAATGAATTTGAGTGTTTACAAAAAATACAAATGGCTTATTAGTTGAACTGCGGGTAAATATTAGTGTAATATATATTTTTCAAAGTCTTTAAAATTCTGTATCACGTGCACAATTTGTCTTCACTCACGCTTACTTTCCTCACGAGTCGTCGGGAGTGACCTGAATCAGTAAATACTACACGTAATATAACACAATAGCAAACGTTAATCGAAATGTACACATACGCGAGCTGTAGGTACTTTGGCAATGTCATTAGATTTCGTTATTGCATTATAGTTTTGAATAGGTCCTTAAAGCTATACATATAATAAAATTGTAACTAAGTCGAATCTGTACATTAAATATTTTTTGGAAAATCTTATTGAAATGGTCAATATTATCGATACAGAGGGCGAATCTATAGTTTTTAGAATTTTTGTATGTCTGTCTATCTGTTACCGCATCACAGAAAAACCACTTGAGAGATTTTGATGAAATTTGGTATGGTGATAGCTGGTGATCTGGGTCAACATATAGGATACTTTTTACCGCGGGAAAATATCTCATTTCTGAGAAAAAACACAAAAACTAAAATTTGGCTTCTGGTCATTTGAACGCGGGCGGAGCTGCGGGCAATGCTAGTCCAATATAAATGACCAATAAAAAAATAGAAGAGTTGAGTTTAGTAAAACCTGAATAGCGAGTATATTTTATCTTTTATTTATGTAAATAAAAATGAATGTTCGTATGTCTGTCCTCTAAGCGTTCCTAAATCATTGTTCCGGTTGTGATGAAACTTTTGGTTATTCTGTATATGCCTGTGAAAGTTCATAGTGCAAATAATAATAATAATAAATGTCTTTATTTCAGGGTTATTCATCAATATAAAATATCAACTACATAATTAACCGACTTCGAGAGAGGAGGAGGTTTTTAATTCGTCGGTTTTTTTTAATGTATGGTCACAGATTACTCGAAGACGTCTGAACCGATTTGGATTTTTTTTTGTTTCAAAGGGAAGTATAAGTATACCCAGGTGGTCCCATATAAATTTTACCGAAATCGTTCGAGCGGTTTTAAAAAAAATCATAAATATATATTTTTTATTTAAATAAATTGTTTAATCTGATATGTTATTAAAAAACTTTCTTCTTACAAATTACCTGCTTATTACGTCTACTTTTTTCTATAGTATTGTATATTGTCGGCTGGCACCGACTTCAAAAATATCTGATTAGTTATCTATTCTAAATGAAAACCCCGTTAAGTTATTTTTTACATTTTAGTGCCTGGAAGTCGGTTTTTTTTTAATTTACAGTAAAGTTATGGTAAAATATATACATATGTATTTTAAATTCGATTTCTTTTTATTTCTACCGTACTGCTCTGTGCCAAGTGTCAACTGTGCACTGTGTCAATCAATACCGGTGAAAGTCAACACTTAAGTACTATAGACCATTATTCGGACAATCTCATTATTAGAATTACGTAACCGATCACAGAATGCAGCAATTCTAGAACGGACCACCACAAAAAATCTGGTAAAGAAGCAAACATATCAGATGCACTACAGAACCGCGGTAAATTCATCAAAGTCTGGTAAGAATCATTGTACTGAACTCTGATGGCGTTGTACGCGTGCCTCGTATAGTTGAACCAACCACAGTTGACATGTTACATATAAATTCTGACCATAAGTTTTAAGCAGAGTTGGTTTACGGCCTCGTTACAACGACAAAATTTGTGCGCAATCATGTTACATCTCACAGCAAGAGCTCGACGTTCCCGTTCTATATCACTGTCACCTTTGAGATTCTCCATTAACAAAAATGTTTCTTTGGATGTTTGTCTTTTATGCATTCCTAAACGATTCAAGCTTAGGGACCCACCTAAGAGAAGCGAAGGTGGGTCGCTAGTTTATTATATTTCACAGCCAGTTTATGTACATTTAGATTTAGAAAATGAACAAATATATAATAAGCTATATATTTTTAACACCTAAACATAAGGGTAAGCAAATAAATCATTAATAATATATCCAGAAAAGACACTAACTAATTGTTTTTAAAAAAACATAGTAAAAATAACCAATGCCCATAGATTATTGTTTTAGAGACACGGGAAACTAGTCTCAGTAATATTGTCAATGCAAAGCTCAATGAGTGCGTAAGCGAGTGTATAGAAAGGTTTGTTACATATTTAAACTATAACAGCTCAGTTACGGGGATTTTCGGGGATTTAGGTTTTTGGAAGAGACAGCATTTATATATCCCTATCCTATATATAGGTTAAAAATTATTTCTGTAATAGTACAGATATAATTTTTAGATTTATGACAAAATTAAATGTGATCATACCTATTTTAAGCAAATATTTTCAAATAAAACTTAGTTCTCACTTACTTTAAATGATATATAATTCAATATAATTAAAAACAACAAAAAGAAGTCTAATTACTTATCCATTACAAGACTCCAGCGATTTATTTACTTTTAGCAAAAACATAAGAAACGTGTACAATTGATATAAAACTTTGTTCTCATACGATATTTCCCGTGAATTCCCTTGAGCTTGGACCGGAAACTAAGCACTTACTCACATATATTACCTTAGAACAAAGAATACAATAGTAGAGACTTTTGTTTTTGGGCAAATTTTGAAAATAGTAAGTTTTAATTGACTTAAAAAAACTCCAAAAATAAAGTCATAACTGTCTATTGACGGAGGAATTACGAAAAAGAAATAAAAAAATTACCTACTAATTATTTTGACTTCAGAAATCTTTGGATACCATAATATATACTTTTACATATACATCTATCTTTGTACTTAGACTTCACGGTACCTGGAATCCGCTGTCAGTATTGCCACAGATCATATAATACTATACACATCAATACTATACTAGTAACTGCTCACTTTTATTAAAATTGTCATAGTAATTATATCGATTGATTGAAAATTTAATACATAAACTCCACTATTAACAGGATACGTTTTAAGAACTTTATTATACACTTAACCTGTAGTAACTTATGCTTTACTCCAGCTTATAATCTATGAATGTGCTAAAATTACATCCAAATCCGTTCAGCCAATTCAACGTTGAAAAGTGACAAACATACACACTCAAACAAACTTTCGCAATTATAATTAAAAGGGCAAAATTATATAAAAATCATAAATCTTACATAGCCTCTATCTCACATCTCACTAAATTCTATAGTTTCATAGATTTACGAGAATCTGTTTTTTAGCTTATTAGCATGGACTATTATTATTGTTTATTTTCCGGGCTTACTTAAGTATCTAAATAAGGTACATGAGACATCATACATTATGAAAGACTAATGCCCGATTTCACCAACGTCACCTAAGTTTAAGGGATCCCCTAAGCATGGTTAGGGGGCTGTTAGGGGACAGTTTCTGTTTCACCGACAGTTAAGGGTCACCTAAATATTAAAAGGCCCCCTATATTTAGGTGCTCGAAATATGGGCTTAAAGACAATCGTAAAACGAAATTTAATTTAGGGGCTAGTTTAGGGGACTTTTAAGCTAGGGATCCCATACGTAGGTGGTAGCTTATGGGTTGTTGGTGAAATCGGGCATAACTCTCGATATGTGCATATCACTTCTACTATTACGTTCTGAGATTTTTCCATTTGTACATAATGAAAGGGAGATTCCCAAATGGTAGAAATGTAATTTACGAATGAAATCCCTTCCTTTGTGTAATAGTATTATCTTAACAACGTTTGTGTTATATTATTATTTCTAATAGCAGTTAATGATCCAATCAGGACAACATGCTATTGTCATAAGCAGTTGTCATTGTTATTATTGGTTTATTAAAACAATCAACGCAAAATTCTGAAGAAAAAAAAACATCTATACAAACATTTCATATATTGTCTTCCTAGAATCTGAAAGATAGATAATATCAAATATGAGATTCTTTACCGTAATAAATAAGTATTTTTTAATATTTAAAAGATATTTAAAAGATATTATCTAAATTGTCTAAAACTATACTTATTTTAAGAATTTGTTATTCATAGTGCGGGAGGGGAATAACTTTACATAGATAATAATATAGCAACATCAACGAATAATGTTTGATTTAAATTGCAGTAAAGCTTACAAAGTTTGCTATCCATGGTGCTACTGCTTGGTACACTTATATTGCATTCACATTTTGATTAACTCATAATCGTTGCTTGTGAATTATCTACAGTATCAATCTGATATTAGTACCTAAATAAATTAATGATGTGATGTCATGTTCTTCTAGCCGATTCCGGCCACGACGGCCAATCTCATTGAGACTAGCCAACTGCGCAGGAGATATTACAGTGCACAAGCGTACGCGCAGACACAACGTGGACTCTCTATGCTGACTGCTCGACATGACCAGTGAGAGTTAAGGCGCGGGACCGACGGCTTTACTATGTGTTGGTTACTTTGACGGTGAAACACAGCCAACTTCCCAACTCCGGGCTGTTACTGAGACTTACTATACAGAAAGACTCAATAACTAAACTTGGCCTGACCCGGGACTCGAACCCAGGACCTCCGAGTGTGCAGCCGTACTTGCTACCCACTAGACCACCGAGGCAGTTAAATTAATATATAGTATAGATATAGTGATCTAGCACCATAGAACTCTTTCGTATATTTAATATTAAGTAAAGTTATCATAGTTTACCTAATTATCTTGGATAAGATATGATAGACGATCAGACAGGGACACGTGTGAGAATTATTTATATCGGTAAGAGAAAGGTTTCCCATGAAAAGGTTTTTTGTTTATTTTAACTTGGAAAATGTCATAGACTTTGTCTAGTACTTGTTATTACTAAATTAATATCCATTATATATTATAATTTTTAATAGAATTATTATTAACAAAGCAGCATACAATGAATAAATGAGTCACACATTCTGTCTCCTTTGAAATACCACTTTGTTGAATAAGTAGCATATAGTACCTACGCGCAAGCTGATCCCATCGTGGTAATTCAATTTACATACATTATCTAATCGAGCTTACGATGACAACGTAACGACTACATTGTTTTAATTTCATAAGACCCAAAATATATTTAAATTTATAACAGTATGGCAAAAAAGTCGCGCCATATCTATACATATAATAAAATTTACAACTAAGCCGAATCTGTACATTAAATATTTTTTTGAAAAATCTTATTGAAATAGACATTATTATCGATACAGAGGCCGAATCTATAGTTTTTAGAATTTTTGTCTGTCTGTCTGTTACCGCATCACAGAAAAACCACTGGAGGGATTTTGATGAAATTTGGTATGGCGATAGCTGGTTATCCGGGTCAACATATAGGATACTTTTTACCGCGGGAAAATATTTAATTTCTGAGAAAAAATACAAAAACTGCAATGTAAGAGTATACTAATATGTAAAACCTAAGAACTTGGTTTTTGGTCATCTGAACGCGGTCGCGGGCAATGCTAGTTTATTATACGCGTTCATTTTCAACTAAAGCATATAATAAAATCAATAATGAACTAATATCCTAATCTATTTTACATTGAAATGAATAAAATTAATAAGCAAAACAATGTTGAACAATAATTAAATTTGACAATTATGACACGGAGATATTCATGAATAGAATGTCATTAGAAAAATTCGCATTTTTTTCTGAAGTACTCATCTCAAGTGTTCTTGGCATGCCCATCTCTGTTTTCCGCAAGGTTAATAACACCTCTTTACTCTTAAAAAGACAATAGATAGGCCAGAAATAAATTGCATAAGTTATTCTGAGCTGGCAAAGTAAAAGTTATAAAATTATAAATGGACTAGCATTGCCCCCGGCCGCCCGCGTTCAGATGACCAAAAAGCAAATTCTTAAGTTATATATATTAGTATACTCTTTTTAGCAGCTTTTCGTATTTTTTCTCAGAAATGAGATATTTTCCCGCGGTAAAAAGTCTTATATGTTGACCCGGGTAACCAGGTATCACTATACCAAATTTCATCAAAATCCCTCCAGTGGTTTTTCTGTGATGCGGTAACGACAGACAGACAAAAATTCCAAAAACTATAGATTCGGCCTCTGTATCGATAATAATGTCTATTTCAATAATATTTTCCAAAAAATATTTAATGTACAGATTCGGCTTAGTTACAATTTTATTACATGTATAGATTAAAATACATTCTAAAGTCAAAATTGAAGAACAAAGTTCATATCACTCAGTTCCATATTTAATTTTCGAACTTAGAAACAGGTTAAATGACGGAGTCTGGCGTTGAGGAAAAGGAACGATAATTTGATTCATGATTGCTTGTAAACGTAATTTTCATATATAAAACCACGTTGCATATATACCTAAATATTTATTCTATTCGAAGCAATTTAGATATTTCACCTATATACATTTATCGTGGGTTTCTATAGAAATATATTTTAATAACAGATACAGACAAACAGATAAGAGAGCAGTGAGTACATATATACATACTATAAATATAAACACCCATGACTGGAGTACAAACATTCGTGCTCATCATAAAAATAAGTGCCCCCACCGGGACTCGAACCTGAGAAAGCACAGCAAATATGGTCCCTACAAACTGAGCCAAACGCGTCGTAAAAAAGGGATATAACTCAAAACGTTGGTTGAGTATTACTTTAAACACAAAGCCTAAAATGATAGGTGAACTTTAATTTGAACGGTATTTCCCCTTCGCGGTACACTACCATTAAAACTGATTCAAGGTCTAAATAAAATCAAGTTTATATATATATATATATATATATATATATATATATATATTATATATATATATATATATATATTATATATATATATATATATAATGAACAGTATATGAATTCACATACTATAAAATAAGAGTAACTACTAACTTTTTTTTTTGATTTTTTACCTTTTTAACCGACTTCCAAAAAGGAGGAGGTTCAATTCTCAATTCGTCGGAATCTTTTTTTTATGTATGTTAAACAAATTAAATGTACTACCAAAACACTGTTATTTAAGTATAGTTTTTGAGGATTATTTTATTAGTAGGTAAATGGTTAAATTAAAAAACTGCATAGATATAAATAGTACCAAATAATATTTCATTCGTTTGACACAAATAAACATTCATAATTATAATACCACAAGCGTTAAAATAAATGAACACAACACCCAATAAGGGAGATCCTTACTTTATATTGTTTATACTACATATTTTTGTTAACTTCTAAGAAATGCAAGCAACACCCGTAGCAGGCGAGATCAAGGTGAAGATCAAAATGTGGAGCACGAGTCGACCTCTTTGTTATTATTATGTATACCGTCGTGTATTGTAGGTAATAGGTATCATGTCAAACTCTTCAACAAGTTAACTATAGATATAGCAAAGCTTTATATGGGAACTTTAGATAAATGAGTAAAGATTCTAAAGAAATAATTTCATTACAATCTTTACACTTAAAAATGACCTATATATATATATATATATATTCTTACAGTTAATTGCTTATAAAAGCAACTTAAATTACCTGCTTCATGAAATTACCTTAATCTTTTTAACAAAAGTATGTTTAAAAGCTTACTACATCATTACGGACCTTACCTGAGGGTGAATGCTAGTTTAACAATTTAAAGGAGTTACATGTTAACAGTTTCATGGATAAAAACTTTTTTATATCTTAAATAAATCCTGCACCAAAAATTATGATTTTTTAATCTAATACATAATTTTCCATTTTTCCTTTATCATCCTACTTTTTTTCTTAATATGTCTCTGAATTATTTTGCAAATATACATACTTTAGATTCCTTTTACCGGAGGTAATAAATTCAGTTTTCAAAGAACCTCTGCTGTATTTTACCACAGATCATGTAATACCTACTATACGATTTTACGGAATTTCTATTACGAAGCTTTTAATTAGTAGGGCAAGTTATATACTCATTTAATAAATTATATCAATGACGGAAATAGAGACAGTGTCTAAAACTTGTAAATAATAACACGTTTTGTTAAGGTTATTCAGTAATTAAAAGAATTATAAAAAAGTTGATAGTCTACCATGAAATCTTATTAATTTAATAAGAGATTTGATGAAAATGTTATTAGCAAACCCATGGAACCAGTTCGGGATACTATAAATATGTAGGTACGTCAGTAACGTTAAGTAACAAGTTCGCGCCGGAAATTATGTCATACTACACGCAACAGATTCCCTTCTCCATGGTTAAATATACATAATTAAAAGTAATACTAATAAATATCATTTGCATTGAATGCAATCGTCAAGCGTGGGCTAAAAATATCTTGTACGAACATATTTTTAGTACTTTGATATTAATCATTTAAAACGTTCCATTCAGAAATATTTTATTTTTTTAATATTTTATGCTCTACACATCCTTGTTTCTTCCAGATGTTTTTCATATCACTTTATAGTAGGGACTTACTAGAGTACCGGGTGTTTAACAATGGCGTATGTGTTACTCCAGATCGTAGTCTACTCCATACTTAATTTTATCTAAATCTTTCCATTTAAGAAGGAGTAAGTAACAAAACAAACACACATACACGCTTTGTATTTTTAAAGGTATTATCATGGAGATTTTTTAATATGAAAAACTTAGCTCTTAGAATCATATATATATATAAAACATTGTCGTCCCTTAAAGAACTTTTTTTTAATTTTGGAAAAAATATACAATACCCTTTTTTTGAGTTCAACTTTCACAACAAACGACAAAATTGGTGTCCATCGTAATAAATAATTTGTGTTCATGCAATTCTACAAATGTAGAGTTCACACCTTTTTATACGTTTGGATTATTAAGTTATGTAAGTGTGCGGCAATGATGACCTAACACAGAATTGAAAAATAACTATGTCCAATAACTGTTATTTTTTTCTATTTTAAAAATTAAGTAAAATTTACAAAGCATTAATATTACGCCAAAAAATCCACGCGTACGTGACATTTTTCCAGAACTTCATCTAAGCTCGGCATTTTTTTTGGCAAAGAGCGTGCAAACAACGTCTTATTGATACGAAGTAGAAACCAGACTGGGTCAATGTATATTCAATTCAATATACATAAGCACACTTATAGCTTTTTCATTTAATGTCTCAAATTAACACAATTAGTAATTATCTTAGTACTAATATGTAATAAATATGTAACAAATATTAAGCTTATTATTATACTACAATTATACTTAATGTTACGAACACACCTTTTCTCTTTTGTAAACAACATTTAATATTTAATACTCCGTAAGCCACGCGCTTTAATTTCCCACGTTTATTTACTAGGCTTGGAGGAAATGAGGAAATCCTTTTCTACCGTAGTTTTTGTATTATTGAGTAATAGGTTTTAGATGGCATCCGTCATATAAAAATTACCTGTATTTGTGTGTCTCTGTTTCTAAAGGATAAATATCATAAATACATAACATACACGAAAAATTATTATATTTGTTTGTAAATATAGATATTATTAGTAGTTAATTTAAAAATAATCAATTGTGACATTTTTAACAATTATTTTTTGAATAGATTTGATTGCTTGGTTCATGGATGGGTGGATGATTCAAGATGTTTTAAGTGTATTCTAAGTTTCTGTAGCCTTTCAATACAAAGTTAACAATAATTTATAATTCAATAAAAGATTTAATCACGACTGCGAATAATGATTACAAAAATACTATGAGATTGGATGAATCATAAAGGTCAATCGAAGATAATAGTGTTCTTCTTTATTTTACATTAATCTTATCTTTAATGAAAACCATTTAAATAGTTACATTTACATAAAAATATTGTATTGAATTAAACCGAAAAACTATTCGTATTTTTTTTTAATTAATAAGTTTAATAACATTTAGTTTTCTTTACCATTTTCTTAAGCTTTGGTTTCCATTTTCGTAGGCTTTTGAGTTAATGTTAATATAATTAAATATTATTAAAATAAATATCTTAATAATAAATTATATTCAAATTAAAAAACAAGTAAAAAAAATAAACTCGCATAAATTCAAACATATGTATATTATGTACGTATATATCTCCCATTTCCCATATCTTTTTCTAATATATTAATCATAATAATGTATATCTAATTTTATATAGATTCTATATCATTATATAATTAAATATTTGTAAATTTAATCAACAAATTTAATTTTACAAAACCTTACCTTAAAAATATTTTAATTCTTTATTTTGAACTGATGTCGAAGTTTTGAATTTAAAAAACACATTTCTACACAAACACACTAACCAAGAATAATTAGGCCCACAAACGTCCATACAATTTTAACTTTTAATTTAAAAATATCTCGCACATTTCACGTGTATCGTGTCGAATGTTTGTATGTAAACATGGTTATGTGCAAGGCACTGTAACGTGCGGACGTCAATGAGAGACTGCCGGAATCAGTAGTATTACGGTAAACGCTCATTACGCTATTACTCAAAGTAACTTACCCTCTCCTCAAATATCTTTAACTTTTAGACACAAGCCATTGGGTAAAACCATGCAAAATGACTAATTTAATGTGGATTTTATATATCCAGTACATGTTCCTCAAAGAAATCCCTGACGTCAGGAGAGCATGTTCTACATATTATGTATATGCTTACACATACATGTAAGTATACACACGTACATTGTAATAAATAAAATCACAGCCGAGAAATGGAATGCCCTGCCTACGTCTGTTTTTCCGAGAGCGTACAAACTGAAACTTTTTTAGGTGCGTGTCAACAGGCTTCTCCTGGGCAAACTCGCTAGATCATAGACCTTATCTATGCCTTCAAGCTAAGATGAAGGTCAAGAGTGAGGCCATTTTTAATTAAAAAAAAACTTGAATGTACGTACATATATCACTATTTTTCAATAATAACAAGTTGACAAGATTTTTTTTTAAAAAAACGGCGCCTTATTTTTTTTTCGCTATTATTAATAATTTTACATTTTAATCTAAGCTTACTACTTAAAATAAGTACTTTTAACTTAAAATATTATAAGACGTTTAGTGATAAAATACTCTTAGATATACCTTGTCTTTATAACATAAAATGAGCACAATTAGCTCACAGGATAAACAGACAGTCACATTCGTATTTATTAGTGTGGACTTATAATAATTCCAACGAGTAAAGGGAGTAATTTAAGATTGACATCAATATGCCTGCAACGGGAAACATAGTGTAGAGAATGCAATGTAGAGTCGTTATGTTCTTTTTCCATGTATAATGTATTATAAGATGTCATACAATAAATATGAAAAAATATGAAAATAATTTATTTTAGTACAATATATTTACAATTTAAATATCTAAAAACATACAATTAATAAGAGTAAAATAAATGTCGAAATGCAAGGTGTAGAACTTGAGGATTCCCCTATTACGGGGAAACCCCAATCTAAATTTATAAGAAAAAAAATGTACATATGTATTTTTGTTCAATGAACAGTCAATAATGTAGATTGTAAAAAATACCTTAATACATATTAAATGTTTACAAGTGCCTAATATTCAATTTGTTAATCCTAATGTAATATTATAAATGCAAAAGATTGTAAGGATGTACGGACTACGGATTCCTGGAGGTATACATATATGGATGTTTGTTACTCTTACACGTAAAAACTACTGAATGGATTTTAATGAAACTTTACAATAACACAGCTCATACATCAGAATAACACATAGGGTACTTTTTATGCCGAAAACATGTACGGTTCCCGTGGGATAAAGTACCCGTTGTTCTAGAGGCGAACCCGAGCAAAGCGAGCGCGAGCCGCTAGTTATGAAATAAAGACTACCTTATTGGTCTAGACTCTAGTCTTTCTTATATGGCTGCAAATAATGCCAAGTTGGGCTAAAAGTGTTATTGAATTCTTTTGTTGAGAAATTCTCAGCAGCAGTTTTAATTGAGGAAGTTGAAGATGCTACTTGCGAGTCTCGCAGAAATCGTAACCACCACTCCTGCTCTCTTAGATAATTTGAATTTCTACATTTGATATCGATATTGATCGATATCACATGACATAATGATTAGGTATATAATATGACATTTTCATACATTTCTTAGTTTTCTACTAGCGACAACGTTCTTAAATACGATACGCAATAAAATTACTTTTTTAATGTACAATCTCGCTGGACTAATATACATAAATCAAACAACTTTTAATTTGGTAACAGGTAATAGGGTCATTTGGTCATTTTAAACTTTTAAAAATAAGGGAAATTTTGTTTGAACACTATAATATTTTATACCACATATTAGGAATATTATGAAAATTTTGTAAATAAAATTTGATATTTAATTTGAAGATACTATTACTACTATTTTATAGAAGAGTCCCTGGATATAAGTACAAAGTAAATTTTAAAAATCGATTTACTTATTAAAATAACATAGCACAAGCACATACCTAATAAGAATTATTCAAATGCAATTCATTTTCAACGTGATTATTACTTGTCTTACGTTAAAAGAAAAAACATTAAGGAAAACTGCATGCTCAGAGAACCTAACGATTATAAAATTTTCCAAGCACATCGGCCAAACTACATTTGGCTAGCGGGGTAGGCTCTAACCTGATTCTCCTTGCATTAAGAGAAAGCATGTGCCCAGAAATTAAAAGGGCTCGAAATAAGAAAAAAAAACGTGAGTGTGTATTTATGTACGCACGTATTAAGTTATACTTCTTTGGTGTAACGGAACAAAAATAGCTAAAGATTTCATCCCGTAAGCCACAAAACTCTGTTTGTAAAAGGAATGCAGCTAACTTCTTCATGTCGCTTTCAGCTAACTTCATCATGTCGCTTTTTGGCCGTCGATGTGCGCGCGCATCGTAAATATTTTACATTCATAATTTTATCCAAACGTAAAAAGTAGTAGAACTTCAAAAAACTTATTAGGTAGTTGTTAGTTTCCTTTCGTAAATAGAATAACCTAATTTTCTTTTCATTTCTTTTTATTTTTCTCACAAATAAAAATATTTACGTAAAACATTCAATTAAAGTAGTACTAATGAATACTACTTTAATAGTAACAATATATGTATTGTAAAATTTACAATGTTAGTAAACAATTTGTGAGTTTATAAATGAATAATTCATATTATAAAGATTGCCTATTCGACGCATTTGACGCACTAAAAGGTAATAATATTTTGTAGGTGCTTCAAACTTAGTGTAGTAGTAGCTTATTGTTTGTCACAGTAACAGGAAAATCGTCTAGAACTATAACCCAAACAATTGAATACAATTGTTTTCTAAAAACTGTATTTTATACGTATTCATTAAAATATGTAATTTTAAAATAAGTGCTTTTTAATTATGCATTATTTCTTACTTAAAAAATGGCACGCAAAATCGATAATATATACTAATATTATAAATAATAATTATTATTTATTTTAACCTGAAGTCGTATCCACTTAAGAGTATATGACAATATTTTAAATGGAAACGGATTGTTGTTTTTAACATGGACAGTTTGCCAGCCAGTGTGAAACAGACTTTTTTCTTCCACCTTGGGAGTCGGACTATGGGATTAATACTAGCGACTCACCCTGGCTCCGCTCGGGTTCGTCCCTAGCTACGTTTAACATTTAGTATAGATTTCTCAGAGATGAGATATTTTCCCGCAGTTAAAAGTATCCTTATTGACCCGGATGGCCAGCTACCATTATACCAAATTTCATCAAAATCTGTCCAGTAGTTTTCTCGTGATGCGTCCCACAGACAGACAAAAATTCTAAAACCCATAAATTCGGCCTCTGTATCGATAACAATGACTATTCCAATAAGATTTTCAAAAAAAATATTTAATGTACAGATTCGACTCAGAATTTTATTATATGTATAGATAGATGAGACTATAAATCAAAACTTTTCTTACCTTCTCGAAACTGGGCTAGTATATCATACGCGGTCTTACATTAAACTAACCCGTCAAGTGAATGAATGGAGCACAAGCATAGAATATTCATAGCTTGTTAAAGTATAAAATCGCTGCTTGACTGTAGGTAACCTCATTCTTACAAGTTGATCCCCCTTGTTTGACAAAGAATAGCTTTTTGTTTCGCTATCCGGTTTTATCTAAATATATAAACTATGTAAAGGTATCATACGAACAAAAATATTCTTGTAACGAACGGATCAATTACGTTTTCGCAATATACATTGTACATGCCATAGTTCTCACGTCACATAGTTGTTTTTAAGCAACTGACTGACCACGTCGGGTTCGATTCCCCGAAGCAAATGTTACAATAATAATATATTTCTATATACCTAATGACAATAAGCATACATATATAGGATTATTGGTAATTCGACGTATTCCCGTTAGGAGGTGATAGGGGTGACTATTTGCGATAATTCTAACCCTGATATGCATTAGGTATGCAAAAGTGAACCATTTTTGAGTTATCATGTTTTTTAGTTTTTTTTTTAAATAAGTTATAATAAAAGCCAAGATATACTAAGAATTATAGATACTAAAGACTAGCCAAGAAAATAATAATAAACATCTAAAGGGCTACCATTTAGATGCTTTTATAAACCATTAGGGATTTCGCATTCCTGACAATTTGGGGAAGGGGGTTACAAAGATGAGTAGCTGTAATAGAAAAAGAGTTGCTGAAAAAGGAAAAAGAGTAAGAGGCTCTTAGGATTAGGTAGGTTATAATTAGAGTGATTAGGCGAAAATGAGAACGCCCAATATCGATATTACATTTTTGGATATTTTTAAAGTGTTTTACAACTGTCAATGTATTAAAACTTAGATGATTGGTAATGGAAAAAAATATTGTACAAAAATAATTAAGCATCTGAGAAATAAATGAAATTAGAAATATGTATATGGGAAAAATTGTCTTAAACGGGTAAAACTGTAATCGAAAGTAATAGGTATACATTGGTAGATATTATATAAAGGTTGGTTCAGGGATATTTGAAAATCGCGGTATGCGCCGCTTGGGCTCCCCAGCGCCATGCCCTTATGGCGGTAGTGGGTGGAGACCTCCGGTATGCGCATCTTCTCCCGCCACCCTAGAGGAGCTACTGCGGGGGGGTCTCTCGTTGACTCCCCTGCACGTCATCGGGGCGGTCGGGATGCTCTGTGAATCGAGAGCATCCTGGTTTAGGCGAGGCAGGCCCGCGGGGTACGGGCTGTCCGCAGGGGTGTTGTAGTGAATGCGCAAGCGATCCTGCACACCCCATTGCACTGCGGCGACGGGTTCCGCTGTGGGTTTTAGTGAATAGGAGTCTCACAGTACCCTACCCATTGACGGCCGGTAGGGTCCCCATGATGGGTTTCCCCAGCATCAAAAAAAAAAAAAAAGGGATATTTGAAAATAACATATTAGTAATTAATGACAATATTCCCTTGCTCAGAAGAAAACCTATTTATTTTATTTTGTTGGTTGGTTGTTACCTTTTATGTATGTATATATGTATACTTAACATCATAATTATCTTTTCACGTTATACGTACCTAGTTATAATCGATTTTCGATCGATACTTTAAGCTTGGCAATAATTAAACATAAGACACTTTTTCACTTGTACGTTTATATAAAAATATAGTCTGTTTAATCTTGTATAATATACTTAAAGACGCACTTATTTATATATATCAATATAATAGTGTTATAATAAGATCTATGCTAATATTAAGTTAAAAGTTAAAACAAATAGCGTAGTGGTTACATTCCCTTTGCAAGAACTTAAATTTTACGCGCCAAAATGCATTTACTTTATTGCCAGTTTAAAAAAATTAAAACCGGCTATGCAAGCCATCATAATATGTTGTGAAACATTGTCACTATAATACAATATACGTTTTACCTTATTTGGTAAAACTATAGTTAAAATTTGATATTTTTTGCAAAAATGCAAAGATATTTTCTATGTCTATTCTGTATACTGCATAGTAACCACAGATAAATAAAAAATTGTAACTTTAACACCTTATGCTACACTTACACGCTTGCCGAGGAAAACATCTACAAGCTCCAAGCCTTTACAAACGCTTCGATGCCATTTACACGCTAGCGAGTTCATTAGTGTGTTCTGGACAGGCAAGCTGTGCAGACGTGGACGTTGAAGTTGTGTCGACTATTGAGTTTGGCTTGTCATATTTTTAACTATACATATAATAAAATTATAACTAAGCTGAATCTGTACCTTATATATTTTTGGGAAAATCTTATTTAAATAGACATTATTATCGATAGAAGGGCCGAATCTATAGTTTTTAGAAATTTTGTTTTATTTAATTTTTTAGCGACGCGCTGTGATCGAGACTCGAGAACGACACTAAACACGCACCAACGTGTAAATACGCCACAAGCGCTTGCCGTAAGCTTCTTTTAAGCTGTGTTCAAAGAGCAACATTAGCCCGGATCGTGACAAGCTAAAGCAAGCCAAGCCAAACACCCTGTTCACACGCTTGTGTTTGCAGTTTGTGGACGCTTGTCGAGACTTGCCAAGCGTGTAAATGTAGCATTAGATTATCTACTTTCGTAAATCATAATGACAGCTGTCAACTATCAAGTGTCAATATGTAATAATGTTAACCTCAAAAGGCCGAAACTTAAATTTCTTTAAACTTAAAGTATTAAGTAAGAAGTTTTTGCTCTAAAAAGGCTATTAGATTATTGAAAGATTTATCTCGCTTTATTAAGAATGACTAATGAAGTAGAAAATCGTCCTCGAGATTGCACAGCATGTAGAATGGTTGGATCAATTGGTTTAGTCGGTATTGGAGCCTACTTAGCTAATGCTGCATTTAAAAACAAAACTCTGCCTGGGAAGATAGTTGTATCAACTATTTCCTTCAGTAAGTCGAAATTCATTCATTTGCATTTTATATAATTGGATAAATTATTAAAGAATTGCTATTGTAGAATAAAATATTCTTAAGCTCAGTAACAAAATAAAGCAAATAACATTTTTTTTAATCTACTTGAAAATTTAATTGTGGTATAATCGTTTAATAAAGTGTTTAATATTTGACATTTGTTTCAGCATTTGTTACCTTAGGAGTCCAGAGGTACAAAAATCAGTTCCCATTTAACCAGAATGCTCAGAAATCAAAGATGTAATGTTTATATATTTTAATTGTAAAGATTATAAATTGTTTTTAGAGTAAGTTGTTATATAATAATAAGTTATTAATTAAAATCTGTATAAACTAATTTATTTAATTTCTTTGTTATGATAATTAAGCAGCTCGATGTAATTTAAGTTTACCTAAACCAAAAATAATATAATAATATGCCAGGAAAGATTTCCTAACATAGACATATTATAGAAATTGGGACTGTCCTAGTTTGAGGTAATTTGTTTTACCTAAATAGACAATAGACGGTGCTTACCTAAAATGTGTGAAAATATTCAATTATATGTACTATATATTAAAACAAAATACAGAAATAACACATATTAGTAACTACATAAGTATTATGTGTAATCGAGATATAGAATCATAAAATATGACCAAAATGAACTTATTATCTAATCAATTCAATTCTCTTGTTAATGGCTTCAAAACATGCCAGTTGAGCATACCTATATTACTTCACCAATCATCATAGTCACATAGAATGGAGAAGAGATATAATATGGGAGATTGATAGGTAACTTATTACCTAATGACCGATTTTTCAATCAGTAAATATCAAAATAGTACAAAAATAGATATTTTTCTTTCACTTTATTCTATTTCATAATTGAAACACAAGCTCTACTTATTACTTAATTTTATATAAATTAAAATATTAAATATTTTAATTTTATTAGTATGTATAAAGCACTTAGCACACACTGCCATCTATATTCTATAATGTGAGCTTGTCTTGATCGGCCTTTCCTCCAATATCGGTCTTTTATAAGTCCATATATTTCAAGTCTTGTAAATATATAGCTAAGAAAACATAATATAATATTGCTTTAGATATTATTTGAATTTACATAATATATCAGGTGTCTAAAGCATAGACCAAGAACAACAAGTCTACAAGATGGTCTAAAGTCTAAACTCTAAAGCATTTAAAGGTACATTTTTAAACCTAGCATGTAGTTACTGGTACTAGTTAGTTCCATGAGTATTACATGTTGCTCTAATTCCAATAGATTTCCATAGATGGCGGTATTTTTTTATTAAAAAAAACTTATGTAAATTTGTAATATTTTAAATGTGCTGACTGATTTACGCATATGAGTTACTACTTACATGCGTAAATCTTCTAGGTTTTTCTAAATACAATTCAATACAAACTTAAATCTAGATACTCTAGCAGACTTACTTTATAAATGAGATCCTAGTACCGATCTCTTCTCCCGTAACGATGATTTAACTATGCTTTACGTTACAAATAGTCTTCTTAACATTCTATTGAAATTTATTGCTTATTTTAAACGCTCTGACAGAAAGCTTATAAAGTTAATTGTAGATCAAATAAACTAACTGTCGTCCGCGATTTGTTTGCGTGATGGGCGATAAATCAAAGTCTGGTAACTATGTACCTACAGACATAATATCTCTTTGCCTTTATGAAAATAACTATATGAGTTCAATATGAGGTAGCTAGGTAGTTTGAAATCACACCTAGTTTAATTTTATTAATTAAAATATAATAATACTTTCTTAGATTTTCGCGAATATTATCATTTTAAAATAATACTTTTTGGTTCCGAATGCTTTAGGTACAGCAATCATTGTCATGGGAGAGATAAAAGTTTTAGACGTCTCAAAGGTTATTATGTACTTAGTTATTAAATATTAACTGTAAGTAAAAGTCATTTTAAATAAAATCAAAATAAATCCGCGAAATAATCCGAAAAGATAGTTTTATTTAAAATGTCAAATATTCGCGTAAATCTAAGAAAGTATTATGTAAGTAAAAGTCGTATAGTTATTTTAATATACAGTTTTATTTTTGAATTTATTAAATTTTAATAAATAGCATAGGTGATTATATAGGTATACCTAATACCTATGAGTAAAATTTCCTCCAAACCAATTCACAATTTCAGTTTGCTGCCACTACTTTTTATTATTGATAATTTGTTTTATCTTTCTTTGAAATAATCTGTCTGTAAGTTTATTCTATTATATAGATATTAATTAATGCCACGTTAAACCTGACTACACTGAAGTATAGGTTTCCAATAGTTACTTGGTCATTTAGCTTCATATAAATCAGGAAGTCTCGAGGTCTTCAGTTTCAAAACTAGTAAGAATGTCTTACTTCTGAGCGTGTACTTAGATATATACATAGGTACTTATTTGGCTGGAAGTGAACGTAGTCCTTAAATCATAACCTGCAAGCAAGAAGTAAGATAATTTAAGAACTTAAGCCATTGAGTGAGTTCACTCAAAGCCATTTTTCTTCCAGCGATAATCAAAACAGATGCACTTAATACTACGTTGCAGCATAAATGAGACGTGACTTCTTTTATCCAGTAGGTACATACTTAGGGCGAACCCTAACTATAATAATTTTGTAACAACTTCGACTTAGAATTCAGAATATTGAATATTTTAAACAATTAAGATGTCTTGCAAGATTAATTAACATAATATATAGGTATGAAGTGATTTTGCTAGAAATTTTTGCCATCAAAAACAAAAATCTTAACACTGATAAAACTATCAGTTCATAAGATAGAGTCTTACATTTTTTCTCGTTAACACAACAGGTTGTAGTTTAAAATATTTTTGTATGAAAAATAATAATTATGTAGTACATATATTAATTCAACTAAAACTTTTCCTAACTCCTTGGTAAAGCCTTGTCAAAATCAGACCTGCCCGGACAAAGCGGCAGATAGAGTCGGAAATTAGTCTACGAACTATGATATAATCATATATTTTAGATTATAGTAACCCACACTTGCTAGTCGCTCAAGATATATGTATTATGTACATATATGATTACGAAATGTCCGCCCTTTTATTATTTCTTTACCTTTTAGTCGCTTTTTGAAAAATCTATTTAGCTTATAACTATAGCTATAACCTCTAGGTAGCGGGTTACTGATTGTCTGACTCATAAACGATCTCTATCTATATCCATTAATTTTTAGCTTTGAAAAACAGAAATATAAACGACATAAAAAGACGAATAAAATTATCCCAGACTCGAAGTTTTTATTAGTAATCTGTAAAAAATTCCTCTAGTCACTTCATGGCTCCATCATTAGATCCGCTCAATGATATCAAAAAATTCTATTGTCATCTGGAGTTCTCATACCTACTAACAAAGTTTTAAATTCGTATCAATTAGAAGTAACAATAATTGCTTTATAAAAGGAAGACATACCAATAAACATTTTTTAATGTGTATACAAACATACAGGTAATCCATTCTAATATTATAAATGCCAAAATCCCTCTCGTCTCTCTCTGTCTGTCTGGTTACGTTTTCACGAGTAAACTACTGAACTAAATTTAATGAATTTTACGTATATCACTACGTAAAGTATACTTAAGTATACCACTTACAGATAGATGAGACCTTGGAGAAGAACATAAGCTGTTTTGTCAAAAACAAACCTTGAAGAGGATGAAATAAAAGTATGAGTTATACCACAGATCATATAATACTATACTAGCTAGTAGTAAAACATTCTGGCATATTTGATATTATACTCTTATCACGTAACATTTTATGATTAAGACCAAGGGAAGCGAGTGTGGGAATATCATAAATGCAAAAGACACGTAGATCGAACGAAGCAAGGGTAAACCACTAGTATTTCTATATAAAGATTAGAGATGCTATGCTCATTACTTAATAGCATGTACCTACCTAAACGCGAGTAAACAAAACACGCTCGGGCGCTCGCGTTTGCAAATTGTTTACTGAACTAAATATTTGTGTCCCGAAAAATGTCTTGAACTGTTCAATAGCCTTTACACTAGACGAATTCACTTAGATGTCAGAGTCTTTTGTTTTTGAAGTGAATAAATTAACTTACTGTTTGCTTATTATTTCCTTCTTAAATACTTGAATACATATATATATATATATATATATATATATATATATATATATATATATATATATATATATATATATATATCAAATAACCAATAGAGTAAAAACATGCAATTATTATCTATACATATAATAAAATTCTAACTGAGCCGACTCTGTACATTAAATATTTTTTAGAAAATCTAATTGAAATAGACATTATTTTCGATACAGAAGCCGAATAGCTTTTAGAATTTTTGTCTGTCTGTCTGTTACCACATCACAGAAAAATCACTGGAGGGATTTTGATGAAATTTGGTATGGTGATAGCTGGTTATCCGGGTCAACATATAGGATATATTTTTTTAGCGCGGAAAAATATCTCATTTTTGAGAATAAATACGAAACTGCAATGTAAGCGTATACTAATATGTAAAACCTAAGAATTTGATTTTTGGTCATCTGAACGCCGGCGGAGCCGCGGGCAATGCTAGTTATAAAAATATAATTATAGATATTAATTAAAGCCACTAAAGTTACTTTTAAAAGTAAAAAAAGCATGTGCTGATTATTTTAAAATACCTAACGTGAAATGATTCAATGCGACCATATCTTTTTATGTTTCATCGTTATTAACAATGCGGAGCTTATGAATAGAGCTCAATTAGAATCAATAGAATGTAATAATTTGGCGACCCAACATCTTTTTGATACTGTCACAAACATTTTTATATATCTACAAGTGACTCGCCCTTACTTCGCTCGGGTTCGTCCCTAGATACGTTTTAACGGTTAATATAACGGTAACACAGATCACATAATACTATACTGTATGGAATAGATAGACTATAGACATTTAATATATACCTACATAGGTATGATGAGTTCTTGTGGGTTGTATTATAACGTATTTTCCCGTGGGAATGAGATAATTTCCCGCGGTAAAAAGTAAAAAGTAGTCTGTCATTATCCAGCCCTCCAACTATTGCCACACAAAAAATCACGCCAATCGCTCTGTTTCGACGTGAAATAAAGATAAACAATCATACAAAGTCAGTCATACTGTAGGTATATCGTAGAAAGAGAAAGTGTCAAATCTACAAATGTATTCAAGTACTTTATATTAATTTTAAGGTTGCGTTCATAATTATAAAGTAGTAGTAAGGAAAAAAGAAAATGTGTTTTGTGTTCTTGTGTTGTTACGTATTTCGGTTAATTTTTTCCAATTTTTCTCTTTATAAGAATCTTCCTCGTACTTCAGTTTTCCTTTGAAAAAAAAAACTAGCCGAATAGAGAATATGCGTTTTTTTAATATACAATAGCTTACATCGTTATATTATAATTGTAAAAAAATATCCAGCTCCAAAAAAAAACTAAAATGTATTTTTTTTAAATATACCGATACAAATACTTTAAACGCCCGCCATTTCGCGCGCTTGACGTGACGTCAAAGTATATCGTATACAGAAAAATGACGACTTTTGCTTCAGCAATTTGTAGCGACAAAAAATTAATATTATTATTTTGTTAATCAAAAAGAAATTACATTAAAATATATTAATATAGGCTTAATTATAAGAGATAATTAAATATAAAGATTATAAAAAAAATATTTCACCTTTATTTAAATCACGTTTATTTAAATCACCCCTATTCCCTATTAGTGCATGTGGTCTCGGCATTTGCGCAACACATTTAGCCATTCATTTTTATTTGTATAGATTTACAATTTTTAATCATGTAAGTTTAAAATAAGTATCTACAAAAAAAAGCTCATGTCTATTACCTACCACGTCTTTTCGTCGTCGTTTGTCGTGATTTATAATTTTTTATTGTAATACTCTACATTCTACAAGAGATGTTCTACAATGTAAGATGAAATTTTAAATATTATTTCCAAATTATTACCTATAAATATCAAATGATATATTGAGTGTCTTTAAACGAGAATATCTAATAATACTCGTAGAAAACTACAAATACTGTTTAGGTACATACATATATTGTAATAGAAATCTAAGATTAAGATGTTCTCATGATCACTGGTTTTTATAGTCCCTTATCTAATAGAGACACGAGTCTTCCAGTAAAACTAAGTGAATGGTTTTACACGATTACGTCGCAATAAAGTCAACATCGCGACACAGATCGCGACTTGGGTAAACAAGTGTAATGATAAGACGAGTGCCGCGCCGCACAGTCGTGCGCTCCGACCGCCCGCCCGCCCTACTCGTGTCTCAAAATTATAACCAATTATATTATTGATTATCATACATAAATCACCGAAACACATCTTTAAAATAATGGGTAAGTGCACACCTTTATTCTAAAATTTATTGTTATTGTGTTTTCGACAACCATATGGCAGCATCTCACGCATTTTAAGCGTATCTTTAAGAATTTACAATAGAGAAAACTTTGTTTTATCCATTTTTAATTTATTATTAAGTAATTACACGTGTTGTTAAAGTGTCGTTGAACTTTCATTGAGTTTTCACGTCAATGAATTTATGTGTATATTGTTTGTTGCCCAATCTGCATAATGGGATAGTCTATTGGAAAATTTTATCAAACTTTCATTATTTCAAAATGATTACATTTATGATGAAAAAGTTTTGTCTGAATAGATCTAAAACTAACGTAATATATACTATCATCGACATCGGATCGATGTTACATTATTTTATATAAGTAATTTCGTTATCTGCAGATAAGCTGTGGGCAGGACCGAGTCAGTTCGGTGGGGCACCTTGGGGCGGACGTGAGTACGGAATAATGGAAGACTTTCGCGAAAATTGGGATGTACAATCAGAAAAAAATACAATGAATAAGAAGGAATTTTCTGGCCGAGAAGGGATATTGCCCCAATCGCCTACAGAATTTGATCATGATACTCTTATTAACCAAAATAAGCTATTACCAGAAGCTCGAACAGGGCTAGATGTTACTTGGGAAGGTAATAGCAACGCCTGGAGTGCAGCTCTCGGTGCTATGGGAGGTGCTGGAACAGTCCTAGTCATCGCGGCCTTGCTGTTTTTGTTTAAAAGACCAAAGAAACAAGAAATGCCGGTGCTAGCACCTATGGACATTGGACAAAATGTAAGTATTATATGTACTTTTATTTACCTTTTATATAAGAACATGTTTGTGTTAAATATTGAATGTTATGTGATTAATTTTCTTAATGATCAAAATTACATATTATGTATAAAATAAAGTTTCTTCAATGATAACTATAAAATTCATAGAAACAAAGCACATCTATTACATTAAACTCTTGAAATTGAAATATGAAAATCATGTAGGTAAGTTCTTTTGAAATTACTCAAACAACGTTTCAAATAAAAAGTAAACAAATTTTATTATATGTATAGGTTTGCAAGTAGGGGGTAATCTCTGGATCTCCCCCCCCCCCCCCTACGTGCGTTCACCTTGTCGTGGTGGGGGGGCTCAGTAGTGCCTGGCAATCCAACCGGGCGCGAAGCTAAGAAACGCACAGGGGGGTTGCCCACTTCGGTGAGCGGTGGGAGGTGGCCCTCTTCGGAGGGCGGTGTAGCATGTGGGTTGCTCCTGGTACTTCTCTGATAGCAGAGTGGACCTTGGAGCAACCCCATGGTTGTGGTGGTCTGCTTCGGCAGACCTGCCGTCGGGGCGTCGTAGTTGAATGCGTAAGCGATCCTGCGACACCCCATTAAGACGGGGGAAGGTTTTGTTGGGTTTTAGTGGGTAGTACTGGCTGTATTACGCCGGTGAGTCCCACACGTCGTGCGTAAATGCATTTCCCAACGTTAAAAATAAAAAAGGGTAATCTCTGGATCTACTGAACCGATTTAGAAGAAATTTGGTAAGAAGATAGTTTGAGGCCCTGGAAAGGGCATAGGATACTTTGTATCCTCAAAGTCATCCCTCAAGGGGGTGAAAATGAGAATGAAAGTTGGTATGGGGAATCAACCTAGGGACGAATCCGAGCGAAGCGAGTGTGAGTCGCTAGTGTATTATAAATACAATCATCGTCGTAGTCAATCCCGTCGTGAAGATGGTGCCAATTAGACCCGCCATTGTGTATATTAACAACCTGTAGGATTTTTCGATTGGACTTGCGTCAACTATTCTTTCTTGATGATATCAGATATTTATTATCAGAAATCATTGTGGGCGTACATAAAACAACTAGGTAAAGCTTGTTCATACTAGCCAAAGTTTTTATTTGTATACGTTTCAAGTAAAAACAATAGTATGCATAGTGCATATTACGACGACACGTTTGGCTCACTTTGTAGTGACCCTACTTGCCAGCTACTGTGCCAGCGGTCGCGGGTTCGAGTCCCGCTGGAGGCATTCATTTGTGTGATGAGTACGAATGTGTGTACTCCAGTCATGGTTGTTTATATTTATAATATGTATGTATTTAAAGTTATATATGTGTAGAGTATCAAATCCCTGGTATCCATGGCACAAGCCTTGTAGCTTACCATGGAACTAGATGGTGATGTGTGTTAATGTCCCAGCATATTTATATCAAAGCTACATGTATTTTTGTTTTAGAAACAAAATGTTTAATGAAATCTGTCCTTATTATAAAATTCAATATCAATTAACTTGCAAAAATATAAGGATTTCCGTTCTCCCGATTTCAGCCATCTCACTGGAATTATTGTTAACAGCACTGCCCGCGGCTCCGCCCGCGTTGAGATGACCAACATCCAAATTCTTAGGTTTTACATATTAGTATATTCTTACATTGCAGTTTTTTAATATTTCTCAGAAACGAGACATTTTCCCGCGGAAAAAGCATCCTATATGTTGACCCGGATAATCAGCTATCACCATACCAAATTTTATCAAAATCCCTTCAGTGGTTTTTCTGTAACAGACAGAAAGAAAGACAGACAGACAGACAAAAATTCTAAAAACTATAGATTCAGCCTCTGTATCGATAATAATGTTTATTTCAATATTTAATATGTTTATTAATAAGATTTTCCAAAAAATATTTAATGTGCAGATTCGGTTTAGTTACAATTTTATTATAATATGTACCTATAGATATAGGCATCTGACAAGATATTACATACATGAAGTGGACGATCTATACTGTCCATTCTCAAAGTATATATCACATAAATAAAAAATAGAAGAAAAAAAAACATTCAAAAAAGGATATTTTTAAAATATACTAACGAAAAATGCCATGATGCGTTCCTATATCATTTAATTAAAGATTGAAAAATTTAGCCATTAGGCAATGAGCTTATACTGCGTCATAGATGACGCTGTGTATACCTATTTAAGACCGTCCCATTTTTTATATCGCATTAGATATCTGTACTAGCGTAGTATTATGCCATACGTTGCCCGTTGGGACGATAATTCGATACAATTATTGTTCTCCCACCGGTCATGCGACGCAAAAACAATGGCTTTATGTGCTCCATGAAGCATGGCAATATAACTTCGTTAATCTTACTCGAGGCGACCTACTACTGAGGATTTCTTGTCATAAAAAGCCAAAACTTAAGTTTTACCCCATATTACGTCATCTCTATCTTACATGTCAGAAGACAAAAGAAGTATTTAAAGAATATAATTTTACACAAGAGAATATAATAAAAACATTGGACTTCGAAATACTGTAAAGCATGTTAGTAATCAGACATAGATGGGGTAAATCGCAATAGGGTCACCTAGATCATATAAAAGGAAAGCTTATTATTACAAACTAGAAAGTATTTGCGGTCGCCACCCCTGAGGGCTAGAACGTGCTCTAACTACAAATGAATCCAAAATACTTGACTTTGCGGTTACCAACTTGACCTTAAGCTTTGTTCGCGGGCGCGAAAAACATATTTTATGTTTATGCTTTCTATTTTTTATTTGCTCAAAATATCTTTACACATTATGATTTTTTGAAAATAAATATACCTAAATAATTGTAAGTTATAAATATAAGTATGTTGGGACATTAACACACAGCACCATCTAGTTCCATGGTAAGCTACGAGGCTTGTGCTATGGGTACCAGATGGTTGATACACTACACGTATATAACTTCAAATACATACATATTATAAATATAAACGCCCACGACTGGAGTACAAACATTCGTGCTCATCACACAAATTAATGCCTTCAACAGGACTCAAACCCGTGACCACTGGCACAGCAAGCATGGTCACTACAAAGGTGAACCAAACGTATCGTTACGTCACATTAAGTTATGATAAACAAGTGTATAACATAATATATGTTCCAAGGCAATATAAAAATTATAAGCGTTTTTTAAGTTTAATATTAATTATAAATGTAGCTCCTTAACTTGTATTATCAGTCTTCTACCTATAATAAATAAAAATGAATGCTTGTATGTCCGCTATGCGTTCCAAAGCCGATTTGAACCTATTGTCATGAAATTCTTGTGGATTATTCTGTATAGACCGAAGGTTTCTGGCGCGAAAAAAAAAAGAACTTTTTCTTTGGGCGTTTGTTTTTTATGCATGCCTAATTCATTTAAGCTAAGGGACACGCGAACAAAACGAGGGTTACTCGCAAGAAATTTATAAAAATCCAAACGTGTGATTGAATACGTGGTTAATTTGAAACTACATACGTACACAAAATATACGTAAATTTATTTTTAAAGATAACCTCTATTCTATTCAGCCCTTTTTAACGTCCCACAGCTGGGCACGGGCCTCCCTTCAAAACGAGGGGGATCAGGCCATAGTCCACCATGCTGGCCAAGTGCAGGTTGGCGGACTTCACATGTCTTTCGAAAACTTGTTAGGTTCTCTCATACATGCGGGTTTCCTCACGATGTTTTCGTTCGCCGTAAGGCAAGTGGTAATCATGTTAGAAATGATTCGCACATGAAAATATCAGAGGTGCGAGACCCGGGATTTAAACCCGCTTCACTTAGTTTACCAAGCGAGCATGTTACCTCTGAGCTACCACTGCCTACTCGTTCATACATGATCGTTATCAAAATAAAACCTTCTTATATAAAGTTTAAACGTTAATGGTTTTGTTTTTATTCGAAATATATTATCTTTACTCACATGTTTAACTTGTTTAAATACATATTACATATACCGTTTTACTTCCCCAGAGTTCGTTCTACAAGAAAAGTCTCTTTAAAAAGACTTTCGAAGTATTTATATGGGTCTTAACAAAGTAAAACTTTCAAACTAAAAACGAATTCACGTATATAAATAAATTACGTACAATATCTTTATACGTATATATAAGTTATTTCTTATGAAATAATAAATTACCTTCGTGTACTTGTTTCAAAGTTTGTTTTAGGTAATATTTATAGTATAGTTACATATATTATACAATAGGTACTAGCGATATAATGTTTATATCGCATTTTACTGTTGAAAATAGTGGCCTAATGCACGCTGAGCTGCAGGAGGTCGCTGTTATAGAGCCATTAAAGCGGTATGTTCTTCTAATGGTCAAAAATGTACATCGACCTTGAATGAAATACAAAAAGCATAAGATATATGAGCGAATCAAAAAACGTACTATTTAGTACTTTCTGATATTAAAAATGTTAGTATTTATTATTTGCCATGATTGGTTTGCTACAAAGTTAAAATTACTTAAAAGTCATCATACTTAGGACAAAGAAATTATAGATATGTAGAATAAATTGAATTAAGAAAAACGTGTGTATAGAATGATCTAATCTGTAGATTCATATAGTACCATAAAAATCTAATTAACGACTTTGTTTATATTTTAACACTGTACTACTACGTTGCAACTACTAAAACCGCGCGGCAACAAACTCCATACCGCAATATTACCTATAATTTTACCCAATAAATTCTATTTTTCACCGTCACAAACGCTTGATTATTGACAATCTATTAAAATATATTTATCGAATTCTTACATATTACTAGGTACTACTACACTGCTGGGCAAAGGCCTCTGTTTTGCCATGGTTTAGTCCACCTCGGTTGTCAAATGCGGGTTGATGCTGGTGGACTTCACATGTCCATTTAGAAATATAATTCATAATTGATTGAAAGAAGTTGACATTACTAGGTTATTTTCCTATTAACATAACTATAAACTGCCTCGGTGGTGTAGTGGCTAGCATGTACGGCTGCACACCCGGAGGTCCTGGGTTCGAGTCCCGGGTCGGGCCAAGTTTAGTTATTGAGTCTTTCTATATAGTAAGTCTCAGTAACAGCCCGGAGTTGGGAAGTTGGCGGTGTTTCACCCCCGTGCCTCGGAGAGCACGTAAAGCCGTCGGTCCTGCGCCTTAACTCTCACCGGTCGTGTCGAGTGGTCGTCCCACCAGAGTATGAGAGTGATAGGAATAGAGAGTGCACTTGTGTCTGCGCGTACACTTGAGCACTATAATATCTCCTGCGCAGTTGGCTAATCTCAATGAGATTGGCCGCCGTGGCCGGAATCGGCTAGGGGAACATCATCACCATCATCATCATCATTTTCCTATTCGTAGAATAATCTTTGTTTTGTATTAAAGGGGGGACAGTATGTCAAATGTATAGAACAATTTGCAAGTTGAAGATTGATAAAAAAAATGAAGTGAAAAGTGAAGTGATACTGAACGTTAAACTAGTGATAAAAAATGCTCGGTGATTAAATTAAGCATTAAAGGCTGTGCGTGTATCGCGTATATGAACTAGGTACTTTACGTAACTTTCATGTATGTACATAAAAGAAATAAAATTCTGTAACTCCAATGCTTGCCGGTCCTAAAACTCTGGCTCGTAACAATACTTTCGTATTTATAACATTATTTTAGTAAGAATCTGTATATGTAGAGATGACATATGTTAGAATACAATACATTACTGGATAAGATTCTAAGATCCTATAACAAAACACCCAAAAATAGGTTCACCTTTAAGAATATTCACCTTTACGTAGTACTGTATTAATGGGACCGAAGATTCTAGTTTATATATATTTAGATATGTTACATGTTCGAATATACATATGTATAAGGTAAGATTTCAATGTATTAAAATGACAAAACATCCAATAATAAGTTAACCTTTATAGCATACCACAAGATTATGTATGGACTTTTCTCAATACATTCTATTTTCCACTGTCATAAATGTCGTTATAGGTATTGATCAGATAAGCCTCACAGCATAAATGGATTGTAAAGATTTCAACGACGACAAAGCTCAAAACATCAAAACATCAAAGTGGTACAAATACATACAGTGCAAACAAGCTACAATATTTTAGTTTTATAGTGACTAGGTACTTTGGCTAAGTAATTAAAGCCTACCTATTACATACATACCTAATGAAATATTTTTGAAATCTGTCCCAGCCCATACAAAGCAAAGCACACCGACTTCGAAAATATTTGATTAGGTATGTATAGTAAATGAAAACTACCAATCAGTTATTTTTCACTTTTTAGTGCTTTTGTTTGAAGTCGGTTTTTATTTTTTTGTTAAAAAGTTTTTATTTTTCCCTTTTTAGTGTAGACAGTAGTAGCAAAGTAAGGATTCTAACGTGTTAGGCTTGTCAAATCAAACAAAATAAGCCTAAACTCAAAGTATCTACTATTAGCCGTTGAAGAGTTCCACCTATCCACCTTCTGGCCTTGCCATCAGATCAGGTCAACAACACCGAACCACTGTACTATCAACGGAAATAGAAATACTTGCAAAGTTTCAAGTCAATATGACAATTAGAAGTAGGTTAAATTCATCATTAGTTGTTTTTCCACCCTTAGGGGTGGTATTTTTTTTTTGAAATTTAAATGGGACCAATCTGGAAGTATACCCTTTCAAACAAAACAAAAATTGTCCAAATCGGTCAATAAATGACGGAGTTCTGAGGTAACAAACATAAAAAAAAAAAAACATACAGTCGAATTGAGAACCTCCTCCTTTTTGAAGTCGGTTGAAAAATAATTTAAACATTCCATTAAAATATTCGGACATTATATATTACACTAGCAGAACCTACGGCTTCGCTTGCGCTAAAACTACAAAAAAAACTCTAAAAGGGTAGATTTCATACAAACGTTCATCCCCTATTTTACCCCCTTATGGGATGAATTTTGAAAAATGCTGAAACACTTATTTATTTAATTGTATTGAAGAGCATTGATACCAAGTTTCAAATAACTCTGTTCATAAATATTTTTTGCGTTGTATTATAACGTGTATTCCCGTGGGAATTAGATAACCTCTCGCGGTAAAAATTAACCTGTGTCATTCTCCACACAAAAATCAGCTAATCCATCTCTCCGTTTCGACGTGAATGAAAGACAAACAAACAAACAAACACACTTTCACATTTATAATATTAGTATGGATTTATCTGATGATAGGTATATTTTTGAACGCCATTTTACCAATAAAACGCGACGTCTAACGTCTTTAAAAATGATTTCGCAGCTCGCCCGCCCCGCACGGCGGCGAACGGCAGGAAGCTTCATCTCCTAAAATGTATTAGAATATATTTATTATATAAGTAAAATCAAGTGAACATAGTCTATTCGAATATATAATATGAAAATTCAACCTCACTTCTCCTTATAAAACTAAATAAAAAATTATATAACAAATGTACTGAATATTAACTTTCAAACCTAGAGTTTTAACTATTAAACTTAGTTTAAAATAAACTAGTTTGACTTAGGCTTAATAGTTTACAGTACAATCAGATACCACTCACTTACCCTGTATACATAACTTATACGTTGAAAAGCAAAGTTATTTCTCTTACATATTTTCCAAGTTCATTTTTCAGTATATAGTTCAATGACAACTTCGTTCATCGTAAACAAACAGGGCGGGAGTCAATTTCATTACGCACTTGTAAGTTTGTATCACGCGCGGAGTGCATGCAAAGTGTTGGAAGGACTGCGAATGCTAGATCATTTAAATACGTTATTGTTATAAATGACTAGCTACTCACCCTCGCTTCACTTCGGGTTCGTCCCTAGACAAACAAACAAATCTATCCCACGGGAACCGTACATTTTTACAGGATAAAAAGTAACCTATGTGCTATTTCAGATTATAATCTATCTTTTTGCCAAATTTCATCGAGATCATTTCAGTCGTTCTGACGCGAAAGAGTAACAAACTTCCATCGGTGCTTCCTCACAAACTTTCACATTTATAATATTTATATTGACGTTATATTTTCTCTTTAATGACGACACGTTTGGCTCAGTTTGTAGTAACCCTACTTGCTGTGCCAGCGGTCGCGGGTTCAAGTCCCGCTGGGGGCATTCATTTGTGTGATGAGCGCGAATGTTTGTACACTAGTCATGGGTGTTTATATTTATAATATGCATGTATTTAAAGTTATATGTGTGTAGTGTATCAACTATCTGGTATCCATAACACAAGCCTCGTAGCTTACCATGGAACTAGATGGCGCTGTGTGTTAATGTCCCAACATATATTTATTATTTATATATTATTTACTCTTTAAATTCATTCATTCATTATTTTCTGTAGATATAACATGGTAAAGTATTACTTCAGCTTCTAAGTAATCTATATCATGTGAACATGTTACGAGTACCTTAGCTGATCCATAGACATTTATTGCACTGACTTTTAAATTACAAAATAAAACGTACAATTGACAATTTAGATAGAATTACCGAAATAAAAATTTGATTTCTCCGACTTGATGTTAGATATTAACCCATATAATATTTTATAACAACAAAAAAACTATTAAAAATAAAGCATGTTATCGTAGCCAGTCTCCAACTGTATAGTACTATTTTCTTTCGTTAACTTGTTCTTTTCTTTTTAGTTCGCTTTTTATGCAGTCGGTTTTTTTTATAATTAAGTTTTATTTTATAATATTTTAACTTATATCATTATTAAACATATAAGTTATATTTTATTATTTTTGTGATCGCGTCACATAAACCTTCATTTAGGTGCCCCATTCAATAGGCTTGGAAGATTTTTTTCTAAGACGTACATTTGTCGCTTGAAATCCATAATTTTTATATTAAATAATATCCATATACTAAACTTATAATTTCCCAATTCATTGATATTCACTCCATTATAATATTTAGAATTACATTTTACAAATTTTGTTATGCATCTTTTATTTTTGTATGACATTTTTGCCTACACAAAAATATAGTATAAAGCGCCATCTCTTGTATACACTCAGAAACAAGGTAAGTCGTACACTGAAGCTTTTCTCTGAACAAGAACTTGTAAGCATAACAGTTTTTCATACTCACATCATAGATGGCGCTGTGCAAAGCTCTGCTTCTACTTGTAGCAAAGCTACGTAGTTTTCGTAGCAGACGTAGCTACGTAGTTATCTTTTCAATTGGATATATTTTATTAACAAGAAATGAAATACAATAAAACTGAATATATACTTAGTTATTGTATATAAAACCTTTCATTTATTATAACCGCGAATTAATCATATTTCAAGAAACATAAATAATTAAACGAATCATATTTGATAAAATATAACCTTTTTTGTTTACTTTTTTACATATTTTGACTTATAAACAAAATATAAGCATTGAGCCAACAAAAAATTAAAAACCAATTTCATCAATATTTACTTACTGTATTTTTATATAATAGCTCTATTTACTTATGTAACTACTATCAATACATAATATACAAGAGAATATTCTAGAAATTTCGTATTTATGAAAATTTACTTAGTTAACTATTACAACTACTAAGCTACTAAAATAAGCAATATAAAAAAATAAATAAATAATTTTTATTCAAACTCACACGTAAAGCAAATGTATATTCGTCTATAATACACTGCACCACCGTTGTATGAACAGCGTTATTTATTTTTAAGTCAATATATCGACGTAATTGATGACCGTCACAATTTAACACTTCCGCCCGTATATACAAAGTAAAATGAAACCTTTGCTGTTTCTGTGTGAGCTTCTGCATGGACATTGACTGATTTCGTATGGAAAAATTGTTATGTATTTAATTACTTTATAGAAGATTCAATTCAATTTAATTCCGTTGTTAATGGCTTCCAAGCTTGACAGTTGAGTACAGATTACTTCGCCAGTATCACGTAGAATGGAGAGGACACTTTATAGGAAATTATTGACCTGCTTTAACTCTACGCTCGATTCTACCTTCACTAACATTGTGATTCTATCTATAACATACAAAAAATTACGTTGATCTTTTGCTTCTTTGAAGTTGGACTGTTTTTTAGTCCCAGAAGCTCTTTAGGTCTTCTACAAAATGGACGTACGACATGGTGTAGCTCACAGGGATGAATGGCTAAAGATCTTGTGTATGTATTGTGCCCTTTTTAACGTTCCACTGCTGGGCACGGGCCTCACTTCAATACGAGGGGGATCAGGTCATAGTCCACCACGCTGGCCAAGTGCGAGTTGGCGGACTTCACATGTCTTTCGAAAATTTGCTAGTTTCTCTCAGACATGCATTCATCACGATGTCTTCCTTCACCGTAAGAAAAGTGGTAATCATGTTAGAAATGATTCGCACATGAAAATATCAGAGGTGCGAGACCCGGGATTTGAACCCGCTTCACTCGGTTTCCCAAGCAAGCGCATTAAACCACTGGGCTACCACTGCCTTCTTAAGATCTTAGGTTAACATAAACTTACGACGGTTACTTAGACGGATACTTCTGTTGAAACGATGACAACCACAACGTACAACCTAATATAAAAAAAATACCTATCAATAATGAGAAGTTTACAGTTTCTAGTTTGTTTCACAATTAATTCGGAATTTATTTTAAGTAATTTAGTGTATGAGCCTAATTATTATCAATATGTTATTATTATTTTATAACATTCGGTTTTTGGGCTAGAAAAAATAAACATAAGAGAATATCATTCCGGTCTGGGCATTGTTGGTCTCATGGGTCTCAACATGATGATCAAGCTCATATTGCGTATATATATATATATATATATATATATATATATATATATATATATATATATATATATGATATAAAAACGGGCTATTTATGAGACAATATAATAAAACACAGGAAATATCCTTTTTCAAGTCATAAAAAAAAAATATGATTTATAATAATAATATAAATTATTCTACGTTATACCTCAACTGTTGTTTATAATTTCTGTATTGTCAAACTAACTACCAATAGCAATGCGTATGTTGGGATCGCGTTAGCTGAAATCTCTCCTTGACCTACTTTTAGCCCAACGTTCAGTTCAAAAAAGGTTAAACCATCATAAATTGGAGTGAATGAGTTCATTGAGAGGAGTCAATAATTTGATTTTTCAGTAATTATTAATTTAAAAACCTTTATAAATTTAAAACATATTATAATAATAAATAGTAAGTTAGGTATCTAAAACTGAATTTATTAGTCAATGTTTTTTATTGTATAGCATATAATATATAAAAATAATAATTCTGCCCTTTTTAAAGTCCCACTTCTGGGCACGGGTCTTCCCTAAATGCGAGCACCACGCTACAAAAATTAGAGCTTCACATGGATTTCAAGAACTAGTTAAGTTTTCTGCTACGTGTAGTTTTCCTCGCGATTCCTTCATCATATTAGCAAGTGGTAATCGACAAGTTTAATAAGAAAATCTCAAAGTTGCAAGACCTGACTTTGAATCAGAATCAATCGGTTTTCCAAGTAAGCACGTTACCTATAAGCCATTGTCCTGAACTCGACTGAAAGCAGTTTAAATCTCATAAATCCAAATTGTTATTATTTAAGATTTACAAAAGAACTTTTCTTAGACGTACAGTTTACTTGGCTGGTATGAAAACCAACTTTTGTATGCGACTACTTAAATCTGTAGGGTTGTTGACTCTACCCTTTGATTACGACCGCACACTCTATTATTGTGTTCCATTGCCGTTGTGGCTCGGGATTTATTCAGTGGATTATTTGTTTTCAATTTGCGCCACATTTTATTTGCACTTTAATTAACAAACACTTCACGTGCAGCTTTGGTTTAATTATTATGATTGGCATTTAATCAACCGTTTATAGTTAGCAGAAATCAATTAAATTTATGTTTTTATTTGGAAACTACATTATATTTTCTATATTACAGGCTATGTATGATAAGCTTAAGTTATAAATAAATATAACAACATGAAAAAATAATATTTTCTTCTAATTCAATATAGATGATAAGAGACATATTAAAGAAAGTAAGAACCTATTTCTACAAATGTGTGTACTAAAGCTTTAAGTTTATTGTCCTCTAAAGCCTTAAGTTTGTTGACTCTAGAATCCAACTTTGACTACGGAATTATTACGTTTAAATGTTATTATGCTCTCTCGGTATTTACTTATTGAATGTAGAAGCAATGAAAAGCTGGTTTGCTATTAATTTTTACTTGCATTTCTGTTAATTGTTGTCTAATTATTAATTTTATTATTCCACAGTGTTTAAATATACCGATGAATTATAAATTTTCATATTTTTCGACGACACGTTTGGCTCAGTTTGTAGTGACCCTACTTGCAGTGCCAGCGGTCGCGGGTTCGAGTCCCGCTGGGGGCATTCATTTGTGTGATGAACACGAATGTTTGTACCCCAGTCATGGGTGTTTATATTTATAATATGTATGTATTCAAAAGTTATATATGTGTAGTGTATCTACTATCCGGTATCCATAACACAAGCCTCGTAGCTTACTATGGAACTAGATGGCGCTGTGTGTTAATGTCCCAACAATATTTAACTGCATACATATATTCGCTGTATAATTACACAATATACTATTAATTATTTATATTTTTTTTTATTATTATTGGTTTTCTGCTTTGTTGCGATCTACTTTTATTAAGTAGCTGCGTTGTAGACGGTAAAGCCGGAGACGATATCCATATTACTAATATTATAAATGTGAAAGTGTGTTTGTTTGTCCTTCTTTTACGTCGAAACGGAGCAACGGAAAGACTTAATTTTTTGTGTGGAGATAGTTGAAGGGCTGGAGAATGACATAGGCTTCTTTTTACCGCGGGAGATTATCTTATTTCCACGGGAAAACACATTATATTCCAACGCAAAAAAATATTTATGATTAGAATTACTTGAAACTTGGTATTAATTCTCTTCAATACAATTAAATAAATACGTGTTTTAGCATTTTTCGAAATTCATTCTATAAGAGGGTAAAATAGGGGATAAAAGTATTTATGAAACCTAAGTTTTAGAGATTTTTTTGTGGTCTTAGCGCGAACGACATCCCTGGTTTGGCTAGTTTATAATAATTTAACTGTCTTAAAAATCTGGCTTCATTATAATTCGCCTTCTACGGTATTCTGTGGCCGACTAGACCACTTAACTTACTATAAAAATTACAATTAAATTTATGATAAAATAACAAAAAAGCAGTTGTTTCCTTATCAGTTTCCAAATAACACGAGGATTTTAAAATTAACACTGATATATTAAGTATTAACTAACATCTTATTAAAATTGATTAAAATTATATTTTATAAATATAACACAAGAATAAACCGAGATATATTTAACAAAATATAATCGTATACATTAAATATTACCTAGTATTATATGATCTGTGATATTACCTAAAACTAAATTCATTATTACTAATATTATACAGCGGCAGTGGTGACGTGCTCGCTTGAGAAGCCGAGTGAAGCGGATTCAAATCCCTGATCTCGCACCTCTGATATTTTCATGTGCGAATCATTTTCAAACATGATTAACACTTGTCATACGATGAAACAAAACATCGTGCGGAAACCTGCATGTCTGAGAGAACCTAGCAAGTTCTCGAAATACATGTGAAGTCCGCCAACCCGTACTTAGTCAGCGTGTTGGACTATGGACTGATCCCCCTCGTATTTAAGGGAGGATTGCTCAGCAGTGGGACGTTAAAAAGGGCTGAATACAACATCTATACATATAATAAAATTGTAACTAAGCCAAATCTGTACATTAAATATTTTTTGGAAAATCTTATTGAAATAGACATTATTATCGACACAGAGTCTGAATCTATAGCTATTAGAATTTTTGTCTGTCTGTCTGTTACCGCATCACGGAAAAACCACTGGAGGGATTTTGATAAATTTTGGTATGATGGTAGCTGGTTATCCGGGTCAACGTATAACTTTTACCGCGGGAAAATATCTCATCTCTGAGAAATCTATACTAAACGTTAAAACGTAACTAGGAATGAACCCGAGCGTAGCAAAGTTGAGTTGCTAGTACATAATATATTCCACACGTAATATACGAGTATAAAGTCAGTTGAATGTACATATTTTACTTCCTTATAACTCCATAGGGTTGTTGTTTCAAGCCTCTGATTACAGCCCGCACTCCATTACTGTTTCAATGCCATTGTAACTTGGGATTTATTCTGTACACTTTATATTTTACTTAATGCTACGTTCAATTTGTCTTTTAATTCACCGTCTATTCATATATTACTTAATCGCTTTAACTGCTTTGGTTGCTGTAAATCGTTCTTCTGTGTGTTTTCATTGGCCGACTTCATAAAGAGAGAGGTACTCAAGCCGCCTGTATATTTTATATGAACCAAGTTTCATAATTACTTTTTTAAATGTTTTTTTCTGTTTCGTAATATAATAGTATTCGAATGAGATCTAATATTAAAAACTAGCTTGCTTCCCCATACAAACTTTCATCCCCATTTTCACTCCCTTAAGGGATAATTTCCGGGATAAAAAGTATCCTATGTCCTTCCCAGGGTCTCAAACTATCTTCTTACCAAATTTCATCTAAATCGGTTTAGTAGATCTAGAGATTACCTCCTACAACGTCACGAACTCACAATTCACAAACTCACAAACACATAAACTTTACCTCTTTATAATATTAGTATAGATAGATTGACGCATAGTATTAGTATTGTATATGAAAAAAAAACATCTTATAGAAATATCACTCAATAGGTTACGACGGGGTCGCGGTTCCATACCTATGTGTATGTCGTATTATCTCTTTAACCATTTGTCCAAATTATATGCAGTAAAAGGGAAAAGTTTTTTATTTTAAATATTTTAGACGATAAATTTACTTATTATGATAAGAATTCATAATTGTTGATAATATGACCAATAAATATGACCTACCGATTTAAATTATTTTTTTTAATATAATAAACTACTTTTTGTGACTTAAATATAAAAGTTAGACATATGCTGTCGGTGACTTTTTTGTAGGCATTATTAAGTTCTACAACTTTTCTTTCGAACATAATCATATATCTCTCATCGTTAAGGCAGCGTTCGTAAGAAACGTTTTCGTTCGACCGTTTCTTCTCCGACTTACTTTGCAAATCCGACTACCATGAAAAAGTCTTTTCATTCTTCGGGTTAATATATAGTCTATAACACTCAGAAAGAACGTAGCTTTCTATTGGTAAAAAAATATTGAAAATCTGTTCAGTATATCCAGAGATTATCCCTACAACATCACAAACTCACAATAACACAAACTTTACCTTTTTATAATATTAGTTCATTGTATCACTGTACTCTTTTCCTCTAACTTTGGAAAGTTGGAGTAGAAAAACGTGCAAAAAATACATATAACTTTGGTGTTTCTATACCGATTTCTATGATTCTTTTTTATGGAATAGTTAATAATGTTACCTTTTTTAATTAGGTATGACTGAGAGTGTTATAAACGTAAGAGTAGACAAATATAAATCAGAAAGCTTCGAACTGCTAAGCTATTGGGAGTTACACGTGTTATTGTGAGTCACCCATAAGAGATAGACATATGCTGTCGTGGGATATTTTTTATATAATTTTAAGGAGAACATTTCCGTCATACATGATTTCTGTGTAGCTTTAACCATTAAGGTTGCACACGCGACGGAAGCTTAAAAAATGGAGTAACTTCTCCCGTTTTCCCAACATTTCCCTTCACTGCTCTGCTCCTATTGATTGTAGCGTGATGAAAAGTATACTTTAACCAGCTCAGGAGTATGAAAAATAATTGTACCAAGTTTCGTTAAAATCCGTCGAGTAGTTATTGTTTCTATAACGGTTATAACGGTTATACAGACAGACAGACAAAAATTTTACTGATTGCATTTTTGGCATCAGTATCGATCCCTAATCACCCCCTGATAGTTATTTTGGAAATATATTTCATGTACGGAATTGACCTCTCTACAGATTTATTATAACTATAGATAATATTTTTTTACAATACCTACTATCATATAAGAATAAATAAATTAGAAATATAAAATCGATACAATCTATACATCTATACATATAATAAAATTGTAACTAAGTCAAATCTGTACATTAAATATTTTTTTGGGAAATCTAATTGAAATAGAAATTATTATCGATACAGAGCCCGAATCTATAGTTTTTAGAATTTTTGTCTGTCTGTCTGTCTTTCTGTCTGTCTGTTACCGCATCACGAGAAAACCACTATACAGATTTTGATGAAATTTGGTATGATGATAGCTGGTTATCTTGGTCAACATATAGGCTACTTTTCACCACGGGAAAATATCTCATTTCTGAGAAAAAATACAAAGACACAAAAACTGCATTGTAAGAGTATACTAATACTATGTAAAACCTAAGAATTAGGTTTTTGCTCATCTGAACGCGGGCGGAGCCGCGGGCAATGCTAGTGAATAATATAAAAAATTACAACTGAGTCGAATGTGTACATTACATATTTTTTTATTTTTTTTTATTTTAATAGCCATTATTATTAGCGATGCAGGGCCATATGTATAGTTTTTTGTTTTTCTATATTTCTGTCTGTGACCGTATTATAGGAAAACTACTTAACGGATTTTGATGAAATTAAGCGTGTAATAAATAATAATTGATTATCTGGACTTACTACTACTTTTTAATGCGGGAATATGTCTTATTTCTGAGGAAAAATGCAAAAACTGCTATGTAAGAGTAAATTAATATGTAAAACCTAAAAATTTGGTTTTTTGTCATCTGAACACGGACGGAGCCGTGGGCAATGCTAGTATACAATAAATACGCTACCCGAAAAAATGAACTCACCACTTTGCGAATTCTAAATATTTATATATAAAATCTTGTAGCTTTAACAAGTAAGGAGATAAATTCGAAAGACCTGATTTATATGAAACATTCACGAGTAATAAATGATCCAAATATTGGGCCGAGCCTGTTGAGCACCGCAACAAGTGCTGCATCGATCAGCACCGCGCTCCTCGCCCCGCACCTATTCTGATTTACCCTAATATCTTTCAGGAAAAACGTTACTATTGATTGCTTGTTAAGCGCTAACTAATCTCACTTCTTATATATTTTATGTATAATTTTGTTAACTTTTTGTATTGGTGAGAGTGATGTGTGTATAGTGATTTTTCGATTTCGTAATATACTAATGTCCCTTGAAACTAGAAAGTAGGTACTTTTGTTGGTATTTTATTAAAAAAATACCCTGTGACATCTCACGTCAATCAGTTACTCCGTTTTTGCATGAGGAAAAACAAACTAACACGCTTTCGCACTTCAGTACAACATTAGTAAGGATTTACGAACCTGTTTTATAAAATACGAAAAATACTGTTCTATATGTTTGATGTGTAATCAATTTTAATATAGATATTTTTCAGTAAGTTATTTCGTATATTTTTAAAATAACATTATTTATACTTAAGTATTCTAGCGTTAAAATAAAAAAGCGAAATATCACTTACTTATTACTAAACTAGCATTGCCCGCGGCTCCGCCCGCGTTCAGATGACCAAAAACCAAATTCTTAGGTTTTCCATATTAGTATACTCTTACATTGCAGGTTTTGTATTTTTTCTCAGTAATGAGACATTTTCCTGCGGTAAAAATTATTCTGTGTGTTGACCCGGATAACCAGCTATCACCATGCCAAATTTCATCAAAATCCCTCCAGTGGTTTTTCCGTGATGCGGTAACAGACAGACATACAGACAGACAAAAATTCTAAAAACTATAGATTCGGCCTCTGTATCGATAATAATGTCTATTTCAATAAGATTTTCCAAATAATATTTAATGAACATATTCGGCTTAGTAAGAATTTTATTATATGTATTTTGTGATAACGAAATCTCAGAAAAACTTAAAATATGGCAGGTAGATTCCTAATCCACTAAAAAAAAAGAATTTTTAGTTTAAAAATTTGAATGAATTGCAGTATCTTTTATATGTACATATATGTAAACTTATTATTATTTATATCTGATCCTAACATAAAGCACTAAATGTACTTACAAAATTGAAAATACCATATAACACACGTATAGTATGGATTGCTTGATTTTAAATAGCTTCAAAGTATGAGTCCTTTATACGAAGAAAAGCATCTCGTTCCCGTTTTATTACTATATCATAAAAACTGCGGCCATAAAACTTAAGTAATTTTAAGAAAGGCATTGAATTTTAAAAGTTTTTGATACTGGATTTTATCGCATAAAAATCCGCCCAGAGATCCGCCCAGAGTTTCACTCTTCGAAATGACAGCGCAAATCGAAGTTTCCACGTAATCTCATAAAAAATGTATTTTAAGATGCTCACTTTATAAATACAATTATCTCCTTTTTTCCCATGTAATGTTACTTTATTTGCCCCCTGTATTTTATTCATTTAGCAGTATATCTTAAGACGAATTCAGTTTATACACACATGCAGATCAATCAGTCCATATGTAGAGCTCGTTTTCTTAAATAAAGTGGACAAACATTTCTGAATACAAAAATATGAACCATAAACAAATCAAACTCACTATATTCAAATAATTTAAATATAGTTTAAATATGAAGTAAAATTTATATAATAATATTAGAAAAACATTATTAGTACTACTTTAAGCGTATAGTATGAAGAAACAAAGAAACTGAATAAAATGATACACGATCACCAACATCTTTCAAGTGGTCTTAATCGACTTGTACTTAAGCCAGTCAACGAGCGACTTATTCTCGAATCTCACTATATGTCACACGCAATTTTTATTCCATTTTCCCTAAAGAAATATGTTTAGGAACCCATTTATGTGAGAAAAAAATAAATTATTACGCCTGACGTGTTGAGATTGTCCAGAGAATACGTTCAGCGACGAACAATTTTATTAGTTACGCGTCCTCAACATTGTTTATTGGATAAAATAGTTTTTATCAAAGTTATTACTGCTAAGTGTGCCCATTTTACAGAGATTTCGAATGAAAAGATTTAGCGCTAGTTTATTAGTTTTGGTGTGATGGTCGATAAAATGTAGCCTTTGATACTCATTTTTAGTTGTTACTTAAACAGGAAAATTATTTAGTTATTTAGAATTATTTTAGTATAGTGAAATGATGCTTAAACCTAAATATATATGTATATTTTATATAGAATTTCTCTAAAAGGCTTTACATATTTATTTGGAAAAAAACAATGTAATAAGAATTAATCGCTTTTAAGATAATATGTGTATCTATAATCTATATATTATTTTACCTTACTACTTCAGAATCCACTAACATTATCTAAACAAAATTTAAATACGTCTGGGAGTCTAGTAATTAAACAGAGAGGTGGCTTGGGAGCGAGAACGAGATTCATAGTCGGTATATACGTTTATTGCAAAAAAAGAAAAACATTTTTGTCACGAATAATATAAATGACATAGATTTTTATCAACTTTCGGAACTTAAAACTTGTAAAGTCACTAAAATCATGATATTATGCTACAAAAAATTCACCACTCACCAACGACGTTTATACTGTTCACGCTAAAACCATTAGACAGATTTGGAAAAAAATTAGTACCACATAGACCTTGGTCTCTTCTAAGAAAACTTGGCTCCATGACATGCGATCATAACCAGCTTGTCACGACTGCTGCTACTCAAGTTTATTATCTATATCTATACTTAATATTATAAAGAGGTAAAGTTTGTGAATTGTGAATTTGTGATGTTGTAGGGGGTAATCTCTGGATCTACTGAACCGATTTAGATGAAATTTCGTAAGGAGATTGTTTGAGATCCTGGGAAGCACATAGGATACTTTTATCCCGGAAATCATCACTTAAGGGGGTGAAAATGGGGATGAAAGTTTCTATGAGGAATCAGCTAAGGGACGAACCCAAGCGAAGCGAGGGTGAGTCGCTAGTTATTTAATAAGTTTTCTCTAAAAATTGCACCGTTTGGGCGTTGACTTTAAAAGATAATTTTTTTTAGCTTAGTCGGTTACTTAAATATTTTTAGGACTTAAATAATAATTTTACGCTATGAAAATTTAAGCCATTTTTGATATAATAAATAGGCACAAGCAATTTAATAATGAAATTTTAATATAAATTCAATCTCTTTTCAAAACCTACACAAAAAGTTTAAAAGTAAAAGCTATTAACACGTTTATTTTATGTCATAAAATCTGAAGCGTTGGATAAAAGATGGCTTTATCGATTTGCCCGTATGTGCAATATAGGATTATCCGCGCTCGCCTCAATATGACTGGTAGGCGGTAAGAATTATTATCTTATTGTATTATTCGTATATTACATAATTCAATATGGACCATCTTAGCTTTTAATTGTCGCTGTGGGTGATTAAAGCCAGTTGCATGATCACGATTACTGCACGACTACAATAATAATACAATACATGTACCAGCATTCAATATGAATCATAAAGAAGCAATAATTAAGACATCACAATTTTTGAAGGGTTCCGTAGCTAAAAGGGACAAACCACACTCTTATATGTCTATTCGTTCGTAAACACAGCCATATTTACTCGAAGACATTAGTATATGTAAATACTAGCGGCTTACGCTCGCTTCCTATTTGTTATTCTGATGAACTATATTATTGTAAAGTTTTATTAAAATCCAATCAGTAGTTTTTTTATACTAAGCTGTATAAGTTAATATAATTTTTTAACTAACTGAGCATTGTATAAAGCATATGCTGCCAAAGCCGTAAATATTTCACGCCTGTGAAACTTTTAGAGTATGAACAGTTCATAGAAACACTACGAATGACAAACTTAATTATTCACTTGTATCTATTTTATGTTTTTCGTGCTCTTTTATATAACAAAAGATATTTTATGTTCTTTATTTTTAACAATATAAGTGGAGATTAGAGTCCAATTCTATCAAGAGCCATCCCCTCTATAATTACACTACTGTAAAAGCTTGTATTATCTAAGTAATTGATAGGCATTCTATGACACTGTAATTTTAAAAGCATTAATTAAATCGGTGACATATAATAAAATGGTTACTAAGCTAAATCTGTACATTACATATTTTTTAGAAAATCTTATTGAAATCGACATTATTATCGATACAGAGGTGGAATCTATAGTTTTTAGAATTTTTGTCTGTGTGTCTGTCTGTGACCGCATGACGGAAAAACCACTCAAGGGATTTTGATGAAATTTGGTATGATGATAGCTGGTTATCCGGGTCAACATATAGGATACTTTCTGGTGCGAGAAAATATCTCATCTCTGAGAAATCTATACTAAAGGTTAAAACGTAACTAGCCATGAACCCAAGCGTGCTGAGCGTGGGTGAGTCGCAAGTTATTCTATAATATTTGATAAGGCCCATATAATATATCAGAAAACCCTCAAGGCAATCTATTTTAGTGGGACACTTATTAATTCTAAAACTATTGATTGGGCAGCTCAAGTCGGCATGGGGCCTGTTGAGTACACCGTTTCTTAATGGACCTTAACCGTCGGCGGCCCTTTTAATTACAAACGTTACATGGACTTATTTAGTGGTCTACCGTCATCTATGTATGGTTAGTTGAATCTTGTCCTATATGGTTTACTCATTGAAGATTATAAAAAGTGTTTATTTGTTCTTGAAAATATAGCATCGGATTTACAACGTACGCATTAGAAACAAAATTATAATAATCGATTCACAATTTACAAAGATAGCCTAACATAAAATGAGACATTTTACCGAATGGAGTACAATCTCATTTTTGAAATCTGTCAAAAATAAGGTCTTTTAAAGCGCATCTCAAATGCATCCCACTTCCATCCCACGGGAAAGAGTTGGGTAAACTGTATAGCGGACTATGTTATAGACAACATTTTCATTAATTAATAATTAACAATACAAAATAATGATAAGCATTTATGAAAAAAAGTTACTTAGAAACGCGCCTAAGCAAAACAAGCATGGTACCTGCTCTTATGCAAAATGTGTAGGAGATATATGTATTTTATAACATCGTCTGTTTAAAACTAACATTTTTTTAGATATCTATCGCTATTCAATACACTAATTTTGTATTCTACCTTGCACGAAAAATTGAATATGCAAAAAATCATATTCATAAAAGTATAACAAAATGAAAATGTAGCAAAAAAATACGAGCTAAAAAGTTTTTATTATAGCGGAATAAAATACCACTCAAAAGCACTTGCTATTTCCATTTTATTTAAACTCGTAAGCCTCTTTGTGATATATTTTATAATGTTATTCTTATCCGCATCTTGCATACCTAGAAAAGATACTTAGAAATTGTGACTTTTATTTTACTGATTTCCTTCAGGTGGCAGCAATAAGTACCTATTTTGCAAACCTTCAAGAGCTTTCAAATTTTTATAGGTTTCTACTAGCACTGCCCGCGGCTCCGCCCGCGTTGAGATGACCAAAAACCTAATTCTTAGGTTTTACATATATCAATACTCTTACAATGCAGTTTTTGTGTTTTTGTATTTTTTCTCAGAAATAAGATATTTTCACGCGGTAAAAAGTAGCCTATATGTTGACCCGGATAACCAGCTATCACCATACCAAATTTCATCAAAATCCCTCCAGTGGTTTTCTCGTGATACGGTAACAGACAGACAGACAGACAAAATTCTAAAAACTATAGATTCGGACTCTGCATCGATAATAATGTCTATTTCAATTAGATTTCCCAAAAAATATTTAATATACAGATTTAACTTAATTAGAATTTTATTATATGTATAGATTACACATTTAGGATAACTTATTACCTGTCTTTATTATAAATATATCTTCAACATATACAATGTATGTAGCTAATATTTAGATATTTAATGAAAAAAATTTAGTCTACTTCAAATGCATCGTTTCAATAAATGAAGGTGGCTAAGCAAGAAGAAATGTAAATAACTATCAAATTTAATATTACAGTTTTATAACAAAGGGGATCCCTTAGATCCCCAACAATATTTTATAAGCAGTATCTTTCTGTATCAAATATAGCATTTCTTTCATTATATTATATTTCAAAAATCTTTTCTCAAACCTTACGATTAGGATGACGAGCGCGCTCTCAATCACAAAACCACTTTAGGATATCTCGCAAAGCCGAAGTAATTACGTCTTGTTGACCTAGAAAGTAATAGTAATAAATCCTATGTATGTATATGCTAATAGCTAATAAAATATAATATTTTAGGCAAAAATATAAGATATGTATATGATATTTTATTCCATCTAGTATGTTGTATATATATATATATATATATATATATATATATATATATATATATATATATATATATATATATAGATGCATATTCATTATTTGTTATTATTTTGAGACTAATTTAATAATTTATCTTTCATTTGATGGACTATATAGTCTAATAGAATATTGAAATGTCTTACATAAAACATGTTTAATGCATCACAAAGAGTAAATAGTTTTAACAGCAAAAGCGCAGTTCACCTTTTTGCGTTAACGTTGTTCCCATTTATCCGCTTTTTATTTGTCAGGAAATTTTATTTCAAAGTTTGATTTTGTGTTTTGTATGTATTCGTCAATCATTTATTTAATTGAACGTTCAAATATTTGTTTTAATAATTGATTGAAAACGTTTGATGAAAATTATAGTTAACATTGTTCCATTTAACCCGCGACTTTAACAGACTGACTCAGTGATAGCATGCGTGCTCGCTTCTCCAGAGACCGAATGTTTTCTTATACTTATTACCCCTTTAACTTAAACTTGAAAAAATACATTTTTTTATTCAAAAATATTATATTACTAAATACTAATTTAACTAGACATTGGTATGTTATTTTGCTTTCCCAGGCTCACTTGTCCTTTCTTGAGCTACACTCACACTTAGCAGGCTCACTTGCTACGACTTAAATCATCGTCCCATTTCTTGGCGCGTCGTCTTCTTGTCCTCTTCCTTCCTTGCTTCCATCATATACTAATATCTATCCGTATATGATTTCTTTGCTGTATTTATTTATGTATATTGAACTTATACTCTTATATTCTGATAGTGTGACCGGCCCACTTCTATTTAAGCGTTTTAATTGTTTAAGTAAATTAAAATGATAATATAAATTGTCCTTATATAAAACTTAAAACATTTAGCTTATATATATATATATATATATATATATATATATATATATATATATATATATATATATATAGCTTAGATAGCTTTTTAATAAGTCTCTTTATTACCTAAAGCGATTAACATGTACCAAAGCCATATTGACTTTGAAAAATATCCAAGTAAACTTCCAACCCGAGCGCGACAAAAGGTTGCCGTAACTTACACAAAGGGTATAGATATCAACATGAAGATCTCCATTTCTATCATCCTTTGTCAGATATTAAATAGCATTAGCTATTTCGTTTGGTATTTCACGTATGACCTAGATTAGATGATATGGCGGCATAGGAACGTTGAGCGCGGCGGTGACCATCTGATCGCCCATCAATATTTGAACGGCATACATTTGAGCAAAACACTAATGATTTCAATACATACTGTAATATATTAATTTTATTCTTAGTCATTTTATGCTTTGTGCTACTGTTGCTATTTTTATGTTATAATATATATATATATATATATATATATATATATATATATATATATATATATAAACGAGTATATTTTTATAAGAAAATTATTTTACACATTAGAAAAAGGGAAAAGTATACGAAATGTATATTGATGGTTACTATACTTTAGAACGTTAAACGTGACTCCAATATAAAATACAACAATGCAAGGCAGATGAATGGATATATTCAACTATAATTCCATTGTTTTAACCTGAAAAGCTTAATGCAACTTTTATTCTTAAACAACTGTAGAGGCTGCTGCTTTTTGTGAACTTTTTACATACAACGATACTTTTGACCGCCAAGTGGAGTGCTCTGTTAAAAGGAAAATGGATAAAAAAGATGGCTTTAAATAAAAATATTTAAAGACAAATGTAATTATTTCAAAAAAAAACTCCGGCTATTCTTTTAATTAAAAACACAACATAACTTTAAATTCATTATTCTTTATTAAAAATTTAACTTTCATTTTCATAAATATCGAATATTGTTATTTTAATTAATTAATTTTCTGTTAAAGAAAGGGTCCTATACTCATAATGGTCCCAGTCCTATAGACACGAGGCCCTGTCCGTACTCCCAAGACGCCCTGCATGACCTTCTGTACCTGTTGCTCGCCCAGAGAAAGTGACGCGGCCGAAATGCGCCGCCGCCCTTGGGGATACCAGCCATGTATTTAACGCTAGTTTTTAAGCAAATTATTGACATGTGTAATATTAATTAATAGTTATGCCTACTATCTATACATTTTTTTCATAAATATTAATAAGTGATAATGTAACACAACTGTCACTGCCACTACTATGCCTTAAACATTGGATCAGTATTCCCACATTTCTATTGATTCCAGTTTAGTGAAACCAAACTATATTAATATATTTGACATTAATTAGATCTATATCACAAAAGCCCAAATCTTTTCTTCGCATTTTTAACTTCTATCCTTTTAATTCTTCCTCCTTTGAAATCCACGTAGGATTTACATGACATTTTAAAACGTCAATATGCAAACAGCAATTGACAATGCATAATTAGATCAAGTGCGTATAGTGTGGCAAGATACGTGTTTTACCTGTGGGGTAATAAAATATGGAGTAAAATCGCTTCGTCCGGGCAACACTGGCCGGGGAGCGGCAGTTTGCGCGAGACGCGCCTCGGGCCGCGCGGCTCTAAACATCCTTTTATACGCGTATTAAGTGATCTATATACATACATATACTTCAACAGTCGAAATATATAGGTAAAACTGTTCGAACCTGAAGAATAATACTTCATAAGTTAAAACTATACTGCTACATAGATATTTTACAGTTTTATGGCTATGTGCAATAATTGTTTAGATACTATCGATAGTAAGTTGTACGTAGTAAAACGTCGAAATTTTAAGAACAATTTGATTTTTTAAAATTTCTAGTAACTCTATGAATTTTGCGTATGCTGGTGATGCCGATGAAATTCATTTTCGTCCTATCATCAGTACAGTCAGAAGAAGAAGACTGACAATGAACCTTGTTATTTAAGTTTAAAGATTTTTTGGCAAATGGCTTGCCATTTTAATAAGCTTGTAATATAGAATGGATTAAATATCATGTGTTATACGTATTAAAACTCAATATGAGACTCTATTATTGTTATTCGTTAAGCTTTTCACGCAACTTATTATATTAATATTATTATTTACAATTAAATAACATAAAAAAGTGTCGATCATTTAAAAAGGGGCTAGTGTTTGATGTGTAAAACCTTAAAATAAAAATTTAAATGATTTTCCACAACCTAGCTGAATGTTAATATTAGTTAATTCGATCGTACTAAATAATCAGTGGTCGCAGTAGAAAACAGCTAATTTTAATAAGCCCGCAATCTACTGAGATGATCTTTCCCGGGATAACTAGAGGCGCAACAGTCCGCTCGTAATCTAGCCCGTTTCATTCGATTCAAGGCGCTATTTTTTGCACATTTTTTTCTTTTCACCTTATCCTTTAATAGCTTTAACACTATCTTATGACAACGCAATTATTTCAAAACGGCGTCTAATAAAATCTTGCTTGAATATTAAATGAAATAAAGATATGTCTTTTGTTTTTGCAATTATAACATTTTTTTTTTTTTTTTTTTCTATTTAAATTATAACATTGAACATAGATTAGATAAGTTTTTTATAATTTTCCGTTCATTCTTTTTATTTATTGAGTCTTTAATGTTCCTATTCTATTATAATTAGCCAATTTTTCAAGTTAAGTTAGGAATAGTATATAGGTATATAAATATGAAATCATATAATTTTAGCGTCATCATTTAATACAGATAATAATTATATTTGCTTGTCAACTCCCCAGGTTCACTTGAACCGAATTAGGATAAATTTGCCCTTCGAGATATCCTTTTCTGTGACCCACTTTGCGGGTGGTCTGTCGTCAAATCAGTCAGAATACATACATATTCACGTAATATATTCTGTCAACATTTACATTCATTATATTTGTCATTGATTTCGACTCTACCTTAAATTCCCTAAAGAATATCGTCGGTATCGAATCAGGCGATAGTGTTTCTTAAATATACTTTGCGTAGAAAACGACCGTTGGAATAGTAAAATTCAACGAAATTTTACTTTCCCAAATAAACAAATTGGATAAAATGAGGAATCGCGTATTATAAAATCATCGCAATTTCATCATGGAATCGCATATTTTAAAATCAACTGTAAATTACGACCTGATGAATGATTGTTTTATAATAATTTAATTTATCGATATAAATAAATATTTTAAACTATGCATAAATTATTATAGTGAATATACATACATACAATGGAGAAATAAATAAAATTAATCTAATAATTCACTACGTAAACAAACGCCTACATAGGTACTCATCGTAGTACGTTTGTATTCGGCGCCCACGCACGCTCGTCTACAACCTACCCATCCGTCTGGCACGGGGTTTTTCTATGGATTTAGAAGGACAAATGGCAAAAGTTGATGTTTTATAATATACTAGCATTGCCCGCGGCTCCACCCGCGTTTAGATGACCAAAAACCAAATTCTTACGTTTTAGATATTAGTATACTCTTACATTGCGGTTTTTGTATTTTTTCTCAGAAATGAGATATTTTCCCACGGTAAAAAGTATCCTACATGTTGACCCGGATAACCAGCTATCACCATACTAAATTTCATCAAAATCCCTCCAGTGGTTTTTCTGTGATGCGATAACAGACAGACAAAAATTCTAAAAACTATAGACCCGGCCTCTGTATCGATAGTAATGTCTATTTCAATAGGTTTCCAAAAAATATTTAATGTACAGATTCGGCTTAGTTACAAATTTATTATATGTATAGATAATTAACTACAGAACTTTCAAGTCGACTTTACAGGTAGAGTTCCGTACGACACACATCATATTAGTCATTGTGTTAAGTTTTTTTTTATGTACCAATATAATCGGACGTTGCTCTTAAAATCGGAAGTTATGCTTAAGAGTTTTAGCGCGAGTTCGACCAAACTTTAGCCAATTTTTATTATTTATTGTTATACTTTAGAGTTTTCATAATAAACAACAAATTTAAAGTTTATATGAGTGGTGTGAAACTGCAAGGTAAGAGTATACTAATATGTAAAACCTAAGAATTTGGTTTTTGGTCATCTTAACGCGGGCGGAGCCGCGGGCAATGCTAGTTATGTATATAATTTCATTCGAAGCTTTTTATCGAAGTGAAATATTTTCTCATCGCAATATTGAAATTCTAATAATGTGTTATTTGCTGACTCATATCAATCAAGCAGCAGTCATTTATACACGAAGATGAAAATTATCTCTGACCTATAAAATAAATTGGAGCAAATACACTATTGCATTAATAGTAAGGCTTACCTTGATTTTAGTTATACTATATTCAAGAACTTGATGAAATATTTTAAGTGCTTTGAAAATTGAAAATATTTCTTCTTAAACTTTGTACAAGCATAAATATGCATAGAATTTAGATCACATTTTGTCGTACGGTTTAGTAATTCTATCTCAACTTTGGAATACGACCCTCGGAGCCAGTGAGCGTATAGTGGAATAGTTTACGAGATGGCGACTGTGGACTGTGGTGTATTGAATAAACTATCGTATATTGAAACCCTTTATGAAATGCAAAATTAACATTATTTACGTACTTAATATTTTATTGATATTTCTAAATAATGTCAAAAAAAAAACTTTGATCCCATCTTCTTATAAAATTACTTCATCTAATCTATGTGAATATATTTTGTATGTGTTGTGTTTTTCGCGAGTATCTTTGTATGTTTGTTTGTAATATTTTTTATTCCTTCATATCTTCCAAACCACACGATGGATTTACTTAATTAAGGTATTGTTAGATTCGTCTCATTAGTCCAAGTGTTCTTAAATATGTGACATAAAAAAAAATTAATATGGGAGCTGCTAGATTTCATTGTTTAAAGTGATTTTTTTTATCTTCTTTCTCTGCAATATGGGTATCAAATTAAAGGGCTCATAACAAGAATTCCAAAAAAAGTATAATATCCCTGTAATACTTAAAATAATGATCATTTAAACCACATTTATTTGTTAAAATCATTTTTAGGTTTCTTTCATCATTTTTCATTTTAAATAACAGTTTAGGGTATAAAATGATTTAAAGTTAGTTGGTTATCAACCATTCTCGCTAACATTCCTACTTAAAAATAATTAAAAAGCTGTAAATAAATAAATATATTATAAAAATAACAAACCCGACTGCATAAAAGCTAACTAAAAAGATAAAAACAAGTTTACAAAGGAATATAGTATTATGCAGTCGGAGATATACACGTTTCATCCTTGCCGCGAGATGTACGAGTACATACTAGTGTGTATGTCTCCGACTGCATAATACTATATTCCTTTGTGAACTTGTTTTCATCTTTTTAGTTAGCTTTTATGCAGTCGAGTTTTTTATTTTTATAATATATTTATTTATTATCATAATCTCCTCCTTTTAAAAGGTTTATCTATCCAATACTTACGTATTTTATTAAAAAAACAGCGGACAAATTCGATACTTTTAAATTATTGAATGACGTGTGGGATGCCATTAGGACTTAAACGAGGCGAAGGCGGATGACTAGTAAAAGATAAATAGAATTCAATACCCCTTTTTTTTAACGTTGGGAAATACATTTACGCACGACGTGTGGGACTCACCGGCGTAATACAGACAGTACTACCCACTAAAACCCAACAAAACCTTCGCCGTCTTAATGGGGCGTCGCAAGATCGCTTACGCATTCAACTACGACGCCCCGACGGCAGGTCTGCCAAAGCAGACCACCACAACCATGGGGTTGCTCCAAGGTCCACTCTGCTATCAGAGAAGTACCAGGAGCAACCCGCAAGGTACACCGCCCCCCGAAGAGGACCACCTCCCACCGCCCACCGAAGTGGGCAACCTCCCTGTGCGTTTCTTAGCTTCGCGCCCGGTTGGATTACCGGGCACTACTGAGCCCCCCCACCACGACAAGGTGAACGCACGTTGGGGGGGGAATAGAATTCAATACCCCTACTGCGTTTCTAAAAGTATTTTGTATTTAATAATAACTTAACTAAAATATAAAAAGATACACGTTAATATTCGACATTTGATAAAATACTTAACAATTGTTTTTTTTGAGTTGACATTATAATTATTAATTATTTTATTTAATTTATTAAATAATAATAATTGAATAAAGTTTTATAACTAACAACCTATGTTTTGATATCAAACAAAATTCACAGGATATACAAAGATCAAAATACAAATTTGAACAACGAAAATTGACCTAACCATTATAAGTCTTAAAAATATAGTTGGATTATTTTTTATCGTGTATTTAAAAGTGAAGTGATAATTATTAAGACCTTGAAGAAATGATAAGTGCATAACAATGAGTGGTTTAGGCCCTCCTGGTGTATGGGCCGCTCAGAAACGCCTCGAGTCCTGGGCTCGAGCGGCTCGCGAGAGGACCTCCAGTGCTAGTAGCGGCCAAAGCCATAACTCGACTGACAGCTTCGGTGAAGACAAATCTCACGGCAGTCCGATTGTACGTATTATATAATTTTTAAGAGCTACTTTGCTTTTCATTGAGTTAAAAATATTCTTTAAATTTCTATTTTTGTTGTTAAATATTGAAATAAAATACTTTGATGTGGATTATTACGTAAAAGTAATTAAATGTTAAGAATGGTAACCCAGAGCATACACTCCCATTAAAAATTTCATTATAATGTGAAATGATTCATTTTAAATTCTAATTTATGAGCGATTTTATTTATATTCACTCCGTGTTCTATATACTTTTCTTAATTTATTAATAACATTCTATTAGTATCTATGTACTTCGATAGTACAATAGTTTAGGTTTAAGAGGTAGGTATACGACGAAGGTAGGGTTCGACTGACAAACATACATACTCGTATATTATATTAGGTACATATTTTTATATATGTTCATCTAGTTCTTGGAGACGGTTTGACCAACCGATTATAAATTGTATTCAATCAATAAAGATTAAACGATACCGGTTCCATTAATTTTTTTGTACAAATCATATTATTTCTGATAAAATCAAAACAAATTATGCTGTTTTAGCTATGTTAACAAATATAGTAAGTTAATTTTAACTTATAATTGTCGTATTGCCTTGAAACTTTGTAAGCGTATGTATTTCCGTTGTCGATAATATAATTTAGTTGGTCTATTTGATATGATCAGGTGATGGCGCCAGGCGGTCGATAGTAAATTTCTTTAATGGCTACTAGTAAGCCCTTCGATTTTCAGTGTATTTGGATTGTTTTGACCACTCCTATACTTTAAGCTTAGGTTTGAGAGATTAATTTTAAATGTTATCTAGACAAAGGTTTTTTTTTCGTTTCTCAATAAAATATAAATAAATTTGTAAAATAATTATCAGCTCAAAATTTTAATAGCATTTAGCGATGCATGGATTTTTTGATAGTGCCACATGAAATATTAATGTACATTTAGAGCTCGTTTTAGTCTAATAGTTATCTTTGAACCTACTTAAAATACTCTTAAATATATTAAAATAGTTTTATTATTCTATATGTACTTTTTTATGCCTACACTAAATAAAAAATAAGATCTTTAAAAAAAATAAACACATTTCAAGACACAAAACAAAAAAATAACTGAAGGGAGTTTTATAGACTTATAAAGGCAATGCATGGCAAGTAAAATCTATATAAAATATGTATATGTACATTTTATACGTCACAAATTAAATGCATGGAAAGAATTTCATTTATTCCATTAATTCATTTAAAACAGAACATGTATAAGAAAAATAACTTAACGATAATAACTAAATTAGTATAAAACTGTGTCGCAGTTATTGGCGCCCGCCTCACAAGCGTCGTAAATAACAAAAAACTGAATGCTACACATATTAAACAAAAGTAAGCACAGCAACAAAATCAAATAATATCTAATTAAACAAACAAAAAAATATACCATGGAAGATACAAAAGAACAAAACGCCATGGAAAATAGAACGACAAAATTCTGAAACTCTAAAACAGTATTAGCTCTCAAACAATCTTTTATCTATACATTTTATCGAAACTAGATAAACTATCTACTCATAAATAGTGTACTATGTAACATTTTCATAACACATACATACCTACATACATATATCAAGAAGACGTTAATGTTTAATAAATTTTCCGTTTATGCGTTAGTACATGCGGTTACAGTCGTATTTTAGTAGGAAATAGTGATAGTAAAACTCCTTCACACTTACTATCATAGAAGATGTAATATGCTAGTTCGTAATATCGGTTCCATTTATATTTCTCTAAGCTTATTATATATGAGATAAATGTAGTAATGTCATATTTTGGAAGTCATTTAACCCTCCACGACCGCGGACACGCCGGCGTGTCAGTCAACAATAGATTTCTTAGAATTTTAATTAATTTCTTAGAAATTTACCTGGAAGTGTTAATCTTCGTATTGATTTGAAACGTTGAAATGTAAAATTAAATTAACAAATAAAGGAGGGTCATAGTATTATGCAGTCGGAGACATCCATGTTTCATCCTAGCTTCAAGATGTATGTATGTCTCCGTCTCGTCAATCTATAATCTTATATGTTACTTTCAACTGCCCAATCCGCCAGTAAGTTTTATTATAATTAGTACGGCATACGGGCATTACGGCCGTGTCTCCAGGTCCCTTAAAGGCCGGCAACGCATTCGCAACTCCTCATGTGTTGCAGATGTCTATGAGCGGCGATAGCCACTTATCATCAGGTGGATCGTTTGCTCGTTTGCACCTTTTTTCTATAAAAAAAATTACGGCGGGTAACAACAAAGCAATTCTAAATGACAATTTTAATTGGTTTCATATTTATTAAACCAGTTTTGAATTCGTGATTCAAAGTTTGGCTTTCATTTTATTTATATATTTAATTAATAGGTCTGGATTAAAAGGAAAACTTATTTGATAGCAGACCTTGATTGTACTTACAATTTGAAATAAAATTAACGAGGTAAAGTAACTCTCACAAATGCGAGGCATGCCGCGAGGAATTGGCTTTGAATTTTGTAGGTAATTAACAACAATTCTAAAGCATATTTTATAATTAGCCGTTATTATTTTTCTACCAATCTTTACGCGACTACTGTAAATTCGATTCTTTTGACATACCTTTTGAAACGGCTTAGATCTTAAGGACTTCTAATTTTATATAGATATACAACCAACCTGCATGTCTGAGAGAACCTAGCAAGTTACTGAAAGACTTGTGAAGTCCGCCAAACCGCACTTGGCCAGCGTGGTGGACTATGGCCTGATAAACCTTGTAGTAGGAGACCATTCACAGCAGTGGGACATTAAAAAAGGGATGAATCAAATACAATTATAACTTTTTAAATTAACATGACATGCAATATGGAAAATATAATTTAAATTTAAGCAATTTTCGAATAAGTGTTCGTACACAGACAATTTTGACAAAACAACACTATGTCCCATTCTCTAGTGAGAATATATTTTTACGTTATATAAAATGTTGACTTTATTTTGTTTTACACTTGAAAACAATGGAAAGAGCTCGGTACACCATCTCGGTTTCATTACATTCCTTTATTTCCTTGCTTTCTATTTACCTGAGCAGCTTTTTAAATAATGAGCTAGCCGTATGACTGTGTACGAGTACATGCACAGAAATATTTTTTATCCACATATCTTAGTCATTTAAAAATATAATATTTTTAAGTTAAAATGGAAGATTATTAGTATTATCTGACGACACGTTTGTCTCAGTGTGTACTTGCTGTGCCAGCGGTCGCGAGTTCGAGTCCCGCTGGGGGCATTCATTGTGTGATGAGCACGAATGTTTGTACTCCAGTCATGGGTGTTTATATTTATAATATGTATGCATTTAAAGTTTATATATGTGTAGTGTATCAACTATCTGGTATCCATAACACAAGCGTCGTAGCTTACCATGGAACTAGATGGTGCTGTGTGTTAATGTCCCAACATATTTATTTATTTATTTACTATAAAAAGAAATTTTATAGACGGATGTCTCATGTAAACCACTAGACTATGATGAAATCGAATTATAAAAAATACAAAAGTAAACTAAACACTCCCTGCATACATGTAACTAAGGACTGATTTTTTTTAAATGTACCTTTATATAAGCTTGCTTGATATCTTAAAAATGAATAAGATAAAAATACACATTAATGTTTTTCAAGACTCATTTATTTAAAGCTATTACTGCCGATAGTTATAGGTATGGTTCTAAAGTATAGGGCTGAAAATTTTGAAATCTAATGTTAAGGTAAGATGTCAAAAATTCAAAAATGACACCAAAGTACCTTATAATATTTGTTGATTTTAATTCTAAACATTTTAAATTTTTTTAATAAGTATAAATAAATAAATAAATATGTTGGGACATTAACACACAGCGCCATCTAGTTCCATGGTAAGCTACGAGGCTTGTGTTATGGATACCAGATAGTTGATACACTACACATATATAACTTTAAATACATACATATTATAAATATAAACACCCATGACTAGAGTACAAACATTCGTGCTCATCACACAAATGAATGCCCCCAGCGGGACTCGAACCCGCGACCACTGGCACAGCAAGTAGGGTCACTACAAACTGAGCCAAACATGTCGTCAAGTATTATAATTAAATATAGCAATATTATTTATTTAATTTTAGCTGTTATTATTATAAATATTAGAATTTAAAAAAAATATTTATAAATTAATAAATAATAATATTATTGAGTGTTGCTATTATTATAATGTAATAACAGTAATAGGGACGATTTCTCGAAAGGAGGGTGACACGCGTATCGCCTATTTACATTCAGTCTGAATGTAAATAGGCATATATTTATATTCGCGTAAATCTAAGCAAGTATTATGTTAAGGTATGATTTGAAATCTAAAGAGTAAGTAAGACCTTTCAAAATATTTTCAAAGAAAATTGTTTTGAAGAAAATAGGTTAAATAGTTCTTAAAATATAGGATTTTATATTAATTCAAGCTTTGTCAGTTTAGCAAATATTTGTTTCACAATGTATGTAGAAAATACTAATAAAACTTTTTTCTTTTATTGAATTATTTCTGAAATTAAAGTGTTTTAAATTAACAAACTCAAAAAGAGTTCTAATCAAAATATTTTCAATTAGAAAATAGGTATTAGGATAAGAAATAAAGGAAAGGAGTTTATTTTCGATTTAATTAGACATTCGTTTGGAAAGTAATTAGTTTTTCGTTCACAGGTTTTTAGGACTAAGCCAATAATCGAGTTCCGACGTAACACGTATCGAATGCATAAAAGTGAAAAGGATAAAAAGAACTAAAAATTATTCGTACTTCAACAGCTTTTATACTTTGAAAGAACTCACCTCGAATATATTCACTGTTGCTAACATTTTCATTTTAGTCGCATTGGCCATTTACAGTTTGAATAGGTACTATTTTAGAGATGTATTTTTGTGGTTTTTATGATGTATTTTGTGGTTTTTATTAGAGATGTGCCGACTACGACTTAGGCCGACTAGCCGACTAGCCGACTAGTCGGCTGTAAAGAGGCCGACTAGTCGGCCAAGCCGATCATTGTTTCGGGGGATTTCCCTGATGCTTTGTTTACCGCTCACTCGCACTCAAGTCGCAGCCGCCGCCCGCGAACGTGTCAGAATCTGTTTTGTTTACTTCGGATCGGTGCGGATCAGAGCGGTGTTTTTGTGTAACAAATATTTTTTTGTAAAGTTAATAGTGTTATTGTTCATTAAAGTGTAATAATTTAATTAAAATTTAATAATGTCAAAAAGAAAGTCTTGTATATAGATTTTTTTTTGAACAATTGGACAATGATTCCCGCAAAGTCAAGTGTAACCAATGCTAAACGATAATTTCTCGTGGCGGGCATGGGAATACAGCTAATACTACAAGTATGAACAACCATATTTAATACTGACATCCAAGCCTGATACCTCAGTTAAGTTCTTCGATAAGATGTTCGACTACAGACGATTTCTCCGTACAGTACCTGTTCTTAGAACAGTACCTATTCCGTCAACTTCAATTCAGAATTCAAAATATTTTATTCAGCATTAAATTAATACTTTTTTTTACTGAACGTCATGAGTCAACTACCAGTTCGGAAAGGAGAAACCTCAGACCTGAGAAGAACTGGCGAAAGAAACTCAGCGGGACTAATATTAACTTGTTATCTTTTTTTAAAGTAAAATTATAATTTACAATATCTCTATCAAGTTGAAGTATCCTGGAAGCGATCATTTGATTCCCAAGGTGTGTCATCTTCTATAAAATCATTTATTGTATAATAGCCTTTAGTACACAAATGTTCTTTAACATTTTTTTTTTAATTTGGCGATAGAAGCCTTTTGGACATTTTCTGGGATCCTGTTGTACAAGCGTATACATTGTCCATAAAAAGAATTACTGACTCTGTGTAGACGAGTCACAGGCATTACAAGTTTGTGTTTGCTCCTAGTATTAATATTATGCATGTCACACTTCTTGGAAAATTCGTGTATATTTTTACGGACATACATAAAATTTTTGTACACGTACGAAGAAGCAACAGTCAATATTTATATTTCTTTAAACTTATCTCTTAATGACACTCTAGGACCTAAACCATAAATTGCACGAATAGCTCTTTTCTGCAGGACAAAAATTCTATTAATAGCAGCTGCATTTCCCCATAGTAAGATACCATAAGACATAATACTATGAAAATAACTAAAATATACTATGCGAGCTGTAAAATAAAAAAAATAAAACTTCTTACTGATGTAGATACCTACATCAATAAGAAGTCTTATTTTTTTTACCGCGAACGCTGCAGAGCTGAGTCTACTCGCTAGCCCCTCAATATGGGGGCCCTACTGCAATTTCGAATCTATGATAGGAATTTAGTGGACTCTACAGATTTAAACACTTCGCCATTTAATATTACACCATCATCAACAAGTTTGACATTAGGTGTTGAGAAATTTATTAATTTTGTCTTTTTATTATTTAATAATAAATTATTTGAATCAAACCAATAGACAACCTTTGAGAGAGCATCATTTACATCGTCGTACATTAGCGAATTGCGTGTCATCAGCGAACAATACTATCTCATGTTTGTCCTGTACAAAAAATGGCAAATCATTAATGTAAATTCCGCGGTCGGGCTTAGCTAGCACCCATTGCTGTTCAGTGGGTATATTTCATGGGTCAGTATAGCTAGACAAAATTTCAGGTATCGTAAAATGTGTTATCAGATTTAAGCTGGCTCTCTAGCTATAGCGACAGTGATAGCCCAGTGATACGCTCGCGTAGATAACCAAGTAATGCGGGTTCAATGTCTGTCTCGCACATCTGATATTTTCATGTGCGAATCATTTCTAACATAAAAAAGGGCTGTAAATACATATATTTTATTAGTTTCCTCACGGACTTACACACAGATATTTAATGTAAAATATTTATTTTCATAATGTAAAAATGACGACTTAAAAGAGCTTGTAAAAGTCTATTTGAATAAAGTATATTTTTATGGATTGATTAAAAAATACGTACAAAATAAGAAGCCAACTAGTCGGCCCTTTTTGCCGACTATTCGCCGACTACAAAAGTGGCCGACTAGTTGGCTTTGCCGACTAGTCGGCGACTATTCAGCACATCTCTAGTTTTTATTCATTAACCTCTCTAAATCTATTATTTTTAGTTGAATAGCCAGGAGCTATCCAATCCAAACGATTTATAACATAATTTAACTTTTAGTTCTGAAAAATTTTATGAATTAGTTTAAATTTTAACTTTAATATCAGTAATTTTAATTGTAAAACTTACACAAGAATGTTATAAAAAATAGCTTTTATTCGCCATTTAATATACTTTTAATGTAAATAAAACTTGGAAATGGTCTAACCAATGCGCTTAGGGATTGTAGCGTGATATCTATGAAATACGTAAAGGTAGCTTTCATTCAATTAGAAATTAAATAATAGGATCAAATTCAAAGTAAACCTAACATTTCTAACGCGAGTATCGTAAAGAGTAAAATGCATTAGGGTGTGGTAAAATAAAGCCAATTATAGCGTGTCCGGAGTACTAATAAATTATGAGTGGAACAACAACGAAGTATGAACAGAATGAAAAATGTACAACGCGACAGAAGACGGCTAGGTCCTGTTCGTTATTCATGACACTTCTCAAAATATTGTATAATTTTGCATTGCAATGTGCGTTATGCATGCTTTGGGTGATGAATTCTTAACTTTTTTATAATAAGTGTTACTATATACTATACAATCAAAACATACAATTTTTATTTCATCATGTCCTGACTTCTGACTGTTCGTCAACGTTATAAAAGGAACTAAAATTAGTAGCGAGTTATTGTTTTAACAGAAATGACACAATACTATATTAATAATAATTTATATGGATAAGCCAATTTAATCCAAATTTTTAACTAAACCCTAAGAAATGGGCAAGCTTTTTATTTATCTACTGGAAACTTTGACGTCTGTCACATAATGAAAAATGGCGATGTTTGTGAAAAATGTTAAAAAAAGCAAACGATGTTTAAATGTGAAATTGTGATTAGTTTCATTTTAACCATTCATATTAATATTATAAATGTGAGAGTTTGTGAGTATGGATATTTGTTACTCGTTCACATAAAAACGGCTGAACGGATCTGGATGAAATTTGGCACAGAGATAGATTATAGCTTAGAATAATACATAGGCTACTTTTTATCCCGGAAAAATGTACGGTTCCCGTGGGATTTTCTTTTGTCTATTTAATATTTTCATTTGTTATTCCGAAATACCTACTAACGTTTTTAGACCATAATTTTGAAAATAAAGATTTTTTAGAAATACAAGTTTATACACAGCTAAAGCAGCTCTCGGAAACACGAAAATTGAATAAGCTTAAAAGCTGAAATTTTAAATCTCTCCATCCGTCACTTAACCTTGCTCCACGCGCACGAAATCGATTGCAATTGCAAAAAGGATAGCTGTATTCCTTTATATTTATTCGTATTTTTATATTTATAAATTTACTAGCAATGGCCGCGGCTCCGCCCGCGTTAAGGTGACCAAAAACCAAATTCTTAGGTTTTACATATTAGTATACTCTTACAGTGCAGTTTTTGTATTTTTTCTCAAAAATGAGATATTTTCCCGCGGTAAAAAGCATCCTATATGTTGACCCGGATAACCATCATACCAAATTTCATCAAAATCTGTCCAGTGGTCTTCTCGTGATCCGGTAACAGACATACAGACAGATAAAAATTCTAAAAACTAGATTCGGACTCTGTATCGATAATAATGTCTATTAATTAGATTTTCCAAAAAATATTTAATGTACAGGTTCGACATAGTTACAATTTTATTATATGTATAGATTTTTCAAAAATCATGAAACGTTATCAAGTAATTTTTGTCAAACGCCATAAAGGTATGACAACATTATAAGTACAGCATGGATTGAGTACGACTATGTACTGGATAGGTATAATTGCTTATCGCTAACGAGTGCACACGACTTGCCTTCTAGGCTGTCGCCACACCCGGCTAGATACAAAGTACACTAATTAATCTTTAAACTATAACACAAAACCATGATACGCTCACTGTGACATCATTTTACACAACTATGTTTTCACTTTATGTCGTAAATGATAGAGTTGGCTTTTAAATAGTTTGAAAAATAGAAACATAAAAAGATCTGGCAGTTAAAAATTTAATTTACATGTAGCTCTATAATAGCAAAAATGTGATGTTCTCCTGACCGATTCCGCCTATCTCATTGAGACTAGCCAACTGCGCAGGAGATATAATAGTGCACAAGTGTACGCGCAGACACAAGTGCACTCTCTATTCCTGTCACTCTCATACTCTGGTGGGACGACCAATCGACACGACCAGTGGGAGGACCGACGGCTTTACGTGCTCTCCAAGGCATGGGGGTGAAACACCGCCAACTTCCCAACTCTGGGCTGTTACTGAGGCTCAATATACAAAGTGTGCAGCCGTAGATGCTAGCCACTACACCACCATGGCTGTTATATTAGAGCAAAAATGTGTAAAAGTGTTCTTTTATGTATAAAAAATTAAACACAATCATCTAAAGACTGTAATGCGGTTACCGGTCAGCCTTTTGGGTGTTTTGTCTTTTTTAAATTCTATGCTACTGTGTATTTTGATTTTTTCTCTATGTATGTATAATGTCATATATTTTTTTTAAATTGATATTGGTATAGGTTATATTAAGTGCATATGATTATAATTTTTTTTAATTAATAATGTATGTTTCAGTTGACATTTATGCAAAAAGAGTTTATACTATACCGTTGTTATCTCTTGTTAAAGTTTCTGCCAAAGACGACATCCGAGTTGTTGTTTTTAATTTAATATTTAATACAAGTTAAAATGTACATTTTGACGTTTGCTAAGCAATTATGTATAATATAAGACATCTATAAATAGGCAAAGATAAAACAGTTTAGTAGACGAGCTTTATTGTTATCAATAAAAAAAAATTACAAACAGTTATTTTTTTCTATAGATAGGCTGGACGAACACTATTCTAATTCAAGTTAACAAATTGTCAAAAAAATTTTTTGTACACGTAACTTTAAATCCAACAAGTTTGACTACTAAATCATTTAAATATAAGGATATGTGATTGGATAATAAATTTTATAAAATGTATTTTGTTACAGGAGATGCTGATACCTAAGGAACAATGTCGGGTGCAGCCAATAAGCGAAAGCCGAACTGCCACTTCGCTCCCTCACGCGCGACTTGCGAGGACTCCTTCCATATCATCTCAAAGCAGTCTTGACAGTGGCACTTCGAGGGCGACCGTGAGTTACATAATACTCTTAATTACGATTTTTCTCTTATTTTTCTTTACATTTGTTATTTTTTCACAAGTAATTCTGTAGGTCGCAGGTTCAAATCTCGAACGGAGCATATTTTTGTAATCGAAATATTATTATGGTCATGTTATGATAAATTCTTAACTGATCTAATCAGAAGTATAATCCCACTATAGAAAGAGAAGAACCTTATATTATCCCGAAACAAAATATGCGCGATAGTACAAAAAAAAAACGTGTGTGTGTATTTATGTAGGCACATAAGAAGTTATACTTCTTTAACAGAACAAAAATAGCTAAAGATTTCATCCCGTATGTCACAACTCTCTATTTGTAAAAGGAATGCAGCTAACTTCATCATGTGGCTTTCAGCTAACTTCATCATGTCGCTTTTTGGCTGTCGGTGTGCATTGTAAAAAATTTTTTGTTATAATTTTTTCCAAACGTGCCAAAAGAAGCATAACTTCAAAAATTATGACCGTGTCGGAACCAATGTCCTCTAAAATTTCAAGACCATGCTTTATTATGTCTACACTGTACACATTACATAAATTAAAGACTAAACTTAAAAATGAAGAAAAATTTATATTTTAAATGTTTATTCCTATATACTTCGTTCACTTTTCAACATTCTCGATATAAAACTTTAAAATGAAAGGAGAACTATTGAAACAAAGTAACTGATGAAGTGTATTCGAAAACATACGTAAAAACTTTTGCATTACACATCATACAATTTCCTTACAACTATTCCAATGTTTATCGGAAGCGCTTTTAAATTGTAAGCAGACATACATTCCGATTCACGGTATGATATTTTCGATACTATCGCTGAATATTCTCTTTACCTAACTATTGAGAATTGTACTCGTTTTATTTAAAAATATTTTTGTATACATATTTGTTTGTTGCTGTATATTTTACTTATTACCTTATAATCTATACATATAATAAAATTGTAACTACGCCGAATCTGTATATTAAATATTTTTTGGAAAATCTTATTGAAACAAACACTATTATCTATCGATACAGAGGCCGTATCTATAGTTTTTAGAATTTTTGTCTGTCTGTTACTGCGTCACAGAAAAACCACTGAAGGGATTTTGATGAAATTTGGTATGGTGATAGCTGGTTATCCGCATCAACATATAGGACTTTACCGCGGGAAAATATATCATTTCTGAGAAAAAAATACAAAAACTGCAATGTAAGAGTACGAGTATATTAATATGTAAAAATTAAGAATTTGGTTTTATCGTCATCTGAACGCGGGCGGAGCCGCGGGCAATGCTAGTAAAACAATATGTCTTAAAGATACCCGTACGAAAGCTACTGTGAGTCTAATCGACAGGTACTCGCTAGGTACTCACATGCATCCATGCATGAATACTCGGGTACATAAGCACTCGCATATTCCAACTAACAATTACGTAGTACACAATGAACATGTTAAGTTTATTTTGAAGTAATTTTAATTGATAATAATTAATTATTTTTATCGATATGCGGTCATTGTGATTGACACAAGCTTCAGTACTCCACAGTCCAATATACTGTTATTAAAACAATTATTTTTATATTTGTAAGTTCATATTTATCATTTTATATTTTTGTCTGTAGAATAAATAAAGTTAAATAATTTAATAAATTTAAACTTGCATTTATGGACTATGGATTATTTTTTTTGAATTTACTTTGAAAAATAAATTCTAATAAAACTTTTATAAAGGAGTTTAACCCTGCTGTAATACTTATATAAAACTACAAAAGACTCCCACATTTTCTCGCATACAAAATATGCTCTTTGACTCTATAGAGAAGGGCTTATGCTTTTAAGATTTACTGAATATTTAGCAATGAAAAATGCTATTTTTATGTCAGAGCAAATGTTACGAAAACTCTAGTTTTCTTTATTCAATTATTTAATTATTTTTAAATAAATTGTGTATAATTGATCTAGCTAATATTTTATTTCAACTATAGATTTATTAAAAGTAAATTCATATATAATTACATACATACATACATAACTAATATAATTATTAATGTTTGTGGTTGGTTAAATTTGCAAATAATGGTTCGCGGTTAAACTAACGTAATGGAAAATTTATACATCGCTATACAAATATAAAATAATATATATACAATAAAATATTTTTTTGTATGTATAACTTTTTTTCTAATTGTATGTATGTATGTATTCAGCCCTTTTTAACGTCCCAATGCTGAGCACGGGCCTCCCTTCTATATGAGGGGGATCAAGCCATAGTCCACCACGCTGGCCAAGTTCTAATTAATGTTGAAAAAATATATTGATGTTCTTCTAGCCGATTCCGGCCACGGCGGCCAATCTCATTGGAACTAGCCAACTGCGCAGGAGATATTATAGTGCACAAGTGTACACGCAGACACAACGTGCACTCTCTATTCCTGTCACTCTCATACTCCGGTGGGACGACTGCTCGATACGACCAGTGAGAGTTAAGGCGCAGGACCGACGGCTTTACGTGCTCTCCGAGGCACGGGGGTGAAACACCGCCAACTTCCCAACTCCGGACTGAGACTTACTATACAGAAAGACTCAATAACTAAACGAACCCAGGACCTCCGAGTGTGCTGCCGTACATGCTAGTCACTACACCACCGAGGCACTTTAAAAAAATATATTAGTCATATATCGAATATCAAAATAATACTTTAACTATAAGCTTAGTTTTGAATTTTCTATAATTAAGAGCAGTCGTTATAACAAAGATTTTGACGTGATTTGATTTCCTTTTACTAAATACATTTATAGCGCTGAAGTAAGTGAATGTGACAACGCATTTATAATTGATCTATGCTGTTTTACTCTTGTGAAAGGTATTTTTGTTTACGGGATTCTATAGATTTCCGTAATAGGGTGTTCTTTGTATTGCGATCAAACAAAATATAGAAATATAATATGTATAAACCCCATAAAGGCTATTTCTACAGATGAATAACGTGTTCTATTCAAATAATATGAACGTAAAGGGTTAAATTTTATTAAATTCTTTAAGAAACGTCACGACAAGCTGAACTCTGGAGTCTGAATTGGAAATTTAATTTCCGCATTTTATGTCGACACACAGGTTTCTCAATATTGATAGTAACGCGAAAATGTAGCTTTAACAATCACTGTCACTGACATCGTCAAGTTGACAAGAGAGTTCGAGAATATTCGATTTTGTTTTTAACAGAACTTATTTTTCATAACCTCTTATATGAAAACTAACTATACTAAAATTATAAAGAGACAGAGTGTGTTTGTTTGTTTGTTTGCTTGAACTCACTAATCTCAGGAACTACTAATCCGATTTGAAAAAATCTTTTTGCATTAGATAGTCCGTTTATTGAGGAAGGCTGTAGGCTATATATCATCTCGCTACTCCCAAGGGAGTCGAACAGTAATCTATACATATAATAAAATTGTAACCAAGCCGAATCTGTACACTAGATATTTTTTGAAAAACCTTATCGAAATAAACATTATTATCGATACAGAGGCCGAATCTATAGTTTTTAGAATTTTTGTCTGTCTGTCTGTTACCGCATCACAGAAAAACCATTAGAGGGATTTTGATGAAATTTGGTATGATGATAGCTGGTTATCCAGGTCAACATTTAGGACACTTTTTACCGCGGGAAAATATCTTATTTTTGAGACAAAATACAAAAATTGCAATGTAAGAGTATACTAATATGTAAAACCTAAGAATTAAGTTTTTGGTCATCTGAACGCGGGCGGAGCCGCGGGCAATGCTAGTGTAATATATAGTCTATCTATTCCTTACTAACTGTTACAACGTACCTAAGGCCGAACCCGAGCGAAACGAGGGTGAACCGCTAGTATGAGATTAAGTAAGTTAACTTTAGTATTTACTATGCTTAAGTCTTTAATTTACTAAAGCAAACAGATTTAATTTAAGCTATATTTTTTTCTCACTTCATACAAATTTGTTTACAAAGTCTTCAATAACATAATCATAATAAATCAAGCAATTAGTAGACTTTCGACGAGGCTTGCGCCGCCCCTCGCAGCCCGCTGCCCTGGGCGCTAAATACGCCACTGAATATATTTTTGATTTCATTAGATTATACTTAACCAAATCAAACTAAGTTAAAATAATGTTTATTAAAATTTGGGCAGTTATAGTCAACTAAGTATATCCGTCTCTCACCTCTCATATTCTCATTTTCAACATGATTACCACTCCTTACGGTGTAGGAAAATATAGTGAGGTAACTTGCACATGTCTGAGAGAACCTAGCAAGTTTTCTAAGACCTGAATTCCACCAAACCACACTTAGCCAGAGTGGTGGAATATGGCCTCATCCCTCTCATATGAAGTGAGGCGGTAATAAGGGATTTATAGATTAATTTAACTTATTCTCAAAAATTACATTTCTTTTTCTTTAACTTTTCCTGAAAATTTAAGCGACTCATATTTTAGCTGGTTATTATATAATAACTAGTGTATAGTTACGTTTTAACATTTAGTATAGATTTCTCAGAGATGAGATATTTTCCAAAATTAAAAAGTATAGGTATATATGATATATGTTGACCCGAATAATCAGTTATCATCATACCAAATTTCATCAAAATCTGTTCAGTGGTTTTTTCGTGATGCCTTCCTAGACAGATGGATAGACAGACAGACAGACAAAAATTCTAAAAATTATAGATTTGGCCACTGTATCGTATTAATGACTATTTCAATAAGATTTTCCAAAAAATATTTAATGTACAGATTCGGCTTAATTACAATTTTATTATATGTATAGATTTGAAGGTAAAAACGAACAAATGATGTTTTAGTGATTTTATTCTAATTTTACAAATACATATGTACGTACGTACGTCAATAAAAAGGTGTTCGTGTTAATTTTAGAATATAAGAAAATCTCCATTTTCTCCATAAAAGCTACTTAAACCCGAAGAGCTTAAACACACTCAGAATCTATCTAAATGCATCCATATATAATACTAAAATCGTTTACCCATTTATAATAATGTTAGCTTTCTTTTAAAACACTTGTCTAGACAGTAAGTTAAAATGCAAATGCATCCCCATTTAATATACTTAAAAAATAAAGACAAAAACAGAGAACTGTAATGAACATCACTGAGTTGTCGTCGTTGCAAAAACGTTCTGAAGATCTAAAATATGTATAATAATGTACATATTAGTTTAACTACTTTAATTTTAATAAAGAAAACGTATTATAATCGAAATATAGTGGAATACAAATCGGCAATTAATGTGGTGTTTCTACTGAATCGATTGATGCCTTTGTATTATGTAAATTGTAACTTTAACTGTTAAACTTCGCTCGCGTGTTACAATTGATGTATTACGTATGCCTTATCAGTAGATGCTATCGGTAATGCAGGAGTGGTAAATAAAAACCTCAAAATTTGTCACTAAAAAGATTTAGCATGAAGAAATTAAACATCGATAAAACTTGTCTGTGGTAGATTTTTACGAATATAATTTCATGAGCATCATGAAACTTGTGACCCTCGGAACTAACACAAACAGCTATGCAGTTTTCGACCAATTTCAAAAAAAATACTCAATTAGGTTGTGCATTTCATAATTTTTTTCTTATTAGTGATGTTTTCATCATAGTGATTATTAAACCAATGCATATTTTTATTCTTTATATTTTAACTCCATGTAATATTTTCGCCACTTGTAATATATTTTTTATTTACTAATTCTCCCATAGAATTATTGAAACAATTATGGCACTCCCAATAAATTATCTCTATGCATAAATTACATCACATCATTTCTATGTCGAAATGTGAATGTAAAACAAACTAAAAAATACCTTTTATACTCCTACAGATATATTATAATTCATTCCAATGAAATTTACATAATCCTAATATTGAACAATAAATATTAAATGTGCCATTTCACAATCACGCCTGTACGTGATGAATGTGACATGTTGATCTGCTTTTTGTTCTCATCACGAATTCTGTCAGAATATTGTGTACTGAACATGCGTTTCCTTTGTGTAATATTCGAGTGACAAAGCTGGTGTTATAGTTGAGTTCATGTCTGTATACGTGACTATGGATATGGGAGTTTGCAGGTTTATTTAATATGTACACTATATTATACACTATAATAATAAAATCAAATCTGTACATAAAATATTATATGAAAATAATGACTGTTGCTTATTGTATACGGAATGTAGACCCCAAAACAATCGTTGTAGATTTTTTTTTATCTGTATGTCTGTAAGTGTCCATAGATTATTTTTGCAAAATGTTAATAATTTATAGCGTATAATCTTCCTAGAGAATCGCGATTAATGAAAACCGAATAAAAACCCTAAACGTAGTGTCTGACATTAACCTGAACAAACGCAACGCAAACCCAACTTTATAATACTTATGTAACGAAGTCAAAAGCTCACATTACACGTTATGGCTTAAAGCATTATGCTAACTAAAAGTTATTCTATACTTCTATCACAAAAGGAAAAATAACAAGAAAAAATGTACTTATATCTTTCTTATTTATTAAATATTGAAACAAGATCGATCACATTATTCCCAAGGCGCTCGTCTAAATTGAACAAAAAGCCTATCTAATACAACACCTAAATATAAATCAAAGCTTACGCAGTTTTAAATGTGACCTTGCTCAATTTTCACTAAAAAGTACTTATGTAAGTGCATCGTATGTATATGTACAATTTACATCTCGCCTTTGACCTTTTCCTTCCACAAAAACACTTCGACCATTCAAAGTATATTCATGCAACTGGAATAACAAAAGTTTACCAGCAAAGGGCTTTAAGAAACCCGTTAAACTTATGAAAACACTTAATTATTTGTGTTGTCACTTCAAATATTTTGAGAACGAACAATAAAGGTACAATTTATAATTGTTGAGGAATTTTTTATTTGAATTCAAGTTTCTATAACTGTTGTTATAGAAAGTAACTTTTATTCTTTCAAGTCTTTATAAGTGACAGAAAAAGTATAATATATATATATATATATATATATATATATATATATATATATATATATATATATATATATATATATATATATAACGGACTCTTGACAGATTTCATTTGTATATACAGAAGAAAAATCTAAACAAAACCAAGCAGCTTGCTTGTTAGTGATTGTTCACGTCAACACTCAACAAGTAATGCTTTGAACATATATCACAGTTAGGAGAGTCATAATTTATTGATAGCTGGTTTCCAGCCCTGCTATGGCTCAGACTACATTACTGTTGTATTGTATACGGGCTAATTACTCTCGTGTTACTCGTATTTGATACGACTCGGACGACACCTATCGTGCGTTGATAGCAATACCATGAGATATTCATTATTTTTAGGGCTCCGCACCTCAAATAGAAAAAAGAACCCTTATAGGATCACTTCTTGGTCCGACTGTCTGTTTGTCTGCTAAAACCCTTTTTCTTGGGAACGCGTGGAGTTCATCAAGTTGAAATTATTATCAAATACTCAGATCTGCAATCCCTTGGAGCTGTGAAAAAATCGAACTTCTAAGTCAACGCAATCAAAAAATACGGCCGTTTATGCCGCATATATTTTAACACTCGCAAATGAAACAAAACCTATAGGGTAATTCCCGTTAACCTAAAATCATGAAATTTGCCAAGAATCAGTGGCTCAAAAATGAAAAAAAGCAATGCCCAAGTAAAATTAAAAATCTAAAAATCGTTAATTTGTGGTTATATATAAACTTATATTAATTTTTCATGCTACGGAATCCTCGGTGAGCGAGTCAGACTCACACTTGTCCGATTTTTTTAAATGGCCAAGGATCTCTGACTATAATGAATGATACAGGATGATGTGTATGTAACAAAAAGACTAACAAATACTTTCATTTTGATTGAAAACAAGAATTTGTTTCAGAGCCATCGCGGTTCATCTCCGGCGATACGCACATTTGCACCAGACGGGCGTACTCTAGAGGCAGGAGTAGCTGGAGTGCCTCGGTCACCCTCACCGCTTCGAGCTGCATCCCTGGATGTCCGAGCAGCGCCCATCGCTCACGGGTCCTTAGCATCCTTAGCTGACTCTCCCGCACCGCCCAGCCCAAGACATGTGCCACCCAGATGCCTTTCCCCATTGCTAATGCCTCCAAGGTAAAGCCGATAAGCTTCAACACTTAAACAAAATTGAATTGTTATATTCGAAATGAGCTTTTATGTTTTTATTAATCCGGGTGCGCCCCTAGGTACCTACGTGTTAATTTTTTTGAGCGGAACGCTAATTCTTTTTCTAAAATAAAAGTAGTCCAAGTTACTCCTTATAACATCAGCTATCTGCCAGTGAAAGTCCCGTCCAAATCAGTCCAGCTGTTTTGGAGATTAGCCGGAACATTCATAGGCATTTAGTAAAAAAAAAGCTGTTATTTTGATATTACAAATTCACACTTCAGTTTTATTTATCTGTATAGATTCTATCATTATCTTTGACCAATGAAAGAAAAATAATAGAATGCCAATCGTATTATGCAACTTTGTTCCCTGTTCCAAGTAAACCTTAAATATCTATAGGAGCTCGTTCTACTTAGCCCAAAAAAAATTTTTTATTATTATTATTTCGCTGTATATCATTTAGACAAGTATTATAGTCGCTGTAATTTCTCATTGCTCGCAATTACAATATTTGTATAATTCATATTTATTCTAAAGTCTTTAAGGGTAAGGCGACGTTTAAATATTACGCCAGAATACCCGATACGCAAAAGGTACCGCTCTGAGAATCAATCTAAGGCGGGCGTGTCCCTCACAAATTGATATAAACTCAATTTGCGCATCCAGGCCTTCTTCTGACACTCCACTCATTACTTTGTCCTAACAAGCCATCTTTGCTGATATAATTGCTATATGTTAACGGGATAATTGAAAGACTACTAAAAGAGCATGCGTTACGTCTATACGTATAATAAAATTGTAACTAAGCCGAATCTGTACATTAGATATTTTTTGGAAATTCTTATTGAAATAAACATTATTATCGATACAGAGGCCGAATCTATAGTTTTTAGAATTTTTGTCTGTCTGTCTGTCTTTCTGTCTGTCTGTCTGTTACCGCATCACAGAAAAACCCCTGGAGGGTTTTTAATGAAGTTTGGTATGGTGATAGCTGGTTATCCGGGTCAACATGTAGGATACTTTTTATCGCGGGAAAATATCTCAGTTCTGAGAAAAATACAAAAACTACATTGTAAGAGTATACTAATATGTAAAACCTAAGAATTTGGTTTTTGGTAATCTGAACGAGGGCGGAGCCGCGGGCAATGCTAGTTTATTATATAAGATCCTCTAATTTGTTCTTTGGGGAAGTCTATATATTTCTTTGCTTATACAAAATTTTTGAAGGTAATAAATGAATTATCAATTGGAAAAGTAATTTGATACTAGTATAGATATCTTAAAATCGCCACTTTTTTAATTGAAACCAATAATGTTGTTCTACCAATAGTAAAATTTAAAAACATGGCTCGAATTCTAAAAATTTGCAAAAAAGTTTGTTGGGAAAATCCACGATACGTAGGTATGTGTGAACATCAGAACAGAACAGAACACAGTACATATATGTGAACTAATATTGTACTGGACTTGTGATAAAAGTTGCATATCTCGTTTCATTAATTTTATATTTTTTATGAAATAAAGATACCTACATAAAAACCGATTGTTTTGTTAAGATTATTAACGTACCATTGGTTCGCCCGGTTTTTTGGCTATAATAGTCTACAATGCAGACTCTATATACTAATTTTCATCGAAAACTCTCCAGTAGTTTCAGCGTTAAAGTGTAACCAATATACACACATTCAAATTTGCTAATTTAAATAACGGTGTGCAGAAACGTTAACACAAAATCTATACATACTCGTATAATAAAATTGTAACTAAGCTGAATCTGTACATTTAATATTTTTTGGAAAATCTTATTGAAATAAACATTATTATCGATACAGAGGCCGAATCTATAGTTTTTAGAATTTTTGTCTGTCTGTCTGTCCATTACCGCATCACAGAAAAACCACTGGAGGGATTTTGATAAAATTTGGTATGATGATAGCTGGTTATCTGGGTCAACATATAGGATACTTTTTACCGCGGGAAAATATCTCATTTCTGAAAAAAAATACAAAAACTGCATTGTAAGAGTATACTAATATAAGAATATACTCCTAGCCGATTCCGGCTATGCGGCCAATCTCATTGAGACTAGCCAACTGCGCAGGAGATATTATAGTGCACAAGTGTACGCGCAGACACAAGTGCACTCTCTATTCCTGTCACTCTCATACTCCGGTGGGACGACTGCTCGACACGACCGGTGAGAGTTAAGGCGCAGGACGAGGAGGCAAGGGGGTGAAACACCGCCAACTTCCCAACTCCGGGCTGTTACTGAGACTTACTATATACAGAAAGACTCAATAACTAAACTTGGCCCGACCCGGGACTCGAACCCGGGACCTCCAAGTGTGCAGCCGTACATGCTAGCCACTACACCACCGAGGCAGTTAGATATTATAAGCATTATAAGAATTGGAGTGGAGAAACACTCGAAATGCTTCATTCGTTACAGGTGTTAGGATTTTAGAAATCAAGTTTGAATTAAGTATTAAATGAGGTCAGGTCTGAGTGAAGGTTGAATTATTAAATAATAAAGGCGCCACGAGTGTACATTATTAACATCGTGAAATATATATTTCAACGTCCCATAGGCTGTTTAAATATTAATGCTTGGATTACGACTTGATGACATAGCACTGTGGTATGTGAGACACTATGCGTTTATTATGAATAGCTTGCTATATATATATATATATATATATAATATATATATATATATATATATATATATATATACCTAAAGATTATACGTACCTAAATTTAAACATCTATACATATAATAAAATTGTAACTAAGTCGAATCTGTACATTAAATATCTTTTGGAAAATCTAATTAAAATAGACATAATTATCGATACCGAGTCCGAATCTATAGCTTTTAGAATTTTTGTCTGTCTGTTACCGTATCACGGAAAAACCACTGGAGGGATTTTGATGAAATTTGGTATGATGATAGCTGGTTATCCGGGTCAACATATAACTTTTTACCGCGGGAAAATATCTCATTTTTGAGAAAAAATACAAAAACTGCAATGTAAGAGTATACTAATATGTAAAACCTAAGAATTTGGTTTTTGGTCACCTCAAAGCGGGCGGAGCCGCCGGCAATGCTAGTCTATATAATAAACTGGTGATGACTCGTGGCCTCTTTATTATTTAATAATTCAACCTTCACTCAGACCTGACCTCATTTGATACATTATTAGTTACTAGCGTCTTCTTACAACTCCGCCCGAGTCCTTTAATTGTGTAGAATTACTATGCTCTCGTAGGTCAATAACCTTTTTTTTTAATTGGGGGGTCAATAACCTATCCTAACCTGCCACAATAAATAGACTATACAACGCACAGATATACCCAGATTTAAAAATAAATTACTTTTTTTTCTTTGCTTATGACTTATGTGCATCTCTCATAAAAAACTATAAATTTTGTATATTATAGTTATTAGATGTTTTATAATATTCTTTCTTTTTCTTTCTCTTTCTTCATCATAATTTCTAGGAGCATAGTTATGAAGCATATTGTAATTAAAACTGAACCAGACTCATCAAAAGACTTAGTTGGTAAAGATCGTTTTTTACCATTTTTCCATTTATTTTTCTTTTTTTATATATTGCTCACAAGCTACGTAGGTCTGATGCTTAATCTTTCGAACTATTGCATCGACAAACTTTACATACATACACTAAGCTAATGGTTGAAGATGAAGTGATTCGATGTTATTAGTGTATACAATATTTTCCATCTATTTTAGACGAATAGACCGAAGCAACTCCCTAGTGGAAAGCAGTAGCGGAGTACCCCTCAGTCCTGGAGCAGGGGCGGCTATAAGCGCCTTGGGAGCCCTACAACCGGACCTTTACACGAAAAGAGAGGCCCCTTTAGTCATTGAACTAGAGGGCGCAGGCCCATCTTTGGGAAGAATCCACTTACGCCTGAAATACGATTTCGATAGATCGGATTTTGAAGTTCATCTAATCGAAGGTTAGTTTAATTAAAATTTTATTTGCCCATTTTGTTAAATTTTCTTAAGTGAAAATGCGAAAAGTGTTAATTAAATCCCACCAACCATCAACAAATCGTTTTAAATCAACAAACAAATTTCTAGATTAAAATATACAGAGTAGAGTGCATTTTGAGGGTTGTAATAGGAGAAGATAATCGCTGTTTCGTTGCATAAAGTGGAAAAGGCTAAAGCAATAGTTTTCAAATAAAAATTTGAACGAAACGAATCAAAATCGGAACCAAAAAGTTCGAACCTAAATTCATATGACTTTATTGCTCTTCTGCGACTGCAGATTTATAGTATTATATTTTTGTAAATATGCTTTCCTCAGCCATATAGTAATTTTTAACTACAGTCAAAATGGCTATTTGTACAGATTTTCTTCTCAAGTTTAGAAGATAAATAGAGCATACAAATAAATAGAGCAGCCATATTAAATTCTATTATAGTAGCGTATACCTAAATCCGCTTAGGTAGCAAAAAATAAAGGTTTACCCAAACTTTGTTTACACAGTCGTAATATTATAATAACCGCACCAGCTGAAATGTATAAATATGTATTAGGTATTTTAACAGCAAAAGCTAAAATGACCATGTAAGTAAAAAAATAAATAGAAAAAGATTTAAAATAAACACTAACACAATCTTCACAAAGTTTAACGAAATCGCGTTCTCCTATTAATATTATCTCTTACAAAACGATTTAAATTCATTTACTACATCTCGGTACCTACATGTTACTTTTTGATAATCATTTAATATTCGTTTCTTAGCTACATCAGATAGATGATTAGAAAAATAGTATTATCCATAATCCACAGACTATTTCTCGTAATAAGAGAAATCAGATAGAAATATCTTATAATTTAAGCAATAGAGTGAAGTCAAAAAACTATAGAGCCGAGAAAAACCAAAATATGATTTATGAACACACTATGTACTTATATTTGCTGTCAATAAAATTAATAATTTATTTAAAAAATAACTCGTAAATAGTTAATTTTATTTTTTCGCCGTAAGACATGCTGTATTTTCTGCTAGCCGCTAGATTCTGTGATTATTATATTTACTATGCCTTCCCAATTTTATATTACGTGTTACTACGTCCCATCCTATTAACTATCATTAAGCAGTTTTGCCGAAATAATTAAATTGGTTTGGCTAAAGACAAAAGTTAAACAGACCAACAAATAACTGTTTCATAATTATTATATAATGACGATATTAGTAAATATACAAACCAACATACGTGATCATATATAATATTATTTAAATTTTAGCGCACGATCTCGCGGGATATGAAGCGGGAGGATTCAACGACCCTTATGTGAGGGTTAGCTTGCTGCCCGAAGTGGACACGCGGGTTCGACAAACACCAGTCCACAGGAACGAGGCAAATCCTTTCTTCGATCAGCATTTTAAATTCCCTGTATCTCATGACGAACTCACCGATAAAACCCTGTTACTACAAGTATTTGATTATGACAGGTGAGACAATATTATCATAACTTTAAAAATAAATCTTAAAATAACACCAGAAAGCCATCCATCCATTGAATTAAACAAGCATATTTGCTAATACGTAATTCACAGGCGTTTTGCCATTCTGGTATAATAACCTGCTTTGATATTTGATGGCGGTGTTTCACCCCCGTGCCTCGGAGAGCACGTAAAGCCGTCGGTCCTGCGCCTTAACTCTCACCGGTCGTGTCGAGTGGTCGTCCCACCGGAGTATGAGACTGATAGGAATAGAGAGTGCACTTGTGTCTGCGCGTACACTTGTGCACTATAATAGCTCCTGCGCAGTTGGCTAGTCTCAATGAGATTGGCCGCCGTGGCCGGAATCGGTCGGGAGAACATCAATCAATGATAATCATCATAACGCCGTGTGACATGTTTGATTGACACTGTATACGATATTGGTTATCGTGGGATTGATTACTCTATATTGTGAATGTTCATATTATGCCCACAAAGACTTTCTCGATTAAGATAAAGTAGTTAATATAGTCTAGGAAACAACCGCTAAGCACATCGTCATAAGTGAAGTTATTTTACATTTTTACCTATTTGATTAGTTTTTGTAATATTATCTCTCTTTCTATACATCTTGTATAAAACAAAGTCGCTCCCGCTATTTGTATGCTTAGATCTTTTAAACTACGCAACGGATTTTAATGCAGTTTTCAGCAACAGATAGAGTGATTCCAGGGGAAGGTTTTATGTATAATACATGCATACTATATTCATACTAACCGTTAAAACGTACACAGGGACGAACCCGAGCGAAGGATGCGACAGTCACTAGTTTTAATTAAATAATCGATGTTTTATAAAGAGTGACATAAGTATATATTTTATAGTTTATATATTACCTTTTAGTACATTTACCCAAATAGCCCTTAAAATTTCAAGGTTTTCACGCAACGAAGTGATGGGTTCAGCTAAAGTGCCTCTCTCACGTGTGGAAGTAGCGGGCGGGGCAGAAGTATGGGCAGAGTTATCCCGTGAAAGGAGACCGCCAGAAGAATTGCAAGAACTCTTACTTTCTCTTTCGTTCTTGCCGTCTGCTGAGAGACTAACTGTTGTGGTGTTGAAGGCCAGGAATCTGCTGCCGCCTCAAGAAGGAAAAGATGCTTTAGGTACGTGACATTAGTTAGAATTTATATTATATAGTTAAATTGTGGCTCAGCTTTGTAGATATACTTAATAGCATTTCGCAATGATATTTGTTTTAAAAATTAACTTAGCAAGATTATAAATGTTAGCTATACCTATACCTACTATAAAATGTAATAAAGAGTTCATTAATGATGATGACGAATGTTTGTACTCCAGTCATTGGTGTTTATATTTATTATATGTATGTATTTAAAGTTATATATGTGTAGTGTATCAACTATCTGGTATCCATAACACAGGCCTCGTAGCTTACTATGGAACTAGATGGCGCTGTGTGTTAATGTCCCAACATATCAAAAAAAAAATATAACAATATATTTCATTCACAGACGTATATGTAAAAGTGTACCTGCTCGTAAATGGTAAACGAGTCAAGAAGAAGAAAACGAACCGGAAAGAGATCAATAACCCCGTATGGAACGAAGCGCTCTCTTTCAGTCTTCCTTCCGCGAACTTACAGGAAGCTTCTATTGAGGTAAACTGACATTTTAAATAAAAATAGTTTATCAGTTATATTTTGATTTTTGCTCCTGACGACGCACGTTTAGAATTTTTATAACATTTAAGGTTTTTGACGTCTGAAAAGTTAGCGTTGTTATAGACAGTGTGCACTGCTTAGCATATTTTTTGTGGTTAAAAACCGCGACCATTTTTGCTGTAAAGCAATTGAAATAGCAGAAACATATAATAAAAAAAACGCAACAATATCCAAAAAAATAGGTTTATTTATTTTAAATGTTAAATATTCGTGTAAACCTAAGAAAGTATTATGAGGTAAAACTTTAGAATACTTCCCTAGTATTATAACTTTCCTGCTTTGAAACGCTGCAAGTGGCTAGGCAGTTGATAATTCGAACGACGTATTTACCAACGGATAGAATAATTCGATTCGCTGATGTTTGGTTAGCCTAATTTCAGTTTTGCCACATAGATACATCTTTGTACAGTATGGTTGCGTGTATGTCCGACCATTGACCATTATTTTACATTGCGTAATAGATCATTGATTCGATTTCCGCTCTGGGTCATTTGCAATGACCATATAATTATTTGTTCCAATATAATGAAAATGAAGATTGGTTTAAAAATCACTAAATATGCATTAAATTTACAGTACACACGTCTCAATAAAGGCAAATAATATTTATATAAGTTACAAATAATTTTACTGACTTTAGTCTCTCCATTTGTTTATACAGTATGCTGAAATAATTGAACTATACACATTACACAGGCTTACCCTCGTTTCGTGCTGAATGTTATCATAGAGTATACCAGTAAATTATTTTTGTTAAATATTTATAATTTATAAATATTTTACAAAATAGACTGGATAATTGTTATTTGATCTTTCTATTGGTGAAAACCTTGTGACAAATGTCGAGTTCTAAGATTTCGACCTAATTCAGAAACTACTGTACGAATTTTCATTCAATTTTATAAAACATCATCATTATGGAACAACCCCGTAGTGACGCGCTCGCGTGGGAAACCGAGTGAAACGGGTTCAAATCACCGGGTTTCGCACCTCTGATATTTTCATGTACGTATCATCTCCAACATAATTACTACTTGTCTTACTGTGAAGGAAAACATCGTGGAGAAAACTGGATGTCTGAGAAAAACCTAGTTAGTTTTCGAAAGACATGTGAAGTCCGCCAGCCCGCACTTTGCCAGCACGATCTATGGTCTGATCCCCCTCGTATTGAAGAGAGGCCCGTGTCCACTAGTGGAACGTTCCAAAAAGGGCTGAATACATCATCATTATCGTGTTATCACTACATAGTATAAAACGAAGTCGCTTCGCACTGTCTGTCTGTCCCTATGTATGCTTAGATCTTTTAAACTACGCAACGGATTTTAATGCGTTTTTTTTAATAGATAGTGATCTAAGAGGAAGTTTTAGTATATAATTTGTTTTTATATTATTATTATTATTATTATTTGTGTTGGGTGTGGTGCCGAGGTCGGCCCTAGCTACGTCGACCAGTTTTGGTCCATTGTAGCTCAAGTTTTTATATACATATATTAGCCGTCTGGGAGCTCTCAACGCTGCCTAAACCCTTTGAAATATAACAAAATAATGTATGGAGGAATTGTGTATCTTACTACAGAAAAGTCTACAGAAAAGTCCGCGATGGCATATGTCTATCTCTTAAGGATAACATACTATATCCATGTTCATTTAAAACGTACCTAGGGACGAACCCGAGCGAAGCGAGGGTGAGTCGCTAGTATAACACTAAAATAATCAAAGTATTCTTCTTCTTTTTTCTTAAAATAATTAAATTATTCTTCTTGTTCTTTTAGGTGTGTGTAGTGGCGGGCGGGGGCAGCGGGCTAGTGGTTGGGTGGTGCTGCGTGGGCGCAGCCGAGCCGGCGGCAGAGGGCCGTCACTGGGCGCAGATGGCGCACGAAACGCGCAAAGCTGTGGCCATGTGGCACACGCTCAGATAAATGTGATCTTCATCTTCCAAATTATATATAATGTAACTAACTACAACACATGTAATTTAAATTTAATTGTATTTCACACGCACTCACTCACCATGTTTAGTATGTTAGTAACCTTAAGTCTTCCTATGAAAGTCACTTTGGAGTTAAATTTGATTTTCAATGATTAGCCCCGGATAAACGAATTCACAAAGTATGTTTAAAATTAGGTAATATTATAAAATATAATCTATGTATCTTTACATGTTCATCTATGCTATCCAATTTAAGGATGAAAACAGAATTGCAGGCGTTTATGTTAAAAATAATTAAAAAGTTAAAATATGATTAAAAAATTAAACATCGGGCTCTCTTACCACCCGAATATACGCTATTCCTAATAAATTTTCTTCTGAACAAAACTTCAGTGCAGTAAGTATATTCTTATGTGTATACTAATGTAAGAACTCTACAACACGTGCCACTTTCAATTGAGTTTCATGATAATTGGTCGTAATCATACATACATATTATAAAAAACCTATCTAATATCGTTTAGAGTGTATAATAGAAAGAAAAAATAATGTTTCCTAGAAACTATGTATATGTATTTTATGTATGTAACTGTATGATTCATTCATAGATTAATTATTAAGAAACATTATGTATTAAAAGAATATTAAATGTTAATCTTTTGACATACAGCACATATTAATAGTAACAACTTTGACGGGCTAGTCGTAGAGTCATAGAAATATTAAATGTATACATAGAATAGGCAAAAGAAAAAAGTAAATTTTGAAAAGTGGGCACCCATATAGCTCTGTAGAAATACAACAGAAATATTTATGTTTCAATAATTTAAAAACTTAACATATTAGAATCGATATGGGTATTTTATTTTTTTAACCCCTAAACGACCGCGAACACGACGACGTTACAGTTAACAATAGATTTCTTAGAAATTTACCTGGAGGTGTTAAGAAGAATAAAACATAAATATAACATAACACACGGAGGAACTAAAACTAAACAAAACGTACCTGTTGTGAGTGGCAGTCATCTGCCCATATACTCTCTTTACAAAATCACAACCATTGCTGCGTAAAACTGCGAAAAACTTACAAGCACTCTATCATATCGTATATGTGTAAGATTTACTCACGTTCGATGAGTCAAGAGACAACAATTATAATAGTAATAATGTTAATTGCCTACTCTACATGATACATTTATATTTCTGTACTTATAGCATCTTATTAGAATGTACTAATTATGGATCCTTCGTTGCCTATTGATTCATCGCATTTAGTTAATAAAACATATATAAAAGTATATTGTGATCTTAAACTCTATACTATAATCTGCAGATAGATAAATCACTTGTAACGTATTATATAAGATTGTATTTATGGTGTCGTAAATCTATTTTCCTTAAAGGCTCTACCTAATATTGCCTTTTGAAACGTTAAACGTCAAGTTGCTAAGTACTTCGTATTCATATTTAGCCTGTATGTCCTTAACTGTGGGCGCATTTGTACCTACCTACATGAAGCTACTATTAAAAAAAATATTGTAAGGCACTAAAAGTGACCATCTAATGCAGCAAATGATACATGACTGCAAGATTGACCTAAGAGGTAAATGATCACTTAGGTAAGCCGATATACCAGTTTGACAGTTTGAGTAGTGATGTATTATCAATCTCAAAGATTTTATCGTCTGATGATGATTCTGTATCGAGTGTCGTCTGCCGATAGCCATACCACGTGTCTAATATACAATTTTTTTTTCATAAAGTATAAATAATGCCTAGAATCGCAGCAATCGAATATACATCGTCCAATTTAAAAAAAATGAAAAGAGAAGTGTTTTTATTTATATGAAGATGTTTATAAGCTCTACCAATACTTTAATTAAAAAAAATCGTTAATATTACTATCACAAAATTATCCCAAACGTTCACGCCTATTTGAAACGTCTACTTTATTGATATATTAAAGTTTACCCTGTTATTCACTTAATTGTACCATAAGTATTGTATGATATTTGAGCTTTGGGAAACACCAAACAAATCTTATGAATTTATACATTTTATATTAAGAGAAATATAATTTTTTAAAACAACATTTTTAGTCTATAATCCAATAGATAAGTTCTTTTGTCTTTGCCCACAGTTACTCTATGGTGTGTATGGTGTACCTTGTATCTAGTCATTTCATTGTGATTCCTTATTTGAAATAAGATTTATAATGTCGAATTTGTTTCCAAAATATACGTATTTTTGTCTATATAAGTGTATCGGTGTGACAAGTATTTTCATTGATTTATTTTACAATGTCTATTAAATTATCTATTTGTATGGGGTGTTTTATTTGGCAAGTCAAAATAAAAGTCGATTGTACAATTAAATATTTTATTATCCTCTTTATTTTACACTATGTACATTGATTAAATAAAGTAAATCTAGAATGAATGTAAAATGTCCAGAGTTTACCATTAAAGCTGGCTCAGTCGTAAAGGGAACACCGGTACTACTATCACTATTAAAGGTTCTAACTTACCACTCCCGCCGCGACGCCCGCACTGTCAACGGCAACTAGAATTGCATACACAAAAATGAAAATCTGTATATAACATCACATTGTTAGTTATATGTATACATTGTACACTTAGATACAAAAATGAATATCTAGCTATAACTTTACATATTTTTAGTTAATATACACAATTTAGGAATTTATGAATTTTTCAAATTAGAGAGATAAAAAAATGTCAATAATACAATTAAAATAAATAAATTTAAAATTACAATTGCTATATTTATATATTAAAAAATGCCAATTTTAGTTATAGACATGATATAACATTTTTAATCGCTAACAAGTCGATATCGAATTAGTTGGTATTTCATTATTATTTTTAAACTAAAAAGCAGATCGATTGCATTTTTTTAAAAGCCACCGTTTAAATTCTACAGTTAGGAGTGGAATATCTTGTAGTGAGTGTATAAGAAATAATCATGTAAATCGGTATAGAATTGGCGAAGATAGCGCCTGTTATACATACGAGTACATAAAAGAAACGTACATCCCGATTCTCCTATTTTAAATAAAAATAAATTATTAATGTACGCCCTTTTACATATTGAAGTGTAATTTTTGAATGTTAAGGAATAAAAATAAAAAAAAATGATAAAAGGATCAAGTCATTTTACCAAGTACCTATAATATAATCTGAGATCAAATGATATGAATATACTGGTACAAAAAATATTTTACTTCTAACAATATAATATTACGTGTATCATAATGGGAGTACGGCAGTGTATCACGCCAAGTCAGTGTACTTAATTAAAATAAAAATAAGCATGCAAAAAAATAAAAAAAAAACTACATTAATACTTTACACATAAAGGCATCCATAGGCTGTAGATACGGAAAGTAGGAAGAAAATGTATTTATGTATAGTTTACGTATTTTTGTATGTAGGGCAGTGTGTATATTTGGTATTGGTGTAGTGTGGGTGTTATGTCATTGTTTTGGGACTTTTGGGTGTATGTATTTGCATTCTGCATCCCTGCAACTGCCGCTGAATTCGAAAGGACATAGAACGCCATTCGGATCCTCTTCCCAGCTGAAAAGCATTTATTTTGGATCTATTACTTTAATGGCTAAAGCCCGTGTTTTTTTTTTGTTTATTTTCTTATCATAGCCATTTTATAATGAAGAAAATCTGTCCAGCCACTTTTGACGAATATCAGACACGGCCAAGTAAAGAATATGTTGTGGATTATGTGAAACATGTAATCACGTGGATATTTAGATGCATACTTACATCGCAATGCAGGACGCGATGTTCGTACGCTTGGCCACATCCCTTAACATTTAATTCATGTAATGATATTCGAGTTTAGAAACTCGTGATTTAATACACCTAATGAAGAATTTAAAATCATCGGTAAGACAATTAAAATACTATGTTAGTTTTTAATTTAAAAACCTAATTCCTGAATTTGAAAAGATTTCAATATTAGTGCCTATTGCGATGTATCCATCAATATAGTTATAAAAAATATAAAAATAATTCAAGATTCTTAACATCTCACGGCTTAGCACTCGGCTCCTCTCATTGCAACCTGCACTTGGCGAGTGTGGTCGTAATCACGCCATAAAAATCTCAGAGCTGTGAGATATCTGAAGTTTGCACTCACAGACAACTTCACTCTGTTTTTAACCGACTTTATTAGCGAGTGTTTCCAATGAGCTACGTTAATGCACAGTGCAATAATCGAGTCATTATAGCCAGAATATGCTTTTATTCAAATACTATATACATATATTGGCTATTGCGCTACTTCCAAGTGTCACAGGTAAAATACTTTCTACTACTGTTAACAAAAATATATATTTCATCTGACTGACTAATAGGCACTAATTTTGAAAATGTCTAAAATTTCTTTTTGTTAAGAATTTGAAATTGAACTCATTACATCAAATTTATCAAAAGTCCAAACAATTCTTTTATTAAAAAATATTATTATTTAAATATGTATAACTAAAACAAATTGTCTTTGAAGTCTCAAATAAATTTAAAATCCTTTACAAAATTAAGTACTACTCACTTTTTACACTGCAACGCATCTAGAGGCGATTTATATTCATTAAAATTGTCTTTAGCCTTATCATTATCAGGTAAGCATTGCAGCCTTTTTGACTCTACTTCATGCATAATTTCAGTTCTTTCATTAATCCATTCATCTTGAGGTTTTTTTTGACTAGGCTTTTTAAAATCAACTATTCTATCTATAAGAGGACTTTTTGGCAGCTTTACGATTTTTTTATTATTACATACATCTACTTGAACCGATAATTTTGGATTTGGATTTCCTGCTGAGGTCTCCTTAAAATCATTGACGACACTTACTTTAACTGCTTTTAAATTATTAGGATTTTTATGTTCTTCTTTTAAAGGATCATTCTCTTTTTGTAATTTATTAGCTGTAACTTTATCTATTGACGGTCTTATATATAAAATTTGATTGGAATGTTTTATAGGTGAGCTGTAAATATAAAATATACGTTAATTTTAATTCAGGACATGTGTAATTTTAATATATTGCATAAATATACCTTTTTAAAAGTATTTGGTGTTGATGTCTTATTTTATACAAGCCATTCTGAACTGTTTTTTGCTGTCTTTTGTTCAACGTTATCGCGGTTGTTATATTACGTAGCTCTGTTGCCACTATTTTGTATCGTTGTGATAATTTTGTCGCTTCTTCTTTCAATTTTAACATTTTTGCAGATTCTTCAGCTATCCTTTTCCTAAAAACAATTGTTACCAAGTTAAACCGTTTAATTATTACTATCTAATCTATCATTGTTATGACTATTTAAAAAAATTGCTCGAGTTTAATTTATCTTTACCTTGACAATGCAATTTTTTCCTCCAGCTTTTTGGCAGATTCTAACTTATATGATTCTAAAGAAACGTTTCTCGATTTAAGAGTTTCTTTAGTCATATTATTCATAATAAGAATATTTTGTCTAGCCTGTTTTACTTTTTCTAATTCCGCCATTCTTTTTACCAAGTTTTTATATTCTATTTGTTCTGATTTTGGGAGATGATTCATAGCCTAAAAAAAGCAAATATTAGGCTTATCTATATATACATAAAACAAACAAATTGATTCCAATCTAACCTTTGCAACAAATTTTTCGGGTGGTTTTGGTAGAGGTTCTTGGACAACATCCGGTAAAGTAGTCTTCTCTACTTCCATTCTAGTAGATTTCAAGAAGAGATCCAATTTCTGCTGGAATTCAGCCTGTTTCGATAACTTCATGTGCATTTCCGTCAAATTTTTAGTAGCTTCGTCTTCTCCTTCTGAATCTGATTCACCAAGTTGAATTATAAACTTCTTTTTTTCTATGTTTTTAGGTTGGGTCTTAACCTTGGTATCCTCATTTTTACTCTCTACTTCTTTTAAAGTCTTATCTAAAACATTAAGATCTACAAGATTTGGCAGATTTTTACTTAAAGAAGTCAATAATTTGGCTCGTAATAAATCTTCATCTTCTTCCAATTCATCATCTTTTGAAACATTCTGGGATCCATCACTTGGTTTTGTATCTGGTTTAGAACATTCAGTTATGTACACTTTCCCTTTATCGTCACCATCTGAACCTATATCCATATCTACAGATTCTATATCTGTATTATTATCTACATTAATATCATCTTGGTTATGTATATCGAATTCGTGCATATTGGAGGACTGAGAAAGTCTTTTTTGTAACTTTTGTTTTTGTTTCATTTCAATAGCTTTCTTTAATAGCGCGGACTTAAGACATATCATTCTTAATTCTGCCGTATCACTGTCTTCATCCTCCGAATTTATATCAGCCTTATTTTCAGAATTATTTTTCTCTGACACGTCATTCTTGGCCTTAGCAGATTTTGTTTTAAGAGCGTGCTGTCGAAGCATTTCTAGATCCTCATCTGAAGTACCCTCACTATCACGAATTTCTTCTTTTTTCTCAATAGAACAGTCTACAACATCTTGTGAAATATCAGTATTTTTAATGGCCTCTATACTTTCATTACAAGTTGGTGTATCTTTTAATTCTACCTGAACTATGCTTGGCTCTTTATCAGGTGATTCTACCTTGTTATTCTTAATTACATTTTGCATAATTCCTTGATTACTAATTTTATTTGCACTTAACATCTTAGTTAACCTATCTTTTAAAGTTGATGTATCATGTTTTTCTTTATTAAAAGAAACTGCATCAGCCAATTTACGACGTTTACTAAGATAGTCATCATCTGAATATTGACTACTATCACTATCACTTTTAAGGCCTATTTTTTTCTTACGATGATTTTTTTTCTTATGATCTTTAATCCTTCCTGGGTCCTTATCTATCTGCCTTAATTTTTTTGACTTGTGATGAGGCCGCACGTGTTTTTTATCATTAGAAATTCTCAATGTTAATTTTTTGAAACCACATTCTGGATCTGTACCAGAAATTTCAGAAAGATCACATAATATTTCTCTTCTTGAATATTCTTTACCTAAAATCCGTTTTTTTATTGATGCTTAAACTAAATTATCCACAATGCAGTAATTTTTTTACATGCAAAGTAATTGTACCTTCTCAAAAATTAATATTAAAAAATAAGTGTAAAGAAAATTCAGGAAAGCTATCAAATATTGGAACAAAATACTTTTTAATTTATTTTAATATGAGTTTAAAGTACTTTATGTAGTAAGTATAATTAGTCACAAGTGGGCCGAAGAAGTTGTGGTGGAAATCATTTTAAAATTACTCCTAACATAATAATGAGTGACAATCTTCAATTGCAGCCAAAAAAATGACTTTTACTATTTAGGTCTTAGTAAGATATATAACTTACTAAATTATATTATAAAAACGGTGACATTTTTACACCTTTCTATCGCACAATATTGTTAGAATTTTGTATAAGAATGTTTTATTCCTACTTCACAAAAAAGAATAGGTGTACTAATCTATATTAAATAATTAAATGCAATAGTGACACCAACTTTGTGTTTTAATAAAATTACTAAACAAGTTTATTGATAAGTACAAAATATCAGGAAAAAATAAATAAGTAGTTTATTTAAAACTTTCAGTCAACTATATCTGTAAAAATAATGTTTGTTTGGTAGTTTTTATAAAAATATAATTGTTTTATAACGATATAAATTAAAGAAACCCAAAAAAATGATGACCAGTTTGTACACTTATTGTATACATATACATAGTTTATGAAGGTGACCATGTAAAAAACACATTTGGCGCATACTTAAGTAAGAATCACTCAACTTTAAAATAATTAGATATCCAGAATTTATTACAAATAATATAGTAATTTATGAACTACAAAATAAGAGAATGTAAAATTTATTTATATATTCTACATACCTATTCATCTACTCAAATAAATTAGATTTCCATTAAAATGATGCACCTAAGCAATCAAAAGCATGTTTTTATCAAGAGGTAAAATTAAAAAGGTTCTATTAATCCTTCCACGACCGCGGACATGCCGGCGTTACAGTTAACAATAGATTTCTTAGAAATTTAATTAATTTCTTAGAAATTTATCTGGAGGTGTTAAATGTGCATAATTATTATACTTAGCTTAATATTCAGGAGAACATCATCAATATATAATATATTATAAATTAAAGCTTACTTTATGATTGATCATATATGATTACTAAACAACACATTATATCAGAAATTAGATAACCATACCTGATCCGATTGATGTTCTTTTGGCTTCTTTACGTTCAAGGACATTGTTATAATTTTCTAAGACCTGTAATCTTTGTCGCAATAAAAACTCTTCCTCTGAAGATATATCAGAAAGAACATCAACTTCATCGACTATTTCTCCCTCTTCCATTTCAGAATCAGCATTTGCTGATGGAACTTCGATGCAAGCCATTTTTTATCTTCAACAAAATATATTATTACTAAATAAATAGACTATAATAATTTAAAGAAATTTATGGTACTTACTTTGAAAAAATCCTTATCTTAAAGCAAATTTAACACTACTTAAAAATTTATTATAGATTTACATTCAGAAAAGAAAGGCAAAACACTCGACCCTTCTCCAATCTCCATTGCTGTCAAAATCTGAATGTAAATTCTGAAATCTTTCAATAGACAATTTGAAGACGTCAAATTGAAGCAAGCATGGATTGAGATTTACTCTTCCTACCTACTGTCATTTAATATCATGGATGATGGAAGAGAAAAACAAGGAAAGTGCTAAGGAGGCGTGGCGCGTCTTATATAGCATATACAAAGCAATGCATATGTGATCATAATTACATACTATAGTATAGCAAAATGAGTCTTATTTATAGTGGAAAAATATATATTTTTTTAGTTATGGATATTGCTACTTTTAACTAAAATAAAACACCATTATTTCATAAGGCAGTGATAGCCCAGTGGTAATGCGCTATCTTGGGAAACCGAGTGAAGTAGGTTCAAATCCCAGGTCTTGCACCTCTGATATTTTCATGTGCAAGTTACAAGCCTTACTGTGAAGGAAAACATCATGAGGAAACCTGCATGTTTGAAAAAACCTAGCGAGTTTTCGAAAGACATGTGAATTCCATCAAGCCATAATCTACCACGCTGGCCAAGTGCGGGTTGACGCACTTGGCCAGCGTGGTGGACTATGGCTTGATTCCCCTCGTATTGAAAGGAGACCCGTGCCCGGCTGAAAAAAAGAAAGGGCTGAATATATTTCATTGGTTGTTTATTTGTAGTGCAATATATGAATAATGATGTATTTGTGTAAGTTCGGTAACAACACCCTTGCTTTTTATCTTCCGGGCTTATGATCATAACTTGACCATAATTTTATCACACATTAGTTTTTATTTATATTGCTTGATATGAAACTTAACAGTGTCATTAAAAAAAACCTTTTGTAATTTGTGTCAGAATAAGTGTTCAGGTCTCACCCGATATATTCAACGAAATCTCAACGAAAGTGTAGAGCTACCTGAATATTGCAGTTCAGTTGTGGGTGTGTCTCTGGTCGTCAACAATACTCAATAGCTGCGCAGCCAATTAGCGGGTAAACTACCCGATGAGCGGGTAATTTTTGGCGATTTTTGATGGCGGGTAATTTTGTCGAGTATTTGCATTTTGTTTCAGTAGAATTGGGATCAAAGCAGGTATTTAAGTTTAGCTGATGAATTTGATTATTTAAATTTTTTAATGTTTGATTTAATAATTTAAAGCTGTTTAATTGAGAACTGATTACACTGACTTCTTTTTTTTTATTTGAATTTTTTTATTCTATATAGAATAGGAATAAATTACTTTAAAAAAACTGTTTTCGGGTATTCTGCTCATGGTTGGCGCCGGCGGGATAAAACCGGGTATTCTGAGGTTTATTAGTCGGGTAAATCAATGACTGTTATCTGGCAGCCCTGCTCAACTCATACATGACTTAAGACTGACAGAACAAAAACAAAACAATAGTCAACACTCAACATTCAACTGTTAATATCTTTTTTATATAAATTGTAAAAGATAATTTGGAAAACAACTAAAAAATATTGTTTGTTTTTTTTCGAGTAAATTTTAAGAGTGATTTAATATAATTAGATTTTATTATACGAGACCAGGTATAGCATACGCCCCCAATCGTCACCAGTTGTCATTGAGAAAAAAAGAAATACTAAAAATAATTTATCGGCGTTATAAATTAATATTAAATATTTAAAAATGAGCGAGGAAGAAAATTATAAATTTGCGGCTTGTACCTTCTTTGCGAAAAATCATCCAGGAGAGATGTGCGGAAGTAATGGTCTTCCTTTAACGCCTAGCTCGATTACTATTCTGGGCAGATCCCAACGATTATTGACGATAGAACATCCAAATTTATGTACATATCTCGATATTATACGCGGCAAACATGGTAAGTTTTATATTCATATTTTAAATTAATTAAATTTTATGATTGTTGCTCTAAAGTCTAAATGAATAAGTTCTTTAAATACTAATAATTTGCGATAACGATTATGTTTTTAGAAAGAATAATAGTTGTAGCTGAAGTCATTGGCAAATCACTCGCTGAGTATACAAATAAGTTTAATATGGAGGAAATCATAAATATTGGTCTCCAAGTATCAAATGCAATGATGTATTTACACGAACAAGATATAACTCATAGGACACTAACTGATGACAATATATTGCTTGATAGTTATGGAAGAGTAAAACTGTTTAATTATGGGTTGTATTATATGACTGATGAAGGAAATGAGGTTCCATTTCCACTTGGGTTAGTTTTTATAACATTAACATTATGATATGTGTTATCAAAAGTATATAAATAATGAAACATAATAATTATAATATATGATTAATTACTTAAACATGTCATCTATACATCTATACATATAATAAAATTCTAACTGAGTCAAATCTGTACATTAAATATTTTTTGGGAAATCTAATTGAAATAGACATTATTATCGATACAGAGTCCGAATCTATAGTTTTTAGAATTTTTGTCTGTCTGTCTGTTACCATATCACGAGAAAACCATTGGACAGATTTTGATGAAATTTGGTATGACGATAGCTGGTTATCCGGGTCAACATATAGGCTACTTTTTACCGCGGAAAAATATCTAATTTCTGAGAAAAAATAGAAAAACACAAAAACTGCATTGTAAGTGTATACTACTATGTAAAACCTAAGAATTTGGTTATTGGTCATCTGAACGCGGGCGGAACCGCGGGCAATGCTAGTATACACTATAAAATATTAATTAATCTTGTTTTGAGAAAAATATAAACTTTTCAGTTTACCTCGTTATTTAAGTCCTGAAACAATACTCAATGGTGGTGGTCCATCAGCCGATGTGTGGACATTTGGCATTATCCTTTTAGAACTCTGTATTGGCAAACTTTGGAATAATTTAAAACCTGGGCCAACTTTAAGGAGGATATTAACATTAGTTCATGCTAATAACCCCGCTGAAAGGATAGCTAGAGAACATGATTGTATGGAAGCATATAAGGTAATTAAATTTAATCTATTTTAATATATAAATCTGAAGAATTATGATAAACATATTAGTCTCTGGAAGTACTTTTAATTAAATAAGTTTAACTTTGATATTTTGTTCATATAATGTTATATATTATTTTCCAATACATATAGTTAAACCTAAATAAATATGAAATATTCATACTACATTTTTTTTTATTTCAGAATGTACCAGGAGAAGTCAAAGACATAATAGAGAAATGCCTGAAAATTTATCCTAGTGAGAGAAGTACATTTATGGAACTTCACAATGATCTAAAAAAAATTAATAGTCATGTATTAGAAGATATTAAGAAACCTCGAGGACTAATGGCATGTAAACTACAGTATCTTTATCATTGGTGGCAGTTGGCTGGAGGTGACATACAGGCTGAATTAAAAAAGAATGGACTTATTAAAAGTAGTCCACCTATATTGTCTATGCCACTGTTAGTTTTAAATTTATAAATTTATTTTTTAATTTAAACATCACATAATATTCACTTAAATGGTAACTTAATAGTAACATAAGACTACTTCTCCTTATATGGACATGAAAATACAGGGTTAAAAAGAGATCTCAATAAGTGATAAACATTTATTCCAAGAACCATAATATATTAGGACTAATAATTTTGAATATCTTTCATTTTTTTTAATTTTAATACAAAATGAATTAAATTTTAAAGCATTCTGCAATTTGCACTTCAACCTTTTACAAAGCAAGCAATTAGCAAAATGTCTACTTAAGTTATAGTTTTCATGATATCCAGGAGGATCTTAATATCACCTTGTGGTTATCTTGGGAAGTTTAAAAAAGCCCTTTAGCCATACAGAGTGTCTTTACACTTCTCCCTTTTATTAGATGGATGGGCCTATCAATTTGAATCCCTGATTACGACCTTGTGAATCGAAACTACCTACCCTATACTCGAACTCACTGTCAGTCTTGTTAGTATTGATTATGAACATGAAACAAAAAATATGTCTCATACAGATATACCCAGAACTATAAAATATAAACAGATGTACCCAAAACAATGTTGTAATTAAGAATTTTCCATTTTCATCACACTGTTAATTAATAAGAACACTGGTTTCAGTGCAATTCTATTAGATGGAGGTACAATAGGCGGCAAAAGCGGAGCTCTTTTCGATCGTCGAATAGCAAAATACAGCTTAGATCTATTAAAGAATCGCCTAAGTCACATTCCACCACAAGATTTCTACCCACTAATGCATGAGAGAAGGAAAGACTATGATGCTGTGGCATTACCGAAGACCATCAGGGAACGAGATACAGAGTACCAGTTTTATAGATTACTATGGTTTCAAAGGCTTTTGCATGTAAGTTGGTTTTAAAGTTATTATCTTTAATTATGTTAATTGAATTATTCTTATAACAACTTTTTACATATTTATTCTCGATGCCTCTAAATAAGCGTGAGAGAATTTGAGAGGATCATATGCATTTTAAAATTAGATACTTAAATACTTTATCTAGAAAATGCAGGCAAAGAACCAGTGCCAGCCGTAGCCCTTCATCAGAGTAGAGCGAGATTGTCTTTCTGCGTCTATTGGTCGACGCTTTTACATCACATAAATGTATTTTAGTTTATAATAATAATATCTACTTTTTTAAAAAATCATTATTCATTCATTATTGCAAAAAATATATATTAAATTTAAATTGAATTAAGTAGCTTTAAAGATATCATAAGTAGGCATCAAAATTTTTAGTTCAATTCAATTCTCTTGTTAATGGTTTCAAAATGTACCAGTGCAGTGTATCAAAGTGTTATTTCTTGCTGTAAATTGATTTTTGCATTTGCCATTTTGGTGCCCTTTGCCACCTGTCTCCTAGAGCGAACGCTTCTCTCGCTCTACGCCAAGGCTGGCACTGCAAAGGACATGCAGGCATGACTAACTGTAAATAATGTTTTCATTTATTGTACAATCAAATGTCTTCAACATAATTTATTGTAAAATCAAGATGGCGCTTGAAGCTCCACCGGAATCTGTCAGCATTTTGTGATTTTATACTCAGTAAGTGGTCCTAAACCTTATAAAAATAAAAAACTTGGATCGGAAATTTAGTGCAAAGTGCACCAAAAAAAACGTCTATTTTCTTTTTTTTTTTTTTTTTGGTTTTTTATTGGTCTTATTGTTCTAGGGGTATCCATATACATCGCAATATATAAAAGCTGAAGCCGAAGTAGACATACCGCCGCTAGTACGCGGTGACGTGTGGGCCGCCTTGCTCGGGGTGGTGGGGGACATAGACGAACAGTATGAACAGATTGACAAGGAAACACCCACGCCTACTGATAGACAGGTGTGCATATTAGATACTTTTTTAGAGTTATGCGAATATTTGACATTTCGAATAAAACTATCAATAACAACGTTAAATTGAGCTTTGAGATGTCTAAAACCTTAGTCACTCCCGTGACCATGATTCGTGTGGTAGAGAGAGAAGGCTATATAATGTCTTCTTGCTCGGTTTTTGTTTTATGGAAACTGCATGCTATGTGTATTGTTCAATGTTGTAATTAATTTTTCATTAAGTTCTGTGAAAAGAATCCAAACAATATAGTTTGTGTTTGAGAATTTATTTCATATTTGTTTCATTTTTAATTTAAATTCGGTAAATGAAGATAAAAACTATCACAATAAAGATAAAAATAATTTATCAATCTTATCATTAAAGCACAATTCTGCCATCTGTGGTGGGGACCGTGGTGGTTGGACTAATTTAATTAACTAGAATTAAACTGTCATTTTGTCTTTAAAAATCGATACTGATTCTGGTTAATTGATCTCAGTGTTATTAGACCAACCTTTTATGGCCTTAATTTTTTAATTTTAGCTAAATTTTTATTTTATAAATTGGTATATTATCCATTGTTTTGAACAGGGGTCCATTATATCTTAGGGACCCAGGGCTGTAGCTCAAAAAGCACGTATATAGATCCGTGCTGCATACCAAAGACATATTCTTCTATACATATAATAAAATTGTGACTAAGCCGAATCTATATATTAATATTTTTTAACCGACTTCAAAAAGGAGGAGGGTCTCGGTGCCAAGCCAAATGTAATAGTAGGTACCTATCCTATACCTACCTACATATACCTACACTCTCCGCGATCTGACAAATCTATACTAAAGGCACCGACTTCAAACCTATCAATAGGTAGCACATACAAATAATAGTATTTTATTAATATTAAAGGTATTAATTAGGTTTGCATAAGAGGTGTATTAAATTAAATCTTTATTAAGTTATTTTATACTTTTTTAAATTTTGAAGTTGGTTTTCTAAACGTAGTTTTTTTTTATTGGAAAATCTTATTGAAATAGACATCATATTATCGATACAGAGGCCGAATCTATAGTTTTCAGAATTTTTTTCTGTCTGTCTGAGACCGCATCACGGAAAACCCACTGGAGGAATTTTGATAGCGTTTGATATGATGGTAGCTGATTATCCCGGTCAACATATAGGATACTTTTTACTTCGAGAAAATATCTCATCTTAGAAATTTATACTAAACGTTAAAACATAAGTGATAGTGATTTTTATTTTATTTTTATAATTTTCACATAAGTCATTTTGTTGTTGTCCTTTTTATTTTGTAGCAATTTTTTGTTAAATTTTTCATTTTATGTTTTTGAAGTTTAAACTAATTATAATTTTTACTCTACCTGTGACATATTTATGAGAGGAAACTTTGCTGGTGTGTGAATGTTTTAAGTTTGTAATTATTTTCATGGATTATTTTACTGGCTTCCCTAAAATAATAAATAAATCATAAAGTGGAGACAAACTCGAGCATAGCGAGGATGAGCCGCTAGTATACAATAATAATAATTCAAAATATTTGTAGATCGACGTAGACATCCCCCGCTGCCACCAGTACTGCTGGCTGCTGTGCGGCGCGGCCGGACACAAGACACTGAAGCGCTTGCTCAAAGCCTGGCTGCTGACGAACCCCCAGTACGTGTACTGGCAAGGACTGGACTCGTTGACTGCACCATTCCTATATTTGAATTTTTGTAATGAAGGTAAGAATTTATTTTCTTCTTATATATGTATTAGACAGGAGATGATTTTTTGTGTTTTTTAATAACAAGGCCGATTCATATTTCTTGCAATTTGCACTGATTTGTTTGAATTGAGTGATAGAAATGAAATTGAGTTATGTTGTACATTTGAAATCTGTCAAGTTCATCTCACGGGATACCCCATTGTATACGTAGATAGATATAAAAAATCTATAAATAATAAAGAGAATAGTGTACTTCTTTACGAATACACCTGTCTACTATTATATCGCTTACGTCATTAGTTACATGTAAATGGGGCAGTGGTAGGCCAGTGGTAACGCGCTCGCTTGAGAAATCGAGTAAAGCGGGTTCGAATCCCGGGTCTCGCACCTCTGATATTTTCATGTGCGGGTAATTTCCAACATGATTACCACTTGTCTTACGATAAAGGATAACATTTTGAGGAGACTTGCATTTCTGAGAGTACCTTGCAAGGTTTGAATCAGCCAGATCAGCCAGCTTGGTGGTCTATGGCCTGATCCCCCTCGTGTTGAAGGGAGGCCCGTGCCCAGTAGTGGGACGTTAAAAAGGGCTAAATACAATGAGGCTAGCCGCCGGTACCGAAATCGGTCAGTAGGACATTATTATTATTGTCTTTAAGATTTAACTTTCTCAATTTTCTTAGGATTTTAGTATTTAAGGAAGTCCGCGGGCTTGTGCTAAGAGTACTTCATTGGACTTGTTAGGCTGTTATATTAACAGCTTCCTCTTAAAGAAATTTTCTTACTATATATACGGCATGTATTATTTAAGTGAAACTATGTATATTGTATGTGAAACTATATAGTATTGCTACAATTTAATAGATGTTATTATAAGGAATAATTCCGTAATACATTGTTTTCATATAACTTTATTGGTTCACGCGGCGCACGCTAATAAAGCTCCCAGTCGGCATGATTTTTTCCGACATCTTAAATAATATTCGTCATATTTCAGCTAAATTACACAAAACCTTAATGAATTATACACCTAAATCTTCCTCACGATTCACTCCATCTATTGGTGAAAACCATATGAAAATCTGTTCGGTAGTTTTTGAGTTTATCGCGTTCACATAGACAGACAGACTCGGTGAGGGGACTTTATTTTATAATATGTATTGATAGTACCTTTTGTTCTCAGCTCGAGCGTTCGCCTGTCTATCAGCATTCGTGCCACGATTCTTACACAAGTTCTTCTTGAAAGACAACAGTGCGGTTATAAAGGAGTATTTGGCAAAGTTTTGGCAAATGGCGGCCTTTCACGAACCAGAGTTGGCAACACATTTGCACGATATCAACTTTGTGCCAGAATTGTTTGCTATACCATGGTTTTTGACTATGTTTTCTCGTAAGTTTAAAGTTTTATTATTATTTATTATGTTTATATCATTTATTGGGTATAAATTATTGTTACATCTCGTCCTAAAAGGAAGGAAGTATTAGGAAATGAATGTAAGCATTGGTCGGAAATCGATAATTTTTTTTTAAGAGAGAGATAAAACAATAAGTTAAACAAACTCATTGGAGTCTGTATATAATATGCTTATTGATTTCTAAAGACACATACATGTTTGCTAACATATATCTCTTAAAAAAATGGCGTCGACGTATGACTTTTAGTCAAACCAAAGAATAAAATTCCAAAATCGAAAGTTTTAATTCTCTAAACACAAATTCGAACCTACGCTCACCGCATAAAGTACTTTCTTAAACGAAATAACGTGCCTTTTAATTTTGTCATTCGAAAAGCAATGAACATCAGAGATTTGAACAAAGCGCAATTCAATTTCGAATTGTGCGCTTCTTTTTGAGGTGACTTTTGAGATGCTAATTGTGTATCTTGAGTTTTTGTATATCAATGTAATGTGCGTATTAAATTATTAAGAAAATTTTAAGTTCCTTATAAAACCGCCGATTTTTTATTATTAAATATTTTGAATTTTAAAATATTTTTTTATATAATTTTTTTAAATATTTTTTTAATAATTATGTTATATTGTCAATTATTATAAAAAAAACATAGCTAAACCATAATAGTTTCGAGAAGGAACCCTCTCTAGACTAATTTGTGTAAAAACCATAAAGTACCTACTGGCTAAGCAACTTGGTCGTGAAAACGTAAAACGCGTTTTCACGATAATCCTTTTCTCATGAGAAAATTGTCATACTGACGTATTTAGATTCGTTATTTAACGACCTGTGGTCGTGTGAATATGCTAATAGAAATTTATGATCAAAACGTTTATATATTAATTTATGAATAAAATAAAACGATTATTATTAATCTTAAATAACAACTTTTACCCGTGACTCCAATCGTTTATACCCATAGCCATTTTAGGTTTGCACGCACGATTTCCCAATAGATATTATTTTAACTCGCTTCTTGTACCTATCTCGTATCTCGGTAAAAAACACTAAAAAATCACTTTACAAAAATATTATTAAGCTCATATGTTAGTAAAGTGAATAATTATAAATATATTTTCCATTTTACTGTATTGTAGGATAAATAACATTCATTTTATCCGACTATAATCGGAATGAACCCAAAATGGTCTATATCACTCACCTGAATTCTCTAACGACCAGTATATTAAATTCGGTTACGCTATTATTCTGTTCTCAATTCCACGTTTAATTTCTCGTTAAAATGTATTGTGGATGACCTGAACCATGTTTTTATTTATTTATTTAAGCCTTCGTACGGTACTAAATAACCATATAAGCACAAATTATTAGGAGTAGTTATTTTGAATTCGTAGACATATTCCTGAATTTTATTTATTTATTTAGTACATATATCTTTAGTATATCAGAAGGTTGCGTGATCATATCACGTCGGGGTCACAGTTTTGGATTAAGGAAGAAGGTAAAACTAACTCCAATAAAATATTATTTGCACCAGTTTAATAACGTGTAAACCTAGTAATATTACATGACATAATATGTACCTATCAATCAACTTAAAAAAACTCTCTAGGTACGATTTTTTTTTGTAAAATTGATCTTTTTCAGAAAAGACATCTATATACATAGATAAAGTTAAAAAGCAAAACCTTATCTAAACACAAAATTTGATCCAAATCGTTCGAGCCACGAGATACACGAAATAAAATGTGTATATAAGAATTATTCATTTTATATTATAAAATATATGTATGTATGTATGTACATAATATGTACCTATGCATCTACATATATAAAGGTATTATGATATAACAAAGTTTTATGTTATATCTTCATTTTAGATGTATTCCCTCTCCACAAGATCGTTCACCTGTGGGACGCATTGCTCGTGGAAGGGCCATCGCTGCCGTTGTTCATGGGCGTGGGAATTCTCAGGCAGTTAAGAGACACTTTGCTAGACTCCGGCTTCAATGAATGCATCCTGCTTTTCTCTGATCTACCTGAAATTGATATTGGGGAATGCGTTAAGGTATGTCTTTGCTATTTTTGAGTGTTGTTTTTATATATTGTTTTAATTTTTTCGCATTCATTAGGGTGTTTCTGAGAATTCATTAGTATAATATTATATGAAAATATTATGTTTCAATGAAATATGAATGCAGAGTTTGTTATTCTAATGAAGTATTTGATATTTTATATAATTGTAGAGCAGAAACAGTAATATTTAAAGTTTAATTACATATATCGAAAAGTAATATCAAAAAATTTAATAAAACAATCATAGACAAAGTCGTGGGAAACTTCCAATATGTATATCAAATAGATATTATGCTATAACAAATGTAAATAGAATAACGAGAAATCCGCCATATTGAAAGGTCAATGTTCCAAATGACGGGTATTTTGCCACTCCACTATTCCTCGGCACGTCTTGTAAAATACTCTTTAGCATTGCTATATCTGTGTAAGTCAACCTTCGTAATTACGAAGAACCTCGTGATTAGTATCCATAAAGCGAACAAAACACGTAATTAAACCACTCGGAATGAATACGCTATTGATATTTAAAGAATAGCAAACCTTATGTCGAAAACAATAAGAGTCTTAAGTGTATAGTTTTATTAGAGTCCGTTTAAGAAAACTTTTTATAGTTTTTCCATAATTTAGTTTACTATTAAACGTCTAGTTAAATGATTGTTTGTAGGTCGACGTGCTTTGCGCCATCTTTAATATTCATTTTAACTATTACTTTAAATGTTTCTCGTTAGTGGATATTCTATTATGTGTGATATTATAGGTAGTTAGATGTCGATTTTCAAATTTTTGTTTTGTAAATAATTGACATGATTCTTACATCTAAATGAGTACACTTTCTGTATTTATTTTGATTAGCCTAACGTTTTTCAAGTAGTTTTATTCTATTCCATTTTAACAGTTCAAAGGTTATTTTATTGCCTCTTGGTCGGAATAGTTTCATACATTTTGGTAACTCCATTACTAAATGAAGTTAGACCTATATTTTGGTCATAAAACTAGTTTTCCATTTCATTACTCGTGTAACAAATCGAAAATAGAATAATTGTTATTAATTAATATATATTTTTTTAATTATTAGATATAATTAAGCACGTAATGTTATAACTGTGTAATCAAACTTTTTTAAATATTACAAAAATATAACAATGCAACCTCATTTTTTAACTTATTTATCGTATTATTCTTTGATAGGAATCAATAGAGATGTTCCGCAGCTCGCCAAGGAGCATCAGTTACCGCAGATTCACTAATGAACCGGAAATAAAGGATCCTATGGTATGTTTTTTATATATATATCCCCTTTTAGTTTTGCACTGAGATATTTACAAAACACATCTTCGTTTGAAAGTTTACACAAGCTCAAGTCAATCTAATTCAGACGAGAGAGCGTACAATTTTGCAGTTACTTGTAGAAAATATGTTTACATAATACTTTCTTACATTTACGTGAATATTTGACATTTTAAATAAAACTCGGATCGAAAATGTTTTCGGATAATTTCGCGGATTTATTTTGATTTTTGGTTCTCGATGTTTCGAATGCTTTACAGCAATCATGGTCACGGGAGAGGCCTTGAGACTTCTAAAACCTTAATCTATGCATGAATGCATTTCCCAACGTTAAAAAAATTGTTGGCTATGGTGGACTATACATAACTTTCGAACACTAGTTAGGATATCTTAGACATGCAGGTTCCCTCATGAGTAGTAATCATATATATATATATATATATATATATATATATATATATATATATATATATATATAGTAAAAAAATGCCGCCCTATTATCGAAATTTTGAATAAAATGTTGAAAGCTTTTTTTTTATTCTTTTTTTTTTGAACTATGCAAAGAAATATTTAATTTATAAATGGTGTTTAAATTTTTTAAATTTTTCGAAAAATGTACTCGTAAATTTTTTAAATTCATCCTTTTAAGAAAAATAAAAAAAAAGCATTTTCGATAACGCGAAGAGAATTTTTTTTCCCGCCCTCCGAATTTTGCTGCTCCTAAAAATTTGCCGCCCTGGGCACTAGCCCCGAGAGCCCGTAAATAAATCCAGCACTGCGGATAGTATTGTATTATAGTTATTAGTATTGTATTATATTTTGAGGACACGTTTGGCTCAGATCGCGTCAGATCAGTGGTCGCGGCTTTGAGTCCCGGTGGCGGCATTCATTTATGTGATGAGCACGAATGTTTGTACTCCAGTCATAGTCGTTTATATTTATTATAACATGTATGTATTCAAAGTTATATATGTGTAGTGTATCAGCTATATGGTATCCATAACACAAGCCTCGTAGCTTACCATGGAACTAGATGGTGATGTGTGTTAACGTCCCAACATATTTTTTTTTAAATTATTCAATTATTCAATTAATTATTCTTTGAAGTTTAATGCTTCCATATTATTTAACAGGTTTTATGTATGTGTTTTATTTTCAAATTCCGATTAATTATATGTAGTGATGTTATTGTAATTTTATTTATATTTTAATTTATCAAAATTTAAAATTGTGAATTAAATTAATGCATGCTGTATCCACTTTAAAAGGTAATGCATTTAGGATTAAGTTAAATTGTGTAATTAATTTAAAAATGTTTCAATGTAATTATCACTAGTGGATCCAAATAAATAAATAAAAAAAATTTATTTATTATTTATTGCTAGGTGGTATATTAATATGAATCATTTCATAATTAGAACACTAACGTGAAAGACTTATTCAAACAGCTATTAATTATTCAGTTATAGTCATAGAACCTAAGTTTGATGTTTACATAAATGCAAGTGAGCATGTGATTGGACTAAGTATACACTTTAGTCTTCTTAGTGAACACGTGACATCTTGTGACCTACATAGCTTCTTATATACAATGCGATATGTAACTGATTTGCTTTATTATTATTACTGTATTCTTAAATTTCACTGTATATATTAGTAGCTTGCTTCCCAATACAAACTTTCAGCCCCATTTTCACCCTCTTTAGGGATGATTTCCGGGATAAAAAGAATCCTATGTCCCTCCCAGGGTTTCAAACTATCTTGTTACCAAATTTCATCTAAATCGGTTCAGTAGATCCAGAAATTACCCCCTCCAATTTCACAAACTCACAAACTTTACCTCTTTATAATATTAGTATAGATAAAGCTGATATTAACTTTATTTGATTTTTTGTTTATCCGCATCGAAACAATGAACACTATTGGAAAAATATTTTTGCATATTTTAGCGTATTTATTGAGGGAGGTTATTATTTATTTAAAGGTGTATAGGCAATAAACCTTAAGATCGGAGAAAATTATACATAATTAAACTACGCTCGCGTAGGCGTAAGCACAAGCTAGTCATTCATTCTACAAATATAATTATTATAAATTGAATCGTGAGATAGATCATAGGTATTTAATTCTCTCATTTTCTTTTTACTCATTTTAAACGTATAATAACTTAACAGGTGGTATGAAAAATTAAATAATATTAATATTCCCATGAATTTTTATCATACGATTTCATTATATTTTTTATGCTTACCCTCTCATAGCTTTGATGCTTCTCTAGGTAGTATTGCTGTACAAACATATAGGTAAAGAAGAATTCTTTATTGGAACGGAAACTCAACAACTCACCAAATTTTAATCATAATGGGATGCGTAGTTTAGGAACTCATAGAGTACAAACATACAAAGAATCATTCGTTTTCATATATATATATATATATATATATATATATATATATATATATATATATATATATATATGAAATGATGAGTAATATAAATACAAGTATAACTGCATATTTGATATTACCATTTCTTGTGCGTATCTAATAAAATCGAACGTGCTATTTCCTTAAGACTGTTATCTCTATACATCTTATCCAGCACGGATTGCTGTTCTCGGAATCGTTCACATAACAAAGTAATTACAAATTATTATGCCCATTGTTATCTGTTGAAGTTATGATACTTCGCTGCTTAGGTTATTTTAATGTTCATTGGATAATCGATACTTATTAATTATCTATACATTTTTATGGTTATTTGATTGCACTATTGACTAAAAATTGTATAGAAGTGAGTACTTGAGGTACCTTCTAGTATAATTTTGCAGTTTGATTTATTCAATAATATGCATTGAATATTTGTATATGCAACTACTACGTCAAAAATAATATGTCCAAAATTCAGGTAAACGGTATGTATTTTTAATTATTATCTCTCAACCTAGCATTATCATTTTAATGTACTTACATAAATAATAATAGCAAAACTTATTGATGAACAGTACTTACTTGTTAAGTGATAACATACCTTTTTACTTTTGAATTATTCAAAATTTTTCAAAAATATATTTTAGTTGGTCTTAACATCGCTCAAATGTCACATATTAAGTAGCTACTACAGTCATTTAATCTGTGTAAAATTCTAGATCTTCTATTAAACTAAATACAATTTGATGTGATATTATGAAAATACTTACGCACGATCCATAGAATAAATATTAAATAATAATATGTTGGGACATTAACATACAGTACCATCTAGTTCCATGGTGAGCTACGAGGCTTGTGTTATGGATACCAGATAGTTGATACACTACACATATATAACTTTAAATACATACTTATTATAAATATAAACACCCATGTGACTGGACTACAAACATTCGAGCTCATCACACAAATGAATCCAGCGGAACTCGAACCCGCGACTGGCACAGCAATTAGGGTCACTACAAACTGAGCCAAACGTTTCGTCCAAATATTAAAACTCCTATTGAAAACATACCTATTTATACTGTAAAGGTAGTTTGCTATAGGTACATTTGAATAAAATAATGATTATTTTTTGCACGAAATCTCTGTACATATAAAAAAGCAAGTTCTGCGAATTATAAATAGCGATATTATTAAAGCAAGTCTCATTAACGTATTCGAAAGTTCCAACAGTGGTTTCATTTATAAATACGAACGCAAATTCCGAGTTTTAATTTGCTAATTGCTTTTCATTACAATTAATAATGTAATTAGGTACATCAATATTACCATTACGTGTTACTTGTAATAATATGACACTGTGTTCTGATACGATTAATCTTACCTTACTCGATTAGATGGCATTATAGAATTGTTAAAGTTATAGAAATTTGTTATAAGTACCTGGGCGAACGAGCTTCACTCGGCGTTTTTGGGAAATAATATAAAATTTGCGTTTTTTTTTTCAGAAAAGATACCTATGTAGATAAAAGCAAAAACTTGTCGAAGTAGGGATAAAATTTGATCCAAATCGGTAGAGCCGTTTCCGAGATACACAAAATAAATTTTTATATAGGTATATATCAATTGCCCATTTGGCATAAGATTATAATAGTTGAAATTTTAATAGCATTAATACATTCAAAATTGACACATAATGTTTGTTGAACTTCTTATCTTGAAGGATTATTTTTTATAAGATAAAACACAACGTAAACTAAAATCGTATTGTCTTTATAAAGACGAAGAGTGTTTGTTTGTTTGTTTGTTTGTTTGTTTGTTTGTTTGTTTGTTTGTTTGTTTGTTTGTTTGTTTGAACATAATAATATTTGAAAGTACTAGGGTGATTTGAAAATATTTAAAAGAATTGTGTATGTTACTGAACATTATGCTAACACTCTTAGTAACAATTACACAGAAACAAAATTTACGAGCGTAGCCGCGGTTGAAAGCTATATTATAACTTTTATCTGATGATAGAAATATAAGTCTTTAGAGCTTACGCATACAACTTTTTAATGAGCATCTTAAAAATATATTTAAAACGTGATTTGCTTAGGCCCTTAACGATTTGGGAGGTATTTTCTTATCATTAAATTAATTTTATTAAATTATATGGTTAGTTAAATCCATTATTATTATTTTATTTAGATTACTTATTTTTTCAGGACGTAGTTGAAGTTCCTATGGAAATGCTGCTGTCAGAGATATCTCCCCGGCTTAGTTTGTCAGACTTCTTTTCGTTAACATGTCAAGAGAAGTCCTGTGTTGTTGACATAAGGTCTAATTTACTGTAAGTATTAAATATTCTTTGTTTACTTATACTTTATAAAAATATATAGTAAAGGGAAAAAAGGAAAATGTGGTTCACAGGTTACTTCACCAATAAAATAAAAAGGTATTATTAAAGATATGTACATAATATATGACCGGCGTGGTGGATATCCCTGATATCGATATCCTGATCCCCCTCGTGTTAAAGGGAGGCCCGTGCCCAGCAGTGGCTGAATGCATGGCGTTTTCCCTTTATAGCTAATGTAAGATATATATACAATACTAAATTAGCGGACCCTTTTGAAATAAAAGCCATTTGGAAGATATGATATCGTGTTTTTAATAATATTCAAAATATTATTTGTTTCATGTGCGATCTTAAAATTATAACATCTTATAATGTAGTATTAATAGTGTATATCATGTGGCCCATTAAATATTATTCAGTCATCATATTATTGACGATCGCTCAACACGCAAGTGCTATTGTTATGTAAACTTTAGAAAATAACTTTCTTAATATTTACTCGTATCAATTTTATCGTGTCGTATCGTTAAAATCACACCTTTCAGGTATTTTTAAGTGATGCATATTTAAAAAACGTGCAAATTTTTAATAGTACAACTTTTGCCACAAAATGGGCGAATCTTCTGTTATATCTATATACAAAAATAGGCAAAGACAAAAGTACAGTGATTTCTTCTCCACAGTTTTTTTGTTTAGTAGTTATTAACGGATTTTTCAACGAAAAAAAATTGAAATAGTTGATTTAGTCTATACTTCATATTATAAAGAGGAAAGATTTTTTTTTGTTTGTTTGTACCGAATAGGCTTCGAAACTACTGAACCGATTTGGATGGAATTTGATAAAAAGATAGTTTGAGGTCCTGGGAAGGACATAGGATATTTTTTATTTCGGAAATCATCCCTTAAGGGAGTGAAAATGGGGATGAAAGTTTGTATGGAAGTTTTTTATATAAATACATACGTAAATTCTTTTTATACATAGATTATGTTTTCCTTAAATTTTCAGTAACGATTATGTTCGAATTTCAACCATTGAGCGAACATTAGTTAAAAGAAAGATAATGTGTCGATTTATTTTGCCATTTTTAACATAGTTTCACTAGCTAGTCCATTTTAACCTACTTGTTATCTATTGTCTTATTAAATTTAAACTTCATAATTATGTGAAGTCTCTATTACAATACATTAAATTGATACCGTATAATTGATGTAATGATAGCTTATAGAACTCTTCAAAGGCTGCTACTAAAAGCTAAAACCTAAGATTTTGGACTCATTTCATTTGTTTTGATGAGTTCTATACAATTCTAGTATTTTTAGGGTTCCGTTTCTCAAAAGGAACAAAGTAAGCCTTATATGATCACTTCGTTGTCCGTATGTCTGTCTGTAAAAAAATATTGTGTAGTAAATATTTGCGATAATAAACTTATTTTAATATTTTTTGCCACGGTACCGTCGGTGTGAAAGTCAGACTCGCACTTATCCGATTTTTTTTTAAATTACAAACATTAAACTTGTTCTAGATATGAAAAGAGTTGTATAGATGGCAGTATAAATGTGCCGTACAGTGGTGTACATCTCGGACAGCACGATCTCAAATTGTTGGGCTCACATCCATACAAAGCACTGAGCGAGGCGATTAAATTGAAGAAAACTATAGTAGTAGCGTCCGCTGAAGACGAAACTGCACAGTTGGTGAGATACTTTACTTACTATGCGTTTTTTATTAATTTAAAATGTTTTTTTTTTGCTAAGTTTATGTCTTAGTTTGTATGTTAAGGTATATATATTTTTTATTTTAATTTCGAATATAAGTTATCAAGATAACTGACAGAGTGACAGTTAATATACTCGTAATATAGAGCAAAATATGAACTATTCGAAAGTTGATGAAGTATTTGTCTCAAATAACTTTTTAATTCATTACATAAAGGTAGAGTAGGAAGTTCTTAATTTGAACAAATTGGTGTTAAAATTATTATTTAGGTAATTGAGCTTACTCAGTTCAAATATTTTTACACAAATTGCTTAATTAACTCTTAACTTTCACGAGTCTACCGTAACTACGTTAGGAAATACTTCTAATAAGAACAAAATTAGGGACGCTTTAGGTACTATCCTATATAAAACCAGCGATTTACATCCCTAGGTGCGTTTTTTTGCGAAGACCCCTAATTCTTTTTCTAAAATAAAAGTAGACAAAGTTACTTCTTATAACAACAGCTATTTACCAGTGATAGTCCCGTCAAATTCGGTCCAGCCGTTTCAGTGATTAGCCGGAAAAAACAGACAGACACAAAAATTGTAGAAAAGAAAAGCATATATTATACCATATGCATTTAGTAAAAAGTTGTTTTTTTTGGCATTACAAACAGATACTTCAATTTTAATTTTTTTGTATAGACTAAAGACCCCCGCCGCGCTGAGTTTGTGTTTTTTCGGACTAATCTCTAAAACTACTCAACGGATTTTCATGTAGTTTTCACTAATAGAATTTATGAAGGTATTACAAAAATAAACTTATGTGAATTAAGTCGAAAAAAATCGTCCCTTCTGAGAACTTCCGCATCGTTATAAATGCGAAGGGCATCCAGGGACGCCAGTAACATTATTTATATTAAGACATGTTAACACAATAATGTCATTAGGCAATATTTTCCCACAGTTTACCGATTATCTCGTCAAGTGCGGGGTACCGCGTGTGTGCATCCTGCACGGCGGCGTGTCAGCGCTCCACGCGCACGTGCCCTCGCTCTTCACGCTGCCCAGGAGGAACGGGCATAAGTAACATCGCTATTGGGTAGTGCATATACGATACTAGTGATTGCCCGCTGCTTCGTTTGCCTGTTATGTATGTATGTATGTACATATGTTGATATAAATTAGGTACAATATTGCAAAGAATTGAAAGAATTTTGTTATCTGCCCTTTTTCAATTTGTTAAATTTACAGATGCACTAATAGTAGCAAAAGTAATATCTAATCTATTCCCTCATAGAATCGTAGCTCTGAGATAGAATCAGGGCCTGTCTCGAGTTAATAATAGATGCTTGTTCATTTAACATTAAAATATTTTTTTTGTTAAAAAAATAAATATACTTTTTTTAATTAAAAATTATCTATATGTAATTTTTTTTTATTCCAGTAATGTTTGTTGCTTTTCGTTTTATAGATCATGTTGAATTTAATTAAAATGTCATACTTATTGTGGCTTTAAATATCAGTACCTACTCATTTATATTCTTTTTTTTGTTTGAATAATGATTAAATAATTTATATTTTTTTAATTTATATTATATTTTAGTAATATATATATATATATATATATATATATATATATATATATATATATATATATATATATATATATATATATATATGTACATACAATTAATTTAGTTTAATATAATAAGGATATGCATAAATCTGGGTAACCTTTTGCTAGCTATTTTTAAAATAAAATTGTAGATAACAATACCTACTTTCGTATATTTACGCGAATATTTGACATTTTAAATATAACTATCTTTTACCTAAAAGATGGTTTTGTAGATAACATTTATTATTATTTAATATTTTACTATTAACACATTCGAATAATAATTATAATAACATATATAAGTAAATTGTAATATCTCAGCAAAACTCAATGAATGCTGCAAATTACTATAATATATTATAAATATAAAAAAATGTGCACGAGTGTTTTTTCACTTCTTCACGGTGTTAAGGGCTATTGAAAAAAAAATCAGTATAAAGACAGCTTATAAATATGTCCATACATAGACTATTTTTTTGGCGTAGCTATCACGCGGGCGCAGCCACGGGCGAAAATTAGTTATAAAAATTATAAATAATAATCATTGATGTACCAAAACTCAAGATACACAATTAATTATTAGCGTCTCAAAAGTGTCCTCAAAAAAAGTGCACCTTTCAAAATTAAATTGCGCTCATATCTCTTTTGTGCATTGACAAAATAAAAATGCACGTTGTTTTGTTTAAAAAAGTACTTTATGTGGTGTGCATAAGTTCGAATTTGTGTTGTGACAATTAGAACTTTCGATCTTTGAATTTTCTTTAGTTTGACTCAAGTCACATGTCGATGCCATTTTCTGAAGAGATGTTTGTTAGGAGATGTGTATCTATGTTTTTATATATCAATGATAATAATACGTAGATTTCACTTTGATCTTATATAGATCAAAGTGAAAAATCAGTATATTTTTACTTTGTTATCACTATACCTGGATGAAGTCGGAGTTTGTTACTAGCATGTAAGAAGTAGTCTAATTTTTTTATTAGTGATAAATGATAAGTATGTATATGTATTAGAAAATATTATTTCATATATAATTTATTTAATGTTCATTAATTATTAATTTATTTTAAGGTCATGTAAAATAACGCAAGATATTATTTGTATATTATGCATGTAATGTTATTTATACTGTTTATCTACTATAATTGTAACCTAAAGTAATAAATGAATTCCTATTTAATTTTTTTATTTTTATTTTCATTGGTTTATTTAGTTATTTCTAGTCAGTGTAACTTGTTCAGGATTGTTCATAAAAAAATATAAAATTTCTGCATAATATAACCAAGGTTTTGTTCGCCTTTAAACCACTTAGCACGACTAACGCTATAAACGATAGCAATAAAACGCAACTCGAGATACGTAATTTACTAATCGAATTCAGATTAAAAATATTTATAAATTATTATTTTTTTTAAATTAAATTGAAGACGTATACAGGAGATAAATTCAATTCGTCTGAATTTTTTCAACAATAAAAAAGTTTCATTGAAATCAGTACAGCGATTAGGTATTGATTAATGAAGAATAAAATAGACAAATGTTCACTGTAAACTGTAAAGCCTTTAAGTTTATTCTGTTACAATTTAATTTTAATATATATACCCTTTAAGATGTATTATCTAATACAATAAGGTACTTAACTCGAAGAAAGTTTATAAAAAATGCTAAGCGTAATAATTTAAAATATTGCAACGTTACAAGTCTATTTGTTTGTTTATTTGAGAAGGCTCCCAAGTGGGTATTGCATTCATATACATGCTTTATATTAACATACTAGCGACTCGTCTTCGCTACGCTCGGGTTTTAACAGTGAGTGTAGATTTTTCAGAGATGAGATATTTTCTCGCAGTAAAAAGTATCCTTTATGATGACCCGGATAACCAGCTATTATCATACGAAATTTCATCAAAATTTGTCTAGTGGTTTTTTCGTGATGCGTTCCCAGATAGACAGACAGACAGATAAAAATTCTAAAAACTATAGATTCGGCCTCTGTATCGATAATAATTACTATTTCGATAAGACTTTCTAAAAAATAGCTAATGTATAGATTCGACTCAGAATTTTATTATAGGTATAGATAGATTAAATGACTTGCATAGTAGCTCCCTGATTATAGGGTACCACAATTTGCACCAAAAACAAAAAACAAAATCTAACTTTAATTAATATGGCCTAATTGGCCATGTAAAAGTATTTAAAGATAATCTTTAAATAAAAAAATATAAGAAGAAAGTTAATTACATGCATATAATATGAAAACGGTGAAGTAAAATGTTCGACGTATATATGTATGTATGTATGTATATACATTGTACATAATAAGTTAATGCTATTCATTGAATAGATATGGTATATGTGAAAGTTTCCTAAGTTACGTATTTAAGTAACAGAGCCTTATAAAGAAAATTACTTACGTTCACATTTATTACATGTTGTACACCTGTTGGCTGTAGCTATGAATTAAGTTGTTCTTGTATAGAGTAGGTAGCCTTTAAAACCTCTATTTGTTTATTGGCTAAATCGACTTACTTGGTCCTGTTTTTATCCGATTGCGTGGAAGCCCAAAAGAGGGTTATGTGTATTATCTGTATGTATGTCCGACCCTATGTTTCTTCGTATTAAAAGGCTTATTTAATAATTTATACGTCGCTAGATACGTTTTGATCAAGCGAGTGTCGTAGGCTTAAAATGTTCGATCTATGTACATTGTGCATAATAAGTTAATGCTATTCATTGAATATTAAAATTATTTATTATTTTAATGGTGAATTTCAGGCGCCAATTTGGTGTCAAATTGTGTCTCTATCAAAAAAATCTTCTATTACCTATCGAGTAGGGTACCAAAATAAAGGGGTTTAAGAGGCGATCACAAAAACTTGCAACTTGTACGTTTAAAAGTAATTTGGGATAAGAAATAGCTCTCCAAATATATAACTGATCAAAACTTAAAAGTTGTAAATCTAAATAGGTATTTTTTTACTAGTAAAATGGGAAACAGACCCTTTTAATGTAGTGTTGTAATAGTTCCATCCTTAGAGATTATGTTGCCTGCTTATGATATAACTTCCTCGGTAGTCTAGTGGCTAACATGTACTGCTACAGACTCGGAGGTCCTGGGTTCGAGTCCCGGGCTGGGCCAAGTTTAGTGTTTGAGTTTTTCTGTCAAAAAAGTCTTACTTAACAGCCCGGAGTCGGGATGTTGGCTGTATTTCAGCGTTTCTCAGGGAGCACGTAAAGGTGTCGGTCCTGCGCCTAATCTCTCACCGGGCTACACCTGGCGTGTCGAATTTTTATCTCCTGCGCAGATGGCTAGTCTCAGTGAGGTTGGCCGCAGTGGCCGGAATCAGCCAGAAGGACATTATTATCACCTTTTCGTAAATGGGTCAAACCCAAGGTACCTACCTATAACCTGTTAATTAGAAAAATAATAAAGATAATGGGTTCACAGTTCATTATTAGCAAATATATCGCGTGACATAACACATAAAAAGCACTTTCGAAAGAAATCCTTTTCTTAAGTTGGACAATAATAAAAAGTAGTATACTCGTATTAGTTTAAAATATATATGTATACATATTTTAATTTTTATGAAGTTACTTTAACATTAACTAGGTTATTTATACTAATGGACTTTTTGAAATATATCAATATGCCATAGGAATGATAGGAACCACTTAATGTTTTGAAATAAAAAGTGGGAACCATAGGGCACTCTTCAGCTCATAATTTATATCTATGCAAAAATCTTATTCCGTTACTCCATACAAACAATAAATTTTAACATAAATAAGGACCTTAAAAGGGTCGTAAAACATTTCAGCATCCGCATTTAACAGAAAATTTATAAATTAACGTCCATTTTATCGTCTCATTGACTTCAACTTTATTGGTTCTTAACACAAAAAATTCTGAAGTAGCAAGTTTCGTATGTACAGCTAATTGACAACCAGATCACATCAATGCGGGTTGAACTTCCGTTGCGCCCAATATTTTACATTTTTTATATCTATGGCTACATTTTTATACTGTCTAACAATCAAATTATTTTGCTTTAAATAACTCTTTTACTGAAATTGTCAATTTTTACATGGACGAAATTCGAAACTGTAGGATATTACAACAATTGTTAAAATCGATATACGGGATCGATTTTAATAAAAACTTAGACTAGATATATAGACTACATTTAAAAACTAAAAACTTGAATAAATATAAAAAAATAAATAAAAGTAAAAACTTTATATTCGACCGGGATTCGAACCCGGACGGACACCTGTTATCGTCAATCTTGCGCCTTGGCCGCTTGACCACGATTCATAAGCATATGCCTGAGCGTGAGAAATTAGCGATTATATTTTGCGTGGAATAATGCGAAAGAAAACCGCATGAAAACTGTAATACACGCGTTTTCCCAGACATAGATTTATCACCCCCGAAAACCTCATATAAAATATTTTTCCTAGTCCGAAATCGAATTCGTTGTTTTATTAATTTTGAAAAATCATTAAATTAAAAATGTCATTGGATAAAAAAACCAGCCTTTAAAAATTGAAGCTTAAGCCTGTTTTGTATATTTCACGTTTAAAAAAAAAATAAAAAATGATGGTGAAATGATAATAAATATTAAATATACATATCAAATTCTACCCGCATAATTAATATATATATATATATATATATATATATATATATATATATATATATATATATATATATATATATATATATGCTACTGAAAGCGTATGCGCACCCCCGTGACCGTCCATGGTCATGCTTTTACCCCCTATCACGTTATGAATGAGAGGTCTGGGAGGGGGGGCGGTCAACGCCGCCTCGCATTCGCCGGCCGTATTCCGCCGCGAACGCGTGTCACCGCGATACTTAGACAAACATTCCACGCGTGTGTATAATCCACACCTGAAATGAGCGATAGTGAAACATAATTGTGATAGTGGTATATTATATATTTTCTACTGACTTGTTCTAGTTGCAAAGAGTTTCGCACGAAAGGACCGTAGCGTGACAGTTTGCTGTGTTTTGTGCGAGTTACTCGAGGAGTTTCTTTAGTGTAAGTCGGAGGCCGAAGAGAAACCCGGCCCCGACATGGAGAGCTACTTCGACATCTCCAACGATCTGAAAGATGTCTGGGACGCGGACATCGACCCGGTAAGTGACCTTATCATTTCGTACACCAGGCAATTTCCATAGGTAATTAAAATTACCTATGGGAATTACACGCGCCAAAAATTGGAATATTTATATAAAGGTCAAATTCAGAGCTGATAATGATAACAACATATTGTTCCACATCTTGATTATAGCTGAAGCGAACGCAAAAGTTTATTATTATAAATGGGAAAATCTATAGGAAAATATCTTAATCTCTCACTACAGCAAAGTCGGGTCACAGAGCTAATAACAAATAATTGCAGCTCCGACCGACCTTGTTTTGTAATCAAGGTACCTGCATCGCTAAAGAAAATAATCGGTGTACGTCTCACGATTCCAGTATCGCAACAATTGCATTCCTGTATATTAGAGATCAGTTTTACAAATTTACGTAAAATTGTTATCATTCATACTTCGATCAGTTCGTATTTATCCATGTTATTTGTAGCATTAAGTCATAAAAAGATAAAAGTAAGTCGCATTAGAAGTAAAAAGCTATAAGTGAAACATTTACGACAAAACCGTTATGCGAAACCCGATAAAGCGGACTTCATAACTTAAAAACTTTCTGAAATGGTAGTTTGAGATTTTTTAAGATTTTTATTCCGAGTCGACTCACTACGTGCGAACTGCACGTTTTAAGTTTTAACATTTGACCAAATGTTTTTTTATCTTAGATTTATTCGTTGATAAGTAATCTAATAGAAAATTTAGATTAGTAAATTAAAATATCAATTTTTGTACTTTTAAGTTTAGATGTTATTTGTTAATCGATAAATATCTTTGAATCCAAAGGTATGTTGGTTGATACATGAGCATCAATATATATAGAGTACTTTCCTAACAATAATTGTTAAAATTCAACTGGATAGTTAAAGACCAAAATTTAGAACATTAGTTCAAACTCCAAACAAATAAATGAAAATTACGATTTTGTAAATTTTTAAATTTACAAGTAAAATCTGAAAAACCTAAATCACCGCTAATTTAGTGTCTCGATTAACATTCAATGGATTTTCGTTCATTTAACAGGTACAATATTATTCTTTTCCAATGCAAAAATAAAAATTTAGGAAGGTCAAAGAGAATTAATAATAAATCGTGTATTACTTACAGCCGTGAAGGTTAAAAAGTCGAAATAACAAACGAATCTAATAAGAAAAACACCCCAATTGAACAGGTTGTTGTGAGCATAGAGGCACCTGTTGAGTCTCCCTGCGGTGACGTCACGTACGATAATGGACGGTAATCCGTTGGAATTAGGGAGTCGTCTCGTGCAGAATATTTTGTTCATCGTTGAACGGTCTCTGCATATGTATAGGTTATAGCGAACATTTCTTATGGAAGCGTACGGTACACCGTACACCGTAGAGCGTCGACCCGGTGCGTTGAACTGAACTAAGAGGCCCGTCAGCCGTTTTTATTAACAATATTATCATGTTCTGTAGATAAATCGAGTTTGGAGAAAATATTAACAATGATATAAAAGATCCGTCGGAAATGAAGTGATTTGTATGTAAATGGTTGTTTGATTGATAGGTAGTAAGTAGGTACACTCACAATTTATTTCTACACGTTTAAAGTTTCATTTTATTTTGATAGGTTAAAGTGTTTGTTTGTACGAATTTTTTGTTCTTCATTATATGTATATTCGGTACTTAGCCTTGTTATTTATTTTGCGGTGAATTTTGAGTGCCGAGCGTTGAACGAGCCAGCATTTATTAATTACTGAAGAGATAGCGTTGCTGATTTTATAATTGGTAGCTTTTTCTTTTGGCATATTTCATTTCAATATCTAATTTTGACTGTTTTTAATTTCCTTAAGGTCGGTTTATGGCCATTAATAATAATCAAGTGACCCGAAAATTTAGATAATTTATAACCGCATAATTAAACAGTCCGTTTTTTTATCTCTTCTTACTTTTCCAACAATACCTATAGTAGATATTTTAATTTATATATCTCAGTCTATATTATTATCTAATATCTATATATAATTTTTAGGTATTTATATTTAGAATTTCTGTGTGTCTGTCTGTTTGGGAACCCAGCATGAAATAACCACTGAACAGATTTTCATGAAGTTTGGTATGATGATAGCTGGTTATCCGGGTCAATATATAGGATACTTTTTACTACGGGAAAATATCTCATCTCTGAGAAATTTATACTAAACGTTAAAAGGTAACTAACTATAGGGACAAAACCGAGCGGAGCGAGGGTGAGTCGCTGGCTGGTTTTAATATGTAAGCTTTGGTTTCCGCACAAAATTTCTCTTGCTAAAGCGAAAATAAAAGTATCGGCTCACACTGCCCACGTTACACTATCGACCAGCAAAAATCCTTCTTTAAATCTCATAATCAATTCTTCCTGTGAATCATTAAAAAAATGCCCGGTCATTAAGTCTGCGAATGTTCCGATTCATTTAATTTGTTAATTTACAAGGTAATTTTAGACCAAATGCAAAAGTTTACTTGAACATATATGATGCACGTCGATTTAATTCGTTGATTAGATAATAAATTATGCAATCATGTGTATAATAAATTAGCCTGACATATAATTTAAAAGGAGTTATAATAATTAAATACTTATTATTTATGTATATTTATTTGTATAATTCGGGCTTTCAACATCGACATGAACTTGCCACCATAGTGAACACCATATAGCCTAATAAGTTCCATAAATGTATCGGTAAGAATAGGGTTTTAGCGAAAGTGTAGGCTTAACGATAACTGTAGAAGCAACCTAACGGCCGCATTGTGATGGTAGTTGTAATTGAATTTCCTTTCCTTATGCCGACAGAGGCGGTATGCGTAAAGTAAAATTAAAACAATACGTGTTTCCTTTTTAAATAGATTAAAAGATATATAAGATACTAGCATTGCCCGCGGCTCCGCCCGCGTTCAGATGACCAAAAAGCAAATTCTTTGGTTTTACATATTAGTATACTTTTACAATGCAGTTTTTGTATTTTTTCTTAGAAATGAGATATTTTCCCACAGTAAAAAGTATCCTATATGTTGACCGGGATAACCAGCTACGACCACACAAAATTTCATCAAAATCCGTCCAGTGGTTTTTCTGTGATGCGGTAACAGACAGACAGACAAAAATTCTAAAAACTATAGATTCGGCCTTTGTATCGATAATAATGTTTATTTCAATAAGATTTTTCAAAAAATATTTAATGTACAGATTCGGCTTAGTTACCATTTTATTATATGTATAGATTATTTAAATAACGTATGATATTTATATTATACTAGCAACTCGCCCTCGCTCCGCTCGAGTTCGTCCCTAGATACGTTTTAACTGTTAGTAAAATTACTCTGAGATGAAATATTTTCCAGCAGTAAAAAGTATACTATATGTTGAACCAGATAACCATTCTATCCAGCTATCATCATATCAAATTTCATCAAAATCTGTCTAGCGGTTTTCTCATGATGCGCTCCCGTACACACAGGCAAAAATTCTAAAAACTATAGATTCGGCGTTTGTATCGATAATAATGACTATTTCAATAAGGTTTTCCAAAAAATATTTAATGTCTATTTGAATAAAGTATATTTTGATTCGAAAAAAAAATGTACAGATTCGACTCGGTTAGAATTTTATTATATGTACAGAAGTCTTATTGGTAAAAAACAAAGATTTTTTGCACTTTACAAGAAAAATGATGTTAAATTATGAATATTTACTTATTATTTTTGTCTCTTCTAAAGTTTATAATAAGATATTTTTTAAGTAACACTGCAATAAGATACTTATAGATGATGTAACTCAAAATTAAGAAAGCTATTTATTCTGAATCCATATAATTTATGTTTAAAAGGACGTAAAATTTTTGAACAAGATAACCAAAACCTTGCTTGCCACTTGTGTAACGGGTTTCACTCTAGTGAATGTTGATATGTCAGGTGACACAAAAATCTTGAACTATAATTATATTTTCAAGAAATTCAAGCAAAAGTATAACTTGTTTATCTTACATTTTAACCTTATTTTCTTCAGTATTAATAATTAATGTCATTTAGGACATTATAAATCACAAAAACCATTTTTATTAGTGCCAATACATTTAACATCTATAATCTATATCTATACATATAATAAAATTGTGAGTCGAATCTGTACATTAAATATTTTTCGGAAAATCTTATTGTTATAGTCATTATTATCGATACAGAGGCGGAATCTACGGTTTAATTTTTGTCTGTCTGTCTGGGAACGCATCACGAGAAAACCACTAGACAGATTTTGATGGGTATGATGATAACTGGTTATCCGGGTCAAAATGTAGGATACTTTGTACTGCGGGAAAATATCTCATCTCTGAGAAATCTATACTAAACGTGAAAACTAGCTAGGTTCAATAAATATTCGCTTTTTTTCTCTTATTACTTACGTAATATCTAAGTGATAGAACAATTTATTACATTAAACTATACACACCCAACATTTATAAACCGATGGAAAAACATATTTTATATTCAAAGTTGTACTATTACTTTGTAACTTCAAAAACCTGTCCTCAATGCTCGCGTGCAAGCGACACGATCGTTTATTTTTACTAGCTCTCATATCCCAGTACCGAGCGGCTTATATTGGACTAATCAATCAAAAGTAATGTCTTCATAAATCACCATTTACTATATAGAAGTTTTTGATGAAATTAAGAAAAAATCGATCACATGACGGTTAGATCATCCAAAGATATACTTAATATTGTGTCTCATTTGTTAAGTTTAAACAATGGCTACATTGCGTAAATATATTCCAATGGGTTGCGTCACTCACGATGTATCGGGCTTTCAAAAACACGCTGTTGATACAAGTGCACGAGTAGCAATAGCAACTAGCGAATAATGACAATAAAATATATAGAAAAATATGTAGATAGATACTTCTAACATAAGGTTGCCTACTTCTTCAGTATCTAATAGCCGACCTATGTATATCCAGGGTCAATGCTTTACTTGTACATAGTACTTACATGTGTTCTATTGATTTTTTAACGTAACAAAGTTTTTTAAGTGTGTAATCGCTCTAAGCTTAATTTACCTGAAGTTCGATTTATTCAAAAATCATCTATTATAACATTTGTATAATTACAAGACCATATAATTAAATTTGATGAAATCGATCAAGTGATATTTGAGCGTGCATTTTTGAAAGATTAATTTGATAGATTTGGGGCACAAAACTTGCATTTAATCAACTAATTTATTTCATCAGGGTTATCAACTCGTTTTAGTGACCTTTAAGCATTGTAAATCCCACTATTATATTTTAAAATTATATTCAATATTGGAGATAGGATTCAATATTGTTAGCTAGTGGAAACCAGGTGTAACGTCGCTAATTGCATTTAAACCAGGATTTCAATTTGGCAAATTGGCCATGATGGTACATAAAAAAAAACAATTTACAAACTTAAAAGTAAATAAATAAATATGTTGGGACATTAACACACAGCACCATCTAGTTCCATGGTAAGCTACGAGGCTTGTGTTATGGATACCAGATAGTTGATACACTACACATATATAAACTTTAAATATATACTTATTATAAATACAAACACCCATGACTGGAGTACAAACATTCGTGCTCATCACACAATGAATGCCCCCAGCGGGACTCGAACCCGCGAACGTTGGCACAGCAAGTAGGGTCACTACACACTGAGCCAAACGTGTCGTCAAATAAAAAAAGTACAATAATATTTTTTGTTTTTAAAACAGATAATGAAAAAAACCCTCTAACATGTTTACAATACCTATACTATATATCAAGGCATAAAATGAATGTGTATAATAAAAATTTGTGCGTAATTGCAAAGTTAAATGTTTACAAGTGTATTAAAGTCCTTTCTCCTTGTCAATGTATGGTCAAGAGCGAGACATAAACCGGTTTGTAGAAATGCTTATTACATTCGCTCTTATTCCGTTTCTTTTTAATAAAAAACAGCTAAAATGTACTATTTAAAGAAAATCAAATTTGTTTGTCGGTTCACTTCTAAGTAAAACGAATCGAAAAATTCTTTGAAAAGTTCTTTGAAATTAATGCGTAATCGATCGACACTGGTTTCCTTCCTACAGTAGCAGAATTACCACTTTATAATGGAAAACGATAAACGTTAAAAGATTAATTAATTTTTGACAACGTTTAAAGAGGAAGAGAAAATAAATTCGGCTATAATTTTTATGTTGTGTCTTAAATGCGATATTTTCTCCAATTGATCATAAGGGTGGTTTTATTGTTTAATGTGTACAAAGTGGGGTCGAACAAGTAGTATCTGCGTGTTACAAACTGTAATCACGATACGGGCGGCAAGCGGCAACCGTGCGTGCAACCCTGTGTTTCGTGTCGTGTGAAAGGCGCTTCGTTTGCATTCCTCTCACCGACAGCAAACTTACCGTCAACCTGACGTCTCACTTAGCTCTTATTACTGTGGTATAAAGACAACATTAAAAGCATTACTCCTACTAGTTGGATTGCTCATATCACAAATTTAGAGAGTCGCTGGAACAATTGTCATTCTTCATTAGCACTGTCTAGTGACACATTTTTCTCGACACGGTTAATGACTCTTGCCTTTTTAGGCGCCCTGTAATTGAACTGAATCTATTTAATTTAAACGATGTACCAATCGCACTACTATTTTAAACGTGACAGTTTATATGTTACTCTATCACGGCGAAGTGGCTGGACTAATTTAGATGTAATTTAGTACAAATATAGGCTATGGATATATTGGACATATAAAGCGTGAAGTAACAAATATATATCTACTGTTAGTCACCTAGGGACGCACCCGAGCGAAACGAGGTTGAGTCGTTGTTTTATATAATACAATACGTTTACGTGAATAAAATGGGTGAAAACTTTTTTTTAATAAATTTTGCTCTTAAAGTTGTCTTTTCAGCTTATAAGTAAAGTATAGGCACAGATCATATAATACTATTACTAGTAGTATAGGATATAATCTATACATATAATAAAATTGTAACTAAGTGGAATCTGTACATTAAATATTTTTCGGAAAATCTTATTGAAATAGACAGTATTATCGATACAGAGTCCGAATCTGTAGTTTTTAGAATTTTTGTCTGTCTGTCTGTATGTTTGTCTGTCCGTCCGTCCGTCCGTCCGTCCGTCCGTCCCGTCTGTCTGTCTGTCTGTTACCGCATCACGAGAAAACCACTGGACATATTTTGATGAAATTTGGTATGATGATAGCTGGTTATCCGAGTCAACATATAGGATACTTTTTACCGCGGGAAAATATCTCAATTCTGAGAAAAAATACCAAAACTGCAATGTAAGAGTATACTAATATGTAAAACCTAAGAATTTAGTTTTTGGATATCTGAACGTGGACGGAGCCGCAGGCAATGCTAGTAAATATATAAGGTATATTGCAAGGAATAACGTAGATCTGCGGCAACAAATGTTTACTATTACCGTCATAAACTAGGGATTAAATTACCTATCCATTTCGCAATTTCAAATGACATTTATATTAGGAATGCAATTTGTTTCACGATTCAATAAGTAAGTCAATTACGATACGTAATGTGTTTTATAATTAAGTAGGTGGCTCGTTACTCACCGTTTCGGCTAATACTACACTGATAACTGAATTGACACCAGCATTCAATTTTGTGTAATTGAAAAATAGTTCGTTAAAAGTCTCAGTCTAACCGCAAAAGTGGTCTTACAACTTTGCCCCGTAAATTGAAATGATGGAATTGCATTTCTAAACAATTTACATAATGGTGTAAACAATTATTTTAAAATGATTTCACTAGTTGCTTATAAAATATTATACAGACTGTTAATTATATATTTAGCGCTTCGACTAATTGGTTTATTTTATATAGTAGCGGCTCACCCTCGCTTCGCTCAGGTTCGCCTCTAGAAAAACGACCAAATCTATCCACGGGAAACGTACATTTTTCCGGTGTAAAAATTAGTCTATGTGTTATTCTGATGTATGAGCTATATTATTGTAAAGTTTCATCAAAATTCATTCCGTGAATTTTGCGTGAAAGATTAACAAACATACATCCATACTCACAATCTTTTACATTTATAATATTAGTATAGATTTTTGAGTTATTTTTTTTATATTTGTCAACTTTCCTTTTCCTTGTGTCCTAAATCCGTAAATATTAATATACAAAAATTTAAAACTTTCAAAAATATCACAAAATTATACATAATGTAGAAAAATATATATTTATTCATTTTAATACAATCGGTGTTTATTACTTATATAAAATGTAGAAAGTATATATTTTAAACTTTATTTCTCGCATCAATGTAGTTTTTTGAATTATATGGGTGTTTTTTGAATTAAATATACATACTTTATGGGCTGGAGAATGAGACAAATTCTTATCATGACACATCTTAATATAACAACTTCTCATTGTAACACAAGTAGCCTCGTAAATGATTAAGTAAGTGATGTTAGTCACAAAAGTAATTTTATTTTCCACCGGTAATCGAAAGTAATCTTATCATACATACTCTTATGTAATTGTCATTCAGATGCATTTTACACGACTTTAATATGTCAAATACCGACCTGTGATAAACTTGACTTGAAAATCTGACATTATTACGAACAATTTGCAATAACTGCACTACAGTGTGTCTAGATTTATTAAAGTACTTAATTCATTGTTTTTTTTTTACATTTGTAAAACTAAGCTATTCTCAAAAGTTAAATATCTTAAATATAAATATTTTACGGCGACTTGACTGCCTTTTTTCTAACAAAATAGGTTCTCGCACTGAATAGCACGTTTTATGATAGAGCATCAAAAACAGCCCTTAGAAATACGTTAATTGTATGTTTTTCGTGAAGTTTTAGTTCTGGTTTTCTTATTACTTAGGGAATCTGCCGAAACAGCAAAGGACCTGTAAAAAAATTCTGCTACCTATTATATTTCAAAAAAATAATTTAAAGTTAAAAAGAAAAGCGTCGGCTTTGCTATAAGTTTTCGACTGAACCCTTTCTGTAAGGAACCCTTAAACAGTTATTTCATAGAAAGTTTGAATAAAACTTTATCAATACCTACTTCAATAATAGCCTTATACACCATTAAAACGTTTATAAAAATGGGAAAGTTAGCTCAAATATTTTATTACACAAATTTTCTTAATCGGAAGTTGTGAATCGCATTCGTTTGAATGTATCGAAAAGACAACTTTCACAGCCAATGACATTTCCGATAACGATTGTCGTTCACAACACGTTTTAAATGCGAATTATGTTTAGGAATTGAACATTGAACGACAAAAAGTGTGGACTTGTTACAGTTTATGATAAAAATAATACATTGTTTAATAATATATCTTAATTAAACTTTCTCGTACCAGATATCGTATTACAAACCATTATCGTAATTTTATTTGCAAAAATTTGGATTGTTTTTAAAATGATAGCACTTTGTATCAACATTCGAACATACAAAGTATTTTTAGGTTTAAGATATGTTCCATGTATTATTAATTATTATTGAATTGAATTCTTTCTAGAAAATGTTAATTAAAAACAACAATACTTTAATTAATATCAGTTTTCCTTAATTAATATTAAAATTGTGAAAGTGTTTGCTTTCTCAATGGAGCTATGAATCGACTTATATTTTAAATAAAATATCTATACGAGCATATAATTTGCTTTTTATTCCGTTATAGTGCAAATAATAAACAACGCGCCATGCATATTTACAGAGTGGAGTAATAGCAAGTTATTAGTTTCATATATTCTCAATGCGTGTCGTACTTTGCATCTCTAATGCAAAAATTGATTTATTTTTCAAAACTTAGCATGACTATCCATGTATTTTATACAAATATATACTATAATATTTACATTACGTTATCACTGGAATAAGTGGATTATTGACACAAATGCAAATAATTTTTTTCACTTGATATACTCGTAATTCACCCAAACGTTTTTGTGCGGATGGCTTTATGTAAGATGTTAGCCCCACTATTTCCTCGCCTGGTGAAATCAATCCGGTTGGTTTGAAACTAAAGAAGTTGGATAGAAATTCTGTCCTTAACTAGAATCAGATCATTTTATGTAATGCTGGAAAATGTTGTAGTCGCGTGTATTACTCGATAATACCAGATATTTTGTATTATTAAAAGATTCATATATACTCGTAACTGTAACATTGCAAATATGTATAAAAACGATCAGCATTGCGAGAGCGAACAAAACACCATTTATCGGATAGTTCTACATCTTTATATATATATATATATATATATATATATATATATATATATATATATATATATATATATATATATATATATATATATATATATATATATATAATTTTTCTGGTCCCTGAATGGTAATGTAATTGGTGCAGCAGTCGGGTTCTAGCATTTTTGTCATTTTTATTATTATGTCACTAACATTATTATGTCACTAAACTCTGATTTTAATGAAATATTTTTGTGTGTTTGTCTTATTGTGTTTTATTGTCGAAATCAATAATGTCATCCAAACGATATAAAATATATATCATTCCAGATCTCTCACTGTGCGTTACCAATATTTTGTTTCCATGGCATTGGCATTTGCAGTTTATTGTAAAGACTTCTACTAGTATTATATGTATAGCAGGAAAATAATAATTTATCCTCTTCAAAGCGACTTTTAATTTGTGTCAGTTTACAAATTACTCGCTATATCTTTTACATGTATATTACAAGATAATATAGGAAGGTAATGACAAAATAAACAAAATAACTATACACTGTCACGAATTTTAAATTTTATTACGAAAAATTAGTTCCTGAAAACTCATTTATAAGTTTAAGTCGTGTCTAATTGAAAAATAAAGCCATATCGTTAGGTAGGGCTTACGTAATGTTATCGAAGTATCGACAAATCGAATTTACCTGCACTATGTAGCACGTGCCTCTTATCAGCGGCGTTTGATTCGGTACGTTTCCATAAAAAAATCAAATAAATGCGAAACTATCACTCCAAGGTGATTTTATTTAAACTAACAAGTTAGTACTTTTAGAGTTTTTTAGTATTTCTTTATTTCATTAACTGTTCTCTATTATCACTAAAAGGTTTCATACCATATTTGTTGTAGATTGTTTTTAAATTACATAATATGGATTAATGTTATAAGCTTTTGTCATCATTATGATATTGATGATACTGAATTGTTATTAAGATTGGCATTTTCATTGAAAAAACATATTTAATATTTACATTTGGTGGCAAAAAAAGTTGTGGAAATTTTTTTGTATAAATTATATGAGTCACAGATATACCACTAACAACATAAAATGCTAATTCCATCGATCAAAAAAGTTTTGACTCAGAATAAATATATATAGAAAAACCACTGGAGGGATTTTGATGAAATTTGGTACGGTGATAACTGGCTGTCCGGGTCAACATATAGGATACTTTTTACCCCGGGAAAATATCTTATTTCTGAGAAAAAATACAAAAACTGCAATGTAGGAGTAAACTAATATGTAAAACCTAAGAATTTGGTTTTTGGTCATCTGAACGCGGGCGGAGCCGCGGGCAATGCTAGTTAGTTTATATTAATAAAATCCGTCAGCTATTTTTATTTATTAATTAACTAATTTTAGTAATAATGAGTATTCTATTTATATGTGTATATGTACTGTTTGAAAACATTTACATATTAATTTAAAACGTTATTGTAAGGCTTAATGGTTAGTTCTAACTTCTATGACACTATCTGTATTATTTCTTAGTCTGTGCAATTAACATTCTCAAAGTTAAGGACACCAACTAAATAATAATTACACAGGTGTGAAATTGAATCGCTTGATTAATTATTTATTGGTCTTTGCAAAGCAATAACACACTTTTATAATATACTATTATATTATTTTATAAATTGAAATAAAAAATTAAAAAGAAATATTCTTCTTTAATAAAACTTGTGTTTTCGGATATTTTCGTTATTTTATTTTATTTTTGGTTTTCGACATTCCCGATTTAATTTTTTTAATATTATAAAGACACTGTGGTGCCATTTCTATTTTCTACTAAATTATTATAATTTTATGAATAGACACGGTGTAAATAAGTATGAATGTTGAGAGCCAAAAAATCGGGTGGGCCTGTGTCAGGGCACACAGCCGCACCGCATTTCAGCGAGTTTTTTTTGTTTTGGTTTTTTTATAAATATTTTGCGTATTTGAAAACAAATTAGTAAAAATAGTAATTTTTGAAGATAGCAACGGAAAGAATATCATATGTATATATCATTTTTCAGACAATAACAACGGTTACTATGGCAACCCAATGCAACCTATTTCGTTACGGTTTACTTTTCTGACTTAGCACCCGTATGTTTTGGTGTGATTTTAAAGACATTTCACGTCAAAACCTTAGTCTTCTCAAAGACCATGCTTGCTGTAAAGCATACCAAACATCGGGAGACAAAAATAAAGAAAAACCGCAAAAAATAATTTAAAATGTCAAATTTTCTCATGAATGAATATCAAAAATATTGAGATCTATGTGTTCGTAAAATTGAAATTATGAATCCTAGAGCTTGTCATAAATCATAATATTATACCTCTTATTAAAGTTTAAAGAACACGCAGACGCAGAGGCATGGCTAAAATCCATCGCATCTAATTGTCTTAGCTGAGCATAAACATGATTGTGAGTTAACAATGCATTTGGCTTCCGAAGCCCGATAAAGAACGTGTAGAATTCTCTATTGCTTTAAAATTAAAACTTTCGATTATGTTTTATGACACCTTATCTTGCCCATATATTTCCTATTCCTCATAAAATTCTCGTAAAATACGCGTACAGTCGTGACCTTTTATTATCTCGTTCAAATGGGATATAAATTTTGTGTATAGAACATGCGAAAGTTTTTTTAAATTGACATTTACTTAAGTTTAGTAAGTTACCGTATGGTTTGAAAATACAATTAGACTCGGTAGGTGGCGCTGCAGTCGGTGTGTCATCAAATTATTATTAATTAAAACAGAAAGCCCAAGAGTTTGTTTTTTCAACCGACTTCAAAAAGGAGGAGGTTCTCAATTCGACTGTATTTTTTTTTTTTTATGTTTGTTACCTCAGAACTCCGTCATTTATTAACCGATTTGGACAATTTTTGTGTTGTTTGAAAGGGTATACTTCCAGATTGGTCCCATTTAAATTTCAAAAAAAAATACCACCCCTAAGGGTGGAAAAACAAGTAATGATGAATTTAACCTACTTCTAATTATCATATTGACTTGAAACTTTGCAAGTATTTCTATTTACGTTGATAGTACAGTGGTTTGGTGTTGTTGACCTGATCTGATGGCAAGGCCAGAAGGTGGATAGGTGGAATTCTTCAACGGCTAATAGTAGATACTTTGAGTTTGGGCTTATTTTGTTTGATTTGACAAGCCTAAAACGTTAGAATTCTTACTTTGCTACTACTGTCTACACTAAAAATGGAAAAATAAAAACTTTTTAACAAAAAAATAAAAACCGACTTCAAACAAAAGCACTAAAAAGTAAATAATAACTGATTGGTAGTTTTCATTTACTATACATACCTAATCAAATATTTTCGAAGTCGGTGTGCTTTGGCAAAGTAATTAAAGCCTACCTATTAAATACATACCTAATCAAATATTTTCGAAATCGGTGCCAGTCCATACAAAGCAAAGCACACCGACTTCGAAAATATTTGATTAGGTATGTATAGTAAATGAAAACTACCAATCAGTTATTATTTACTTTTTAGTGCTTTTGTTTGAAGTCGGTTTTTATTTTTTTGTTAATTAGTGGTTTGAACACGGGCGAAGCCGCGGGTTCTGCTAGTATATAAATAAATGTAAGTTGCGTTTTAAAATATTTTCCTAAATAATAAAAAGATAATTATTAACGATAATTTCATTTACTTCAGTTACAAAATAAAGAAAAACCAATGGATGAGATAATTGTTTTTAGAATTTTGCAGGGAATTCCTAACCGTTAATATTTTGTTACGTTTTCTGACTCGAATGTTTTAAATCATCTTTATCTGTGGATGATTAAAATGTGAAGCTGTGCTCAAATTATTATTAATTACTTATTTATACTAATATTTTAAACAGGCAGAGTTTGTTTCTTTGTTTGTTTGTTTGTTTGTTTGAACGCGCTAATCTCAGAAACTACTAATCCGATTTTAAAAATTCATTTTGCATTAGATAGCCCGTTCATTGAAGATGGCTGTACTATATAATATATAGTCTTATCTATTCCTTACTAACCGTTAAAATGTATCTAGATATTAACACGAGCAAAGCGAGCGTGAGCCGCTAGTATTATACGTACCTAATATGTGTATGTACATAATTTATTTAGTTGTCCGCCTCCATCCAAAAGAAAAAAGTCGCCTTAAAACACCAATCAACACTTATGTGTTTGATTCAAAACATTACATTCTCTAAACAATTTAAAACAGACTTCCAGTTTTTTATGGAAATTTATATTTAAAAATGTCAATATTACAATAATAAGGGGACAAAATCATGATAAATCTAACTAAGCTTAACAATAACAAATACCAAACATAAATGAAATGTAAAAGACGGTTTTGTGACGGTTTGTTTTCTAAATGACACCGGTCTTTCACCGGTAAATGTGGCGTTACTCCTTGCTTGTATACGGCGTACTTAAGAAGGAACAACAGTCTTGATATATGTACATTTTACATAATATGTATGACTGTTCTGGATAAATCTAGCGCACTTTAATGAAAATATTGATTAACTAGCGGCTCACCTTCGCTTCGCTCGAGTTCGTCCCTAGGTTGATTCCCCATACAAACTTTCATCCCCATTTACAGCCCCATAAGGGATGATTTCCAGGATAAAAAGTATCCTATGTCCTTCCCAGGGTCTCAAACGGTCTTCTTACCAAATTTCATTTAAATCGGTTCAGTAGATCCGGAGATTACCCCCTACAACCTCACAAACTCACAAACTTTACCTCTTTATAATATTAGTATAGATTAACAATGAGGCCTTCCTCAGTTGGTCTAGTGACAGTTGAAAAAAGGGTTTATTTATATTCTTTATCCTTTATTTTTTTAATTATATTAAAAATATAATTAGTTTGAAATGTTTAACTTTAAAGTAATGAAAGATAATTAGGCTAATAATATGTTTATAGCATACACTCAAGCATAAAATGCTTTGAAATAGGTAAATAAAATTTATAAACAAAAAAATATTTTTTACATTATTTTTAGGGTGGAGATGTAACATACGTCGTACATACTTTTGTAGTATGGCTTTAACCCTTATAAAATTGAAAATTCTACTAGTGCAGTAGCCAGTAGGCATGTAGTGCAAAAAATCTGCTTGTGTTAAGTCCATTTAAAGAAATAATTAAGATTGAATGTCTAATGCCCGATTTCACCAACAACCAATAAGCTACCACCAACGTATGGGATCCTTAGCTTAAAAGTTCCCCTAAACTAGCTCCTAAATTAAATTTCGTTTTACCATCGTCAGAGCCTGTATTTCTAGTTTATCTATATTTAGGTGATATTTTAACATTTAGGTGACCCCTAACTGTCGGTGAAACAGAAACTGTCCCCTAACAGCCCCCTAACTATGCTTAGGGGATCGCTTAAACTAAGGTGACGTTGGTGAAATCGGGCATAAGTTTAATAAAAAAAAAATTGCATAAAAAGATTATAGTGTTGACAAAGATTGTGGTTAACATTCCCTTTTAAGCAAGTAATTTTTGTCTGTATTAGGAGACCCCACCCTTTCATAACAAAACTAAACATATAATAAATAAAAAACTTAAATAAAAACGCACAAACAAAAGTGTTAAATATAACTCCATTATTATTATTTGTCCACATTAAGGTCCTGCTGCTTCACTTTGTATTTTTGATATAACCGTTTCTTAAAGTTTCTAAGTGTGGGCGGGATCGGGATTTGAATATTTTTTTACTAAAACCCACGTAATAAACAGTGACATTAAAGGTGAAGACAAGGAAAATACAGTGGAAAAATCTAAGTACTCTTCTATGAGCTTTCATCAATTACCTTTATATAATGAATTTTCTGGTAACATAAATTTTATAAGAAATTAAAATTAGTAATACAAAACTTATATATCATACACTCACTCACTTGTAGGTAGTATAGGTACATATGGGCGAAAGCTAGTCCTGTTATGTTACGACTTATGAATATGATTCAATAAGCAATCGTGCTAACGAAACGTCGGTGGAGTGGAACATAGTTGGCGTTTATCTGCCGATTTCTACGGCATTGTGGAAACTTCACTGATTATTGACACAGTTGTTATATGATACAAGCATTGCCCGCGGCTCCGTCCGCGTTCAGATGACCAAAAACCAAATTCTTAGGTTTTATATATTAGTATACTCTTACATTGCAGTTTTTGTATCTTTTATCAGAAATGAGATTATTTCCCGCGGCAAAAAGTATCCTATATGTTGACCCGGATAACCAGCTATCATCGTACCAAATTTCATCAAAATCTGTCCAGTGGTTTTCTCGTGATGCGGTAACAGACAGACAGATATACATACAGAAAAACAGTTAGACAGACAAAAATTTTAAAAACTATAGATTCAGACTCTGCATCGATAATAATGTCTATTTCAATTAGATTTCTCAAAAAATATTTAATGTACAGATTTGACTTAGAATTTTATTATATGTATAGATGATAATACAGGTTTAGGTAAAATATTGTTATAAAATGGCTAAGTAAGACTTATGTTACCTCAGACATTGGCAAGTTAGAACTAATATTAAAAAATATGATTCATATTCTCTTACTAGTGAGTCACTCTCGCTCCGCTCAGGTTTGTCCCTAGTTACGTTTTAACGTTTGGTTCAGAGATGAGATTTTTCCCGCGGTAAAAAGTATCCTATAAGTTGACCCGGATAACCAGCTAACATCATACTAAATTTCATCGAAATCTGTCAAGTGGTTTTCTCGTGATGCGCTCACAGCTGTCTGTGTCAGCTTTGTGTGTGTGTGTGTGTGTGTGTGTGTGTGTGTGTGTGTGTGTGTGTCAGACAGACAAAAAATTATTACATATATAGCAATGTTATTATATGTATAGATTTTTCCTTCGTACTAACTACTAAAGACAAATTGAATGAAAATGACTTGAGTCAAGGGATTACAAACAACCCATCCGCTCAATGGACTAAGGTGGAGTCGGGGCGCGGTTAACTCGCATAACTAGATTGATGTGGAAAGTTTTAAAAGAAAATTGTTAGTATTTAAATTTGTTTTAGTAGTTTATTTAAAAGAAAACATTATTTTTATTATAATCTAGCATATGTTACTTCATTTATAAAATCCAATATTCGAAAAATATAGTTACTGATATTTTTTTACAAACTTATGTGGATAGTATCTAATACCTTTAAACGAGCAATTCTTGTATATTTATTATATTTTTATTCTTGTATATTATGCAACGATTTCGCTGAAATTTGGTATGTAGGGGTTTTCGGGGGCGAAAAATCGATCTAGATTAGTCTTATGTCTGGCAAAACGCGTTTTTTCGAGTTTTAATGCGGTTTTCTTTTGCATTATTCCACGCAAAATATGATCGCTAATTTCGCACGGTCAAAGCAGCCAAGGTGCAAGACTGACAATCACAGGTGTCCGGGTTCGAATCCCAGTCGGATACAAAGTTTTACTTTTGTTTTCTTTTTTTAAATTATATTCAATTTTTATTTATCTAAAAATACGATATAATAAAAAAGAACTCCGGTCGCAAAGGTAAGTATTATACCTAAGAATAAACATCCAAATCTGTGTAAAAACCTTTTATTACACTTTAACTACTCAAAATATCACCTATTGACTTCCACTATAGAATCTGTTATTTTTTTCAGTTAGATAAAACGAAATATGCCATTATAAATAACTAACTGATCGTTAACAAAGGCCTTTATCAGCAAAATGTCGTTAACTACAATATCTAATGACTGACGTTTTTCATGGTAGAAGGATTTTGCACGTTATCATGAAGTTAAATAGAAAAAATTCAATAGTTATGTTTATGCTTTATTATTTTTTATAACCTCTTGAAGTACCTACATTTCGTAAAGTTGTTACATAATATAATAAAATCTATTTTACACAGTTCCTTGAATATGAATAACAAGTGATACTATTGTATAGAACAGTTGGAAAACCCTTTTTTAACGTGATAAAATATATCAAATTTATTATCATTCAGACCAAAATAGGATTTCCCCAGAAGTCTCAATCGTCCAAGTACCTATATCAAGTAAATGCGTAATGTTTGGTGTTTATAAACTATACACTCGGTGAAGTCCCCGTGTTAATATTACAGTATTATGTTTAGTGTTAACATTTGGACAGTTTTTATACTTATTTGGGTTTTTATATAAGGCAAAATATTGTTCTATTTAGTTTAAGTAAAGCTTAAAGTAATTGATCTAGATTAATTTTATCCCAGTTCCCGGGCGCTCCCACGAGATCGTGTAGGAGCACAGTGCATTTGAAAAACAAGGTAAATGGGACACGCGACGTAGTGGACTTAATGCGTCCCGACATTGTGTCCTGATCACGCTAAGGCTGCCTGCACGCTATGCTCAGGTCAAGGTGATAGTGATTTTATGATTATGTGGCAGTCCAACTAATTTATTTTCTGACTTACATCGGCCTTTATCAACTGGTTGTTGACTTCGTCTATATCTACAGGACAATTGCTCATAAAAAAATATGAGTAGGTACACGGATGTTTAACAATAAATTATTTTGTTATTAACATAGCTACCTGTGGATAACACAAATGTTTTTATCATATCATAAAATGATTAATTTCCATTTATAAATACAGTATTTTCATCTTTATTTATTATATATGTAACTAGCGACTCAGCGCGTCCCTAGCTTGATTCCCTATACAATCTTTCATCCCCATTTTCACCCCCTTAAGGGATGATTTCCGGGATAAAAAATATCCTATGTCCTTCCCTCTCAAACTATCTTCTTAACAAATTTCATCTAAATCGGTGCAGTAGATCCAGAGATTACCCCCTACAAAGTCACAAACTCACAAACTTTACCTCTTTATAATATTAGTATAGATAAGTAAGGGTCTTTTTATCTCGTCTACTTTGTAGCCGGCCTTCGAACCTTCGACAAGTTTCTGTTATATACATATAGGTATACGATGAGTATCTTTACAATAAATTGAACGATCATCCTTACTAATATTATAAATACAAAAATGTGTATTTGTTAACTTGTTCTTCTTATATCTTATATTTTATTATTTTGTCCTCGTATTAAACTGATTTTGTTTAAAATCAATTGGTATATTGCTAAGAACAACGGCTATGTATTTACATAATATGTGTGGCTAGGATGAGGCAAGGACGATCACTCACATGTATACATAAAGTAGGCATACGATACAATAATAACAGCTTCATATAATAAAGAATTATATATATAAAGATTATAAATTAAAAATTTCAAAAAACCTCCTACGCAAATTAATTGTCATTTAACGATTGCACTGGCTCTCGTGAGCACTTAATCGAGTAATCATACGCCAAAATGCCTTACATCATTTTGGAAAAGAGCTGATACTCTTACACTGCTGGACCGATATTAACCAAACATAGCTAAGAACCACCGCAAGGAAACTGGCTGACAGACAGACATCTACGTCAAACTTGTAACACTCCTCTTTTTGCGTCGGGGGTTATAAAATGTTAATTTTGTTGAAGAAAACATGTGATAAGATGTAGCTAATTTTTCATCAGTAAGATATTATTAAATTTAAGCAGAACTGCAATGTCATAATAACATAACTTTTAGGTTTTGTACCATAAACTTGATACGTATACATTATACCGGATGAGTTATAGATACATTAAAAGTGTAAAAGATTGCCATTTGCATGATTTCTACTCGTGTAACAGATAACAAGAATGCGTGCAAGCTGACGAGTCACATCCGCAGCGCATGTAAAATTATTGTTATTACTTCGTAAATTTTCACCCACAAATATTTAATACTAGCGACTCGCCCTCGCTCCGCTCGGTTTCGTGTCTTGGTACGTTTTCAAAAAAAATCTAATTTTCTCAGAGATGAGATATTTCCCTGCAGTAAAAAGTATCCTAAATGTTGACCCGGATAACCAGCTGTCATCATACCAAATTTCATCAAAATCTGTCCTGTTGTTTTCTCGTGATGCGTTCCCAGACAGAGAGACAAACAGAAATTCTAATATAGATTTGGCCTCTGTATCGATCATAACATCTATTTCAATAAGATTTTCCGAGAAACATTTAATGTACAGATTCGACTCAGAATTTTATTATATGTATAGTTTTTAATTACCTAATCAACTTTGAAATATAAAAATGAAAGACTATACAGAGAAGGTGATCTATGAAAGGTATTGTATTTAAACCTAAACGTTTAACATCTTAATTTTTTACGTATATAAACGTGGAAGTTAAAAAAATTCTATCCCAACAATCAGCATTAGGTACAAATTATATTTTAATTTGATATAATATTCAACAAAAAATCTGATGCTCATAATAATTCAGTTGTTATTCTAACAAATTCAACTTTGTATATAGTTACTACTTATTACATAAAGCAAATTGTAATTTACGATCGGTTAGTGGTTTCTGTCAGTACTGACATGATGACTTAATCAGTGGTCGGTATTAAGTAGGTACGTCAAATTGTTGATCGCTCGACTTAAGATCTGGGTCGATTGAAATCGTCTGGAATTGTTTTTCGCAAATCCTCTACAGTTCCTAAAATAAACCTGAATATTGAATAATCTATACATATAATAAAATTGTAACCAAGCCGAATCTGTACATTAAATATTTTTTGGAAAATCTTATTGAAATAGACATTATTATGGATACAGAGGCCGAATCTACAGTTTTTGGAATTTTTGTCTGTCTGTCTGTTACCGTATCACAGAAAAACCACTGGAGGGATTTTGATGAAATTTGGTATGGTGATTGCTGGTTATCCGGGTCAACATATAGGATACTTTTTACCGCGGGAAAATATCTCATTTCTGAGAAAAAAAAAATACAAAAACTGCATTGTAAGAGTATACTAATATGTAAAACCTAAGAATTTGCTTTTTGGCCATCTGAACGCGGGCGGAGCCGCGGGCAATGCTAGTAAGTTAATATAATCGAAATAAGATCTGTTCTTTTTACGCAGTAATAAGTAATTGAAGTATAAGGTCCTTGTTGTATAAATAAAAAAAATTGTGTTTGTCACGATTTCAATTTATATTATATTTATAATCTTAAACCTATAAATTTTTATAACCTTCGTTGTACGTTATAAATAGATACACTACGTTATATATATATATATATATATATATATATATATTATATATATATATATATATATATATATATATATATATATATATATATACATATATATGTATATATATAGGTATGATGAGTTGTTGTGGGTTGTATTAAAATTTAAAACGTGTTTTTCCTGTGGGAATGAGATAATCCTCCAACTATCTCTACACAAAACCACGCCAATTCATCTCTCTGTTTCGACGTAAAAGAAGGACAAACAAACACACTTTCACATTTATAATATTAGTATGGACTAGTTCGTGCCTGCCATTCTCATCATTATTGGGCTTGTTACAATTAATCTGATTACCTGAAATAATTATGAAAAATATTTTGTATTAAATATACATATTTAAACAAAAATATATCGCGTGTGATGGATAGACCCATCCCTAAGGCAAAATGCTTATAAAAATTGGACTAATGGCATAAGTACTACCCTCACATCGAATTTCTTGAAGAGGGTAGTTGGTACTTTCCCGAGACAACCCGCTTTTGTTATCATTACTTTTATCTACTAGAAATAACCTTTAAAGTCGTAATATTCATTTCGATATCGTCACGCTTTTTAACTGGTCATGTAACTGGTATTCGCATCTTCCCGTTAGACACTCGAAAGTTTCATTATTATGTTTTTAGTTCATGGCTAAAGCTTGTACTGCTCATTATTTGATTTTCATTATATTGCATCATTATTAAATAAATGCTGTTTATAGAGATTAAACGCGGTATAATAAGGCATATTAAATATCAGAGTAAAAAAGAAAAGGTGTTAGATATACATTTATCAAACGTTTAGTTAAGTATTCAATCACGACCTTCTGTTTTTATATGAACAAGTTGTGGATTAGAATTTTAATAGATTTCTAAAACTTATCTATGTTTATATTTAGACTAATATGCCTATAACAACACAACCCCCTTTGAAATCTAAACCTTCTAGGGATGCGATTTATCTGACAGGCAAAAATTCCAAAAATTGTAGAGTTTAAAAACATTTTAATGTAGTAGTCACCTACAACTTACACTTTTCTCTTTCATTATTATACATTACATAATAAACAATATTACAAGGTATTTTGAAAACTCTTAAGATAACATTTGTTATATGTTCAAGAAACAGGATGGTACTTCCTAATGATAGTCAAAAAGTGGACAATCTCCAAAATGGCAACTATGCGAGGGTCAACGACTTGAAACTCTATTAAATTAAAATAACGTTTTGTTGCTTTACGTATTGATCTTTTTGTTGCTATGTCTTCGTTTAGGAATGTAACTCGTAACTCATATATATATACGGTTGAAAATTGGTATGTGTATTACTTAAAGTCTGGCCCGGATTCGCTTCATTTCTTCAAGCAGAGAGCCAGTCATTTTTCGTATTGCAGATAAAATTCGTCAGTGCTGTGGATACTTACACTTCGAATAGCTTATACTTGTACAAACTTTACAAGTGACTATTACTGATATTTATAGAATAACTAGCATTGCCCGCGGCTCCGCCCGCGTTGAGATGATCAAAAACCAAATTCTTAGGTTTTACATATTAGTATTCTCTTACAATGCAGTTTTTGTATTTTTTCTTAGAAATAAGATATTTTCCCGCGGTAACAAGTATCCTATATGTTGACCCGGATAACCAGCTATCACCATACAAAATTTCATTAAAATCCCTCCCGTGGTTTTTCTGTGATACGGTAACAGACAGACAGACAGACAGACAAAAATTCAAAAAATTATAGATTCGGGCTCTGTATCGATAATAATGTCTATTTAAATAATATTTTCCAAATAATATTTAATGTACAAATTCGGCTTAGTTACAATTTTATTATATGTGTAGAAGATATACCGTGAGTGTTTCATTTTGAATTTTTCGTGTGAAAAAAGGAAACACCAAGAAAATTCATACCTAATAAAATGCCACTTCTGGGCTCGGGTCTTCCCTCAATATGAATGGTATCAGGCAATAGTTCATCACGCTGGTCGAGTGCTGGTCGAGTGGCGGACTTCACACGTCTTTCGAAAACTAGTTAGGTTCTCTCAGGCATGCAGGTGTCCTCATGATTTTTTCCTTTATCGTATTAGCATGTATTTGTAATATTTCATATATGAGATTCATAATCTTCAAACCACAACTTTTTACTAAATTAGATTACCTACATCTGAAGTAATCCCATGACATACATATTACCTATGTCAGAAAACTTACCTGTCATGTACTTAGTAGCTCATCAAAGTTTAATCGTAATCTGTTTACGAATGAATTCGTAATACTTTGTTAGATTTACGCGAATATTTGACATTTTAAATCAAACTATAAATAAAACCCGAAAAGATAGTTTTATTTAGAACGAATTCGTTTTACTTTAACATAATATTCCCTCCACGACCGCGGACACGCCGGCGTTACAGTTAACAATAGATTTCTTAGAAATGTAATTAATTTCTTAGAAATTTACCTGGAGGTGATATTGTAATTCTTTTTTTATTTAATTGTGACTGTAAATAACTTGTTCTTCTACTTATACCTAAAGGAAATTATAGTCCATTAATTTGCTAAATAAATTAACTGTCTCTATATAGGTACGTGTATCGCCGAAGTTGGATCGGAGTTCGGACGGACGTCCGTATTAACTGTTAACATCGGCATGTTACGTTAGTCATAATCCGTAAATGTCGAGTGATTTATACACCTACAAAAATATTTTTATATTTAGAGATATATTTCGCAAAAGTCTAAGAGAAATATGTGTAAAATAACATAATAATGATTAAGTTATATACTAGCATTGCCCGCGGCTACGCCCGCGTTCAGATGACTAACAACCAAATTCTTAGGTTTTACATATTAGTATACTCTTATATTGCACATTTTGTATTTTTTCTCAGAAATGAGAAATTATCCGAGGGTAAAAAGTATCCTATATGTTGACCCGGATAACCAGCTACCATCATACCAAATTTTATCAAAATCCCTGCAGTGGTTTTCCCGTGATGCGGTAACAGACAGACAGACAGACAGACAGACAAACAAAAATTCAAAAAACTATAAATTCGGCCTCTATCGATAATAATGTCTATTTCAACAAGATATTCTAAAAAAATATTTAATGTACAGATTTGGCTTAGTTAGAATTTTATTATATGTATTGATTACTTTGTTGGCTATGACAATAAACATGATTAATTATAGTGTAGGATCTAAAGGCCTATGCCTATATTGTATACTGGATATAATATTAGCATGTTGGTGTCACCTAATGTTGGCATATTAGCATATAACTGATTGGAAATATCACAAAATGCCAAATTAGCTCACAGATCGTGTTATGGAAATGAGAGGAGTTCAGCGAGATTATTTAGCTCCTAAATTAATAGGTCCTGTCACGATGGTTCTAGCGAGTGTACCTATGTTCATTCTTTTTTTGTGTATAGTAGGCATTACGTTTTTATACATTGTCAGGTACAGTAATGGGTATTGGCCCAAAAAGTGTCAAACTTTATGACGCTTTTACAAAGAGTAGATAGGTGTATAAATAAGAATATACCGAATAACTTTTGATTCAAATTGAGTAATTTATTAGTATAAAAAGTAATTTCTATCGATAATTTGTTTCTATGGTTAACTTACAGTGATTTATTATCCACATTTTTGTGCTATGTAACTTTGTACGTGTTTATATTTTTTTTTAATCTTTGAACATTAGTATTCATCTAAAGGGGTGAAATTCGACCATATTATCTAATCATTATTGAACATTTGAGAAAAGCAAAATATTTAAATAAAACATATTATAATATGGATACAATTTACCTATCTATATATATATATATATACATACATATATATATATATATATATATATATATATATATATATATATATATATATATATATATATAAAATCGCATTTATTTATTGCAAATTCTTTTAAAACATACTAAATTATAATAGTTTAGTGACTTTGACGTATGCATGTATGTATATGACATATATAAATGATTGTAATACAATAAAATAAATTATCAAAAAATATGCTCATTTCGTTTTTCTTATGATATACATACTTTGTTGATATCCGGTGCCATTAGCCATGAATAGATTGCTGAGGTCAACAATAGTAATCATATCGAGGGACCTATCAAATATAGATTAGGTTAATAAAGCACTAATTTTGATTAATTAATTAATTTTAAGTGAATGAGAGCTTTAAAATAATTTTCAGTTCGTCTTATACAGAATACAGTAAAACTCTTAGATATCAATATTATTAAGCAAAGCTGAAAAGTTTGTTTGTTTGCGCTGATATCTGGATGTACTGGTCTAATTAGGAAAAAAAAATCGTGTTTTATAGCTTATTTATTGAGGAAGGTTTATAGGCTGTCTTACATTTCACTCCGACTTCGAGAGCGGAATAATCCTACAATGGTAAGCGACGCAGGCAGAGCCGCGAGAAAACGCTAGTCTCTTATATATGTATTGGACGATATGTTTGATATCCACATCTATATTAGAAGGCATTAAGAAATCATTAAAGCAAATCAACGTCCCACCTCCCGCAAAGTAAAAATAAATACCTTGTAACTACTAATTGCAATTAATCCTAGATAATAAGCACTAGATAAAGAGATAAACTATTTGAAAACATGCGTATTCATCGTTTTATCTACTTGTATCTTAAGAAATGTTTTAAAGTTATACCAGTAAACTGCCCTGACATTATTCGGTGAGTTTTTTGATGGAATTTTATAATTTTACTTATAAAGCAGTTTATTTCTAATAAATTAATCCCTCCACGACCGCGGACACTCCGGCGTTACAGTTAACAATAGATTTCTTAGAAATTTACCTGGAAGTGTTAATAGGTTGTTATTTCGCGAATGATAGTGTTGTGTCCATTCTTCCTCTTTAGAGTTTCATTTAGTAACGATCGACGCAGCCACATATATAAATTGAGGAATGTGACAATTTTTGTTTTGTACTGGTAATGCCAAAAAATAAAAAATCTATGCCTATGGTAATTGCGTTCCCACTGGTTTTTATAAATACTCAACGGATGTTGCTAAAAATGCGTTTTTATCTACATAATATGTCCAAAGCGAAAAAAACTGTAAATGTCCATGACATAACGGATATAGAAGAAAAGGATTGTCCAAAAATGTACAATTAGTAAAAAGTTACTGCATGCATTAAGTTGATCTCAATAAAGATATTATACTTCTAAACTTTAAATTGATTTTTTTTTCATAATGTATTGATTAGGACGTCCCCTGTTCTTTGCCTGTACCTACCCTTCAATTTTATCAAAACATAGACATACCTCAGACCAATAAAAAAGTATTTATTGGTCTGAGACATATGAAAATTTACACATGCTTTCGCATTTGCATTTACCTTTATTTATAGTATTTATTTTCTACCATTTATTACAAAACTGTATCTTTAATAATTCATATCGATCTATAGCAAAATCTTGTTTTAAGTTTAAGTTTTTTTTAAGTTTATAATGTTTGGTTTAAACAGTTACAAGGAGAATTAATAACCTTTTGTGATGATGGGATATTTATAAATGCGAGTAAATTTTCCTTATTGTTGCTCGCAATTATATGAATATGAATTATATATTGATAACGCCTTAAATTGTTCGAATTAAATGATTTATAATCAATAGTAAGGACTGGAATTTTTTATTGGCTCGCATTTTTATCAAACTCGTTTTATATGTTACTTATATTTCATTCCAGTTATAAATAGCGTTTAAAAGATTTCGCCTGCAATAAATATTTGTCAATTTCTTTATATTTCAATTGCACAACACTAATGAATTAAATGCTGATTGCTGTATTACTGGATCAGCATCCAGCTTTGCTTTGTATGGGCTGGAACCGATTTCGAAAAAATTTGATTAGGTATGTATTTAATAGGTAGGCTTTAATTACTTAGCCAAAGCACACCGACATCGAAAAGTCAAAAAGTTTTTATCAGGTCAATAATACCGAAGTCGGTTGATAATATATTATAGATTTATTATGTTGAAAAATTATCTGTACTTTTATGAGAACTAGAAAAAAACAAAGCTTTTTAAATACCTAAGCCTCAGGCATCGCCCCTAGACTGCCGAATCGCAAAGCTTGAATGGGATAGGTTGAAACACCTGTTGATGCAGCATTCCACGTGTACCGTTACACGCTCACAATCGTGCTCGTTTATTTGTTACTCTTTACTTTTATATTCACTTTAAGTGAGATCTCTGTCAGCTTTTAGAATTGCGACCTGTTTAATATTTAATGCTTAAGATATTTTACGATTTAGTACATTATATGACTTAATCTTATTACTTTATGTTTTGACTTATGTATGTATATCTCACGGAGGCTACTTGTCTAACGGGGATGAAAATTCAGCCACCTGTCGCTTTCCGGAACATAAGCTAACTATGCAAAAAATGACATCTATTAGATGCCTCGCTGCCGTGTAAATATAATTAAGGACAAAGCAACACATACGTTCCCATTTATATAATATTAGCAGAACCCGCGGCTTCGCTCGCGCTAAAATTGCAAATAAAATCATAAAGGTAGTTTTCATACAAAATTTCATCCCCTATTTTACTACTTTAGGGGATGAAAAATGGTAAAACACGTATTGATTTAATTTTATTGAAGAGCATTAACATCAAGTTTCAAGTAATTTTGATCATAAATATTTTTTTTGGTTGTATTATAATGTGTTTTCTATAAAATAAAAAAGTAGCCTATGTCACTCTCCAGCCCTCCAACTATCTCCACACAAAGAATCACGCCAATCCATCAATCCGTTTCAGCGTTAAAGAAGGACAAACAATCACACTTTCACATTTATAATATTAGGATGGATTGAATAGAAGTACTAAAATGTCAGTTATGGGATGGGAATTAATTGGCTTGGTAAGTTTCGAGTGACTTAAATACACTCAAATTATTTACTAATCCAAACTTCCATACTAATATATGTGATACAAAATAAATGTGAAAGTTTGTGAGGATGAATGGGTGTTTGTTACTCTTTCACGCCAGCACAGCTGAACAGGTCTGGATGAAATTTGGCACTGAGATAGGTTAGAGTCTGGAATAGCACATAGGTTTTTATCCCGGAAAAATCTACGGTTCCCGTGGGATAGATTTGTTTTTATTTATGAACGAACCCGAATCGAAGCGATGGTGAGTCGTTAATCTTATATACATAATACATATACAACTTATGAAATTGTTAATATCGAACTTTATTAAATAGTAAACACCAAACAAGTAGTAATGAGGTTACATTTCAAATACGAAACCTATCTCATTGTACATGTAAAATCAACTGATATAAGTGCCATTTATTATAAGGTCGCGTCATCAATCATAGACTTGTAAAGGTTTGATGATAACTTGTAATAGATGACCACACCACACTATCGTTAGATGAATGCCAGTGTGTAGAAATTCCGGGTCAAATAATATATCCGTCCCTTTCTTCCTTTCTCCGGTCTTGTTGTTGCTGTCTTTAACGTGAATCCTTTTCTAAGGTTATATCTCAGTTTCGTAGATGTAGCTGTTTGTATTCATTATTCATGTATAGCTTTCGCTGACATTAGCGGTAAGACTGAATAAGACGCCCATTATAGCATATTCTCATGAATATAAGAAATTATCATCATCATTTCGTGAGTAAAACTTTATTTAGAAAATTTATGTATTATTTTTACATTTTAAGTTTACGTATATAAACTTTATTGCTTGTATTTTTTTACCATAGCCGGGTTGCACATGAGTTTCGCGAATCTTAATCTATGTATCTGTGGTTTTCCAAATTAGGGATAGAAATTTGACATTAACTTCATACAAATCATGACGAAGAATCAATTAAGAAGATTTAACAAATACTCCAAATTTCTTAATAGCATTTATATCCTAATAATAGCGTAAGCATATATATATATATATATATATATATATATATATATATATATATATATATATATATATATATATACCTAGCACGCATTCATTTGTCTGTTACAATATATAGTCAACAAACATTTAATCTATTCTTAAAATAAATAATTCCAATATAAAAACATTATGTACCTACATCAGTTATTATATCCTATTAACAAATAGAGTTTGGTAAATGGTTATTTATTGACAACAAGAGATTGCATCTAAAGGACGTTTCGTATCCTGCTTTAAAGTACAATCAAATTTACGATTGAATTGTTTTAAAATATGGAAAGCATTAAAGAAACTTTGATGCACACAAACTGTCTTTATAGTAAAACTCATTCACATCTCTATAGTTTCTGCGTATAAGAAGGAGAATCTAACAAACAAATTTTCACATTTAATATATCAATAAAGACAAAAAATACCCTTATCTAGACACCACTGTGTGTACAGTGTAACACTAGGTAATCTACCTATAAATTACGATGGGATTTCCCAGTATTCGCATAGCTGCTATTTCCCTGTATTGTAAATAAATAAGATTGTTCCCAGAACATTATATCTTATGACGTCAAAATTCAATAGATATTGGTATTGTGTTTATGTAATTTCTTATATCTTAAGTTATGTTATAATTGTACTAAGAATGTGGGTTTGTTTGTTTATCAGTTAACTTTTTCGTGTGTTTAGTAAGATTCGGCCTCTGTATCGATAATAATGTTTATTTCAATAAGATCTTCCAAAAAATATCTAATGTACAGATTCGGCTTAGTTACAATGTTATTATATGTATAGATAATACCCTTCTAACCGGATCGCCACCGGATGTTAATCTTTTTGAGACTAGCCAACTACGCAGGAAACATTAGTTCTTAAGTGTGAGCGTAAACCCAAGTTCACTTTCAATGCCTTTTACTCTCAAAGTCTGGAGGACCATTCGACTAAACAGGTGGGAAATCAGGTGTAGGACCGACGCGACGGCTTTACGTGCTCTTCGAGACACGGACGTGTGCCACTCCAATTTTCTAGCCTTCCTAGCTGTTGCTGAGAATTTCTTCATATTAAAACTCTATAATTGGTCCGACATGATTTTCGGATATATGAAAAGCCATACATACATACATTCTTGCCATTACAAAGCAGTTCAATTGAAAAAAACTTGATACATAGTTTCTCTGGGGTAACGGAATATTTGACTACAAGGTACTCATTATGTTTTAATGATTATAATTATTTTTATTAGATATAAAGAATATCAGCTATGTAAAGTATTAAAATAATGTTACGCGTGCAAATTTTATGTTGCGCTTGTTTTCACGAATTCGACATAAAAGTTTATGGGAACGCTCACCTCGTCTATATTAGAACCGAAGTTAATGAATAGATACTATTTATAGGTTTTATAAAATTTATTAATTAAAGATATCTAATGAAAGTATTATATCATACTGAATATATAACTATATTGGTTTTTAATTATAACTGGTCCATATCAAATCGCCATTTCGTAAAGCTATTTATATGCACCAGTTTTATTAATGTAACCGTTTTGATACACATAATACGTATTTTGTGAAATTGTTACCTACATTTCTAAACGCACACGTGCATATTCTCAATAGTATCGCCGGAAGTCTAATTAAAACGCAAAACTGTTATCGCGATAATGTTCACATGTAATTTAATGGACTTATTAGTAATTTTTGGAGATAGTCTCTATCTGTAAAAAATTATGATATTATCGGTAATATTTAAGAAAAAAATCTGACGAATTGAGAACCTTCTCCTTTTTGGAAGTCGGTTAAAAATTTATAAATGAAATAAATGTTGAAAGCAATTTAATATATAATTATTTTACGAAAAGAAAAAAATATAAAGTAATTTTTTACGTGTTTTTCAAAAAGTAAGACTTTCTCTGCTAGCTGACACCGACTCAAAAAAAATTACTTTAGGTACGTTTACATAAAAAAATCTCAATTCCAAGAGATCGAAGTTTATTTAAAATAAGGGTTATTATTTATATATATATGTTTCGGTCTCTTCCGTGACCATGATTGCTGTAAAGCATTTGAAACGTCAGGAACCAAGAATCCAAAAAAATAAGTTTTATTTAAAACTAGCATTGCCCGCGGCTGCGCCCGCGTTCAGATGACTAAAAACCAAATTCTTAGGTTTTACATATTAGTATACTCTTACAAAGCAGTTTTTGTATTTTTTCTGAGAAATGAGATATTTTCCCGCGGTAAAAAGTATCCTATATGTTGACCCGGATAACCAGCTATCATCATACCAAATTTCATCAAAATCTGTCCAGTGGTTTGGTGGACAGACAGACAGACAGACAAAAATTCTAAAAACTATAGATTCGGACTCTGTATCGGTAATAATAATATATTTTCGAAAAATCAATTAGTTTTTTCAAAAATATTAATGTACAGATTCGGCTTAGTTACAATTTTATTATATGTATAGATAAACACTTTAAATATTATATGTATCATAGTTATAAATTAATATAATACAAGCACTTAGCCTAATGGTTTAAAAGGTTTGATAGCATAGAGTTATATGTCCAAGGCAAAAGCAATGTCAACCGTTTTAAATTGGGTTTACGACATCCCTCGAGTTCGTGGAGATCTGCCGGGAATCATGAATAACGATAAGTGTTCAAAGAATAAGTATGACTATGTGTAAATTAGGTACTTCATTAAAAAAAAAATCACTTGAAGCTCTTTTATTTTTCTGTGTCAATTTATAGTATGTACTGACTTATAGGTAACAAAATGAGACCGGATACCGGAAGTTTTTGCTCTCTACATAAACCGTCGATAATTATTGTTGGATATCAGCATTGAACGCCATAAGTAATTGTTTTTGAGTATAGTTCTCAGCCAAAATTTTTAGCTTCCATAAAGTTGGCGCTAGCAGGACCTCGTGCAGATACAATCGAGTGGAGAATAGTTAACGTAATTATAAATATACGTATGTTCATAAAGTGTCCTATACCTAGATAGATACATAAATAAACCCTACCATGTATGTGCGTTCACCTTGTCGTGGTTTTGTGCACCGGCAATCCAGCCGGGTGCAAAGCCAAGAAACGCAAATACTTTTGTACGTATGAAGGTGCCAGGGCGTTATGCCTAAATTCATTTCCCAACGTTAAAAAAAGGTAGTTACATAAAAAGTAAACCCATACAAGATAAAGAAATAGTTTGACTAAGTATAAAATATAAATTCTCTGCGAAGAAAAAAAACAATATAAACCATATTTTCGAGTCAATTAAGAGTATTAAAATAAAAGTGGTGTAATGGCGATAAGCAACTTAATAATAATACGATATCAATGATATATTATTATCTGAGTATTTATGTTTGTGTATCAGTAGGTGAGTGTGCATTATCACCAGTATGTTTAATTTTGTCAGTTTAACCCGACACCGCTGTCGTGTCGGGGTCAATTATGCCCCAAGCGGATGTACGCTACAGGACTTTTTAGAGTTCTGTTGGCAAATATAAAAAATCATTTCACCTATTTAATTTTTATAATAAAAATTATAATACCTAGTTACTTAATATTATGTACCTACTAATTTTATAAAAATGTTAAATTATATTTTAATAGAGAAATATTATATATTATTTAAAAAAATATAGAAAAGCACGTGTTAAAATATGTATAGATTATTTATTATAGTTGCTAAATTAGTTATAAAATTATATTAGTATCTATTCAAATAATCTCTATAAAAATATATACAGAACCCGATCTATATAAGGACCTTTCTGTCGTCAATTTACACCACGAATGAGATGATACAGACGGCTTGACATGTGTAACCGCGACAGGGCCATTTTCCGAGAAGGTCACGCTTGATTTAATTCGTCTAAATGTCACCAGATGTCCTAGCCAGTTTTTTTATGTATTGTGCTGAATATGCCATATCCGGTAGATTACAAAGAGTGTTTTATAAACGAAAATGAAATTAAAATAGTCGGTATATTCGATACCGTCAAATATTTATCACATTTTATGCATGATAAAAACATAATCTAACATAACAAGATGAATAACAACAATAAGACCAAGAAATAACTGTTATATATACATATATTTTAATGTTCAAAAACGCGAAAATCAATTTTATTTTCTATGGTAATATTTTGTTATTGGGATTGTAAGGATAGAACGGGTACGTAAGAATGGTTTATATTTAAAAATAAAAGTAGGCCCTAATTGATGAAATGGTGAGAAGACATTCTATGGAAAAGTTAGATATATTACTTAATTAAAGATAAATAATTATGAGTTTTAGAATTTTTAGATTCTACAATGCCTACAATTACATATTTCAATCACTAAAACTATATTTATCTAATTGTCAACTCTTATAATCTTAAGTTTTATTATATGCCACAAAGGTTTAATTACTATTTAATTATTAAAGTTAAATTTAACCTGTATTAGGTAGGTATTAAGTATAATTTGAATAACATGTTTACCAGAACGTTAAAGCTATCTCATTCTTAATGTATTTCATATAAACCATAAACATTATTTATCTTAACATTAGCGTCAAATAAACCATTCTCAAGAACAAATTTAAAGATTTGAAAAATACTAATTACTCTCGTAAAATATCAATGATATAAGTCTCTGCGAGAACAACATTATTTCTTACTTTTTTTTTATTTTGAATACACTTTCAGACGATTGTCTGGAATGAATAAATTGTAAACAAATGATATGAATTTGATATCACAATTTTTCTTTGGACAGTAGGTAGGTACTTCTTTGGCTTGATTTGAAGCATTTATTTGCATAACTAGTAATGTATAAAACAAATATGTTGGGACATTAACACACAGCACCATCTAGTTCCATGGTAAACTACGAGGCTTGTGTTATGGATACCGGATAGTTGATACACTACACATATATAACTTTAAATACATACATATTATAAATATATACATATATATTTATTTATATTTATAATGTATGTATGTACTATCTTCTTAACTCTGCTCAGCAAAATTATGCTTTCCTTCTATCTAACTTTTGATATAGCTTACACTTCACATGGTACAATCCCACGAGAATATTGTTGATACAAAAAGGATGTAAGCAAATTAGTGTTTTATGTACAGTCATTATGATAGGATATCGGTTGCTTGTTTTATTGCTGCAGGCTTTATGAGCGATTGTATGTCATAATGTTTCCATTTCCTCGATACAAGTTTACAGTGTAGCGGAAATCGGTACATGTAGGACGATAACAATTTTTTTTTTCCTTTTTTTTGTATTGAGCTCGACTAATAACTTTTTTCTTTTCAGGTAAGTGGTATGAATCGTGTTAAGTAAAAAGCTTTAAACTACAAATGAGTACAGTAAGTGCTAATTGTTAAGAAAATATGCGTTTAGCGAAATGAAAAATAACTAATGAATTATATCAATCTTTGCAAAAGACTATGTTTATAACTTATCATAGAAATCTCTATCGGGATCAAGTCGTCGATCCATAAAATATATATAAAAAATCACTAAGTTTTGTTGGTGCGACACAGAAAGACACGCCAAAAAACGAGCACACACATTTTCACATCAGTAATATTAAGTAAGGATTATCTACAGAATATTTAGTCAATTTGTATACAGTGACTAACTAATGCGCAGAAATCTGTGTGAATTTATTCTACCCAAAGTTCATGCAATGCCAATGTTACTCTAATTGGATGGCACATCACGCTGAGTTCGATGACCTGGAAGAAATTTCGACAAACGCGTAACGCACTTTAATTACATTACCCACTGGTTTGCATATCAAATTAAAGTTTATTTTATTACAACCTATTTTCTTATTATCTTCTTTTAAAAACTTGTTTTTGACTTTATTGGTTAAAGGAAATTATAATATGGATACCAACTTAGTAGTTATATATAAATATTTTTCTTGGATATACTGATATATTGTTAACTAGCACTGCCCGCGGCTCCGCCCGCTTTCAGATGACCAAAAATTCAAATTCTTTAGGTTTTACATATTAGTATGGTCTTACATTGCAGTTTTTGTATTTTTCTCAGAAATGAAGTAAATAATATAAGTAAAAAAATAGAAGAAAAGTATCCCAAATTTCATCAAAATCCCTCCAGTGGTTTTTCTGTGATGCGGTAACAGACAGACACAAATTCCATAAAAAGTGTATTGATAATAATGTTTATTTTAATAATATTTTCCAAAAAATATTTAATGTACAGATTCGGCTTATTTACAATTTCATTATATGTATAGATGTAGTTGTTTAAAATAACTGAAAACACTAAAATTACTATTTTTAGCTCTAATCTCTCATACTACCAAAATCTAGATACACCGTAACAAATCCTACTAATATCATAAATACGACAGTGAATGTATGTTTCTTCGCGCTATTATAACTCAACGGCTTCGACCGTTTATAAGAGACACAGCTTTATCCTGAACATCTTATCAAAAAATTATTTTTAATAGATACAGTTATACATAAAGATTGATTTCTTTTATAGAATTAATTATAGTTGAATTAATTTACTTTATATTACTGCAAATATTTCCTACAAAAATAACTGTAATAAAAAAAATATTAAATTTGACGTGTACAATTGTTAAAGTTGTAATATAAATGTATTTCATACTCGTATTTCTCGGTTGAAACGAACCGCACGTAGAAGACTAATATCGAATTTGAAATTTAATAAAGATAATAGATAAGATTGGCGCTTCAATTTATCAAGCACAATATAATATTATATTACGTAAACACTTATTCATATTGATATATGTATGTAGAATTCAAAATTTATTGCCGAGTTATAAATAGTATTGTAATGAACTATATATATATATATATATATATATATATATATATATATATATATATATATATATATATATATATATATTTGATACACTATGTTTTAAAATGACTTTCTTAAAAATACCTCAAAAGCTTGTAAGTTTTGATAAGCTTCCGTTTTTTCGAGAATTTTTGCAGAACGATTTTTACTACATACATTCATTGTTTCGTTTGTAGTACCATTATTTCGTTTGTAGTGGTTTGTAGTAACGTTAATTTTGTTTGTAGTACCATTATTTCGTTTGTAGTTATTTGTAGTAACGTTAATTTTGTTTGTAGTACCATTGTTTTGTTTGTAGTACCATTGTTTCATTTGTAGTTGTTTGTAGTAACCTTAATTTCGTTTGTAGTACCATTATTTCGTTTGTAGTTGTTTGTAGTAACATTAATTTTGTTTGTAGTACCATTGTTTCGTTTGTAGTACCATTATTTCGTTTGTAGTGGTTTGTAGTAACGTTAATTTCGTTTGTAGTAACATTATTTCGTTTTTAGTTGTTTGTAGTAACCCTTATTTCGTTTGTAGTACCATTATTTCGTTTGTAGTTGTTTGTAGTAACGTTAATTTTGTTTGTAGTACCATTGTTTCGTTTGTAGTACCATTATTTCGTTTGTAGTTGTTTGTAGTAACGTTAATTTCGTTTGTAGTAACATTATTTCGTTTGTAGTTGTTTGTAGTAACCCTTATTTCGTTTGTAGTACCATTATTTCGTTTGTAGTGGTTTGTAGTAACGTTAATTTCGTTTGTAGTACCATTATTTCGTTTGTAGTTATTTGTAGTAACGTTAATTTTGTTTGTAGTACCATTGTTTCGTTTGTAGTATCGTTAATTTCGTTTGTAGTGGTTTGTAGTAACGTTAATTTCGTTTGTAGTAACATTATTTCGTTTGTAGTTGTTTGTAGTAACCCTTATTTCGTTTGTAGTACCATTATTTCGTTTGTAGTTGTTTGTAGTAACGTTAATTTTGTTTGTGGTACCATTATTTCGTTTGTAGTATCGTTAATTTCGTTTGTAGTACCATTGTTTCGTTTGTAGTACCACTGTGTCGTTTGTAGTACCATTATTTCGTTTGTAGTGGTTTGTAGTAACGTTAATTTCGTTTGTAGTACCATTATTTCTTTTGTAAATGTTTGTAGTAACCCTTATTTCATTTGTAGTACCATTGTTTCGTTTGTAGTATCGTTAATTTCGTTTGTAGTGGTTTGTAGTAACGTTAATTTCGTTTGTAGTAACATTATTTCGTTTGTAGTTGTTTGTAGTAACCCTTATTTCGTTTGTAGTACCATTATTTCGTTTGTAGTTGTTTGTAGTAACGTTAATTTTGTTTGTAGTACCATTGTTTCGTTTGTAGTAACGTTATTTTGTTTGAAGTAACCTTAATTTCGTTTGTAGTACCATTATTTCGTTTGTAGTTGTTTGTAGTAATGTTAATTTCGTTTGTTGTACCATTATTTCGTTCGTAGTCGTTTGTAGTAACGTTAATTTCGTTCGTAGTGCCATTACTTCGTTTGTAGTTGTTTGTAGTGACGTTAATTTTGTTTTTAGGTGTTTGTAGTAACCTTAATTTCGTTTGTTGTACAATTATTTACTACAAACGAAATACTAGTACTACAGACGAAATTAACATTGCTACAAACCACTAAAAACGAAATACTGGTACTACAAACGAAATAATGTTACTACAAACGAAATTAACGTTACTACAAACCACTACAAACGAAATAATGGTACTACAAACAAAATTAACGTTACTACAAACAACTACAAACGAAATAATGGTACTAGAAATAAAACAATGGTACTACAAACGAAATTATCGTTACTACAAACGAAACAATGGTACTACAAATGAAACAATGGTACTACAAATGAAACAATGGTACTACAAACGAAATTATCGTTACTACAAACGAAACAATGGTACTACAAACGAAATTAACATTAGTACAAACTACTACAAACGGAATTCACGTTACTACAACAACTACAAACGAAACAGTGGTACTACACACAAAATTAACATTACTACTAACAACTACAAACGAAATAATGGTACTACAAACGAAATTAAGGTTACTACAAACCACTACAAACGAAATAATGGTACTACAAATGAAACAATTGTACTACAAACGAATTTAACGTTACTATAAACGAAACAATGGTACTACAAACAAAATTAACGTAACTACAAACGAAATAATGGTACTACAAACGAAATTAAGGTTACTAAAAACGAAATAATGGTACTACAAACGAAATTAACGTTACTACAAACCACTACAAACGAAATAATGGTACTACAAACGAAACAATGGTACTACAAACGAAATTATCGTTACTACAAACGAAACAATGGTACTACAAACAAAATTAACGTTACTACAAATAACTACAATCGAAATAATGGTACTACAAATGAAATTTACGTTACTACAAACCACTACAAACGAAATAATGGTATTACAAACGAAACAATGGTACTACAAATGAAATTAACGATACTACAAACGAAACAATGGTACTACAAACAAAATTAACGTTACTACAAACCACTACAAACGAAATAATGGTACTACAAATGAAACAATGGTACTACAAACAAAATTAACGTTACTACAATTAACTACAAACGAAATAATGGTACTACAAACGAAACAGTGGTACTACAAACGAAACAAATGTACTACAAACAAAATTAACGTTACTACAAACTAAATTAACGTTACTACAAACCACTACAAACGAAATAATGGTGATACAAACGAAATAAGGGTTACTACAAACAACTACAAACGAAATAATGTTACTACAAACGAAATTAACGTTACTACAAACCACTACAAACGAAATAATGGTACTACAAACGAAACAATGGTACTACAAACAAAATTAACGTTACTACAAACAACTATAAAAGAAGTAATGGTACTACAAACGAAACAATGGTACTACAAATAAAATTAACGTTACTACAAACCACTACAAACGAAATAATGGTACTACAAACGAAATAATGTTACTACAAACGAAATTAACGTTACTACAAACCACTACAAACGAAATAATGGTACTACAAACGAAACAATGGTACTACAAACGAAATTAACGATACTACAAAGGAAATAATGGTACCACAAACAAAATTAACGTTACTACAAACAACTACAAACGAAATAATGGTACTACAAACGAAATAAGGGTTACTACAAACAACTACAAACGAAATAATGTTACTACAAACGAAATTAACGTTACTACAAACTACTACAAACGAAATTAACGATACTACAAACGAAACAATGGTACTACAAACGAAATAAGGGTTACTACAAACATTTACAAACGAAATAATGGTACTACAAACGAAATTAACGTTACTACAAACCACTACAAACGAAATAATGGTACTACAAACGACACAGTGGTACTACAAACGAAACAATGGTACTACAAACGAAATTAACGATACTACAAACGAAATAATAGTACCACAAACAAAATTAACGTTACTACAAACAACTACAAACGAAATAATGGTACTACAAACGAAATAAGGGTTACTACAAACAACTACAAACGAAATAATGTTACTACAAACGAAATTAACGTTACTACAAACCACTACAAACGAAATTAACGATACTACAAACGAAACAATGGTACTACAAACAAAATTAACGTTACTACAAATAACTACAAACGAAATAATGTTACTACAAACGAAATTAACGTTACTACAAACCACTTCAAACGAAATAATGGTACTACAAACGAAACAATGGTACTACAAACAAAATTAACGTTACTACAAACAACTACAAACGAAATAATGGTACTACAAACGAAATAAGGGTTACTACAAACAACTAAAAACGAAATAATGTTACTACAAACGAAATTAACGTTACTACAAACCACTACAAACGAAATAATGGTACTACAAACGAAACAATGGTACTACAAACAAAATTAATGTTACTACAAACAACTACAAACGAAATAATGGTACTACAAACGAAATTAAGGTTACTACAAACAACTACAAATGAAACAATGGTACTACAAACAAAACAATGGTACTACAAACAAAATTAACGTTACTACAAATAACTACAAACGAAATAATGGTACTACAAACGAAATTAACGTTACTACAAACCACTACAAACGAAATAATGGTACTACAAACGAAACAATGAATGTATGTAGTAAAAATCGTTCTGCAAAAATTCTCGAAAAATTTTTTTTTTTTTGTTTTACTACAAACAAAAAAAATTGCACTACAAACCACTACTAACGTTTTTCTATACGAATTAAGCGGAAAAATTTTTTTTCACCAACTTCGGGGGATGACATTTTTTTTGTTGTCTGTATTTTTTTTTTGGCACTACTACAAACGAAGTTAGCTTCACTACTATCTACTACTAACCGAAATCGGTCAAATAAACCTAAAAAAGAACAATTTTTCCAAAGTCGGGTGCCAAGTTCACATAGCCGCTTCCGTATTTTTCATATAAAAGCTTTTCACGACTAGCAATGAATTTTATGAAACATAATAACAAATACAAATATGTACGTTTAACTAAATAACTTGAATGTAAGTGTCATGTGGAGAATAATAGCACAAAGGGTACTCGTTCACGCAATAGTTTGCTGTTTACAATATAGTCAAGAGTAATTATTGTAGTTGCCGCTTATAATAATATCGTTAAATAACATTCGTATAATGTAAAGTTACTACAATGTTGTCGGTCTGTTTATTGCACTCTTTTTTTATCGTGATATGCTCACAGATTTGTATTTAGAACAGTTATTTTCTTATAATATACATACTTAGTACTTACTTTATCTAATGGCGGTGTATTCAGCCCTTTTTAACGTCCCACTGCTGGGCACGGGCCTCCCTTCAATACGAGGGGATCAGGCCATAGACCACCATGCTGGCCAAGTGCGGGTTGGCGGACTTCACATGTCATTCGAAAACTTGCTAGGTTTTCTCAAACATGCAGGTTTCCTCTCGATGTTTTCCCTCCACCGTAAAGCAAGCGGTAAACAAGTTAGATTAATTCGCTCATGAAAATGTCAGTGGTGCGAGACCCGGGATTTGAACCCGCTTCACTCAGTGTCCCAAGCGAGCGCGTTACGACTGGGCTACCACTGCCTCTAATGGCATATATGTATGTATAAATTATAATATAACCTTGGGTATACAAAAGTAAAGAAACCTAAATTTAAAATAATTTCACTGTAATATATTTTACTATAACATATACTACGAGTATTACAGTAAGTAAATTATGACAATCAATTAATAAATTTTTTGAAGAAAGTTTTTTAGTTTTTCGTGTATTTTTAACCGACTTTCAAAAAGGAGGAGGTTCTCAATTCGTCGGTATCTTTTTTTTATGTATGTTCACCGATTACTCGAAAACGCCTGAACCGAATTGGATTTTTTTTTTCGTTTAAAGGGTATACTTCCCAGGTGGTCCCATATGAATTATATCGAAATCGGTCGAGCGGTTTTTTGAAAAATCAACAATAATTTATTTTTAAATAAAACTATCTTTTCGGATTATTTCGCGGATATATTTTGATTTTTGGTTCCCGACGTTTCGAATGCTTTACAGCAATCATGGTCATGGGAGAGACTGAGGTGTTACATGTCTTGAAACCTTCAAGACATGTTACAGACAGCCTACCCTTTTATTTAAAATGTCAAATATTCGCGTAAATCTAAGAAAGTATTTTTTTTTTTTTTTAATAAATTGTTTAATCGAATATGTAATTAAAAAACTTTCTTCTTACAAATAACCAGCTTATTACGTCTATATTAAAAATTAAAAAAATAAGAACTTTCTTAAAAAAAGTTAAAGTTTTTTTAAATAATCAACAACAACAGCTATATTTTTATTTCGTGTTCCACCAGTATCGAAATATAGGTGTAGATGGTATTTACTCTAGGCCGTGCTTTAACTAAAGTAAACCGAAACGAATATTCCTACGGCCAATATGCCATTAGCACACAGTTTTGTTCTATTTAAACAAAATATATTTTATGAACTATGAACATGCCACCGTTGCCAATCATTACATAGAAAATAATAGACTAGTTGTACAAAACAAGCTATTTACAACATTGTTAGGGCAAAATGTACTTATAATATCATAATTCGCTACAAACATGCGGGCGTGACTGGCACGGACTCGTGGCTCATCTCATTATCATTTTTATCGCACGCGCTCGATTCACGCCGATCAACTCGTTTCACAGAATTCACAAACGATCTTTGGAAATTCTCACATTTTCCTACTGTCAATTGTTAAATGGAAAACGAATTATTTTAAAGAAAATTTCAATGTAATACCTTACGTAATGATCCTCGTTTAACCCTTTAAAGTAACTATTGACTAGAAAACTTTATTTAGAAAAAAAAAGATTCAATTCAATTCTTTGTTATTTAGCACAAAAAGATTCAAAATGGTATTAAATTATTAATATTTCATTTTAAAATATGATATATGAAATGTTATGATCAAGTGTTCTGGACAACTGTTACCTACTTATTATCTAAATAACATTTGTCCAGAACACTTGATCATAACATTTTATGCTTTTAATATTCGTCTGATAAAGATATAGTATAAAATACTTGATGGTTATGTAATTGGCTTAGTCACGTTTTAAATAAACTAAGTATAATAAATAATACAATATTATACTACTAGCGTTTTCCTGCGGCTCCGCCCGCATAGTACATTAATCACCAACATATCATATACTAAAACCTTCTCCGAAACACGCTGCATCTTATGGTATGAGTATTATACCGATCGGTTCAGTAGTTATCGCAGTATAATCGAACAAAAAAATCGGCTCTCCATTTATACCTATAGATTATTGTACAGATTTAAAATCATTATAACTAGACTAGCATTTGCTTGATATGTGAGTTTGATTGTGAAAAAAAAATTACATGTTCATTCCTACAATAGTTACAATATCATTTAATTTACAATAATAAAAGTAAAGAAACAATACAATAAAACGGTCCTTACACAATTTTTGACGATTTATAAAAAATATAGCGATTTCAGTGAAGAAAGTTACGTAATTTTCCAAAACAACGTAAACACGTTTTTTAAGCATTGACGATAGGCACAAAAAGTTAGGTTCAAGAAACCAAAGGTGAACAACCCTTCCGGAAACCAGTTTCGGATATGTCGCCGATAATGCTGATTACCATATCATTGTGATGTACGTGAGGACAGCTAATTTTAGCAATAGCACTAGTGTTACTTGAATTGTTTTACCCTCTCTCATTTAACTAGATATGAAGCATAGATAACATGTCATTCTACAATCGATAAAGAATAGAAATTTTAAAAATCGTATTGAAATGACAAGTTTAATCGTTATGTCATAGAATTATTATATGTCATTCTTATATATCTTTTAAATTTCTATTCCTAAACGTTGCTTTAAAATTGTAAAATCACATCTTGTTTCAACCCCAATGTTATTGATAAGTGCTGCACTTATTTATTAATTATAATTTGTATTTATTTTTTGGAAATTATGTATTTTTAAAATATATCAATGTCATTATGAAGTATGAACGCATCGCTTTCATTGACTAGATCTACAGATACTTAGGTAAGAATAGAATAGGCTAATTTCGTTTTAATAAGCAATTGTTGCCATTGTGCTATAAAATACAGATAGATATATTTAAACATAATTGGCAACACCAAACACAAATTCTTAGACCGTGAAGGTCGACAATGACAAATATAAATAATTTCTTTTTTCTTATTAATTTTCAATCATTATGATATGTCATAAAGAATATCCGTTAACATGTTTACAGTTTCTGTTAAATTGAGCTGTTATCTAAACGTTTATTGTCAAGGATGTGAGCCATTACCCGCCAACTTTATTATAATTCCTTTGATATAATTATAATAAAAAAATATGTTAGCCTAACGCTACATGCCGATGACAGCTAACCTATATTCTGCGCATCGTTCAAAGTTTTAATTTGTCTAGGTTTCGTAAAAGTTAGTAATTGATTGCAAAATTATACTAAAAAGACAAGTATAAAAATAATTAGGTGAGATAACAAAAAGTGGAAAATAACTTTAATGCGGCTCAGAGTAGAAAAAAATATATAATAAGTTAAAAATAAAATTTGATTACTGATACAACATTTAAATACAAAGCTTTTATATAGTATACTTAAATAGAAACTGATAGAATGCAGTTAAAACCAATGTAGTAATAGATTTGTACTCCATAACGTATGATGTAGAAGTATGGCGTACACTTGCGTCGGGAAAGTAAGTGCGTTCACACGAGCTCAAATCATGAATTGGGCACGGTAAAAGTTGCCATTTTGAATTTAACAAAAAACCGTAACCAGTAAATTTTTAGTCAAATCATTTTAATATTATAATTTTTGAAAGTAATGGATGTTTATATTTTTAACATTTGTGTTGCATGGTCAAAGCCTAACAAATTTCTCTTATCATTATTAATCTGTGGCATTCAGTCGAGTTGACAGTTGACACTACAACCACTATCGCTATTAAGAACTAAAAATCCGAATTGGCTTATTAATTCTCTATTAACGATTCTAGAAAGTCAATTTAAATTTTCTTGAAACCAAAAAAAAACTGACATCCTAGGAAGTTTTGTATGTAGTAATTTGTTCCATCAACCATTTAATTATAGCAGTAGGAAGGCCAAGATTTATTAGGTGAACTTTACAATAAACTTATCTTTATGCAAAAAAACTTGATTCATGGTGTTAATATAATTCTAGTTATCTATGCTTAAACAATCAAAATTTGATTAATACCGTTTTAATTCTAACATAGATATGTTTTTAATAGCGCAAAAGAAAAATCTCACGATACCTCTCGTCCGACTTTCAAGTGACTTCTCGTGGTAACTAAAGGTCGTTGACTCCCAAACATGCGGGTTTTTTACTTGATGTTTACTTACTATGACAACAATAGTGTATAGAGAATCATTTTATTTTACATTTCTATTACATTGTAATGTAAAGATTTTCCTGTGTTCGCATATTTCCATGTTATCTTTCCACTTACAAATAACATGTTTTCAACGATTGAAGCCTCATTTAAACGATTGTTGTTTATTATTTCGAAATTAGCGGTGTTATAAATGTGTACTAGCATTGCCCGCGGCTCCGTCCGCGTTCAAATGACCAAAAGCCAAATCCTTAGGTTTTACATATTAGTATACTCTTACAATGCAGTTTTTGTATTTTTTCTCAGAAATGAGATATTTTCCCGCGGTAAAAAGTATCCTATATGTTGACCCGGATAACCAGCTATCATCGTACCAAATTTCATTAAAATCCGTCAGTGGTTTTTCCGTGATGCGGTAACAGACACAAACAGACAAAAATTCAAAAAACTATAGATTCGGCTTCTGTATGGATAATAATGTCTATTTCAATAAGATTTTCAAAAACATATTTCATGTACAGATTCGGCTTAGAATTTTATTATATGTATAGATTTCTATTACATTATAATATAAAGATTTTCCTGTTTTCGCATATTTCCATGTTATCTTTCCACTTACAAATAACATATTTTAACGATTGAAACCTCATTTACACGATTATTGTTTATTATATCGAAATTAGCGGTATTGTAAATATGTATTTAAGAGCAAAATAACATATCAAAGAAATATTTACAAAAGAACAGTTAAAAACTTGAATGTTTCATATTTGTTCAAGTCTTTGCATGCAATTATTGCAAGTTAATCCCATTCAAATTACATTTCCAAAGCAAAAACATTTCAAATAGAGTTGACAGTGTATGTATGTCTTTTACATTATTATTTGTTACACATTATTGCATGTACCAGGCAAGAATAGATGAACCTTTAGAAATATAAAAGATGACAATATTTGTAAACGTTAATTTTTCATAACAGCATAAATGTATAGATTACACTAAGCGTGTTATAGTAAAACTATAAAAAAACTATATATAAATATATATTTTGAAAAAGTCGATGTGTTTATTGAAAACTATGCCAGTTTGGCTAACTTTGTTGTATATATATTTACATGAGAATTATATTTATTAAGTAGTAATTTAAAATGTTTCTTTTTATATTAATGGCATTGGTATAGTAGATAAAGTACCTGCACTTTAACATACAGCTGTTTACAATGCACGATTTTGATATAAATTCACTCATTTTTTCTCTATCTACATCTATATATACATATCTATACATATAATAAAATTCTAACTAAGTCAAATCTGTACAATAAATATTTTTTGGTAAATCTAATTGAAATAGACATTATTATCGATACAGAGTCCGAATCTATAATTTTTTTAGAATTTTTCTGTCTGTCTGTCTGTCTGTCTGTCAGTCGCAATGCCGAACGCATCAAGAGAAAACCACTGGACAGATTTTGATGAAATTTGATATGATGATAGCTGGTTATCCGAATCAGCATATATGACACTTTTTACTGCGGGAAAATATCTCATCTCTGAAATCTATACAAAACGTTAAACATAACTAGGGACAAACACAAGCGGAGCGAGAACGAGAATGTGGAATTTTGCGTGGTACGAAAAACAACATCGTTGCAATTATGCGTTTAAATTATATTTTTCATAAGCACGGTTAATCAAATTTTATGCTAAGGTTCCTAGCACCGATAAGCTGAACACAGGCGGTGTGACATGATTAATCAATAAAAAAATGTATTAAGTAAACGTTTTGTACGTTCTTGCATACCGTAATGAAAGTTTTTAAAATGACTTAAAGCATAAGCTACTTGCTTTTTATTTGGTTATGGAAAAATCGAATTGTAGTAAGTACCTTTATCCATATTTCTATAGCGATATACATAGATAATAGATATGATAATTTGTATATATAAAATTCGTGTTCGTAATTATTTTTTTCCTAAACATTTATGGGTCACATAAGTGTTTTATAGCTATAGTTGGATTAGATAGGCGCTGTTGTCGAGATTGATCTTTTGTTTGTTTTCCAAACAACTTGTTAAATTATTTTTGGTTTAGTCGCATAAAAATCATTATCTCAAAATTTTCAATTGGAAAAGTTGCCCGGAAATTTAGGATTTCGGGAAATAACTGAAGCGCTTTTTTCTTTAGGATTTTTGTAAGAAAATCAAAGATCGCAGACTTTATTGAACATTGGACTGAGCAACGACTGTCGGATCAATTAGACATCAAATAAAAGTTTTATAACTGCCTATTGTTATACTGCTAAGCTCTAACTCAACTGAGGGTTTTTAGATTATCGAAAAATATGTTAATGATATTATATAACACCATAGTTTTTACACACGTGCCATTTCACTTGGCAAACAACGTTGTAGTTTTCAATAACTGTTGCAAATTTTCCCACGATCAGTCGTTTACCGCAATCTTATCAGAGAAAACTGATCTGATAGTGATCTGTTCACTCGTCCGTGCCGTTACATCCGCGCTTCGCATGTGAATTACACATTTGTTGTGAAAATATTCATACATGAATAAAATGTCAATCAAAACAAAAAATGGCTTAGCTATATTCCTTTACATTTTGAAAGGAAATAATTTTAAAGTATAGGTACTATGTAGGATAACTTTGAGTAAAAGCTACGAAACTAAAACAGTGAATTTGTTGAAAAATATCTCGAACCCAGGACCACCGTATCTGCAACCGTACACGCTAGCTACAAGACTAACGAGCCAGACATGGATTATAAAAGGCTATCAAACATACAGACGAATGTTGTTTGGATGACATTTGATTTCGACATATCAAAGCATTGTCCTGCTCGATCACTTCATCGTGTTAATATCGGCAGACAATAATTTAGAAAGGTCATTACGCAAGCTTCGGGTCTCACTCACGAACTAGAGTTTTGATTGCGAGTGTGCCTTTTGCAATTATAAATTACTATAGTCATAGCAACACGCATGTTTGGCAAGTTGGTGTTCATTTTTATATATTTTTTTATATGCCAGCCACTTTTATGGCGTTTTTAAATAACCAACCCGGTTTCTGATCCGGTTGTATGCACATTATTAACGAGATAGCTTTGGAAATAGAGTGACTTATTTTAATGTAAATCGATTTTTTGTATATTGATTTATGTTTTTTTTTTTTAATATTTTTATTGATAGATGGCTTTCTGTAAAACAGAAAGTTACTTGAAACACAACTTTAAAATTTAATTAAACACTGTGCTCGGCTAAAATATAGGTACCTGTATACTAAGTTAATAATTCAGATACTTAATTAAAACCAAATGTCAGTTTCAAATAAATTTTACTCATGTTAAATTAGTAATCAATAAATATATATACGTATTTCTTAACTATTAATGCCATATTAAAGATCGTGATAAAATCTCGGTACCAATCTCCATACGGAACCTCTGAACATTTATACAATGTAGAATATTAATAAATTACAATACGTGATGAGTATGGGATTTAATTAGACAGGTGTCTTCTGAGAACACTTAGCTTTTGCACATATTGTTAGAATTGTTATAAATTATTATTATCTACGTACATATATTTAAGTTAGTATTTAAGTAGTAAATTAATATTATTTTTGAGTAGGTTCGTTCATATTTCTGTACTTTAGACATAGTTAAATCTTGTATTGTCAGTAACTTGTAATTAATGGCTGTCTGTAATATATCCGTCTTTGCACTTCTGCGTTAGAGTTATAAGATCTTAATATGTAATGTACATAATTGTTGTTAACTGTTAAATTGCAAAATTTAAAATTGAATATGAATATGGCGGTTGATTCTAATAATCATCTTAAATCTTCAAAACTACATAAGTAGGTACTAATCTTCACATGTATAACTCTGTTAAAAAAATATTAAACCTTTTCTACACTACAGCTTGTATGGTGACGCAAGAACAGACAGTTGTTAAATACAAAATTTACCGTTTTACCCTTTACAGATTGAATACCAATGGATCACCCTTGCAAAATTTTACAATAATTTGGCAACCTTGTACGAGTTTTCTTAATCTTGTTATATCGAGAATTGCGTATTTTCTTGAGATACATTCGAATAATTTGCGTTATTTCATATATCTTCATATATGTATTATCACCTACTTTCTATTCATTTATGACGTAATTGGCCTAGAATTCCCATGATATAATTGCATACACTCTGCTAGACAATTGAATAAGATTGAGATCGATTGTATTGTTCTTGTTTTTGGTAAAGATGAATCGTTAGATGAGTTATGACAATGAGGAGAGTTATGATAATTAATTGCTTATAGTATTACTAGCAATGCCCGCGGCTCCGCCCGCGTTCAGATGACCAAAAACCAAATTCTTAGGTTTTATATATTAGTATACTCTTACATTGCAGTTTTTGTATTTTTTCTCAGAAATGAGAAATTTTCCTGTGGTAAAAAGTATCCTATATGTTGCCCCGAATAACCAGCTATAACCATACCAAATTTTATCAAAATCCATCCAGTGATTTTTCTGTGATGCGGTAACAAACAGAACAACAAATAGACAGACAGACAAATAAACAAACAAAAATTCTAAAAACTATAGATTCTGCCTCTGTATCGATAATAATGTTTATTTCAATAAGATTTTCCAAAAAATATCTAATGTACAGATTCGGCTTAGTTACAATTTTATTATATGTATAGATATTGAACTGGTTTTCGCTCGCTGTTCAGCTTCTGTGAAGATACATCGATAAAAATTTAATATGTTATACTTAATGTAGTGTATCTATTAGGTAATTAAATAATATGTATTCAAAATCAGTTTCATAACCCCAGTACAGATAATATTGTGTACAGATAAACTAATTTTAGCTATTCATAAGAAAAATAATATTGTGATTTTATATTAATAAGTTTGTAAAAGATATTTTATGTACATAAATAAGGCAATGTGGTAGATTTTGACATACTGGTAGACCACGGTTTTGAAAAAGTCTGTTAACAAAACAAAAAAAAAGTGAAATTACTATTATTAAACTATTTATTACATAAGTATAGGAAAATGACTGGGAAAATGTAATAATCTTATGATATCCAAAGATTTTACAAGTACCGCTAAATTAAACCTTGCACAGGGATATTCAAGCTTATAACCGCGTATCTCCCTTACATTTCCCAGATAACTACGAACCTTTTGCTGTAGTTTTAGCAGCTCCAAAAGGATCTATTAGCTATTTCACTGCATTTAGTGTTTTTATTTAGCTCTTCGTATAAAATCGATCTATTGAATTACAATAGCATACTTTAAAAAAGCTTAATATATTTAATATAATATTTAATATAAAAATATTGTGGTATCCCTAGCAACAACTGATGAACCCTTAGGGTTTCACGTACCCACTTTGAGAAACCTTGCTCTAGCGGTTTTGTAGATATGTACATTTGCATAGGTTAAGAGATAATACCCTCAATATCGCATGTAGCCGCCGCACGTGTTTCCGCGGCGTGACTGAAATATCGACAGCGCTTGCAGCCGTGAAAGTGAATTTCTTTAACGAAACTGCATTTCTGGCTAAAGAAAGGCATTTGAATAATTCTTAAATATATTTTTATTTGGTAAAAGTTTAAGAAGCACTGACCGATTAATAGCCTAGTTTCATATTAGTTTTTTTTTTGTGAAATTTCTTAGAATAGATTTTGAATTCTATAGCATATCTATGAAAAAGGAAGATGATTTAATGAAAATTACCAAAGATGTCTGAAGAAGGTCTCGAAAGACTAAATATGTTTTTTTTATTAACAATTTCTTAGATACTAAAGCTGCTTAGGTAATATATTGTTGCACACTACTTGTATTCATAATAGATTGTTATTAAATTATACTTTTATAAGGCAATTTAATTAAATTTGCAAAGATAAAGAAGACTGAAAATGCACAGACCAGTAGATAATTAAGTTTTTTGGAAATCTTTGCACTATATTCTTGAAAATACCTACGTTTACGACTACTACAGTAGTACTACTAAAGTAGTACTACTACAGTAGTACTACTACAGTTACTACGACAGTAGACAAAAACAAATTAAATCAAACTAACTAGTACCAGTAGGTAATCTTTGCAACGTGAATTCATAGTTGAATCCAACACATGAACTTTACTATTGTAGGCATAGCTTATGTAAAAAGCATAAGCAATTAATAAGCAGCATATTTCTCACGACGCTGGTGTAAGCGAATATGAGTTATTTCACAATATAAATCTGGGTTAAATAAATCGACGTATTTGCCACTAAATTACAGAGTAAACATATTTTTGTAGATCAATAAACTTGCACATTAAGTATTACAACATTTTCAATAATGTTTTTCAAAAACAAATATTGGCCCAATTTTTATTTTTTACGCTTTATTACCTTCACTCGTATGTAAGAAACAAATAAAAAAATTTTAAACAAAAAAATAAAAACCGACTTCAAACAAAAGCACTAAAAAGTAAAAAATAACTGATTGGTAGTTTTCATTTACTTTACATAGCTAATCAAATATTTTCGAAGTCGGTGTGCTTTGCTTTGTATCGGCTGGCACCTCCTCCTTTTTGAGGAAGTCGGTTGAAAATGTAATTAAATTTGATATTGTCATATCTGTTTTGAAACCACAAGATTACGTTACTCGAGTGACAATACAATAATTTTATATGTACTGTCGAGATGATTGGGTTATGAACTCGGAAAATATATAGGTTGAAACAAACAGGTTGGGAAATATTGAAGATATCAAGTTTTACTCAAAGGAAACTTTCTTTTATTTTTAATTATAATAATATGTAACGGCATTTTTTTAAAGGCTTAATTGAACCGCTTATTGAACCAGATAAAAATGCAAAAAATAAATTGAACTAACCGATAGGGTTTAGTGTAAGGATAAAAACTGTAAAACAAACATTGTATCTTAAAATTACAGAAAACCATGAAATCTTACAATTCGTGTATAACGGCTCTAGCTAACATCATGCAACAAACTAACGGGAAATACAAGAAAAGGACTACAAATAATGAAAATATCGATTTTCGCGTAATAGAATAATTGTTTTGTTTTTCAAAATAACTGCAGTTATGTACAAATTCTAAGATTCATTTTTTTCATTCAGGTTCTCTGTCATTTTAAGATACAATGTTCGTTCTAGAAATGTTATCCTGAAAAATATAATACTGTTCCCTTTCAGTATAACGGATTGGGGTTTTGTCAATAATTTAGGTATAATTTATTCGATGTGCTTGTCCATCCGTTTGTTTCACTCTATATAGAGAAGCTTTGAAGTGAAAATTTGCTACTATCTTTGAAAATCCTTTAAATTTTGATTCAAATAGTTTGATTTGACGAGGCCCAAACATTAAACTTGATGACTAAAGTCTGATAATATACATTACATATGTATAATCAAGTAGGATAAGCCGTATTTCTAAGTTTTTTTTTTTCAATATTATCTTATATTATCTTATTTATAAAAGCTTAAACTAATAAATAGTGTGAATCACTCCAGGAGTAGATTAAAACCTATGATTTACATGTTTCTTTTATCGTTGTTGTTGATACGATTAATATCTTTATTTAGAAATAAGTTATAATCTATATAAATAAATATATTATATCTAAATTTCATTACTAATGTTAACAAAAGAGTGAATTGTGTTTTTTTTATTGGGTAGTGTAAAAATACATATTTTAAAATATAATAACATAAGACGTGGAATGTCGTCCAGGCGCGGTATAGATACGGTGTGAAGGTCGGCCGCCTGTAGGACGTCCAGTCGCTCACGCTAAACTTTCTACCAGATATAACTTCATTTATTAGCACTAATTGGTATTTGTTGACTTTTTCCTATCGTGACTTATTTCTAACGCTTTAAATAAAATTTATTTGCAATATGATATTTTATTATTAAATTTTTAATGTAGTAAAAAAAAAAACTATTTTATAAGCAAAAAACGGTTATGTTAGTTCTATTTATATTATTAATACATAACAAGTACAAAAAGTCTAGTTTCACCAAGTACAGGTCAGTTGAGCAAGGCACTCAATCGACCGGATCTCCGGCTACGTAAGTCACGAGTCTACCACTTGGCTATAAAATGTTCATAGATACTTAGTATTAAAACTACATTAAAAGTATAATTTTATGCGTAATCTGAATATATATATATATATATATATATATATATATATATATATATATATATATATATATATATTTAATTTGTCTTAAAGCCTATTTACATTTTTATTAATAGCCTATACAAATAATAGATATTTATTAGTTTTGTAATAAATTATATGTTTATTAGACGATGTTACATCATATATAAAATTATATAGATAGTTCGGTGTATTTTGTTCATGATTTTGTTTTCAGGATATCTTTCACAAGTGCCACTTCATATTTTAAAATCGGTCTAACTTTAAAAGTGAAAAGTAACTATATTTTTAATATTTCTGCTAAATTTATGGTAACACTATTCATGAATAGGTTACAGAGAACGTACGAATGAATCATCGAACAAAATGACGGAACTAAAAGCATTGTCGGTACACATTCTCGTGCAACTTTACAGCTGGACGCTATCTCCAATTCGCAATGATAATAGTCCAATATCATTTTCTACAGAATGCTATAAATCAACGGTTCTATCAGAAGTTTTACATATTTATCTTTACATATAATAAAATTTTAATCATGTAAATGTTGATAATTTTTATTCGATGGCCGACTAATTCCGTTTGTTATTTGTATTCGGTACTTAAAAAAGAAATATACCTAAGACTACTCTCACTACCAACAAAGCTTTAATAAAAGAAGTGACTTAGCTATTGAAAAAATCTCTGAATAATGAACAATTCTAGAGGCGATCGTGAAAGTGGAAAACAACGAGTATTATCCTTTGACAATAGGTCACCTTAACTAGATCACAGTGAAAGTTGTCATTGATTGTATACCTTTGTATCGGGTATTACCCTTTTTAAATCATTGTTAAATAAATATGTGAACATACACAACCACAATCCTAAAAATTGTTACGAATATTATTTGTGGTAACGTCCATTTTTACAGCATTCTTATAACAACTAAGCTAATTTATTTTAGTTTAGTCTAAAGGCTAATTTAATATAATGATGAAAATTATATACAAAATTTCATCAAAATCCTTCCGTTTTTCCGTAATGCTGTCACTGACAGACAGACAAAAATTCTAAAAACTATAGATTTCACATCTATATCGATAATAATGTCTATTTCAATAAGATTTTCCATTAAATATTGCATTCGACTTAGTTAGAATTTTATTATATATGTATACTCGTAGATTTATCTATACATATAATAAAATCGTAACCAAGCCGAATCTGTACATTGAATATTTTTTGGAAAATTTCATTGAAATAGACTTTATTATCGATACAGAGGCCGAATCTATAGTTTTTAGAACTTTTGTCTGTCTGTCTGTCTGTCTGTCTTTCTGTCTGTCTGTCTGTCTGTCTGTCTGTCTGTCTGTCTGTCTGTCTGTCTGTCTGTCTGTCTGTCTGTCTGTCTGTCTGTCTGTCTGTCTGTCTGTCTGTCTGTCTGTCTGTCTGTCTGTCTGTCTGTCTGTCTGTCTGTCTGTCTGTCTGTCTGTCTGTCTGTCTGTCTGTCTGTCTGTCTGTCTGTCTGTCTGTCTGTCTGTCTGTCTGTCTGTCTGTCTGTCTGTCTGTCTGTCTGTCTGTCTGTCTGTCTGTCTGTCTGTCTGTTACCGCATCACGGAAAAACCACTGGAGGGATTTTGATGAAATTTGGTATGGTGATAGCTGGTTATCCGGGCCAACATATAGGATACTTTTTACCGCGGGAAAATATCTCATTTCTGAGAAAAATACAAAAACTGCAATGTAAGAGTATACTAATATATAAAACCTAAGAATTAGGTTTTTCTCATTTGAACGTGGGCGGAGCCGCGGGCAATGCTAGTTATATTATATTTATGTAACTATTAGATGACATTGGTGGCAACAAAATGCTAGTATGACAAATATAGATGTATTTGTGATACCAGCATTTGTCTAAACCAGAAGTTGCCTGTTTGATCCATAAGGCAAATGTTCCTACTTATTATACGAACTTTATCACTACCATAAAACAACATTAGAAAGCAGAGAACAGAGTGAGAATAACTATACTGTTTTCCATTAAACCCCAAGAGAAACTACTACTACAATAATCTATTCAACAAAAATTACAAAAGATAACGTTTCAAAACCAACTCAAAAATGCTACTTACTCAACAGCCACCCCTACTGTCTGTTCAGTCCGCATATTCCACATAGTTGATATGGACATAAACCAAGACTGCTTTAATTATATAGCCGTTATGGATAATTTGTTGGAAATGTGATCCGAACGCTGAACTACATTGATACTGGTACGTCTTCTACCGCCGGTCGTCGTCGTACATATATGCTTATTGGATGAATGGTATATATATATATATATATATATATATATATATATATATATATATATATATATATATATATATAGAGAGAGAGAGAGAGAGAGAGAGAGAAAGAGTAAAAATGTATGAGACATGTCTTGTTGGCTATATAAATAATAATTAACATATTTCCTATAATATTTTATTTTTTCTGTTTCAGGTAAGTTTTTATAATGTGTCGCCATCAAATCAACGGGTCAATGATCTGCGTATTCCGCAAATTCGTAAGTTCTATATTGATTACTTATGCAAAGTTTACATATTAAATGTAGTAAAAAGCAAATAAACGACTTATAGGCATTTATTATGCTAACTACATTAAAACTAAGATAATAAAAAATTTGCACTAAATGCTCACATCAGCTTTCTTTTTTCATTAAACTAACGTATTTAAATAAAACTATCTTTTCGGATTATTTCGCGGATTTATTTTCATTTTTCCGCCACCCGTTTAGCATTCGAAACGTCGCGTCGGGAACCAAAAATCAAAATAAATCCGCGACATAATCCGAAAAGATAGTTTTATTTAAAACTAGTATTGCCCGCGGCTCCGCCCGCGTTCAGATGACTACAAACCAAATTCTTAGGTTTTACATATTATTATACTCTTACGTTGCAGTTTTTGTATTTATTCTCAGAAATGAGACATTTTCCCGCGGTAAAAAGTATCCTATATGTTGACCCGGATAACCAGCTGTCACCATACCAAATTTCATCAAAATTCCTCCAATGGTTTTTTCGTGATGCGGTAACAGACAGACAAACAAAAATTCTAAAAAGTACAGATTCGGTCTCTGTATCGATAATAATGTTTATTTCAATAAGATTTTCAAAAAATATCTAATGTACAGATTCGGCTTAGTTACAATTTTATTATATGTATAGATGTCAAATATTCGCGTAAATCTAAGAAAGTACTAAACGTATTTAATTTAACTAAAATAAAAATAAGCAGGATAGTTTGTTTATTTTACAATTTTCCTCAATATGTGTCACAATCGCAAGTAAAACTTAAAATCAAACGAAACCCGCATCTAAAATGTAATACAATATTATTCTGTAACATTATAATTGCGAATACCGCTATTCACTCAATCAGTTTACTGTTAAACGTTATCACGACTTACTTTGAAGTTCGTTCTATTTTTTGTTTGATTTTTTGTAACGAAGTAGTAACTGTGGGTATTAACCGAGCATAGCCTTAGGTAAAAGTACAACAGGGTCTTATAAGACGGCACTTGTCAATTCCATTAACTCGTCGAGGCGTATATTAATTGACACGCGTTACGCGTGCAAAAAATCAGAATTAATCATTCTTGGAAGAAAATTGTAATATTTTTACGTAATACTTCGCTCATACACTAGCAGGAATACTATTGTAACAAATCACGAGTATCTATCTACAAGCGATTCACCCTCACTTCGCTCGGGTTCGTCCCTAGGTACGTTTTAACGGTTTGTATGGAATAGATAGACTATATAAGAGAGATAGAGAGATAGATATTACTGCTCCGCTCCCTTGGATAGTAGCATGTTGATATATAGCCTATAACCTTCCTCAATAAACGGGCTATCTAATGCAAAAATATTTTTTTCTAATCCATTTTTTAGTTCCTGAGATTAGCGCTTTCAAACAAACAGACTCTACCTCTTTATAATATGTATTAGTACAGATTAGGAGCGTCTATTGAGTCGATGTATCGATTGTTATTATATTTTAAATAAATTTAAATAAGTTACAAGTTTTATATCAAAACAAGAACAATCGAATAATACACAAGTATTACGAGTGTAAAAAGTAGTCAAGAATATTTTTAATCTTTATTGAATGGCATAGGAACCTCGCTTTCTCAGTGTCGCAAAAAGTGGAATTGCTTATTATAGCGAAGGCGAAGGCCGAGTGTGTAAATAAAGTAACTCATTACTGTGCCATGAATCCATGGTGAATGTAACTCTAACCAGTTTCACATGTGATTCTCTTGTACATTTACGAGTCTATCACTGAGTTATTTATGTAAAATTTTACATAAACTAAAATTATTTTTACAAATTCATTAACAAGTATGTTAGTTGGTTAAATATTATATTTTTGTCTAGAAGACCTACGATACCGTTTATTTTTCCCCTAAACTGTTATTTCTTATCCATAAAATATTACCTATTAACTACTTGTTCGTGTGCGTCACAGAAAGATCCGGGTTTGTCAAATTAATAAACACTTGAAGTTATTCTGAACTGAGAAAAATAATATTATCTAGAAACTATGTTTGCACTAATAACTAATTATAGACCGACTTTTAAAGAAAGGAGGTGCTCAAATCAATCATATGGTTTTTGTGAACGTGATTGATTGATGATAAAAAAATCGTACGTTCGCTAGATTTATGAACTATGCATAAATAAGTTATAATGTAGTTTGAATCTTAACTCGCATAACTGCAAGTTACGGTGGAATGCCTCGAAATGACCAATTCTGTCATCTTTAACAGTTTAATAGAGACAATGATAAATATTTCTATACTATTTATAGTAGCAATTACTAAAAATAGTGTTGTTAAAGGTTATTTTTTAGACTTACGAGTATGTCTATTTTAAACCTACATTTCTTAACGCTATCACGGTAAAGGGACTAGCCCCTTGCAGAAGCAGACGGATTGTTTGCCTTCTACCGCTTTAATGTCGTACTCGTTGATAATAGGGCTGACAACAAACAACTCATCAAGACTATAAGACATCAGTCTGATTTAAAACAAATAAAGATGCAATGTTATAAAATAGAAATCATGAAATCACGTTTCTGGAATATACGTTTCTACTGTATTACATATAGCATAAGTAGAAATTTCATCTATAAGTAAAACTTAAGTCTACAATAAACGCAAATCGCTTAATTTAAGAAAAAACTTTGATTTGATTTGTAAACATAAATAATAGTAATAATAATTAGAACTGACATTTCATGAATTGGACGCAATCAAGCAACCCTGACAAAGGAAAGGCGAGCCTTGCGTGCAGGGCATCTCAAGACGGTCAGTATGGGTCCTGACATCCCGTTGAACGAATACCACGGCTAACAGAGAAAATAGTATCCTACAATCATATGCCAGACAGAGATAGATGTACCTGTACACTCAAATTTAACAGGTTTTTGCTATACTGGTTATGCAGGTGATGCGCTATGAACTATGAATGATTTCATCTAAGAAAAGAAATAAAAACACGTTTTATATATATATATATATATATATATATATATATATATATATATATATATATATCCGCTTAGATAGAACACATATGGAATTAACTTATTTGTTTTGTAAATAAATTTGTATCTTCTTATTAAGTTGGTTTATAGTATCTTACTTTAATGTAAAAGTACGAGTATAGTTGCAATAAACAACTATCTTTGCTCCTTTCTAACTATAGTTAATTTTTTTAAGTTACTATAGTTTTTAATATAGTATATGTAGTTTTGGCGTGCCAATTAATTTGAAATATTTATGACTCAAAATTAATGCCATACAAATTTATAATTCATTTTATTAATTGATATATTAAATATTATTGATATATTAAACATTGGTAAAAATTTTATTATTAAGCCAGGTTATAATATCTATTGTTTATCGATTTTATTTCACTTTATCAATAAAGGCTTTACACTTATATTGTAGTAGATAAAAAATAAGGCCAAATTTTCTGTTTCAGTCACTTTTGTAATTATTAACGTGATTATTATTCTTATCATATCCTTTATTATAAGACTAGCGTTTTTCTGCGGCTCCGCCCGCATAGTACCTTAATCACCGACATACCATAATATACTAAAACCTACTCCGAAACACGCTGCATCTTATGGTATGAGTATTATTCCGATCGATTCAGTAGTTATCGCAGTATAACCGAACAAAAAAATCTGCTCTCCATTTATTAGTACAGATTTGTCCTATGTGTTATATTCTTTATTTAATAGTTGAAATCTTTCTCATATTATGTGCAGTATAGCCTGAATAGTGATAATTTTATTGTATTCACTCTATAATAAAAATATATGGTGGCCAAGAATTTAAAACAAACAAATTGACAAATAACTGAAAAATAGATAAAAAGACATTAAACTTTGTGGTTTAATCTCAATGTACATATATACATAATATGTATCTACTACCGTACAATACTACTAGATCAATATGAATTATTCTAATTTTTATTTTTAGAAATTTATTTTATGTTTTACATTACATGATGGAATGCATAACGGAGGCTCTCACGGCCCTTTTTTTAGCTTTTAGGACAAACAGACGTGGAATGCATGGAAAATATAGCGGACACTGATCCGTTAAAGCATGGTTAGCAGTGTATTATATGAAAATTACTAAAGCTTTTTACAATGATATAACTGATTTTTAATAGGGTATAATGTATAATAATCATTGAAATAAATAAGTTACTATTCATATAAGTTCTCTATCAAAAGCCAAAGAAGTCAATCTATGGACGCGATCTGCACTTTAAGTTAGTTGTTTAATATATCATCTTAAAAGGGTACAATAGGCCTAGTACGTCATTAAAATTATATATAACAGTAACAGATATGTAAATTTTACTAATATAATTTTGTCTTTAGCTTTTTCTATATAATTTTCCTTCATGTCAAGGGTCCCCTTAGACCATGCGGCGCCCATACATTCCAGTCCCGTTGAATACGAGATTGGTTGTTTGTAAGAAATAGCTTTAAGTGACATGACCGCGTTTGCACATCTGCCGTATAGTATGACATTATAATTTACGAGTATACCATTTATATAAAGTATTGCAAATAAATAATGTTATATATATAATATATAATAGATACCTATGTGTAATAAAATTATTTTTATCAGTTAAAACGTCTAGTATGACATGTTTCTACTTACGTATCAGGGAATGGTTTACATGTCATACGCATACCACAATCGGATTATATGTAAAGCAGGCTTGACATTACCATGTGTAACAGTTCCTCAAGTATTGATTCTTTACTATTTTTTCTTCCTTTTGTTTTAGAAATACGGCTTTCCGCGTGAAGCCACATACAGAATACCTAACTAAAATACCATAATTTGAACTAAATAAATAATAAGGTAGGACAAAAAAAATCTCTTTTTTATTTATCTTAATATAGATAAATTATTTAAAGTTAAAAAAATATCAGTAGCGAAAACTGTATTTCCAAGAACTCTATAGCATTTCAAGGTGCTTGACCTTAAGTGTGTCCGTCGTAAATCTATGAATTGAAGGTGTTAAAATATTACTAGAGGAAAATTTGCATTACTAATACGGCTTACGTATCGTAAAATTATATCTACATATATATATATATATATATATATATATATATATATATATATATATATATATATATATATATATATATGTATGTATATATATATATATATATATATATATATATATATATATATATATATATATATATATATACAACCTATGTTTATTAGGGATAGCTCTGTAGTAACAAAATAATAATATACAAACAAATTTTTGTTTATAAAACTTTATGCAAAGATTGTAACAAAATTATTTCGATGATATAAATAAAAAAGTAAATTGTAATATTTACAAAAGGGTAATAAAATACGTTATTAACAATATTTTAATAATTATCTAAATAAAAATGATTCCGTCATTGTAGTCAGTTAATTATTTCATAAAATGTCCTTTTTCTATTACTATTTTCTAAGAAGCATTGAGGGGATTCCCACTGTTTCTATATAGATATATAAATAATATAGATAATAATAAGAGATATAAATAATACATAACAGCTCTCACTTTCGCTCCATTGAATATATTCTAGCAATAATGTTATCACAATTGTAAACAGATACAAGTGCAACTGGCGCAATGTCACCGACTGTCAATCTGGGGCATTAGGTACTACGAGTGTGACCTTAGAATAAATAATAGAAGTGGGATTGTGTGGTTGAACTATGAATAGACTATACACGTGATAAAATGTTACTGTGTATGTTTATATATTACTAGCGACTCACCCTCGCTTGCTTCCCCATACAAACTTTCATCCCCATTCTCACCCCCTTAAGGGATGATTTCCAGGGTAAAAAATATTCTATATCCTTCCCAGGGTCTCAAACTATCTACTTACCAAATTTTATCTAAATCGGTTCAGTAGATCCAGAGATTACCCCCTACAACATCTCTTTATAATATTAGTATAGAATATATAGATTATAAAACCATTAAATATATAAAAATCGAATTACCCATAAATTTTTTATGTGCTCGTATAACTAAATAAATTTTGCGTAAATAAGTTCTAAATCTTTTTCATAATATTTGTAATAAATTACTGTATCATCACAATTTACGATAAAATAAAGAAAATGCAGTCTTCTACTCACAACTTATCATATTTATTAGCTAACTAGTAATCCAATTACAACGCATACCACTTCCAATAAAATTTACACTGAGGCTACAATAATGCTGACTCGAATACATAACCCACAAACGGTACACGGAAATGTAAACTCTATGTCTATTAGGAGAAAAGCTAAAAAGCCGTGTATACAATTAAGAACGATTGTATAAATTTATCTATGCACACTCGAAACCGGGCCGTGCCGGGGCGATAATTGAGTAATTACCTTCTTTGCAACATTATTTTTACTCTGCTTTAGTGTTAACGTACTTTTCAATATTTGATAACGTTATTTATTATTTACATTACTACTAAGTACATAGACTGTATAAGAAAACTGTAAACATTATATTTTTGTGTTTTTTGGCCTATTAGTAGCTAGTTTTAAGCTCATACGATTTCGTTTCATTTGATATATATATATATATATATACAAAAAACGGTCAGTTAGACAATTAAACGTATTCCATAAGTTCTGCATGCAACATGGCATTAGGTATGTTATTATTTAAAAATTATGCCAATTTCGCTGATTTATTACAAAGTTCATTGACTTAACACATAAAAGTATGTATTATAAAATGTATCTAAAGCTGTGTACTCTGAACAGATAATGAAATTGGATTTAGATTTAACAAGAGCTTACCTTATTTTATTAGATATTAAATTTCATATTTTCATTACACCAACTTAATGGTTTTAATATTTATGGTAAACATTTTCATTTATGTATATAATATACTAGCGACTTACCCTAGCTTCGCTCGGGTGCGTCCCTTTCTTTTTTAGCGGAACCTTAATTCTTTTCTAAAATAAAAGTAGTCTAAGTTACTCCTTATAACATCAGCTATCTAGCCAGTGAAAGTCCCGTCGAAACCAGTCCACCCATTTCGCAGATAAACAAGAACAAACAAACAGACAGACTAAATTTTTAAAAATTGTGTTTTTCTTATAAGTGCCATATATAATTTCATATGCATTTAGTAAAAAGCTTTTATTTTGACATTACAAACAGACACTTCAATTTTATTTATGTATATATAAATGACATATTTAATCATAATAATATTAGTACCTACTACCTACCTACCTATAACTTGTATTATTATGATCTGTGGTATAACATAAAAAATGGATCCTTTGAGCTAATCTATATAAATCTGAATTTTTATGATTTTAAAAATGGCAAAAATTAAAATAAATCCGCGTAAAAATCCGAAAAGATAATTTTATTAAAAAAAAATGTCAAACATTCGTAAATCTAAGATAGTATTAATTGGCAATTATTTTGAACAGGCTATTCCTTACATCAACTTTAAGTGCAATTTATCCCCAGGGACATAGACGCAGCACTATCCTAGTGTTATGTAAAAGGCAATTCTAAGTTTCGGATAAAACACAACCTTTTGCTCTATTTGCCCCTCAGCACAAACAAATATGAACACGAGGAAGATAACGCCGGTATTTTATGACAACAGTTGTAATTAGCCGTGTGTTCATTCGTTATGAGTTACGACACGATCGAGGTTATTTGTATAATGCTGAAGTTATTATACAATTATTTATGTTTTTTTATATATTTTCAACCGACTTCAAAAAGGAGGAGGTGCCAGTCGATATAAAGCAAAGCACCGACTTCAAAATTATTTGATTAAATATATGAAAACTACCAATCAGTTATTTGTTACTTTTTAGAGCTTTTGTTTGAAGTCGGTGTTTATTTTTTTGTTAAAAAGTTTTTATTAGATATTCTTTTTTATGGCTGACTTTTCTATAATAATAAATTAAAAAAAATTGTTTGGTCTCTCATATCTGCTACATATCAATATCACGAACACAATTTGGTATTTCCATTTATAAGCTCGACACTACTATTTTGTAGGTGTAGATATTCCTAATAGCTTTACATGATAATTGATAACATTCGCAAAGATAACAGTAATTATTTTTTTCTAGAAATTCTCACGAAAATACAAGTGATAATTGTGTTATATGTATACGAAAGTGGATAAAATAGAATGGTCTTATATTTGGATATTTGAAAGTAATAAATGCTACTCACGCAAATAATGCCGCGCCGTGTGACTCGCGTTACGTCAGGCGATCAGGCATCTGAATACCGTTAACTTACCACACTCCTAGGCATTGGTGGTACATACTTAATTATTTAACTGCACGAATTTTTTTTATTTATATCACTAACGATATACGTTCAAGTATTTACTTTAAAAAAAGCTACAGAGTTTTGAAGAAATGATTACAGAAAATCACAGTTTTTAAGATCTCACAAAGAACTATGCTAAGTTGATAAATAAATATACTAATTATTATATAATAAGATTAGCACATTTACGTAATTTAGTAAATTTTCGAGATGAGTTTCCGTTGATAAGACTTCCTTCCTGTTACAGTGTTGTCATACGCTATCTTCTGTTACAATAAAGCGATTCTACTAAAACGACATAATTATATCATAAACATAGTACTCAATAAAACTCAAAAAACGGTATTTTCTTGAATATTCTTTTTTTAATTATTAATATTATAAGCGATAATCAATCAATCAATCTGACCACTATTATAAATGCGTAAGTTTGTATGTGTATGTTTGTTACTCCTTCAATGCTTGGAAGTTTAGTACACATGTGATATATAGTCTGTGACTTAGAGTAACACATAAGCTACTGATAGAACACTATGGACACACCGAGCGAAGCAAGGGTAAGTGGCTAGTGTACACTGTACATTTATGAAATAAATGTTAAATCTATGCTCGTTTTAAATGATTTTTTTAAACAACACAATCAGATGCACATTATATTTGATCCATAGCTGTATTGTGTATTATCTTCACCCTTAATAACTATTGATTCTATCGAGTTATGAAAGGATGGAATAATTGGATTCGAAGGCTCTGCTTACGTCTCAATTAGTTTTCGCCTTGCGCCCGTTTCTCAGAGAAGTATTCGAATATAAATATTTTACGTAAAATATTACTTTATCCACAAAGGACTTTCACAAAATCGTGTTTACCAAATGAGAAGGTATTAAAATCTTTACGCTTTTGTTTAATTTATAGTATAAAACTGTTCATTACTTTGATGGATTACAAGTACGACGATATATCGTGTGTAATCTCCAAGTAGAATATATATTATGTATGTATGTCCACGCCTGGTAGTATATAATTAATTATTCTAGCTTCATATTTCATTTGGAAGTCTGCAAAACATGTTTTTAAATAATAATAGATTTGAAGCCTTAAAACCGATACTATTCTTTTTATACTTATCTAATTAAAAATGTTAATTTAAATGGTTCTTAAGACATATCATCTAAGATTCTAAATCAATACCTATGGCTATATTAGTGAACTAGAGACTCACCCTCGCTTTGTCTGGTTCTAGGTACGTTTTAATTCTTTTTCTAAAATAAAAGTAGCCTATGTTACTCCCTATAACATCAGCTATCTTCCAATGAAAGTCCCGTCAAAAACAGTCCAGCCGTTTCAGAGATTATCCGGAACAAACAGACAGACAAAAACTTAAAAAAAATGAGTTTTTCTTATAAGTACCGTGTACCGTATATAATTTCATAGGTATGCATTTAGTAAAACGCTGTTATTTTGACATTACAGATACTTCAATTTTATTTATCTGTATTATAGTATAAAATACCTACTTAAAGAATTGGGATGCTGTAAAGGGATGGCCGATGTGACTGCGAGTCATTGAAATTACTATATAACTAAGGATAATTATTTTGTCATTTGTTTGATTTATGTTTAAAAAAATAATTCTATTACCCATGAAAGCCGATTACAAGTCTTGGATGACAGGTGTTATGTTGTTGTTAATACCTACCTACAACATGTATTATGTGAGTATAATCAATGTTACGTATATATACAATTAAACTCAAAAGATACGTGCATAAAAAATAAAAAATTGAATAATATAAATCATTTATCAGAAGATCAGTTTCATTTCGGTATATATATTTTTTTCTTAATTTTGTTCGTCATTTTGAAGGCCTTTGATAAACAAACAGACGTAAGCGTCAATTTTACAACGTCCTTGGGTCGTGAGTTAAAATATATTCCTAGTTGCCTTATTTCACACATTTTCATTGAAACAAATTCTATTTTAAACTTTTAAGATCTATCTAGGTATAAATAGCATAAAAATTCGATATTCGAGCTTAAAGTAAATGCGTGGGTTATTAAATTCAGTAGCAAGCTTAAAACTTTTATTTCTGGAAAATATTATCTACAATCTATTTTCGTCGAGTCGATAAAATATTACAAGCTAGAAGGTTTACTAAAGGCTGTCTAAATTGGTTCAATGGAATGAACGTAATAGCGTGTATTGGAGTTATCTGGTGTCGCAGGCTGTGGTACAGTGGCGGAAGATTATAAATTGATGCTGTTAGCTCTCAGCCTCCACTCTCCCGACACGGTGACGTCATCGGCGCCCTGTGACGACACACCACGCCCCCGCGTGTCGCTCGGATACACTTGTGAGAGAATGTCATTCAGTACATTTTAATATTTATGCTATTTTTAGGTTATGGTAATTTTTGTTTTTTTTTTTACTAGTTTCTATATACATTTTCACAGATACATTTTCGTTTTGATTTCCATCTTTAATCTCGGACTCTAAAAGAAATTAACCTGTTACTACTCTCTCTAGCTATGCGCATGCGCTCTCAAGTCACAGTCGAAATTGTTAAAAAAATAGCTGTTTCTTTTGTAGGTACACACGTGACATACATCATCCTCCACACATTTTCATATACAAATCTCATCTTATTACAATTTAAACCTACACAGAATACAAAATGTATAAATTGTAATAAGATGTGTTAAATTCTTAGATTTTAGAATCAGACCTTGAAAAATTACAAAGTTCTTTCGAAGGATAGTAATAAAAATTAACTAAATACCATATCTTAAAAGGTATGGTAAGTGCTGATATAGAAGTACCATAAATGCCGATATTAATTTAAAAAATGTGTACTACATTTTCAATATTATCACATATTATATATTATGTATTAGTAGAACGGCATTACTCATTACTAGTAATTGACTTGTACCTAATAAATATTTATTTTCATTTAATATTTTATGAGATTGTTATACATTGACAACAATATATACTTTTAATTTATTCAAATGTATAGATTATTTATATATTTCATTAAAAATGGATCATGTAAATTATCTATACATATAATAAAATTCTAACTAAGTCAAATCTGTACATTAAATATTTTTTAGAAAATCTTATTGAAATAGACATTATTATCGATACAGAGACCGAATCTATAGTTTTTAGAATTTTTGTCTGTCTGTCTGTCTATCTGTCTGTTACCGCATCACAGAAAAACTACTAGACGGATTTTGATGAAATTTGGTATGATGATAGCTGGTTATCCGGGTCAACATATAGGATACTTTTTACCGCAGAAAAATATCTCATATCTGAAAAAAAATACAAAAACTCGTTAGAATAAAAAACGATGATACTATATAGATTTTACAAGTTAATTTACTAAATATGTCAAAAACTATTAAAAATAGCTAATCTTGAAAAAGTATATCAATAGCACTATTTTATTCATTAAAAAAATATTTTATTGAATATATATTTTTGTATTATTTAGATATTTGTCAATAGATGTCGCCATGTGTCTTTAAAATACGTAGTTTTAATTCCAAAAAATTGAATGTACTAATTCGACCTTTCTATGATTTTATTAGAATTACTACTAAATTACCCGCAGCCCCGCCCGTGTTTAAATTATCAAAAAACAATCTTTTTGGCTTTATAAATTAGTTACATCTATAGATACATTAAAATTTAATGAAGCAGTCCTGTGCTTTAAATATTTTTTGGAAAATTTTAATGAAATACACATTATCGCTAACAGAGGCCGAACCTATAGTTTTAAGAATTTTTGTCTGTCTGTCTGTCTGTCTATGACCGCATCACAGAAAAATCACTGGAAGGATTTTGAAGAAATTTGGTATGGTAATAGCTGGTTATCCGGGTCAACTAATATACTAATACGAGTATACTAATATATAAAACCTAATAATTTGGTTTTGGTCATATGAACGCGGGCGCAGCCGCGGGCAATGCTAGTAAATACATAAAAGCATTATCAGAAAGTTCATAAGTAAATATTATCTATGGAGAAATGACGTCTTGATCAATAAAAAAATATTCTTGAATTATGTGATTGTGACCTTTTATAATACTTTTATAGATTTACAGAAATATTTGACGTATTAAATAAAAATAACGATCTTTTCGGATGCTCGACGTTTGAAATACTTTACACAGCAATCGTGGTCACGGGAGAGACTGCTATAAAGAAACTGCTGTAAAAAACCGAAAAGATAGTATTATTTAAAATGTAACATTTTCAGATTAAATAAAGTAATGAAGCAAATTATTAATTGATACTCTTTTCATTTTATCTATTTTAATCATAATAATTTAAAATATTTTATAGACAAGGAGGCTGGGAAGGCTTAGAATTAGAATAAAGATGAGCCAATCTTATAAATAAATACATTCTACGCGACTGTACGTGTGACATTTAAAAATAATTTTACGCTACGAAACTCGTTACTGTCTCGGATACGCGTTGGCGTAATGTCACAAGTGGGTTAAAGGATACCGGATAGCTGGAAAATTGGATGGAAATGGCTTTGATTTGATAACAAATAGTAATTGTTAAATAAACAAATTGTAATTGGGTATAACTATTTCTGACTTATTTAGTTTAACATTCTTTTCTTTTCTTTTTATCTTTGGTGTTTTTTTTTCTTATGGTATTTTTTCTTTGGTATTATTTTTCTTATGGGATTTAGCTGTGATGTCATTAAGAAAAAATAAGCGTTGCTAAAAAAATCATCATTTTAGCCTATTCATATCTATCAATATTCGATAAAAAAATATGGCGTCCTCCTTTTTAAGGACCTATGTATATTTACGTAAAGATAAAATAATAAATGTAGGTAATAATGGTGCTGTTGTGACGTCATAGCCGTCTAGACAACTTTTATGGGTATGACGTCCCATGGAAGTACATCACCCACATTGTAATTTTTGATGTCACACTGTCACTGAACAATAATATTACCTAAAGTCGCGGAAACACTATTATTATAATAAAGTTTATTCACGCATGAAGTTCAATTTATATTCATGACGCGAAGAGAAAGGTCAGTCGATGATTCTACAAGCATTCTTTTCTCATGAAACTTCTTGGCTGTTTCTAAGAAATTGAACATAACAACGCACAAACTCAATTTGAATTAGAAACTTAAGTTTAGCCACTTATATATTATAATTATAATATTATAAATAGACGAATTTGTTGTATTTTAAAATTATAATAGGATCTTTATAATTTATATGTTAATTCAGAATGAAATTTTGATGGTAGATAGGTACGTCTCTCCAATGTTTTTATTAAAAGTATTTATTTTGTAATGTACTCGTAAAAGCTTCAGTTGTCTGTGTTTTAGCGACTCGACATGGCGCCGATACTTCTTACTTAATATTAAACAAAAAATATCCATTCTTCAAGTATATTCTGACATTTAGTATATAATATTATAAATATTATATGGCTAGGTGTTTGGAAAATATATTTTGGTTAGTAACTGGAGGAGAATGAACCATAATGAAATTGGTTTGGCGCTAGAAGTAATTATTCATCTCATCCATTGTCTAGACGGGTCATGGTTGCGTAAGCTTTCATTCTGCTCTTCCATTAATTTATCTTACACAATTGACCACAAACTGTAAAAACATTTAATGAATATTGTTAATAAATATGAATACTATTAATTTAATTTTGAACTTTTAATGAGTGTGCAAAAGTAGGCCTTATTTTTACTCCATCAAACTTCGGCAAAGTTGAATGTTTCGACGATGTTTGGCTAATAAAAATTATATTTAGCTAATATATGTTTTGAAGTTATGCGCACACGTATCGATAAAACTGATTTATTATGTACCTCATTGTATAGCTAGTGTGAATTTCTCAAGCCATTCGCTCTATTATAGCGCGACCTATTTCGTGCAAACTGAATGGTCCACATTGCAACACGTGATAGCAGATGCACTATGCATGCCAGTGAGCCGCTCACTACTTTAATAAGCATAATGGCCATCCTCAACGGAATCTGTAAGCGAATAGTCTCAGATGCGAATATCAAATGTTATTTTGAAATAACCGGTATATAAAGACGTGTCTGAAATGACAGATAGGTACTCTTTGCTGTACTTCCTTGTAGGAAATTTAATTTAAACACTACCCATATTAAGTGTTCAATAAAAATTAAAAACTTTTTTAAAAGCTAGATTATAACTTTGACTATAAACTCTCATACAGAATTGTAGCGACAGATATTTGAAATTAAGTTTTATAAATAACCGCGTAAAGCTTGTAAAATACAATGTTGTCTTTAAAGCTCATTAATTTTGCTACGATATGAGACATCTCACGTACCGTCATATGAAGTTGAAACGAGTAACTTCAAATGCATGATCAAGATAATAGCCGATACAAACGGTACTTGAACCGGATGCGAATCCACTATCGACTGGTGAAAGTAGATCTCACAAAAAATGCTCCCATTCCTTGCGCCCGCGCCGTCGATATTTCATGAGACATTCACTTCAGAGCAAGAAATAGACATCTAAAAAGGGAATATTTACTACAAAAAGTAATTTAGCTTGAATGAATGAATTTGAATGTTAATGTAGAGTATATTATAGAAAATCTGTTTTTGTCGTCTTCAAATTTTGATGTAACAAAAGCTTTTGTTTTGTGCTACTTCAAGTTGAAGCGAATCAGTTCAAATCATGTTCGGGAAGTCCGCGATTTGTAATGAATGAATGAATGAATTACTCTTTATTGTACACCTAAAATGAGAAAAGAAAACATACAAAATATAGAAGAAGGTACAAGAGGCGGCCTTATCGCTAAAAGAGCGATTTCTTCCAGGCAACCTTTAAGTGTAGGAAATAGTACTAAGATAGAAGGGGCGCGAATGTAATTTAATTACTTAAGTTTGACATTTATCATTGCTATATCGCTATATATAATTTGGAGAATTTAACAAGGTGAACTGAAACACTGAGACGTAAACACGTAAACAAGAAAAAAAACTGCGCAAGGTGCTCTTTTATTACGAACATGTCAATCCACTGTAATATTCGAACGACCTCAAAAACATATATATAAGTAAAACCGCTCAATTAAATACTGAAAAAGCTATAGAAATCTGAAAAGAGTAATAAGCAACAATATTTCAAGTGAAATAGGCGAAACAAATTCATATTTATCGCTAGCGTATGTTTTTTAAACGAACAATGCAATAAAAGGAGTATAATGGAGTGCGTGCAAATTGATTAATGGTGTTTAGTTTAAAGTAAAGTCCATTTCACACAAGTGAATATGTCTTTAAGACAAAAAATGAAATGATATAATAAACTACATATTATTATTAAAAAAAATTAACACTACAAAACCTAAAATATCTGACTGACAGTCAAATTTTGCATATTTATTGATTTTTTTTAAAAACAAAACGACCAAATTTGAACAATAGCATAAACTACTTCACTATAGTTATTGTGTAGAATGATCTAAGCCCAGACGATGACGAAGCGATGTTTCATATTATAGTTATTTACTTTTAATACCTATAATGTCAAACTGTGATTGTGTTGAACGTAATTATTAAATAATGTGACCGCGCATGGCTGCTTAAGTGCTTTATTAGTTGTTTTATAATAAAACTACGCCAAACAAAGAAATCATCAATCATTTGGACGGCTTTTACGACGATTGAATGTAATTGATTTACTACGGTTTTTCAACACTTTTTGATGTTATATAGAACATGGTAGTTGATTAAAAGACAATAAAAATTTGTCTATGTCTTGTTTAGAAAATGCATATCATTTAACGAAATAGAAAGGGAGAGAAAGAGCTAAATCTACTGTCTCAGTCACTTGTAAGACTTACAATGAAATGTATGAATGATATATTATGTAATTATTATAAATCATAGAGCAATTACGTGTGTCACTTTAGCACGTGCTTAAACGTAAATGTTTTACAGTTCGCCTATTTTAGTTAGACTTTTACAGGGTAAATAAATATTTTAAAAAATACATGCTTTATCTAAACATTTTAAACTAGATAAAGGCTAACTTTGAATAGTACTTTGGATAAGAACATCACTGTACCAGTGACAGATAAAAGCTAATAATAAATGTAAAACATAGATAATTATTTTATTAATAGACAAATTATTATTACCTTTACGATCAGTTAATTGTAAAAGGTTTGTTGAATGAAAATGTTATGATTGGGAGCTCTGTTAGTCATAACGGGACGCTGTTTATGTCGTAGTTCACAATGGCAACTGTGTAGTAAAATACAATACGATCAATCGAAGTTGATCAATGGAATGATTAAATTGTATTAAATATTTATTTAGTGGTAGCCCAGTGGTAAGGCGCTCGCTTGGGAAACCGAGTATAGCGGGTTCAAATCCCGGGTCTCGCACCTCTGATATTTTCATGTGCGAATCATTTCTAACATGATTACCACTTGTCTTACGGTGAAGGAAAACATCGTGAGGAAACCTGCATGTCGGAGAGATCTTAGCAAGTTTTCAAAAGACATGTGAAGTCCGCCAACCCGCACTAGGCCAGCGTGGTGGACTATGGCCTGATCCCCCTCGTATTGAAGGGAGGCCCGAGCCCAGCAGTGGGACGTTAAAAAAAAAGGTAAATTTCTAAGAAATTAATTAAATTTCTAAGAAATCTATTGTTAACTGTAACGCCGGCGTGTCCGCGGTCGTTGAGAGATTAAAAATTATTTGGGGATTGCTTTTAGCACCATGGATTCAGGTGTAGGAATATTTATGTTGAACAAGATAACGCGTTTTATTCTTGACTATATACTGGAAATTAAAGGTAAAATCATAGGTATTCTACTTTCCCCTGTTTATTTATTTTCGTATTATATCTTTAATAAAAAAGTAACATGGCAATAATATCTTGAAGGTATTACGCAGGTAGGTATATGTACATAATTCAATATGTATTTATAGCCTTCAGCATTTTTGCAATAACTTTAGCGTCACAGTTAATTTTAACCGTTTCAACAAATATTTACGAGCGTACCTTATATTTTCATTTTGTTAGTTAATTTATTACTGATTTATGATACTCATAACCCTTGAGGAACGTATCTATTTTTTATGGTAAGGAAATCCTATGAAATTCAAGGAATATCTTTAAACATCAAGTTTTTTTCATATATTTTGTTGATTTTGTGAAGGTATATCCGGTGTAAAAAGAAATAAAAATAGTAAAATACTTTCAAACTACATATTATGAATCTTTTGACAATATTTAAAAAAAAACGTTTTTTATTCGAAATAACGTGATAACAAGAACGGATTTTTAAAACGGATCTGGACCTGTGACTCAATAAGGAAAATCCTATGATTATTAAAAAGGTAATCTCAAAATTAAGACTAAAGCTAATATTAAATTAAAAATCAGATTACGATTGTGTAAAATATGATTGACGTAATTTTTAGTTTGTGTCAAATTACTATCGCAATAATATTGTGTACACGTTTTTGATATGGATTATTTACTACCTTTTGTAATATACGCACTTTATTATAAGTAATAAAAATATTTTTTTGTTTGCTGACGCCATACCTACACAGTATACGTCATTCTCACGACTAAGACAAATAGAGCGTGCTTAAGACAGACGTACATACATAACTATATACTCGTAGTATACACACACTCGTGTACATACATTACTCTCCTAGTATTGAACCCTTTTTTAACGTCCCACTGCTGGGCACGGGCCTCCCAATACGAGGGGGATCAGGCCATAGTCCACCACGCTGGCCAAGTGCGGGTTGGCGGACTTCACATGTCTTTCGAAAACTTGCTAGGTTCTCTCAGACATGCAGGTTTCCTCACGATGTTTTCCTTCACCGTAAGGCAAGTGGTAATCATATTGGAAATGATTCGCACATAAAAATATCAGAGGTGCAGTCGGTTAATAACCAATACCGTTTAGTTTCATACAAACATACGAGTATCAACAATACTTAACACGTTTGCTCTCAATAAACATTGTTAAGGCGAGAATGATGCAGGAATTGGGTTATAGTGACATTATCTGTTCGATATTATTATGCAAGGGCGGTACGACGCTCGGAACTAGTTGCAGTCATACAACTTTCGACATTATGCACATATTGATATATAGATTAGCGAATAGCGTATGTAAGTTTCTCAATATATCAAAGTTGAGCTTTAAAACTTTACATAAGCTTAATAACTGTATAACTAAAATGTTACATTATATATAGCTATACATATAATAAAATTGTAACTAAGTCGAATCTGTACATTAAATATTTTTTGGAAAATCTTATTGAAATAGACATTATTATTTATTATCGATACAGAGGCCGAATCTATCGTTTTTAGAATTTTTGACCGTCTGTCTGAATATGTTGTTTATATAATAGTGAGTTTTATAGTTAGTTTTATAATAAACTATATATTTTTAATAAAATAACACAGTATTGCTAACATTATATCTAAATATATCATTATAATAACTAATAACGTAGTAAGCCAAATATTTTTTTAACGTTATTGCAGAAATGAAATGTCATTTATTATTATGCTGACTGTACAGGCTCAATGTTGCCATTTCTGAATCCATTATTTATGTGCACGTGGACATTTTTTGATTGTTATATTAAATGTTTGCTTACTAATGTAAATAATATTATTGTGTTAAATAATAAAATGCGTAATATATTACTACTAAAAGTCAATTTTAATTTTATTACTTTTCTTAAATAATTAAGCATGAAGCTAGTTTCATGACTTTGTAATATACTATGGTTCTCAGAAACAAGGTGATTTCGAAAATTTTACATTATGTAATAAATCCTATCTAATATATTTAAACGAGCAATTCTTGTATATTTATACCGGTGATCTTGGAAACGGCTCTAACGATTTCGCTGAAAATTGGTACGTGGGGGTTTTCGGGGGCAAAAAATCGATCTAGATTAGTCTTATGTCTGGGTAAATGCGTATTTTCGAGTTTTCATGCGGTTTTCTTTAGCACGCAAAAAAGAAGATTGTACTCTCGGCCAAAACCTCCGGGCGAAGCTCGGTCGCCGAGGTAAGTAATTATAATATTAAATGGGCAATTCTTATATATATATATATATATATATATATATATATATATATATATATATATATATATAAGTTTATTTCGCGTATCACGGAAAAGGCTCCTAACTATTTGGATCAAATTTTGTATTTATGTTTTGCTTTGTAAGTTTATCTATAAAGGTGTCTTTTCTGAAAAAATATTATTATTATTATATAAATAGATTTACAATTGTCAAAGATAGCACATAACCGGTAACATACAGATAAAAATATACATTTCTAAAAGTATTATATTAAAGTTGATCAAAAATAACAATCAATCAACAGCCATTTTATTTTACATTTGAAATATATTAAATTTAAATGTAAACTACAAAATAAATAAATTATAATTATGATATGACTGTTTAATTCCTCGTCTTTCCGAAAGCGGATTGCATTCACAATCAACGCAATTCATATAAAAAATAACATTTATCTAAAGGTTACTTGCAGTTGTAAAATAAAATGGCCTTTGCATCTATAAGGATAAAGACTTAAAAGTGCACTATAAGTCAAGTTCGTAGTCAATCAATTAAGAATGCTGGATTGGTTTTAACTTAAACTATTTCTTAGATTAAAACTATCTTTTCGGATTATTTCGCGGATTTATTTTGATTTTTGGTTCCCGACGTTTCGAATGCTTTACAGCATCCATGGTCACGGGAGAGACTGAGGTGTTACATGTCTCGAAGGTATAGTTGTTACAGACAGCCTACCCACAATTAACAAAATGAAAATTGCACCAATTACATTACAATATTTTTTAACTTTAAACATTTTTATAAATTTAATTATAATTGAATATGGAATATTATTTATTTAATTTTTGCTATTATTCTTATAATTATTACAATTTTAAAAATATTAATTAGTAATCTATATTTAGTTTATTAAAATTTTATTTAAAAATGTCAAACATTCGCGTAAATCTAAGAAAGTATTATTTCTTAGATTGTTAAAAAAAATTTTTTTTAATTAATTTTGCGAACACGGGTTTCTCCATAAGAAAGAAAAAGAATATACGGCAAAGTTAATGAAAATCCATAAAACTTTATGTTCTTTAGCTGACAGACAATACAGCCGTAAACAGGGAGTCTAGAAGCACGAGGCACATTTTGCACAAATTACTACTATAAGGTACTGGGAAAACGAGCATTGCTCGTGTTTTTTTCGGAAAAGATACAAAAATTGAGTTTTTTTCAAAAACGATACCTATATAAATGAACTTAAAAAGCGAAACCTTATCTAAATACAAACTTAGATCCAAATCGCTTAGAGCCGTTTCCGAGATATACGAAATAAATTAATATATATTAAGTATATTATGTAACGAGAATTGCTTGTTTAATATTATAAGAAGGCATAAAACGAAGGCCTTTTTACTATTAATCCACTAAAAATAAATATGTATGAAAGTTACTCACTTCATTGGTCACTTTTGAAGTAACAAATATGGAAAAAAATATTTAGCTTTCATATATTTTTACTGAAGGATAATCGTATTAGGTTATCTGCTTATATTAAGGAAATATATAAATTATAATAAAATATTGCCTAAAATAAAAATACTACAGCGTAGACAATTTCTTTAATAAAACCCTAAAAATACATTTCCTACATAAAACAAAATTCTCTTTCTTCACAACTCTCATTTTATTTGATTTTTTCCACTGAATTTTTCCGATTTTTTAATAGTTATTCTGCTATTCGGGGTGAAGACAAATCTAACAAAACAAACATCATAAAAATCGGTCCAGCAGTTCTCGAGTTATAAGTGTTGTAACAAACCTGATTTTGTTTTATATACTCGTACATAGATGTAACTGTAAACCTGTCTAGAATTAGATTTGGTTTATCGCTTAAATAAGTATTGTTATAACATCAACTTACCCAACTTGAGAGCTGTAACAACTGACTTGATCCTCCATCAATCGGCCTTCACGTAAACATTTTAATTAAGGATCTTGTTTATAAAACGCATTTTTTTTTAATTTTATATACAGTATGTATAAAATCATATCTATACCTACTAATATTATAAAGAGGTAAAGTTTTGAGTTTGTGACGTTGTAGGGGGTAATCTCTTGATCTACTGAACCGATTTAGATAAAATTTGGTAAAAAGATAGTTGAGACCCTGGAAAGGACATAAGATACTTTTTATCCCGAAAATCATCCCTTAAAGAGGTTAAAATGGGGATGAAAGTTTGTATTGGGAAGAAATTAAATATATTTATATATTTTTTTTTAATTTGACTTTGCCCCGAGAAGCAGAATAACTATTAAAACATAGGAAAAATTCATGAATAAATAAAGTAAAATGTAAATGGCTCACGCTGGCTAATAACTATTTATATCTATTTAAAACGTACCTAAGCGAAGTAAAGAAGCGAGTGTAAGTCGCTAGTTTATATAATACATTTAATCGATACAAAAATATTAAATTATTATTTAATATGCAAGAATGTTGTTCTTATAGATATATTTTAAAACGAATGAAATGTGTCGATAGTTATGTAAATATATTTCTGCAAAACAATTTATTAGTATGTAGTGGTGAAAACATGAATATTTATACGTTGATAGTTCAGTAATACTCGTATAATGAAAAAGAGTTACCAAACGAACTTATTTCTTTATTTGCGTAATTTTTTAAGTGCTGTAAAAAATAATTATAAACTTGCTGCGGTTCCTTGTGGTCGTTATATGTACTTTAATGGTATTAATTCAATTTTGTTATCCTAAATTACCGCGCCGTATTTATAGTTGAACTTCTTGAAATAAAATCAAAAGGTTTTTCTGAACAGTGGAAAATATCGAAAACCAAAATCTATGTATAAATCGTGGAAAAATACTATATACAAAACTATGATTATTATATACGATAAAAGATACAGTTTCTCAGTCAGTTCTTTCTCCTTGAACTACTGTTTTGGTTGTGAGCTGCGGAATACTTGAAGCCTGTAACAAATAATGCAGATATCTAATAGAAAATTTTTAAAATATATAAATAAAATGAAACTAAAATTCAAGTCGGAGTCAAACGAAAAAATACAGTTCAGCTCAAAACTACAAAGAATAGAAAGTGAAGTATGACTATCGAAACGTTACGTCAGCTCTAATCGGGCCCACTGATGCATGCTGCGACGAGTAAGCGAAAACGAACTGTAATGGCGAAATAATTAAATAACTCGTTTTCAAACGATATTTTAATTAGTTAATTGTAAGGTCGAGTTATATCCACATTGTCGAATCATATGTTTATAACATTTAACAATGTTACGCATTGTTACATTTTTCCACACTTTCTTATAAAAAAATATTGATACAATAACTGTGTGCGAGGCATGTTTGAATTTTATTTATTTATTTCGTACAAACGTTAAATTCGATTTTTTCGGGCATAGCATAAGAAGCTCTTGGCATATCCTATATCGCTCTTAAAATAGAGAGTCACAAATTTATTGTACCTGAAAAATCATAATCCGGTTCTCTTACAAAAATATTGTGGAAATAAATAAGAAAACATTTCAATTGTTATTTAAATTTCCATCACGTTCTTCATGTTATTTAGAATTTACTGGTTGGTATTTCCCACCAAGCGCCAACTATGAAACGTCGATGCAAACCAAAAGTACAATACCCCCGTCTCGACCGAGCGATACACCGAATTTAATTTTATATATATAGATAGATTCGAAAGAATGTCTTTGTGCATTTTACTAACACTAAATCGATACCATATCATTCGATGTAAGTCCAATGGAATTTAATTTACAGTCACAAAGCATAAATAAGTCTAAGTATAACTGGTATCGCTCTGTCGTATAGCGCTGTCATTTTTTGTTCCCCTTTTGAAATTCTAGATAGCTTGAAATCGTACTCCAGACAGTTCACAACTCGCATAGTGAACAACAATAGAAGACTATTATGGAAGCAGTGAAAACATTTTTCCAACAACACAATCACGCGAGCGTGTCCGATTCGCAATCTCCAAAGGCACGCTAATAAACATTCTAAACGGCCTACGGTGTGGTCATACAAATTAGGTGGTGTCGACTCGTTATCAAGTGGTTTTGCTGATGAACTCTCAGGCACTACGCAATTCGCGAGCGTCGCTCGTGAGGGGTCGGCGACCGAGTTTGGCGGACGTTTACTCACTTCGCCTCAGCTATTTGAACGACTCCTATTTACACTCGGCCAAGGTGAGGGCCGAACGAATTGCGAGCTAGAGATGCGAATGATAGTTCGTGCTATTGACCTCGTATGTATGTTATTAAGCGCTCTTCGTATTTTTCTGCGTTACGTTTGTATGTATTTATTATCGTGATTTCATAATTATTTATAGCATTCAGAGAATTAATAGTATGTAAAAAAGAAATGCCCTTTTATTTTGGTATAGATGTCTATTACTTCACAAGTATCTTTGATATTTATAAATACACTAGCATTGCCCGCGGCTCCGCCCGCGTTCAGGTGACCAAATTCTTAGGTTTTACATATTAGTATACTCTTACATTGCAGTTTTTGTATTTTTTTCTCAAAAATTAGATATTTTCCCGCAGTAAAAAGTCCTAGTTATGTTTTAACGTTTACTATCGATTTCTCAGAGATGACATATTTTCAAGCAGTAGAAAGTATCTTATATGTTGACCCGGATAACCAGGTATCACCATACCAAATTTTATCAAAATCCCTCCAGTGGTTTTTCTGTGAGACGGTAACAGATAGACAGACAGACAGACAGAAATTCTAAAAAGTATGGATTCGTCCTCTGTATCGATAATAATGTTTATTTCAATAAGATTTTCCAAAAAATATTTAATGTACAGATTTGGCTTAGTTACAATTTTATTTTATGTATAGATATAAGTTATAACTGTAAAATCTGTGGGCGTCTACGTCTTTATTTGGGGAATAGGTATACAACACGTATCAAACAAAATATCTGGCAAACAAAATGTTTGTTGCATGATACATCTCAAGGGCGAGACACAAAAACAGTGTTTATTTCCAACTTCAATTGCGAGAATATACGAGTTTCTTATCAGTATAATAATTAAAGTCTTACGCGTGATTATAAACATATTTTTTTCCACTTTTTAATAAAAAAAAGGTCAAGGTAGAAAGACTAAAACTACTTACCTTTATTTGCTAACTATATAAATTCTACAAAAGCTTTGTCCAACTAGCAGTTAATTAGAAACTATTGTTCCTACTTGATGAGAGTGAGTCAGTCGTTATGAGGTAAACAAGTAATATCTTAGAGTAGATTTTACTATAAACATAAATCATTATCATATTAGATTTATTTATAGCAAACTTGTAAATCTTTGCAGGAGATGCAAGATGTATTGGACGAGGACTCAGAGATGGGCGACTGGCTGATCGAGCGGGACTCCAAACTAGGCGTAGTATTGCACGATAGATTGATGACAGATGCCGCGTTAGGCGCTGCACCCATAAAGACAGAACACTCATACAGCCTCCACTCCGATGTCGAATCTGCACCACCCTCGCCACACCACACCAAAGTTGACGGTATGAAATTGTTTAAATTTACTTGATATTTTAAATTTCATTAATGGACAAACCTTGATTTCGAGAGTTTAGTATATTCTCGATATTTGCATAAATAAATACGTCATAAAAGTATAGGTAATTCTACCAGAAATATATTACACCTAATTTGCGATTTTTTCCATGTACCTGACTGTCGTGAATTATCTTAACTATTTAAGAACATTTACGCAAAAAAATCCTATGTAAATAATTCAAATTCATACTAATATTATGTGGGATTATCCTCCAAACATTTCATTAATTTTTTATTCTGTACATGCTGTGGACTTGTAAAGTTAATATATAATGCTTATGAGATTACATTTGAATCAAAACTTATCGTTTAATTTATCTGATTAATTTACCTATTACTTGCTTTAACGTACGTGAATGCGTGCTCTTGGATAAACGAATTTTTTCTTAACTTCGTGTAAAAATAAGGTTACATTAATCACGTTTTGCTTACTAATGAAATGCTTAAGTTAACATTTAAACGTTCTAGTTATGCGTAAAAACAAAAATACTGGTTGGTAATTAAATGTAGGTGGAGACGGTGTTTGTACTAACTGCCTGGTACGTTGTAGGCAATTGTTACCGAAATAGAAATTTGATCACAGGAAAAGTGTTTCAAATCAAATAATTAAATAATTCTATTTAAGAATGAAATGAAATACGGAGTGTTGGTTAGATTTGTAAATTCTTTTAGAAAAATATTTTTATTCGTATATCTATGGGTAGAACAGTTGTATCTAAAGGGTTGGTCGCTCGTTTAATATATTTGGACATTAATTCGTCTAGATGAGGCACGAAATATGAACTACATATTCAATTATGGTCAGTTTTAGTCTGACCAATTCGATTAAATCTTTATTGTTCCTTCAGCTTCAACAAGCTGAGAACCATAGTTAAGTTTTGTTTGAGTTGGTTAAGCTGAAACCACTACTTACTACATAAGCTCTAATGTTACGTTAGCCTTTATGGCATTGCTATTATAAATGCGAAAGTTTGTGAGTAAGTTCTTGTTTCTCTTATTTCAACAAATTCGAGATAAATTCTGGATGCTGACAGCTTATGTCCACGTGTTGGTCTAGAATACTTAATTCCATTTATTGTTTGACTAAAGACGAGCATTTTATATTTATAAGGTCGCAGATTAAGGCTATTGCTTTTATGCATGTCATACGTTGTGATAAAACTTTATCTAGCTTTCAGGATTAGTTATCAAAAACATATTAGTATATATTACCACAGATTATATATACATATTTACTGCTAATCCTAAAAATTGACAATAGAAATATTATTATAGTACCGGCTCACACTCGCATCGCTCGGGTTCGCCTCTAGAAAAACAAAAACAAATCTAACCCACGGCAACCGTACATTTTTTCGGGATAAAAGTAGCCTATGTGCTATTCCAAACTATAATCTATCTCTGTGCCAAATTTCATCCCGATCCGTTTAGCCGTTCTGGCGTGATTGAATTACAAACATCCAAACATTTAAAGTTTTACATTTATAATATTAGTAAGAAATAAGATTTCTAGTATTGATTTTGTTATGTACCTCTATTTTAAAAATTAGTACATATAATAAAATATCAATTTAGATTCATTGAAATAATCTAGCTGAAAATATTATTAAAATATATAAATGAACACTTAATTATAACAATGAACCCAGTACCCACAGAATGAGTATAGTGATATTCGTGTTTATCTTATATCAAACGACTTTCGTGTGAACGAGACAATGTGCACTGCTCCACAGGTTTTCATGCTCGCTTACAAACTGATATCATTGTACATAGAGTGGAATTTGAAAAACTTCTATTATGACCGTTCAATAAATAGACAGACTGTTTTATTTATTGCCAATATGCTCCGGGAAGTACCGTTGCATTTTTATGATGATTTCATGCTGAATTATTATTCTAATCAATAGTATAAATCAGATATAAATTATAATATATAAGTATCTATGTACGTATATGTAAGTATATATGTTTGTATGTATGTGTGTATAAATATATTTATTTTTGTGTATAATTATAATATTTAGTTGATATATTTTAATATTAAGTCAATTCCATTTAATGCTGTACTATACCTACACCGCACTAAATTAACTTATTTTCTCACTTCTGAAGTGTTTCTGGAAGAAATCTCTTACAGAGATAAGTTATCCTTTGTTGACATTCTGTTACTTTATTTTGTATAACATATATTTTATGGTACATAAATATGTATAAAAATCGAAATAGGCTTCACTCGAAAAAGTAGTAATAGAGTTGGTTATTAAAACACGTCACTAAAGTCATTTCAATTTGCTTGAGCAAATATAGACAACTGAATGGCTAGAATGGCTCCGCCCGCGTTCAGATGACTAAAAACCAAATTCTTAGGTTTTACATATTAATATATATACTCTTACAATGCAATTTTTGTATTTTTTCTCAGAAATGAGATATTATCCCGCGGTAAAAAGTATCCTATATGTTGACCCGGATATCCAGCTATCATCATACCAAATTTCATCAAAATCCGTCCAGTGGTTTTCTCGTGATGCGGTAACAGACAGACAGACAGACAAAATTTCTAAAAACTATATATTCGGACTCTGTATCGATAATAATGTCTATTTCAATTAGATTTTCTAAAAAATATTTAATGTACAGATTCGACTTAGTTACAATTTTATTATGTGTATAGATGATTATATAATAATAATAAAATGTAGGTAGGCACCTATATATGATAAAAACAATTTTAAACTGCATAAACGTACGCATTCCACTGATAACATATTTAAAGCGCTAAAAACATTAATCAGCTATTATGACAATCAGCTGAAAGATTCGAGAAATAGTAATTAAAATTGCATCACAAAACAAAATAAAATAAAATTGTTACTATTTCTTAACTAGTGTATTAACGTGGTTTAGTTACCTTCAAATATTAAATAAATAAATATGTTGGGACATTAACACACAGCACTATCTAGTTCCATGGTAATCTACGAGGCTTGTGTTATGGATACCAGATAATTCATACACTACACATATATAAAACATACATATTTTAAATATAAACACTCATGACTGGAGTAGAATCATTCGTGCTCATCACACAAATGAATGCCCTCAGCGGGACTCGAACCCGCGACCGCTGACACAGGAAGGAGAGCTGGCACAACAAGAAGAGGAAAAAAGCTCTACTATAAAGTACAAGAAGTATTAACAGATGGAACAAATAAGCACTTAAGTCGACGATCTTTATACAAAGCCACATTAACCCTGAATTTATATCGAATAGCTAAGGCCTATTTTGCGCAGTAACAAAAAAAAATATATTAAATATAATTAATAATATTTGGCGATCTTTATTAGCGCCATGTTGTAGACTGAATTAACTTTAATCTGCCAGAGATAACGCTATCGCACATTCGATAGGCATTTGTATTCAAACAATATCGAATATTACGTAAGAAGTATATGTATATTTAAATAGATTTTCGAAAATGCTCAAAACGATTTTTTTTTGTGTAATTTATTATGTTTATATTTTTTAATTTTAATCGAAAATAACTAATATCAAGTTTACTTAATAAAAATGTTTCTACTAATTTACAACTAATCGTTTGTGGAAACTAGAAATATGTACTTTAAAAATTACATTACTTCGAAAACTTTGTGGTGCATAAAGCGGTTGTGTACGGACAGATGGACAATACTTTAATTTTTTTTATTTTGATATATTGCTTTAAAACATTAGCTTAAAATTATATTTATTTAATCACAAAAAATATTCTTACATTTTTATATTCTACACTTATTTTGTCTTTATTTCATTGTAGCGACCTGATTTTTCCCATAGTTGTAGTTTATGGACTTATAAGCAATTTTGGCTACTCTTCAATCTGCACATACTCGTATGTACCAATAAATTGTTCCTAAAATTTACTATTTGATGTTTCACAAATCTCTACTTATACATATATCAGTAAAGCTAATATCGGTTAGCTTTTAATTAAAATTCATTATGTCATGTCGGGGTTTGGAACAACTAATCTGTACATATAATAAAATTGTAACTAAGCCAAATCTGTACATTAAATATTTTTTGGAAAATCTTATTGAAATAGACATTATTATCGATACAGAGGCCGAATCTATAGTTTTTAGAATTTTTGTCTGTCTGTCTGGTCTGCTGGAGGGATTTTGATGAAATTTGGTATGATGGTAGCTGATTATCCTGGTCAACATATAGGATACTTTTTACCCCGATAAAATATCTTATTTTAAAGAAAAAATACAAAAACTGTAATGTACGAGTATACTAATATGTAAAACCTTAGAATTTGGTTATTGGTCATCTGAACGCGGGTGGAGCCGCGGGCAATACTAGTTGTAACATATTTGAGGACATGACTCAGAGTTCGTGGATTTTGCATCGGCTTGCATTGTTATATGCAAGATAAATGTCAAATGTTATATTGTTTTGCAGTTATGTAGGTATAATAGTTGTTAAGCTACAACCATTGCTATTCAAGGGAGGGGGAGGGAATGGGGGCAATCAAGTATAGTCTAATCTAATCTAATACTTATTCGATCTTGGATATATAAAAATAATTGAATGTATATATAAAATTTCGCGTTTGTACTGTTAGCCGTTAAGGTGTTGCGTTGTCTGGAGCCAATCCTAGATGGAAAATCAGGTCATATTTTTTTTTAAATCATTGTTATTAGAAATGAACCAACATATAAAATTTCAACTCTACAGAGTTCCTACCTCACATTCTTATCTTATTCTACAGGATAAGAGGAATTGGTTCTAATTCAGCTTGCTATGTTTCAGCCATACTAACAAACATCGCAAGTCAAATAAAAGCTTATAGAAGCGCTTAAATATAACATTTCTTTCTTCACTTACCAATTGTCTGTAAAATTTTGTGTTTAATTAAAAATTGAAACGATTAATGTAAAATCTTCAATGTTAAAACATAAAACAACTCTGATATTAATTAATCTATAATTTTCAGGGATGTGCCATACATAGATAGGAGATAAATACATATGTGTTGTAAAAAGTCGCTTATCACCTCAAAAATCAATTATTATCGGTGTCGGAAATATATATATATATATATATATATATATATATATATATATATATATATATATATATATATATAAAATACATTTTTGAAACCTGCATGTCTGAGAGAACCTAGCAAGTTTTCAAAAGACATGTGAAGTCCGCCAACCCGCACTTGGCCAGCGTGGTGGACTATGGCCTGATCCCCCTTGTATTGAAGGGAGGCCTGTGTCCAGCAGTGGAGCGTTAAAAAGGACTGAATACAACACTTAGTACACTTACTTATTATCGATGGATCGAACCTACCGCATTAGAAACCCCAAGTAAAAACTAGTTTTCGAAATATAAGTAAATAGTTTTGTACATAAACCATATTTTTGATGAATATCTGGTTTGATTAGCTTCATATGTTAGTCGACACCAATGTTAATAGATAACTAAAAATAAGTAGTAGGTATAGACTAAATATTAAGTTAGCGTTGACTTTGAGAAACTTTTTAATAAGAAAATTATATTTTTATATTAAAGGAAGGAATTATCAAAATTTGATAATTAAAAGATGCTAAGTTGCTGATGTCTGATATATACAAACCAACAAACATATTTTATAATTGCAACTATAATATTAAATAAGGAAGTAAGGTTTCGTATTGGTGGGGAGATTTTTATATAATAATTGTGGCGTGAACCGGTAAGGTCCGTCAATCTACCTAGCACTTACCGTTGCTCGGTCATTAATTTAATCACGAGCACCTTCGTATAAATTATATCTGGTTTTGGTGAAAGGTATTCGTATGTGCGGCATATGCCCGCTTTTACAATGTAAATTACGTCCAAACAACTTATGCATATATTCTAAAAGTCTTAAAATCCTTACCTTACACCAACCGTATTTACTGTTATATTTAAATAGGATTTCGATTGCATCCGTTTGAATTGAATGTTTCGTCTTTTAGTTATCATTTTAAATTGATTTCTAAAAAGGATATTCTATGTTTGTCTGTCTGTATTTTTTTTAATAAAAGCAAAAGGCACCTTGTTTTATGTACCTGATCAAAAATATATAAAAAACAAGGTAGGTTATGTACCTAATAAGTTTCATTTCTATGTAAGTATGTGTCTGTTTGTGGCTTCGGTTTTTAGTGTATTAAGTATATTTTTACTGTTACTAGCCAAATATATAATACTTGAAATTATTATTATGATAAGTCGGCATGTCAATGTTATACTTATCATTAAATGTAATCTACATGAACAGTAAAATTTAATTAATCTAGAAATGCCGCCGACATTGGTTTTATATTCAAATGTTATTTGTAAACTACAAATAACATTGAAATAAAAATGTATTGTAAATAATATATTGTAAACTACAAATAACGTTGAAATAAAAGTAGCCTAAGTTACTCCTTATAACATCAACTACCTGCTAAAGAAAGTCCCGTCAAGGAACAAACAGACAGACATATAGACAGACAGACAAAAAATTTAAAAATCATGTTTTTCTTATAAATACCGTATATAATTCCATATGCATTTAGTAAAAAGCTGTTATTTTGACATTACAAACAGACACTTCAATTTTATTTATCTGTATAGATAAATACTTGAGCATTGCGCTAATTCAATTATTAGCACTTTCTTTAATATAATAGATGTCCGCAAGATGCCTCAGTTCGTCGACCGCAGTTATATCGCCATCAAAAGCATAAACCTGTCATGATCTTAACGAATCCTAATAAATAGTATCAAGATGAATGGCCACTAGACGAATTGCTAGATTATTTGGATACAAGAACCAAATGCTATTTGTTTGTGTGAAGCAATTCATATTGTACGCTTTGTAAAGGAAAATTACTTCAAGTTCTCTTCGTAACAAAATCACGTACGGTAAGATAATAGATAAGGTCACAAATAAAAAAGAACATACGAGATAATTATAATAAGAATAAGTTAATATCCTATTAAATCACTTTCATATTACTTATTTTGTATATTAAAAAAAATCGCAAAATTTAATTCTTATCATTTTTTATACAAATGTAGTTAATCACATATTGGACATCATTACGATAGCTGATAAGGATCGGTTTCATCATAGCTGTCTGATAAACGGTCGCGAGTCGCACGCAATATCGTACAAACAGCCATACAAATACGCATTCAAATATTTGCAATAGCATTATCAAACACACTTGGTTGTTTCTATAAATAAAATTAAAATGACTCACGAGGTTTAATATAAATATAATATATAAATAGGTACTAATCGTGTCGTATTGCTTCGACTGCATTGTCAAATTTTTACATAAGAAAAAGTTGTGTTGGAGTGTTGTATTAAAACTTCAACTATTACTAGAGTAGCCATGACAGACTACGTCTATGTGTACATATTGTATAACAACATAATTTAAAAAATGTCTGTGCCGTAGAAGTCTTTAAGGATAATCAGAATATTTTTTTCTGTCCGAGGAAATCGCATTAAAATCAATTCAGTCATTTCATAGATTGATCCGAACAAACAGACAGAAAAAACTTTAAAAATGGTTGTTCATAATTCGATTATAGTCAACATCAAATAGGCACTTTACGTTTTTTATGTAAGTACAATATATATTTGTGCTTGATAAATTAAACCACGATTCGAATTAATCTGCGAAAACTCAAACAGGGCTATAGTCGTTTTTGCTGTTCCGATAAAGCAAATATATCTATATTCATAAGAAAAATATCAGTCTAAATTCCAATTTAAATTCAACTCGCATTCCTATAGTTTAGCTACAACATCATTTTGTCGGAAAATGTTTATATTTCTTTTTTATACACATATGTATATGTACAGTAATTTAAAATTATTGAAAATAGTTCCCACAAAAAATTAGCTGTTCAATAGAACACTAGTAATATCAAGGATGTATTAACACTTTCTAAGACGATTATTATCGTTCTTGAAATAAACACACGCCTGACGAGTTAATCACGCATTCCTGTTTTACAACGGTGATGCAACGGAATGTCTGCAGAAACGCTTCTAATGCTAACTACATATGTATTTAACCAACAGATGTATTTCTTATCAAACTCTTTGAGTGTGTACTTTACTATGATTTAATTAATCTCGAGTATATGAATTCAAGATTCTAATGCCCGATTTCACCAACAACCCATAAGCTACCACCAACGTATGGGATCCTTAGCTTAAAAGTTCCCCTAAACTAGCTCCTAAATTAAATTTCGTTTTACCATCGTCAGAGCCTGTATTTCTAGTTTATCTATATTTAGGTGGCATTTTAACATTTAGGTGACGCCTAACTGTCGGTGAAACAGAAACTGTCCCCTAACAGCCCCCTAACCATGCTTAGGAGATCCCTTAAACCTTGTGTATATAAAGATTAATATTTTCAAAATTTAATTTGCGCTTAAATGTATAGTGAAAATTCTCTGTCTACAGAATCTTTAAATACGTGACATATTAAAATATTGGCCATAAAGCGAGTATGCCACGAACGTGCTAAAAAATAAGAAATTGATCGTTATCGACCATCTTTTTTTTCATGTAACATGTACAAAAAACAGTTAAAAGTGTAAAAGCATGCAATTTTACACCTATATTTCAACACAGCAGTTCCACTTGATTGCACGAATGCATAACTTGAAATATTGAATTATAACAAGAGGAAATAACTGATTCGATACAGAAGCTTCAACACCTAATAGTGTATGTGTAACTTTCATAAGTGACAATCGAACGATTTTATACGTAATACCACTGACCCACAAACATTGGCAAAAGAAACTAAAACTTACTGCAATAGATGCCTTATTTTCTGACCAAACGACTATATCTGTTACATTCGTTGTCAAAATGAATTTTTAGTTCAAAGATATTATAAGATACTTAACTGTTTTAATTCTAAGACAGCTTTTGAATGAAAACTTATGAGAAATATTTATCAACATACAAATAATGTGACCGAGAGAAGGTTTTTAATTACCTTATATACGTTAGTAGCTAAAATAATATTAGTTTTCCTAGTACATCTACATTCTAAACTATTTCTGATCCACTTCATCTTCGTATGCTAAAACTAGTCGGCCGTGAGCACTAAATCAGCTCTGCGCAGTTCACATGGGAAATATCGCAATGAGTTTCACAGCACATGTTAACTAAACGATGAATAAGATAATATACATGTAGGTAGGTACAACAAAACCTGTGCAGCTGTGGCCTGACGCTAGGGGATTTATCCAATTTCTGTATACACAATATACGTGATAAGATCACCATCTATTGTATTAGTTACTTAGATATACTCGTATTATGAGACAAAAAGTTCTTTCAATGTCTGAGATATGCGCCAATTTTTCATTAGTTAACAAGAAATATAATAATTTCAGATATGGAAGATGAATGCTATCCTGCCATACCAGCCAGCGCGTGGCGAAGCAGGCGGCGGTCCAGCGACTCACCTCCTCCAGAAGTAAAGGCGGAACCAAAATCTGAGCCCGAGTCCCCCGCTTCATCATGTCCCCCCTCGCCTACCCCTGGCACGCCAGTTACACACGTCGATTACGTCATAGACCACACGGTACGTATCTAGAGTTCTAGACCACACGGCGCTTAAGATCTAGGTCAGTAATAAAATGATATACGCGAGAGTGTCAGACGGAAATATGTTGGTTCAAATGTATTGCTTGTTCCACTTACAAGTGTATCGAAAGAAGCCTATTAATATGAAATTACAAGCGATTTGATTCAAGAAAATGATTTTGTACAATATTTATGCGTACCTATGATACGTCTAATTGTCGTCTCTCAAAAAATGTTAAAATTAATAACCATAAAATATAAATGAACTTATAATATTGCTATATCCAATTAAACATTACAAATAAAGAGTTAGAAATAAATATACCAAAGTGAAAGAGATTTAATTGATAAGTGAATCGCAATCGTGATTCCAAACAAAATCTCTATCAAAACCCATGACTGGGCAAAAATCAAAAGGTTACTGTAGTTCAGCTAGCCGATTCTACTTTGCGACTTTCTCTGTAATTTAACCTTAAAAATTGTGGACGATTTTTAAAAACTGGCAAGATCTGGTGTAATTACATACAACCTATATGTTTACGTGCCATGTCCGAAAAGGTTACACTTTACGACCTCTCGATAATTTGGCCTGACAAGCAAAAAGGAAATGTCGACGATAATCGACAAAACTTTAGTGTTTCTTATGAAAAATAAATATTTTTTCTCTTAAAGTTTTTCCATTTACAAATGACAAATAAAAGCATAAAGTAGTACTTGGTTTAATGTAAACTGTAAAAACCTTTTGCATAACCGGGCGCGGCTTTGCTTAAAGGATGTAAATTTTCTTCAGAATAACATAGCGGGTGAATATCTGCATACTAATTGATTGATAAACATCTGATATCAATCTTAAACACGCAATCTTATTGAAAAATATGATTATTCAAGTTATAAAACATTCAATAATGAAAATATGGTATAGATTCAGTTACTTTGTAAGGTTATTTGCTACCAAAATACAGATTGTCATTATATGTTAATTGTTATACGAGTATTACTTAATTGTTATTAATAGTCTGCTTGCTGCTTTAACATGCTGTTCAATACTTTCAAATTAATAAACAATTTTTAAATTATATATCTTAAGATTGACAAGATTGACCACAAAGTTAAATACAACAATTATTTTCTCATAAGTAAGTAGCATATTTGAACTATGTTACTAGGTTATCAATAGGGATTTCGACTTAAAATTAAATCCATTCTTTCCGAACTTGAATCACTGTTGACCTTGATGTAATTAGATAATTGTACCAGGAGATAATATTGTAGGTTTAAAATGTTTGTATCGATTTATTTTTGTTTGTATTGCCGCAATTTTTTAACCAATTTTTAAGACTTTGTCCAAATAAGAGTGAGTCAAAATAGTATATTACCAAAACTTTGTTGTTGGTTTTTTTCATGGTAACGTATTGCTAAATTTAATATTTTGTGATAATGGATTGATGAAGTATTTTTTTGCCCAGACCGGTACAATCCACATGCCACAAGCCGTGCTACAGAAGGTGGGGGCGGCGGGCGTGCCGCAGTTGCTCTTGAGTGCGGCCCCGCGCATCGCCAACTCTTTGAACAACAACAAACTCTCCATTAAAGTCACGTCTTCAGGCACTTCAGGTAATGCTCGGACATGTACCACTTAGACCGACACAATGTCATTTTAATTGATTTGCAGTGTATCTTATAATGGCCAAGTGCAGTGGATTATATCAAAAAGATAGCGGTTAAAAATGGTTAGATACTGATAGCCCAAGACAGATAATTAAGTGGACGGAATTGAAGGAGATCTACTTTAAATTATTCGAAGGCTTGAAGTAGATAAATAGATAATAGTATTTTATAATTGAATTTGTTTTCCATTTTTTTATTATATATATTTTCAGTTACATAACACAACTTTTTTATCGCATCGATCCGCATAAACGATTTATATACAAAAATGCATATACAATACATTCAGGCTTATCCAAAGCCAAAATATTTGAATTTAAATAACAAAAACATTGTCAAAGTCCATTGCCATCAAGAAATTATACCATGATATTACCTCGCTGAATAATGTACCTTCAACTTTTGGATACGATATGTCCTTTAACAAATAACTACAAAACATTCGTTTATATAATATTTATATATAAAAATTCCAATAAAAATCTGTGTAACCACAGATTCTCAGCTCGAACATATGACATTATTACGAGTATAGAAGGTAATTCTTACTAGTTTAAGAAGAAATCATGGCACATCATGATTGATTCGTTGAAAAGGACGAGCCCATATGTAAAGCGAATTCCTATTATTAACTAGCGACTCACCCTCGCTTCGCTCGGGTTCGCCCCTAGGTACGTTTTAAGTTTTTTGAGCAGAACCCTAATTATTTTTCTAAAATAAAAGTAGCCTGTGTTACCCTATAACATCAACTATCTTCCAGTGAAAGTCCCGTCAAAATCAGTCCAGCTGTTTTAGAGATTATCCGGAACAAACATACAGACAGACAAAAATCTAAAAAATGTGTTTTATTATAAGTACCCTATATAAATTCATATGCATTTAGTAAAACGCTATTATTTTGATATTATAAACAGACACTTCAATTTTATTTATCTGTATAGATGGAAAAGTTTGTATTTGCGTGTGTGTTTTTCATTCTTTCACGACGAAATGACTGGGCGAATTTGAATAAAATGTAGTACATAGATAAACTATGAGTATGACCAGGAGTAACACAAAGGTTCCACCAATTCCAATTTTGGCAATCGTTAGCCATGGATTCTTATTAAGTCGCTCGTTGTTATTGTAATAGTATTAGTGACCCGATTAACCATCGTTCAATGCCATCACAGCGGGTTTTAACCTGCCACCCACACCGCCGTCGTCCCTCTCATCGTCGGACAGCGAGGGCGCCCTGTCCCCCGCGCACGAGGCCGCGCCGCCGCCCGCGCCCGCCGCGCCCGCCCGTCGCTCGCACCTGTACGTGTCGCATCACTCGCGACAACCGATAAACACGCCGCTCATTAGCAGCCAGCCGGTGAGTTGGTATACCATTATGAAACTAGATGAGAAATTCATCATTAGACGAGAATTATTATGAAAATAGTAATTATATGAAACTAGCGACTCACCCTCACTTCGCTCGGGTTCGTCCCTAGCTTTTAAGTTTTTTGAGCGAGGCCCTAATTCTTTTTCTAAAATTAAAGTAACCTAAGTTACTCCTTATAACATCAGCTATCTACTAGTGAAAATCCCGTCAAAATCAGTCCAGCCGTTTGGGAGATTAGCCAGAACAAACAGACAGACAGACAAAATATTAAAAATTGTTTTTTGTTTAAGTTACTGTATACAATTTCATTTATGCATTTAGTAAAAAGCTATTATTTTGACATTACAAACAGACATTTCAATTTTATTTATCTGAATAGATTAAATAAAATAACATACACATGAAATGAAAACTAACTACCATTATAAATGCGAAAGTTTGTATCTGTGTGTGCGTGCGTACGTGTGTTCTTGTATTTGTTAATCCTTCACGCTGAAACAGCTGCACGAATTTGGATGAAAAGTATACAGGTAACCTGAACTAACTCAAAGGCTACTCACTGTTAACAATACCAAAAGGCGCAGCTTGTATGTAATGCTAGAATCGGTAACGGAGGATAACTCGCTAGTAAATTATACAAATATCAATGAATATACATTTAACAAGAAATATTACTCTTATAGTAAAAATTAAAGTGTTTAGAAACAGCTCAAAATAGCCAAACTTGGGCTTTAATAACTGTTAAAAAATGTATCTGTTGGTACTTGCTACTAAATCTAGTGCCCTTATGCCTTGGAAACGCTTATAAAGCATTTATTTCGTTCGGCTGAGGAAAGCAGGCTGGTCTACTTTCAGGAAGATCATACCATGATTGATATTAAGTGTTTTTGTAATTGAAATTCCTTTTTAATTCACAGAAAGGCTCAACCGGTACGCTAGTGTTGACTGATGAAGAGAAACGCACACTATTGGCCGAGGGCTACCCGGTGCCCACGCGCCTGCCGCTCACCAAGGCTGAGGAAAAATCTCTTAAAAAAATTAGGAGGAAAATTAAAAATAAGGTAAGTTATTTTTTTTTTTACTTAATAACCAGGGCTGCCAGATAGTATAATTGGATACGAAAATTGTTAAATATGGTTATTTTATGTATATTTCATTTTAAGTTATTACGTATTTTTATTGAATTTTTTATTCGTCACGGAGTTATTTCTCAACAGTTTTGTTAATTTGCATAATAAAATTTAAGTGATTCTACGGTATAAAATAAGTTGGCTCTATTGGCAGCAGTAGTCTCTACTGGCAGCTCTGTTACTACCATCTACAATCTACATACATTCGGAAACCGGACTAATAACGGCCCAAAATCTAATTCACCTTCATATTAATTATATATTAACAGACATGTAAAATATTATTCCATTTACTTTACAGATATCAGCGCAAGAAAGCAGGCGTAAGAAAAAAGAATACATGGACCAATTAGAAAGAAAAGTAGAAATATTAGTATCTGAAAACTCAGATTATAGGAAAAGGGTCGAGACCCTGGAGCAAACCAACGCGAATCTTCTGAGTCAGCTGGCAGCTCTGCAAGCGCTCGTCACCCGCGGCTCTAGGAAGTGACGTCATCACGTGGCGTCGCAGCTTCCTACAGCCAGGTACCACAATGGCGTCGCATTGCCGTCACATTTGCACAGGGACTTAACTTTCTGGACATTCTGAAATCGTTTGATCACATTATATTCAGGCCTATTTAAAGATCGACACTAATGAATTTATGTATAAAAATATTTATGTGTAAAAATTTCCATACCTTTTTTTGTCTATCAACAGTTCTGTGTGTAGAATTTGTAACAGTATTAGCCGATAGTGATCAGGATTAAGGACTGTGGGAAGTGATCTTTCTCACGGATTGTTTGCGAAGTATACAACGACGTCCCCATAGCGAAGTATATTTGTATATTTTGGATGTAACTTTACATTGATATCCAAAGGAAAGAAATGTTAATTTGAATGGTTGCTCATTGTATTCGTTAGTAAATAGTATTTTGTGGTGCTGGATATGATATACCTGCATTTTGGGATGAGTTCGGCGATTATGAAACATAATCGATTTTAATTACGTTTAATGTATTGTTTTTATTCGATTCGTTCACACAAAATCGATTATGTTAAACATTCGCAATCGCCCGCCTCTAGTTTTAGGTATAGCAAATTTCGAGTGCCACATTAGATATTTATTTTTATAACTCAGAAAGTTTGTCGATCGCGATCCGATGACTCGATGACAGGGAATAGTGCTGGGTCTTTAGATAAATATCGATATTTACGTGTGTTGTTTGAAATCTCGTAATATATTTTAAATGCCGATGGGCAGTTAATTAAAATCTTGATTTGTGCGTGTTTTTATTAAAATATGCAATTAGGTTAGAATTATATTGTTACCTAAAGCGAGTCGTCGCTTTACTCTTCATAATAATTAACTTGAGTTCTGTTGATCACACTACATGTTATTGGTCTTATAATTTTATATCGGTTGTTGTGATTTAACGAAGAAGTTATGGGCACGTGAAGAAACCGTCTCGTCGTTCGCTTATTATAGCAAAAACCATTGAAGTAACCACTTAAATCGATTTATCGATGTTTTTAATCGATTATCGAAATTTATTTTAAAAAAATTTGGAAATACTTTAATATTTATAAAATAGTTTTAAATTGGATTTTATTAAAAATTATGCGTAAATAAAATAAATTTCTGCTATAATAACCGGATAGTGTACAGATGTTTCCATTGCGGGTCAGTTCGCGGCCGTGCCCGGGAGGAGCGCCCGAGACTAGCATAATAATGTAAGGCTCGCCTTACCTGTTATATTGAATTCCATGAATTTGCATTTATAGCGAAATGTGTCGTCCTAGAGATTTTATCATATTTAAGATTTAGATATACGCATCTAACGGACCTAATTGAACCGTGCAAAGTGTTTTCGGTTGCGTCTAGTCTTCGCTCTATAGTTGGACAAGTACAAATGGCATGCCTTCGACGAAAGTAACGTAACTAACGCTAATTAACCGCTAACAGTACTTTTAGTCATCAATCACTTAATCATTCATAGAATCTCGCAGAACAGTTAGGTCTTGCCAAAACGCGATTGCTTGCAAAACGTTTCTAACATTCTTTGTTCTAAACATTCCATTTTCTTTAGTTATGACTTATGAGTGACTTAAAGTGAGCTCGAGTACTTATGTTTAACTTAATATCTAACGCCTGTACAAATCATTACCTGCTGTTGTTTAAGAGTATCGTATCGCATTCATTTTAGCTCAGATGTTCGCGAATTTCGTCCTATTTCTTTGTATATTGTGGAATACCAATATTTATTTACAGAATATATTTTTAACTTTAGAAATATTATAAATTCAAAATGTTATAACTAGACGAAATTCTAGTGACATCTATACATATGTATGTAGAATATATTTACACTCATTATTCATCGGCATATTTGTGTTAGTATATTTATAAGAGACGAACGATTACGAATGAATCGAATGAAATTCAATCTTAAATCATAATCGACTTAATACCAAAAGGCTTACATGAGATTTGTAAGTAATTTTTATTTATATTACACTTTTACCAACCAATCAAATGTTTTTAATATTTAATCATTCGATTTTCAGTTTATTTATTATTTGTAATCGTTCACCTCACATAACTATGTGTGCAATTACTATGTTTTCTTTTACATGATTAGAAGTTCTTCCTATTTAGATGTAAGCAAATAAATCTATTTATATCGCGCTGAATGTAATATATCGTTCCCGGCACGAAGGGAATAATTTTTAAAAGAATTTATTGAGATATATTTTAAGAGATTTTTTTCTAATGAAATTTTAGAAATATATATGAACACTGTTTTACGTGTCTGTCGCTGTACGAGTAAGTTAGTATCGTTAGTGAAGAGCCCGCTGTCGGTTATCGATTTTACCATAAACTAAGGTAGAATAATGAATGGTGATTTTTTGAACGCTGTACTGTATGAAATATATATATATTAAAGAAAGTATTTAACTTTTATATAATATATTTAAATCCTAATATGGCATTTACCGTCTACAAAAGAGTGATTTAATCGAAAACGATTTAGAAATTTACTAAAGTAGATATTTAACTTATCGATTTAACATTTTATCGATATCGTATCGATGAAATACATTTATTGTAAACTAAATGCCAAACTTACATACATTAGTATGAGTACCGCACATTGGGTAACAATCGCGTCGCTTGCATTCGAGAATAAAGTATTGTTTAGATACATATTGTTATATATCATATACTGTTATTTGTCTTAGAGATAGATAACAAAAAAACTATTGATTATTCCTTCTTTTTTCTTCAATCTTTATTGATATACAATATAACCATACTGTTCAAATTTAAATTAATTTTTCATATGATGTTTTAGTAACTAGAAGAAAGTAAAACTATAAATTATTCTCGAATGCTTAGTGGCGGTGTTGGGCGGTCAGCGGACGGTGGACACGATGTGTCGGTTTGTTAATTATTAAAGTGTAATTTTATTAATAGTTTTATTTGTTAAAACTATTCGCTGTTACCTTGAGTCATGATTTGTTGAATCGTTCTTTTATTATTATTTTCCAATGACATTGCGAATTTACTGTCACCCTTGAGCTAATAAAGCGTCGGATATTGTAAATCGATTGTTTTATTTTTTTTTATTTTTTTTCCTTATACTATTGTATATACCTAAAAATATATGTTTTAAGTGTTTTATGAAATTTGCTAGATGCTTGTTATTATCACGCAAAAACTCATCTAAATGAAACTTATAGATACTTTGATAGACTTTATCCTGGATACTTCCCATCCCGGTATATAATTTAGGTAGTTTGTTGTATAAATTGAACTAAGACTCTGTAAGACAGAAAAAAAGGGCTAAATAATTCACTACTCTTCTGTTACGTTTTAACGGTTTGTACATATTTCTCAGACATTAAATATTTCCCCGCAGTAAAAAGTATCCTATATGTTGACCCGGATAACCACCATCATCATACCAAATTTCATCAAAATCTGTTCAGTGTTTTTCTCGTGATGCGTTCCCAGACAGACAGACAGACAAAATTTCTAAAAACTACAGATTCTGCCTCTGTATCGTCATCGTCGGCTATTTCGATAAAATTTTCCGAAAAATATTTAATGTACATATTCGACTCGGTTAGAATTTTATTATATGTATACTGTATAGATATGTATTTAACATAAAATGGAAATCGAATCTGGGATAAGAGATTTAATTAATAAACCGTTATGTAAAGAAAAAAAACAATAATCATTTTTTCTTATATATTTCATCAAGCATAAAAAAGCCTTTATACAATACAATAAACACACTCTAAAGACATAAAAATTTAGACTAGACGTTTATAATACAATTTTAATACAACCAAGAAATATAAGGTCTGTTGTCCACGTGTTTTAAGCTATTCTTGGAATATGATTTTGTCTATAATATGTTTCATTTCGAAAACAGTTTCTTAATTTAGTGGGCTACAAGGCTTAAGGTCAGTCTTTGTTATTTGTAACCACATAAAGTATTACTATTTGGGTAGCACACGTATTTAATCAATAGAACTTAAATCGCTTTAAAATACATAATACTTAATGCATAGAACTTTGAGCCATCCTTATTTAAAACCTTCGCTATTTACTAGAGGATATCTTAAAAATCCAATGTAAATTAACGCTTACTTTAAACTTAATTAACTTAGCAATTAGATAGTAAATATGGAAATGGCATTATATTTTAAAATCAAACGTAGGTACTAACGTATATCGCTTATAATGATTTCGTTTCGTAATTTTTGGACAAATCTAAAAAATAAGGCACCAAACGAGCACCAAATAGAACTATAGAACTGCCACATCCCATATAAAAATGACAATCATTTAACATTACAATATTTTTCACTGTGGCAACATTCTAAGTTCATTCGTCAAAGTAAAATGTTGCTAACATAATTTATTTGATCAGAGCGTGATAAATACTTTTTTCTTTGCCATTATATGAGCGATAATGACCCACAAAGCAGTACCCCAAACAGCCTCAACTAGCTTTATTGCATGTGTTCTCATGTATGGAATTTTCCAATGGAATGGGAACAAATGTGCGCATATCGAGTGACCAATGTACAAAGCAATAGCATTGAGTCCTGGTGCTCTAAAAGGCCCTCCATCCCACAAACGCCAAGCATCAGTAAAGGTGTAGCAGATACTTAATATTGCGAGGGAAACTGCTGATGTTACTAGAACGAAAGATGTGGACCTGAAAAGAAAATATAATTATTATATTCTGTTTTAACTTTTAAGTTATTATTTTAAGTGGTCTGATCACGTAAAATCAAAAGCAATGATATGTTTTTTAAATACATGTACATGGTGGTAAAGTTGATACATTTAAGTCTTTACTCACCAAAGGTTCTTATTGATAGGCAATACGCCATGTTCTCTCGAAAAGCCGGCAAGTAAAGCACCTGCCAGTGCAAATACTAAAGCCCAGGCCAGCCATCGGGACACTCGTGCTTTATGTGATCGTTGCAGCAGCACTGTTGCTCCGGCCTGCACCCCGAATAGTGCTTGTACCGCTGATGTCAGACAGCCTTTAAAATGGGGCAAAAAATTGTGATTTAGTACTTTATTACCACATAACATACCGTAGGGTGTAGACGAACTAACTTCGACGATAAGGGCTTGGTTAATAACTATTTCTGTAGAGTTAACATTTTAACGTAGTCCGCTTTATATTTGTTTAAATTAACGTTTCTTCATAATATAAAATATATATATATATATATATATATATATATATATATATATATATATATTCATCTTAGATAAACTACCTAGCAGTCCTTCAGGATCAACCGGTGTTCCACCGTACACGCGTCTCGCATCACTGTGCTGGTAAAGATGAGCGTCTCCAAGCAACAAGCGGTCGATGTATCCGGCCGCGCCCCCGCTGCACTCCGGTGCCGTCCACTCATCGTGCTTGCCACCGGGACCCAGATATCCACTGCAAATATGTTGAATTTATTGTATTCATTTGTTATGTACGGTAAAGGAAAACATCGTGAGGAAACCTACATGTCTGAGAGAACCTAGCAAGTTTTCGAAAGACATGTGAAGTTCGCCACCCTGATCCCCCTTGTAGTAAAGGGAGGCCGATGCCCAGCAGTGGGACGTTCAATAAGGGCTGAATAGGTTGTATTACGT